>CM065375.1:8232500-9432500 GCA_033032245.1 Poecilia picta | reverse complement strand
GACTGGACTGTGTATATATATATATATATATATATATTTATATATATATATATATAGTGCAATTCAAGTGATAAGTAAAGTAATTTATTGGATACAATTACATAAACAGGAACACTATTAAATAAATACTTTGATGCACATTTGGATTAAAATTTAGATTTTGATCTTCTCCATTTTATCCTTTAGCTGGAGGGAAACTTATAGAGAGTAAATGAATTTTCTAGAATATGCTTATTAGCATACTTAAGTAAAACCTATGGTTTGAAGAAAGGATGCAGAGTCAGGTGATCTCATTGTACAGAAATTGATTATAGGCAAAAAGGCTAAACTCTTTCACTAAAGTTTATAGTGAATATTACAAGAATATGCTTTATTCATGAACGTGTGTGATCATATTATGTGTATGACCTTGTTAAAATCCCTTCCTTCTTCCCAAAATATATTTCGTATTCAGTATTTCCTGTTTTTTTTTTTTTTTTACCCATGCTTTTATAACATTTTTTTCCCCCTGAATTTCTGGTTTTCACTTCCTTTTCTTTGTTGCTTTCCTATTTAAGTTCCTCCCCTTTCCTTTCTTTAAACCAAGCCTAAAAAATAATTTTTAATTTAATTGTGGGAAGGCATTTTAACATGGCCAGTTAAAACACGGAGTGTCACTAAACGTTTTGCTTGTCTATGGCTGCAGTCTCAAATGCTGTAATCCCAGGGCTGACCAGCAGGTGTCTCCCTACAGGCTGTTATTGCCAAGTCTCGCAATAGACACAAATGGCCTTAAAATAAATTGCACCAAGATACTCATAAACCCAATTCTTATTAACTTTTCGAGCCACCATCAGCCGAAAATGATCACCTTCATGAAACTAGATGCATTCGGTAAACACGCCGTCTCAGTTGAAGCTGCTTCGCCTGGATGCAGGAGAATACAATAACTTCAGGGAGGCTACATCATATATGCAGAGACATCTGTTTCCATGACATCAGCCTATAAAGACACAGACAGCTCTATCAATCAAGAAGTGTTGGGGACCTTAAAGCTTCGGACAGATGTGTTCCTCACAGGTTCTACATATTTCAGCCATCCGCTGCTTTGATAGGGAGGGATTTTATGTGGCCTTGGGAGGTGATGGGGGCCATCTGCCTGTGCCGTAAGATCACACATAAATCTCCCTTTAGGCCCAGATGAGATGACTCTTGTCACCAATATGTGAAGGTTGATCAAAGTCTGAACTCCTGTGTTGTGGTTTGAGGGAGGTTTGGGCGGGGGGGATTCACAAACACACACACATGCACACGCACACATACAGGAAGGCATGCAGGCGCTACTCTGGTGCTGATCTTTGTTGCCTTTCCTTAAAGCCAGCTGACTCGTCCTCGTCCTCCTCCTCCTCCTCCTCTTCGTCCTCCTCTTCTTCTTCTTCCTCCTCTCACCCCCATGTGGTAAGGCCAATGGTACGCCCCAACGGTAACCTCGTCCGCCTCCCTACCTCTCCTCCATCATCTTTCCATCCCTCTTTTCTCTCTATCCCTCTTTCTGACCGTCAAAAGCATTCCGGCGTGTCATCTTATTTCTGTCGCTCGAGCATGCTCAGTTACATCCCTGTTCATCTTGTTTATATTGTGGATATATATATAAATGTATATGTCTGTGTGTGTGCGTGTGTGTGAATGTGCGGTAAAGGACACTGCGTACTGCAGGTCTGGTATAACTGGAGTTCTGTGACTTTTGTAGATTTACTGTTGTGTTTCTTATTGTGGTATCTTTGACATCAGTCCACGTCATCATGATCACGTCATCACGCAGCCCTTTTCTCTTCTCCACTGGCCTCCACATCCATCCGTTTATCTATCCATCAACTAACTGCAGTGCCTTAAGAAGGATTGAGTTTATAAACAACAAACTTCAGTATATTTTATATGCATTTAATGTTTTAGACCAACACAAAGTATTTATAAAGGGGAGGCAAAATGATGGGTTTTAATATTATTTACAAATAAAACAGATTCAGCCCGTTTTATCCGATACCATAACTTAATTATTCAGTGACGTCAGTATAAAGTTCACAGCTTTAGGTGGACGAATTTGTTGACAGGACAATTATTTGTGCACTCCAAGGCAACTGAAAGCCATTGTTGTCACTGTTTCAGCAGAGACAAGAAAGCTGGTCAGAGTTGACGGAAGTATGATTGAAGCTAAATACAGGGCAGGCCAGGGGGAAAAACTTAGTAAGAGACATAAAGATTGAGCTTCATCTTCCAGAACAACAAACTTAAACAAACACAATGAAATGGATTAGATAAATGGCCTCCAACTGCAGTTCCCAATATTCCATCTTGCAGCTTTCTTATACATGTCTGCTCCAACACACTCGAAGTTAACAAATGGCCTCTGCTGAATTTGATAATATGCTTTAGGATGTAACTGAGTCATTTGATCCCAGTGTGTTGGAGTAGAGATGCATCTATCAGAAACGCTTAACTTAAGTTGAGAGAATATACATGTTGTAATTTCAAGGTTTTTTTCATCTTCTTCAAAAGAAGAAGAAAACCTTCCACTTCAAGATAATGTTTAACTTTGTCTTGGTCTGTTACACAAATTGATGTCTGACAAAACGTTCTCTTTAGCCAGGCACTGCATCTGTCTATGTTTCAGTTTCAAATTTTTGCTGTTTGTATCTGATTAAATCAAGCTTTTTTTCATCTTCAGCCTCTCCTTCTCGCTCTCCTCCTCTCTGTCACACTTTCTGTCACTGTACCTTCTCCTGCCCACTTGCCCAACTCTTCTCTTGGTGCAGTGGCGCCCACTGTGGTCCAGTTGTGGTATTACTTGCAGTGCTGAACTGTGATTTCCACTCCCGAGAAGGACGCGTCATTTTCCACTCATCTGTTAGTGGAGTCTGGGACAAAATCTATCCTTAAAAGAAGTTGACTTCTATTGTTAAAGATAGCGAAATTCATCCTAAAATAAAAACATTTGAGTTTTAGGGTACAAAATTACCCATAACTTAGCTAAGTGTTGTTTTTAAAAGGGATGTGTAATATTCTGTTGTCCCAAACTGCAATGAGATGTGTGGAGAATGACCAGTTCTTTGCAAGAGCACACAGTGTGTTCTCTGTGGGATTAACATGAGGACTTGATGGCTTCTTGGAAAAATACAAATGGCAAAATTAGAATAAAGTTTTAGACAGGGTGTTTCATGGGTCACATTCAGATTGTTTAATATGTCCTTGTCATTTTTGCCGTTTTTATTGTTAGTCCGGACTTCGCTTCCAACCCATTAATTAGACCCTTAGTCATATCGTCTCTGTAGTTTTTGCTGCTTTTGTTGGACAGGAATACTGATAACTGGTCCTGCACTTTATATCTTCCCATTTTTGTCACACGGAGTGAGCAGAAGTGGTGTAAATAAATAAATCTATATTAGAAAAGCACTCAGCCAGACGTCTAAATATCTAATCGCTTGTTAGTTCCTGTGGGCAGCGTCAGTGGCTTTTGGATGTTGGAAAAAAGGGTTTTCTCCAAATTTGCAATTTTTAATTTTATATAAACAATTTAAAAAGGCCAAATTTCCCAACATACGCCAAGTAATTGATTGTTCAAAAGGCAACATCTGTGGTGTTTAGCAAAGTTTCAGGAAGATGTAATCAGATATGGGACATGAAAGTGTTTGCTTAGCTACACTACAATATTTTCCTATTCTCCAGTTGTGATGTATGATAATTAGCTAACAAGCTTTGGGTTTTCACACTGTATCTGGTTCTACCTGGTGTCTATATAGTTTTATAGAAGTATGTACAGGTGCATCTTAATAAATTAGAATGCGATTGAGAAAATTAATTTCAGTAATTTAATTAAGGTAACTGATGCTATTCTGGTTGTTCAATTCAAAGAGCAGTATAATGAAAGATGTAGAAGGAGGGAAATGTGTAGAAAATTGTACACAAATTACAGGGATAGCCAGAGCTGCTTCACAGTGGAAAATCCATTCACTATTTTGGAGGAGATTCCCAAAGTACGGAGTCTCTGGAGTTGATGCTTTAAAAGCTTTTTGAAAATGCTGGTTTTATTTTCCATTTGGACATGTAATGTTGACCAAAGTACAAATACCGGGTTTAATAACGGTTGTATCACTGTGCTAGACCGGCCAGTAACAATACAGATAAGCTGAATGGAGCTATTAAAGAAACCTGGACTTTCTTAGCACCTCAGCAGAGTCACAGGCTGATCTGCATGCCTGCAGCCCTTACGCAAAATATTGAGTGTTTATATAGTGTATAGACACTTTTGGACCTTTTTTTAAATTATTGGCCTTAGATAATAGTCAAGTTCTCTGAAAAACAATATTTTGAGCTGAACTGTAAGCCAAAATAATACCAAAAGTAATACAAATAAACTCGAAATATGTCAGTGTGTAACAAATATGGGATTCACTTTTGATTACATCCCAATTTGTTAAAATTGCACCTGTACCTGTCAGAGTTGAAGACTTTTGGTCAGTCTCAGTTGCTGTAAATATAAAGAAGCATAGCCATCCAGATCAAAGGAGACCTTTGTCATAAGGAAGCTTCTGGATAATTTTATTTGTTGCCAAATAATTTTTCCATGAAGTCACATAAATAAGCATGACTGCCCGATTCTCTCCCAGATCTCTTTTCTTGTTTGATTTTGATGGGATTTCCTTAGGACGCTGATTTCCATTTATTAACTCTGTGTGTTTGTGTACGTGTGTGTGTGTTTATATGTGTGTTATGCATATTTACATCCACGTCTTCGTGTTTATGGTAATATGCATACAATCGACCTGTGTGGCTCATATGTCTTTGTGGATATACGCATGTCTTTCATTGCCCATTTATACCCGTCTGTGTGAACTGTGTGTGTGTGGACTGTGTGTGTGTGTGTGTGTTTTGTGCTTCCCTCCCGAATCAATTTGCATGTGTTCCCATGCGTCCTGTGTTTTTTTTTCCTCTGAAAAAAAACACCAAACCCCACCAAAAGGGACTTCAGAATTCTGAAGAGAACGCCAGGATCTCCATCACCTTCTTCCGGCTGTTCCGCGTGATGAGGCTGGTGAAGCTGCTATCTCGCGGGGAAGGGATTCGGACCCTGCTGTGGACCTTCATCAAATCTTTCCAAGTGAGGGGAGAACCGGACACTACATGCTAGAGAAAATGGGGCAGCGCACAAGTGCTAATCTAACTCACTTTGCACTTTCTTATAAAACTGCGGTCTTGTTTGAGGAGCTAAGATTACACGATTGAAACCCAACAATGTCTCCTTTCCTTACCTCATCCCTCCCTGCTCTTTATTTTTGCAGAAAGTCATGGAGATGGGATGAGGGAGGTAATGGAGAGGAGGTTTGGATTCCAGCAGGATAGTTAGGGAAACAAGATGAAATTATAAATACTTTTTTCTGCTTCTTTCCCCTCTCCGCCTCTTCTTTTTTCATCTTCTAGCTCCCTTCTCAATTCTTTTAACTCTTACACATCCTACTATCACTAACTCTAAAAGCTTGTCATTTCCCTGTAGGCAAGATAAGCACTAGATAACCTAAGTTCAACAAAGCACCAAAAAAAAAAAAAAAATCCAAATCATTTGATTGACTTGTAGCTAAAAGACAAAAGGGAATTTGTTCTCTCTCTTGTGCTTGGTAAGTTGGGCCACTTCTTATTTGAGTTGCAGGTGAACTCAAAAAACGTCAATTATAAATGGGAGGCAAAATGATGGGTTTTAATATTTACAAATAAAACAGATTCAGCCCGTTTTATCCGATACCATAACTTAATTATTCAGTGACGTCAGTATAAAGTTCACAGCTTTAGGTGGACAAGTTTGTTGACAGGACAATTATTTGTGCACTCCAAGGCAACTGGACGCCATTGTCACTGTTTCAGCAGTGACAACAATGGCATTGCTGAAACAGTGCCATTGTTTCAGCAGTGCCACTGCTGGAAACAGCAGTGGCACTGTTTTTTATTTTAACACAAATAAATTCCCTATTTATTTGTGTTTGAAATAAATAGGGAATTGTTTAAGAACATATTTCCAGCAGAGATGTTCTTTGTTTCCAAATAAGTGATTACATTTTCTTTTGTTGCACTGTAAGATATGTTTACAATCCAAGCAGTTGCAGTCCAGAATTTCACAGGCAACTTCATCATCAGGATTTGGTTATGCATTTCTACTGTATGGAGGCATCCCTAAATGCGTTGAAATCACTCATCAACTTATCCGTTTTATTGTTTTAAAAATTGTGACGTTTTCTGGCTCTATATATGATATTTAGTCTTAAGTAGTTTTTAAAAACAATGATTTGGCCTGACTAACCAATGTACAGGAGCTATTTTAGACAACAGCTCAGCAGCTGATCTCTAGTAAAGCTGGTCTGATGCCTGAAATTTAGAGATCAGTTCCTGTCTTAAGTTTTCTAACTGTGTCGTCAGATGGTTTCTGCTGGCTTGTTTTTGGTGCTGAGCCACTTCAGACGCATTCACTTTTACCTCCTAAAGAGCCAACTAGTTACTTTTGACTTACGTAGTTCAGTAATAACTATGTAAGAAAAGGGAACTAAAAGTGAATGGTCTGCAGTTTTGGTGTGTATTACTTCTAAATGCTCGGCACTGATGTTTCTTTCCTCTTTCCAGGCTCTGCCTTATGTAGCTCTGCTAATAGTGATGCTCTTCTTCATATACGCCGTCATTGGCATGCAGGTAAGCTGTTCCCCTTGCTAGCTCGAACCCCTTCGTCAGCTTTCTCCTTTCCTCTCCTGTAGCAGAACTTCATGTTTCGTCTGTCCACCTGGAGTCAGTCAAATCGTCATTCTTCACTTCTTTTGACCACTGTTTTCTTCTCTCTTTTTTTGTTGCCCTTATCCTGTATTTTCTTTGCTTGTGTAAGCTGCTGTGTTGTCTCTTTCCCTCTTGATGTGGAGTGGCAGTTTGATTTGATTTGCTGGAGACAGCCGGCCTCTAATTCTGACCGCCCTCTTGACAATGCTGACATCATTTGCTGAACGCTGTGACTGTCCCTCTTTCCCCCCGCCCCCTTCGCTCCTACTGTCCAGATGTTTGGTAAGATAGCGCTGCGGGACCACACGCAAATCAACAGGAACAACAATTTCCAGACGTTCCCTCAGGCAGTGCTGCTGCTCTTCAGGTTAGCGCGATTAGAGTGGATGTCAGACGTGTCTTTGTTCATAAGTTTGACCCCGTTGTTCTTCAGTGTTCTCCAAAATATTATCCAAAGCCTTCACAGAGCAGCTGTTTTAATGCTGATATTACACGCTCTATATTTTTTTGGTTTATTGATTTAAAAAAAAAAATGCATGATACACTACTGATGTTTAATTGTAAGCTAATTTGTAGGTTTCATCTTCCTTCTACACTACTTTGTGATGGTGAAATTCAAATAAATACAATAAAGTATCAATGAGAAAATATTTAAAAATGTCTAAGCGATATGACTACTTTAGTAAAGGCACTGTATGTAAAGATGTGAAGTTGCTATTGCAATTGCTCACACTTGTGCTTTTTCTTGTGTCTCTCTCTATGTATGTGTATGTATGTTTTTTGCATACATCTTTACATGCAATTTTGCTTTTCTTTTTTGTGTATTTAAATATTTTTTGCATGGATCTCTGCATGCTGCATGTTTGTATTTTTGTTGTGCTTGTCAGATGTGCAACTGGTGAAGCTTGGCAAGAGATCATGCTGGCGTGTTCGCCCAATCACCCATGCGAGAAAGGGTCAACCAATGAAAACAGCACAACCCATGACGATTGTGGCAGCCAGTTTGCCATCATTTACTTTGTCAGCTTCTACATGCTGTGTGCCTTTCTGGTAAGTGCAGAAGACAAAAAAGTACTTTTCTGACCAAGGGAACTTAATTTATAAGTTATTCGACTTTTTCAGATCATAATATTGAAACTTAAAATTTTAAATGTCATTTATTGGTAACTAGAAGGAATGAGAGATTTTGCCATCCTTTTGCAGATCATCAACCTTTTTGTGGCTGTAATAATGGACAACTTTGACTATCTGACACGTGACTGGTCAATTTTGGGGCCTCATCATCTTGATGAGTTTAAAAGAATCTGGGCCGAATATGACCCAGAGGCCAAGTAAGTTTTAAGTGAGCAGAAATAAAATCAGCATGACAAAAGAAATATGGTCAAATTTACAATACGACTTCTTCACCGTTTTCAGGGGGAGGATAAAACACCTTGATGTGGTCACCTTGCTTCGGAGAATTCAGCCTCCCCTCGGTTTTGGAAAGCTCTGTCCACACCGGGTGGCGTGCAAGGTAAAATAATTTATTCTAATTTATTTACATCATCTGTTATGTATATTGTGCACAACATAGAAAGTTTAAAAGCAGGCAGCTCATTAATATATTAAATCATGAGTATGTGTCAACATAAAGCAGTCATAGCTACCAAATTTTTTGTTTTGCACAAACTCTACTGATATAGTGTTAAATTTTCTGTCAGTCTTTCTATGGCATACTGAAGTTGAAAAATGAATATTTTATACGTTTCAAAGGCTTTCATTGATGCACAAATGCTCTCACGATGCTTCAGCGTCACAATGACAGAAATTGTATTCAGGCCTTTTTCCCCAAAAAAATTGGCATGGGTCTTCAATTGAGAAAGTAACTGTACCCTGGTTCCTGTACTCCATTTGCTACTACCCCTTGAATATTAGTCAGTTCTCCATAAACCTAAATAAATTGCTCATAACTGAAGCAGTAGAATTAGTTTAAGACAAGAAATAAAAATATTTCCATCTGCTCCACAACTGTTTGTCGCAACTATACGTCTTCCCTGTTACACTGGTCTCTCGTAGCGCCTGGTGTCGATGAACATGCCTCTGAACAGCGATGGAACGGTTATGTTCAATGCCACACTGTTTGCTTTGGTCAGAACTGCACTCAGGATCAAGACAGAAGGTAACACACACAAAGAAGGGCAAACAATTCCCACAAAACTAGTCAAGTCAAGCCAGCAAACATGTAAACTATAGTCTTCCAAGACAATGGAAGACAATTAAGTCACTTTGGTGGTTAAAAGGAAAAATATTTTGGGGTGGTGTAATACAAGTATGCCTGTTTGAACTGGGTTATCTTTGGTATTTTCACATTTTCAGGCCTCAGTTGTAAGTGTAGCAGCTTCTCTTCGAACATCCTGATTGTGTGTTGTGTATTGTATGTCCAGGTAATCTGGAACAAGCTAACGAGGAGCTAAGAGCAATTGTGAAAAAGATCTGGAAGAGAACTAGCATGAAGCTGTTGGATCAAGTAGTGCCCCCTGCTGGTGGTACGTACCCTCCTTAATGTAAATGGTCTGAACTTATATAGCGCTTTATCCGATCATTTTTTGACCACTCAAAGCGCTTTACACTAGAGCCACATTCACCCATTCGCACTCACAAGCACTCACACACCGATACACAGCTCGGTAGGCAATTTGGGGTTAAGTGCCTTGCCCAGGGGCACATCAACATGTGGCAGGAGGAAGCTGGAATCGAATCCACAACCTTCCGATTGCAAGACGACTACTTTACCCACAGTTGCCCACATAGACATAGAAATGTCTATGTGATTTCTCTGAAACTAAAGTGCTGCATTATTTAAAACTATTTTTAAATGTAAAACCTTTAATTGGTTTGCAGATGATGAAGTAACAGTTGGAAAGTTCTACGCCACTTTCCTCATCCAAGAATATTTCCGCAAGTTTAAGAAGAGAAAAGAACAAGGCCTGGTGGCCAAGGTGCCTCCCAAAACTGCCCTTTCTCTGCAGGTACTCACTAGAGTTTTGTGTTTTGCTTTGATGATTTGTATATTTTAAAAGAAAAAGTGAAGCAGAGAGTAGCAATTGATGGTGCTTGCTTTATGTGAAGGCGGGCCTGCGGACGCTTCATGACATCGGTCCAGAGATCAGAAGGGCCATCTCTGGAGACTTGAACGTGGAGGAGGAGATAGATAAAGGCATGAAGGAATCCGTGTCAGCTGCATCTGAGGACGATATCTTCAGGGTAAAGGTTGGATACACACACCCCCACTCACTCTCCAAAGAGGGAGAGAGCGAGAAAGAAGCAATTGGCACCAGCTTGAGGGTTCATCCATACCAAGATACATGCCTGCATGTGCTCAATGCCTCATAGAGACATAAGTAAGCAGCATGCCCCACCTTATAGCTTCGCTGCATTATATAATTTGGCAGTAAGTAAGTGATGATGGAAAAAGAGTGGACCGAACCAAAGCTTAATGTCAGTGTTTTTCCAACAATGTTAAGACAGGTAGCTTTCAATTAGTTTACCCAAACAATTACAAGCAGAATTTAATCATTTTCCCCTAGAAAAACAGGCAAAAGTCCAAATCTAGCTATTTGCTGAACTGAACCAGAAACAAATGCACGAGTCTTTCCAAAAGCAGACAGTTCGTCTAAAGACATGGTTTTTCCCAAAACCTAATCTTTTATTGTGCAGCCACTCCTCCTTAAAGTCTATAGTGACTACCAAATATGGTGACTGCTATTTGAAATTCTAGAATATTAATTATTGTCAGAGTATTTGAACTATCTTCGTTTACCACTGAAAAAAAACTTTGCATATATAGATTTTTTTTGACTCTTCACTGAAATATTGAGTTGCAAGTCTTCAATTTTCAAAATCATTGTAGGTTTTTATATGCTCTATTTAGGTTGTAACTATATTTTTACATTGAAAAAGTGTATCTCTTATTAATGAAGAAACAAAACTGAATAGGTGATTTTCTTTTGTTTTCAAACTGAAACGACTACTCTGTCAGACTTTTTATGACTTGGCACTTGTGCCTTTCCTTTTAGCTTTGGCTTTATTGCTGCTTTGCTTGATTAACGACTGATTGTCTTTGCTTTGCATTTCCATGTGGTAAAGGATTATTACTTCAAACAGCAGAGGTGTGGATTCAAGTTATGTGACTTTGAATCAAGTCAGACTCAAATTTAACAAACTTTAGACTTGACTTGATGAAATCAAAGACCTTAGGCCTGATTTGGACTTTCACGCCAATGACCAAAGTTTGTTAGAAGATAAAAGTGATGACTTTTAAATTCTCATAATCCCACAACTAACTTAGCAGAGATACTACAAATTATTGAATTTGCTTGCACAGACTTCAAGGAGGTCAAAGAATTTTTTATTTGAATTAGGAACATGTAGGTTGAAACGTGGAGAGGAAATTTTTACATCATTTAAAAATCTCAAAATTATTGTAATTTTGAATTAATTATTAAAATTACTCAAGACTTGAATCAAGTTTTGGGTGGAGAAACTTGAGACTTACTTGTTACTTGCAACACAATGACTGGGTCCCACCTCTGATAATTACTGTGCATTCCAAAAGTACTACAATCACCTCATCTTTTTCACATTTTAGTCAAAAAGCTAAGTTCAATGTATTTTATTATTATTTTTAATAGAAGAGCTAAGGTAAAGAAATACTTAACTTCAATTATGCATGGTTCTGAAACAAATTCTCATCAATATACAAAGTTTGTGGTTGTTACATGACAAAATGTGAAAAAGGCAGAGAGGTGTTACTACTTTTGAAAGGCTTTGCACTACTAAAACATAGAGAGTTTTTCACCCATTCTTGGGAAGTTTTTCTACACCCGTAACTCTGTCTTTTTACACAACAGCGAACGGGTGGCTTGTTCGGCAACCATGTCAACTACTACAACCAGACAGACGGCCGTGGGTCCTTCCCACAGTCCTTCACCACTCAACGTCCCTTGCACATAAGTCAGAAAGGCTCTCCGTGCGAAGGGGAAAGCCCGTCACACGAGAAGCTGATGGACTCGACCACGTTCACCCCTTCATCGTACTCCTCATCAGGTTCAAACGCCAACATCAACAACGCCAACAACACTGGAATGGCCGGAGTGGCGACCCAGGGCGTCAGTCGATTCCCAAGCCCGTCCATAAGCACGGTGGATGGGCACACAGGCCAGCCCCTCACACCCATCCTACTACCTAGATCAGCGTGGTGTTTCCCTCCAAAAAGGTGAGTCTTGAAATCTTCATCACAAATCTAACTGCATCTTCACACAACTGTTGCCCTCAGAGCTTTAATTTCTTTCATACTCTTGCCTTTAAAGTTTATCCTCTATATAGAGTTAACATAATTAAAAAATTTTTACAATTGCCTCCAGACGTAAATGAGTCCACCATTTTCTTCTCTTCATCACCTGCTTTCTCTCCTTCTCTCTCGTTTCTGTTGGCAAGCAGGATGTTTTATGACACCCTCATGCGGTATGTTGCCAGGGGTCAGAGAGGGAATGTGTGTGGGTTCTTTAAGCTTCCTGGGTGCGCACAGAAAAAGAAAATATTATGACGCTTTACAAAGAAGCATAGCTGTCAAGGTGCAACAATTGCACTTGCTGCTATGCATATAATGCAGTAGTTGCTACAGCAAAAGCCAGGCTTCGCAGTGCAGCTTTAAAGTCAGCTACCAAAGCCAAAGATGGACTGTTTGGTGCAACATGCCCAAACCTCTCCTGTCGAAGGCTTCTGCTGCTGCTCTTTTATTGAACATCACAGCAGGTCTGGGTTAGACATAACTAGAGAAACCTCATTAAATATTCTAAAGCTTATAGTCATTCTTTTAAACCAAATTAAAACCATAGGATAGGTAAGCAAACATAACTGAATGTGCATCAACATGCACAGCAGAAACCATCTTCGTTATTACTAAAGCTAATATCTACAGATTTCCACATCTGTGCCAGCCAATCAGAACCAAGGAATTACGCTCCTGGATTGGCAAGAGCAAACTACAGCCAAAAGTGAGTCAAGTAGTATTGCAGCTTGGTATTTTCTTACAAAAAAAATGGTCAAGGTGGAAGTACCCACACAGACAACTTCATGCCTTTGTGGTCTGAAGGAAGTAAAATTATCCATTCAATTTGAAGCTTGGATGGACATTGGTCCTCCAGATTGACAACGACCTTAAATATACCTTCAAATTAGTTAGAAAGTATCTTCAGAACAACAAAGTCAAGTTTCAGAATGTCCATTACAAAGCAAATGTATAAAAATGATGAAAACATCATCTAAAAAGTCTCTTTTTTTTCTGTAGTTAGGCCAATATGTTTTGGTAATTATGACTTAAAATGGGAAAAAATGTTTCCTTGATTCATATCTGGTTTCAACTAGCTAAGAAACCAGACATGCACTGAGCTCCATACCCATCTGTTTTGTGGAATGCATTATCAATAACATATAGAAGCTGTTCAATAAATATGTCTTAAAATCAAGCCTTAAAATCCTTCTACACCTGTATGTCAAGTTTTGACCATCTGACTGGTAGACCACCGTATTTTCCGCACTATAAGGCGAATTGGCCCATTTTAAAAATTTTTCATGTATAAAGCGCACCACATTATAAGGCACATAGAATAGACGCTTCAGTTACGGTTGCCAATTTGTTCCGTACTCTATTATTACACATCCACATTTGTAAAGAAATGGTCCCCAAGTACTTTATATAGTAGGCTGCCTCAGTCGTTGTTTCACTCACGGTGTTAGTGTTGCGATATTGTGCCCAACTGCTTTCTGGGTAACACAGACCAACCGACATGCTGCCACCGCAGCATGCGCAGCAGTCTCTGTCTCTCTTCCCCCACCTCCCCCCCCTGGCTTTAAATGCATTATCAAACTTTATTAACAAACCAGAGTTCTGACAACTATCCCAGCATCCACCGCGCACTTCTTCTACTGGCGAAAATGCAGTCGGCGGCTGCTTACCGTAGTTGCTAGACCTGTTGTGGCTCAATATTGGTCCATATGTATAAGGCGCACTGTCGGCTTTTGAGGAAATTGAAAGTTTTTAGGTGTGCCTTATAGTGCGGAAAATACGGTAAATATTTTTGATTTGCATAGCACATTTTATACATTTACATATATTTAGCATCGGATAACCAACAAGAATATTAAAGTCCTTTAAAAAATAAATGGTTTATGTATTTCATGTTCTTTAATCTTAAACCAGGTTTATTTACTACCTTTTCTTTTACCACAAATTATATTTGGTGATTTAGCAATCAAAATGTAAGCTGATCTACATAGCAACAGGACAGGCTTCGTTACGAATTGATCAGTCATCCTGAATGGTTTTATTAACATTTTACTTGAACACTGATCTAACCCAGAATTTGCTGTGGAGCCCTGAAATAGCTGACATTTTTTTTTTTTTTCTTTACCAGAATGTTTTCAGAATACATTAACATTTTGCTGCACAAATAAGAGGGTGGGGGGGGGGACACATTTTGTTATTAATTTTTTTACAATATTCAAGACTTTGAGTAACTTCACGTGCCAAGGCAGGTGGTGGGAAATTTGTGCTTTTATACAAACACTCTGGTGAAGAAGAAAAGGACTGAAATTTAAATGTCAGAATGTTTCCTTAAAGCTGAAATCTGGAGTATGAAACGGATCCAACTGATAAGACATCTTTGAAAGTCTTTCTTGATTTAAAACAAACAAAAAAACTGCAATTTGTTGTGATGAAACATAACTGACAGCCTTTGGCATATTGACTTTGTAATCCTTCTTTTCAACTCCAAATCAGAAAAATATGGAATGACACAATGGACCCAAGATATTAAGCATGTTTTCTAAGCAGGAGAAAAGCAGGAAAACTCGGATATGGTGACACAGATGGAGTCCCAAATACTGTCAGGAAGAATAAAACACATTTAAGAAGATTATTCTTCATGTCCTCGGACAATATTCTAAAAACAATATGATTAAACAAAATTTGCTTCAATTTGTCCATTGCATGCACACTTTTGTATTCAAAAATAGTCAAAGTGAATTTAATCTCTCGCTTGAAAGCTTTTTCTTCAATGGGGCCCCATTTAATTTTCTGTGAAATCAATGCAGTCAGAGCGTATGCCGCTGAAATTCAACTCAACATTATTCTCTCGTATGCTTTTCAAAGACGTCTGAATTTCAGTCTGGCTATCATTTCTCATATTCCAAGTGTTGTCTTCAGTGCTATTCACGTTTTTTGCTTCAACAAAACAGCCATAAATCCCAGCCGCTTCTCTGCAGGCTTTTCCTTACCTACTACTGTTTTCCATTTGCAGTAGTCAAGTCACTCCAGGTTTTTAAATCCCTCTCCTCTGAAGCTCATTGCGTTCTGCTAATCAGCTGCTTTTTTTATGTGTTTGCATATGTTCCTCAATGTTGCCTCCATCTGTGATGTGTGTCTGTGTTAATTTTGTTTGTATGTTTGGTGTGCTTGTTTGGTCGCTGGCCGATTTATTTGTAGCTCGGACTCGAGTGACAGTCGTCTGCCAATCATCCAGAGAGGGGAGGGGTCAACAGAGGAGACGTACGATGAGAGTTATGGTGACGACAGGGAGTACCAGGACGATGAGCACTCACTTTCTTCTGACATGTACTGCTGAAAAACACTCACAGTTTAGCCTTTAGCCTGCATCTGATCAGAGCACATGGCTGATTTCATTTCTTCTTGTGTATTTCTTTGTACCCTTTATAGGTTGGTGTATCATGACGAAACATGTAAACAGCTCACTCCTATGGAGGAAGCAGAAGAAGTAGAGGAGCAAAAAGGAGGAGGAGGGTGGCAGTCTCCACAAAGAGTTTTCCTCTGTCCAACTACCCTGGGTGTGTACACAGATTCACATACAGAAATTTGTGTGACCACCTTCTGTATAAATATACAGGCTGTAATTTGTACATTTGCATTTTTTTTTTGTGATTTGTGTGTCAGCACGGAGATCTTCCTTCCACCTGGAGTGTCTCCGGAGGCAGACAAGGCCAGATGTCTCGCAGAAGACTTCTGTACCTTTACACCTTGTACATCATCAGGTAGTAAACGTCAGCAAAATTTGTCAAAAGTATTATATCTAGCTAAATAAAAAAAAAAACAGACTGATGTAATCTTTTAACCCTCCCCCAGTTTTAAGAAATTGAGTCATTTATTTCACGGTTTTTTTGCTCTGCACGGTACAGCGAGGTCACACTGACCCAGTACGTGCTTTTCTGGAATGCTTCTAGAACATGAAGTACTTTCTGTAACTTTTGTGATGTACAGGTAGTTTTCTGAAACTTTCACTGATTTTTCCAGGTTTTGTTGAATATCTGGGAAAGTAACTAACTTCCAGAACAGTAAATGTTAAATTTCTGAAAGCATGCTATAAATTCCAGTGAAATATCCAAGTATCTCCAGGAATTATGTGGCAAGTTGCACAAAAGTTACAGGGTGGCACTTTGTGAAGTTATTCGTCACGCTCCATAAAAAAACCTAAAAGAACATCTGAGTTAAGTACAATTTAAGTTTCACCAATGTTCACGGAAAATTTTGTCTGAAATGTCTGTCAAGTTTCACTGAAGCCCTGGAAAGTACCTGGTAAGCTTCAAAAAACTGGCCTCTACCTTTCTAGTGACAGAACAACCTTTTAGAGCAACCCTGTAGTCAAAAATCTGCAATTTTGAAAAAAAAAAGAAGATTTTACTAACTGCATCTGCATTATAACTGCCTTTTTGCCCCTCTTCTGTTTTCCCTTCCAGGCTCTTGCAGTGGCAGGTTTGAGTCCCCTTTTGAGAAGGAGTCACTCTCCTACCCTCTTCAGCCGACTGTGTTCCACGCCTGCAGCTAACCCAACAGGTACATATCAAAGCCATCAAGATTAAAGATTATTGCCTTTTCTACAGATGTAGCTTCCACATTATCAAAAGTAAAATAAATAATTGAAACCAGAATTTGGATATTTTACTCCCAGTGAGTTCCCCTTGTACTTTTTATTTTCTCTCCTATTTTCCTCTTTTTTTGTGTTTGTAGACCAATGCAGTGACGCCTCCTACCAGCGAGTTCCTTCTCTAAGACTAGAGGGCTCCAACTCTCACGAAAAGCTCAATACCAGCCTGCCTTCTGTAAATTGTGGGCCCTGGTAAGACCTAAACTTAGATGGTTTCATATTAACAGTCGGTAGCATAGATTCAGAACCTGTTTTTTTTATATCAAATAAATGCCTCGCGCTTAGGTACAACGACAGTAATGGGAATAGCCCAGTGGACAGT
This sequence comes from Poecilia picta, assembly GCA_033032245.1. Lineage (NCBI taxonomy): Eukaryota > Metazoa > Chordata > Actinopteri > Cyprinodontiformes > Poeciliidae > Poecilia > Poecilia picta. The sequence goes on along the minus strand of CM065375.1, from coordinate 9,415,415 downwards.
CCTAGTCCTACGCCGGTGCCCAGCCAAAGGCCACCGCGGCCGGTGTCACTCACTGTACCATCGCTTTCGGGGAAGGACCCCAGCTCGCTATCTCATGGCAGTGCAGGCAGTCTAGTGGAAGCGGTAAGTCTCTACTGCATCTCATCTACATTCATTAGCATACATATTGAAAGAAAAACAGTCGTAATGCTTTGTGGAAGTATTCAAATATGACACACCAGGTCAAGATAGCGAATAATTCTGAAGTGCAAAAATGATGCAGGTTTTTGAAAGTTTTTACAGACATCTGAAAAGTGCTGTGTGCATTTGTATTCAGTACCATTTACTTTGGATGGTTTCAAATGGAAAAAACGATACATCTTCAGAAGTCATCTAATTATTAGTCTACTGAACCATCAGAAAAATCAGTTTGCTGAAAATTTTATGACAATAACTAAAAGCTGTTACATCCTGCATTTCTTTTTGATCTTTAAATTGTTATCACTTGCTATGAGTCTGCATTACAAATGTTATATTTCTGAGAAAGTATTGTTCATATAAGCCAAAGACAGTGTGACGTCAGATCGTTAGTTCTCAAAATTCCCGAAATCACACAAAACCTCATAAAAGTATACAAAGCATCAGTGTGATCCCGCCAGAGAGGGTAAAAAAAAAAGCTTCTGAGGTCTTTTAATCAAGGTCTTAAGAGCTGTAGAAAAAACTACAAGACAAATTTGGGGTAGAACAGACAGAGCCATTGCACAAAGACCAAACTAAAGGAAGAATGAGGAAAATCTCAACTCTCAAAAGACTTAATACTGTTAATTGCAGCATTAGGTGGCTCTGCACAGTATTGACTCAGGGCAGCTAAATAAAATCCATACTATTTAAATGCCGTTTATTTTAATTCTTAATCATGCATGACTTCATGTCTGCCCATCAGACAAGATCAAATGATTTTCAAATGCTTTAGCAAGGCACTAACACCTCTCTCTGCCTCCTCCCTTTTTCTTCCTTATGCTTTTTGTTTCAAAGGTTCTTATATCAGAAGGTTTGGGTCATTTTGCCCAGGATCCTTCATTCATTGAGGCAACCAAAGCCGAGTTAGCTGATGCCTGTGACATGACCATTGAGGAGATGGAGGACGCAGCCAGCAACATTCTCAATGGCAACACCGCCACAAACCCTACATCAAACACCTCTTCCACCTCTCAGCACAGCCCTAACGGCAGCCTCCCCTGCCACAATGCAGCAGCAGCAGCAGCTGCAACGCACAGGGACCGAGTCGCCGGCCTGAGTCCAGGCGACGCGGAGGCAGACGCTGGAGGGGGCAGGGGCTACATCCATGGTCCATCCTCTATAGAGGAGCGACAGGAACTGCTATCTAGAGTGGGAGGGCGAGAAGAGGAGGAGGAAGAGGCAAATGTGAGGGAAGAGAGGCCCCATAGAAGTTCAGCTGTGGTTGCAGGTGCACGGCAGAAGAACACCAGGCTTTTGGAGGATGAAGATTTGGAGTGCGTGACGAGCTTGTAGGTGCCGCCTCGGCAGCTTTGATCAGCAAACTGGCCCGTCAGAGGCTGAGGTTTGTCAGTGCTGGCGAACAGTGCGGCGGCTGGTTGGCTCACTAAGTCACTCTGGACAATGGCGGCCAGCGATGCACCTTTAACACAAGACTTTGTCGGGTTTAATTGAGTTAGTATGTGTGTCTGCAGTAAAGTATATCAGACTATATACTATCTGAGTGTGTGCTTCTGTGTGTCTGTGTGTGTGTTTTTCTCTATTTGTACTCGTATGTGTGTGTTCACCACACGTGTCAGAGTGTGGCTCTAAAGTGCCTCACAGTTTTATCATGTCCTCAACCTGGGATGAGCAGGAAAATGGAGACAAGCAAAAAAAAAGAGACAAAGGACAGACTGAATGGAAGAAAGATCAAACAAAGAAGCAGGAAGTCCTTTTATGGACTGTACCGTTAATGTTTTCATTTCCTATGCCTAATTTAGTGGAGTGTTATTGTTGTCTGACTGGCCGCCATGACGCCAGGTAGAGGACAAGAGACCAGCTCATGGAGGGTCACTTGAAGATTACCATATGACCACAGCCCCACCTGTGGTCAAAGGTCTACTCGTTCTTCGGTCAACAATGAAGCGCTGTATTGTGTAAAACGGGGACAAGAATGCCCTGTTTAAATCTCGTTTCTCCTCCTCTTCCAAAGCTACGGGAACCTGGAGCACAGTCCTGCCAGCCCGAGAGTGGATTTAGGGGGACATGCTGCACCCCAGCCAGGTGTGGGAGGGAGGATTGGAGGAATGATTTAGCAGCCACAACAGGGCTGTAACAGGAAGGGGGGAAACTTCCTGGCCAACAGGGAGATGGCTGCCTCTTTTTTTCTCTCAGCTGGTTTTCTCAGCTGGACTCCAGCGTGAGACCAACTCACCTCGACGTAGCTCCACCACATCCACCCTTTCCTTGTTTGGCTGCACCAAACAGGAAACTAGAGGAGCGACTGGTGGCTAAGCAGAGACAGAAAGCACCTCCCCACCCCCCTTCTCTGCCTCATACCTCACTGTTCCTCACTCCTTTCTCTATCCTATCCTTCCTCCCTCTCCTTTGCTATCTTACAACCACTCACCCCTTATAGCTGGATTTGTGTGCTTTTGTTCAGCACTTGAGGAGGCGAATGTTTGTCATGCAGGGCTACCCAGATGGTAAAGTGGAGGGAAGAATGGGAGTGATCAATTGAAAGGAAGAAATAAAAAACACTCTGGTCAAGGGGGTGGGGGTGTTCCGCAGCAGAAATGCCGTCAATCAACCTCACTTCCTTCTCTGGGGCACCTCCTCTTCCTGTCAGCTTGGAATCCTGTCGGATTTGCTGTCACACACTCTTTCTACAGACCGTGCCCACTATGTATTTAACAGTTCAATATTGTGCAAAACTGGCTAGCCATGACAATATTTTGTTTTATATTCATGACGTTATTGTTTTAATTTATCTTTGATTTGTTTGCACAATCGGGGTGCTGGTCTTATAAATGTATTTTTGCTCGGTTTATTTTTAGGAAAAATTTTTTTAGAGGTTTTAAGTATTGAAGCAGGGCGCAGTGTGTGCGGGCGAGTGTACCTATAAATGTGTGTGCATATGCGACTCTGCATTTTAGTACAACTTATGAGTGTGTGAGATGGAGTGTGTGTGTGTGGGAGGGTCTTTCTCCCCATCTGTATGCACCTTTTACAGATTCTATTTATTTATTTATTTTTTCCAGAAGAGAAAATCTGTGGGAATGTGTGCGTGTTTTCTTGTGTACTATAAAAAGCTGATTTTAAGCCTATAAAGTAAATTAAGGTAGCATTACAAGTATGTTATGTGTGTGAGAGGGTGTGTCTGTGTAGTAATGGGCCTCCTTAACACAGGGTTAACGTGGACAGGCATACTTCCAAAGCTTTGTGGTTACATTAGCACGGTTTTTGCTTTTCTTAGCCATGTGGCCAAGAGAAAAGTGTCATTTTTGAACTCTAGTCATTGCATAGCTTTTCTTTACTGACCCATTTGGATATAGGCTGGGGTGAGGTATGTGGTCAGATAAGACTGCTGATCAGGAAGTATATAGTATTTGGCCAGAGGTTAGGAAGCCTTCCACATAGGGATGTTTTAATCCGAAGTATTTGCCTCCAGTAAACAATACAAGAGTATTGGCATTTTGTCAATACAGAATGAAAGTTCAAAAGTTCATCAAGATTGATACCATGTATATGCCTGAAAACCAATATAAATATTTTCAAATTGGCACTTTATTATAATCGTCATGAATAAATCATTAACTACGATAAATCGCCTTTTTAAGTGCTATTTTCCCAGCACAATTACATTTAAAAAAAAATCACTTAAACGGAACCTGTCTGATGACACAAAGTAGGTTAAAACATGTCCAGGTCTAAAAAAAAAATTCAAGAACAGAAGAGAAACAAAGTCAGTGACATCTCAATACAGCCTAAAGAGGGTTTCGGTAATTTCCAGACTCCAGCAAACCAACAGGGGCCACATAATCCACAAACACAGAAAACACACAACAGTGATAAATCTTCCCAGGAGTGGCAAAAGATATTATCATTTGAAAACTGCATTTTGTATTCACTCAGGTAATCTTTTTTTACTGATATTAAAAAGTCTTTGGTTATCTGAAATATTTAGGCTTAGCATATAGCCAAAAGCAGAATAAATCTCAAAGAAAACAAATACTTCTCAAAACCCTGTCTTGTATTGACGGGAGAAAATCCATTATTGATTATTAATTCACTCATGATTCAGTATTTTATGGGACGTATGGCAACTTTATACACTTCACCAATAACACTCTGGACATAATGTTAGATTTTTTTCTCACTAAAGGAGTTTCCGCAGGACCATGCTATGTTTAACATATCTGACTTGGCACATGCAGATAGGCTTCAGTAAGCTCACATATTGCTAACGCTTATGTATTCATGCAGAGTAGTTTGCTGTAGTGGCTAAGCAAATGCTAGCAGGTTTACTCCGTTTTGTTTATAAAGTGGCTCGTTGGATATTCCAGTGTGGTTCCAGCTCATCATCTTTGAACAAAACTTGTATAAGAAGTTGTTCCTCTACTTAGGGCATCTAAAATCTGCCACTATTTTTGGTCTCAGGAGTTGAGGTTGGTGTTCAGACTCGGGACATCCCTAATTACTACAGTTGCACTTGTCCTTATTTGTAACAACAAAAACATTTAAATTTATACTGCCACAGTGACACATCCATGAATAACTAGGGCTGTTGTCCAGTTGCTGCAAGACTTAATAAAACCTCTTTGAGACTCATCACAAAAATATTTTATTCCCAACACACAATCGCGAAAAACATGGATTTTAAGAGTGATTTCATTCACTGGTTACATTGGTTGCTGGAAAAATTGTAATACAAGCTAGAGCCATTTATCATGCATGATTGTGCATCAGGAAAATTATATCGCCTTGAAGGGAGAAAGTCTAAGATTTTTTTCTGTCTATTTTGGAACAGCAGGTAAAAACTTTTTATAATTCACATTAATTAATTATAAAGTGGATCTACTTGAGACAAGGTCATAGCGCGTTTTGATCTGAGATGCAGCTTTTTGAAGCACTTTTGAGGACTTTTTTTAAACTAACAATTCAGATAAGAATCTAAATAAAGCAAAGAGAACTCAGTAAAATTCCTAAAACTTAACTCGGATGTAAATACATCAAAATATTTGATTGAAACAGCTGAAGCTGAACCAAAGTCGTATATATTTTAAGCCATTACTGACAACAGTAATTGTAACTAAATTCCAACATGTTGGAAAAGCTTTTGTCATCTAACGTCCCATTTTTATAAATAAAACTGAAATAATAAATTACAGCTCACACAAAAACACCAACATACATCAACATATGCCCAAAAGATTTTTTTTTTTCTTGGATTTCCCATCACTGTTGTGCTCTACTTGTGAAACAACAGGTGTGTGGCAGCGGAGAGTATGCATCAACACACTGCCATATACTGCATCCTGTGCCAGTAACAGACTTCTGTCATTATTATGCAATCTAAATGTGAATGTTGAGTGGGTTTATAGCTGCAGTGCTGTTACCGTCTGGTGTTTCCGATCATACCCTGAAGTCTGCATCCTCACCTTCCCAAACTTCCACAGGAGCCTGTGGCTTCATTAAGACCACCTTGGCATTTCTTACAGTTAATCTGAACCCGTCTAGAAACCCAAACTGAACGTTCATTTTTTGGCCATTTGCTCATTTACGTTTTAAGCTGTTTCAACTGAATGTCTAAGGTGGAGAGATATGGTTTGCTTGAACCCTGAGCAGCACTTAAATTCAGATAAAATAAGCACTGTATATCATTGTGTCTTGGTTTCTGTTTTTTTTGTCATTGAAATAGTTTGGAAGATGCTACTCTTAAATATTTATACTCATCTACTGACAGATATGGGGACTGCCTCAATGACAGATGTTATATATATACTGTAATTTATTTATGGTGAAAAATGTTCACTTCTTCTATCCTGACATATGCACAAAGCAGTCTGCACATATCAGAAGTGCCCCAACCAGGCTTGCTTTGTGTCTTTCTTTTGCCGGTGTGAGAGATTCAGAGCCTTGTGGCGTCCCCGTGTGAAGTCAAGCAGCATTGCCGTTAGCATGATCGTTGAGGTGTTGTGTTGCAGTGTAACGATATAAGCAGGTGGGAACCTGCAATCCACAAGATATGCAAAAACAATGCAATAACTATGACTGTGTACAAAGTTCCTGAAGTAAACATTTGTGTGAAAGTCTCCAAAAAAAAAAAAAAAAAAAAAAAAGGAAAATCTGCTTCAAGATGTGTCATTTTTTCATTAACTCAGTGGTTTCCACAATACAAAAAACCTAAAATACTTGAAATCAGGTGCATTGCAGTACAGTATAGTTAAGTTGTATTTATCTGTCTTTTGTCGCACTAGAGTTTTGGTTGAATCTGACCTGCAAATAGTGTTTTTTTTGCTGCTGAATAACAATCTAGTTACAGCCGAGTCACAGTGGAAAAATACATTTTTTGTTTTTTGATGAGCAGGAAAACGCAGCTCGCTTCATGTTCCTGTCTCGACCCCTTTGTGGATTTGTTTTGCTTTTTAGGTGCATTTCTGAACGAGTTAAACTCTTTTCCTCAGATTCATCAAACGAAGTCTGCATATTGATAAGTTGTTTCATACTCATTACGTATCATATCACCTTGACAAACAATACCGTTTTCTACCTATAGTGCACATTACAACATTGGACTTGTGGCAGAGAGATATCTGGAAGATGATTTTGCATATCTTGTGTCTTATGGGCTTGTTTTATACTTTGATATCCTGAGGTACCGAAAGATGCTAAAACATTAGTATGCAGAATATATTATTAGCTCCCAGGCCTAAACAGGCGTTTCTAACACAAGTTTTATTTTGCTCGTCTTTAATAATTTGCTCCGCAGATCTATAGAAGATGAACCAGTTGCAACTGTTTGTTAAAAAGGACCAAAAAGTTAATATTTTCTTCATAAAATGTTTTACCAGTCCAACGGTAATTATGTTAATCGGTGAATATGACAAATCTGCATGATTACTACACATATTAATCAAAGGCATTGTAATTCGTTTCTGGTTTTTGTGCTAGTTCCATCCACTAAATGAAAACTATGGATCCGTTACATCGCTAAACCCGACCTACTCCTGTGTTTCATCAGTCCCTGCTGTTTTTACGTACATTTGGAGCAGCAGTGCGTCAGACTGATTTACTCAGTCCATGCTTTGATGAAAATTACTCCCTCTGCAGGTCAAAGTGAAATAATATACTGAAGTGAAAGCAAAGATTGATAAATGCTTGATTTTCCCCCTACCCCACATTTGGCAGAATGATGACAATCTGGCGACTGATGACAATGGGAAGGCTATTTTGGAAAGTATTTGAGGGAATGATATTTGGAACTTTTTGGATGGCTTAAGTTCTTACATGGTGGATTATATATTAAAATAACGTTCACATGCATGAGGCTCTCTCTCTTTAGAGGTATAAAGTATTGGTCCTATATAGCGGATTATATCTTTTGTCTCACCACTAGCTAAAGATTGTATATTTTTATATACTATATATAGCAAAAATGTATACAAATATAAATATTTAATCACAAGAATCTCAAAATAAGGAGCAGAAAGGGGACCTATATGAGAATGTATTTGGACTGGATGTCTTATTTGGGCCTAATGATAGGTGACACTCCCAATGCGTTTACTGTGTTATTAGCCAAAAAAGTAAAACCTGAAATAATATGGTTTTCTGAAGAAAAATATAACATCGTTCATTGTTGCACATGATAAGCTTGCAAGGAGAAACGAAATTGTTTGCAACATTTCTGGAAATTTTGAAAATATTGTTGATTGGAAGGTTTTCATGGGAAATTAGGGACATAAGTAAAAATATTTTCCATGGTAGACATACATAAAACATATGAAGGAATCAAATGTATGGCTTTAATCTTCTAGTGCTCTGGGGTCAAACATATGACCCTAATTCAGTTCAATCATCCATAATGGCCCAGGGTTTCTCCCAACCTAATTTTCTTGTTAAAAGGCAAACATTGTAGTTTATGTTCACTCCTACAAATTCCTGTTAATTTCCATTTAGAGTTTCCAACTTTGAAAATTCCTGAAACTTTGCAACTACAGTACTTTTGTGTAACTTGTATACAACGTAATCTGAGGATGTTGGTAACCATTTGAATCATTCTGCTGCATTTTGGATTTTCCAGTCCTACAAGTACAGCAAAATGTTGGGTTGGAAAAAGACAAAGTGAAAACATTGGGAGGTCTGAGCACCATTAGTGTTTCAACTTAGGTGAAAAGAAAAAAGGAGGCCCTTTGTTTAAATGTTAAACATCACAGTATTTCTGAAAGAGAAATGACAAATGTTGGTCTATTTTAATCCGCAGACAGGCCTGAAATCTAACATGCTTTACTTGCGTTTGTCTTAGACACGTCAGCCTACCAGCAGCCTGTCAACACAGGTCAAGGTCTGCTCATAAACCCCAACTGTAGCACTGAGAGGCGCCTCTTTCTTGAAGTCGTTCTACATCAGCAAAACACGCATTATCCTAGCAACAAACCAAAAAAGAAAAAGAAAAAAAAATAACCTCTAAAGGACTAGATTTCCATATATTGTGAATAATCATAATTGTGTAGCTTCTATGCTTATCTTCCAAGATGAATTTGGAGGACTTGAACTACATCTGTATAGATTTTTATCTGCATTTTCTGCAGGCTAGAACGCAACATACATGTAGGTTAGCGTCTGGCTAGTTGACTTTAGCTTCACGCCGATACGATGCTACTGCTCCTTTTTACACTGCAGGTTCCAGACGTAGAATCAGAACAAATTGTCTTATGTTAAAGGTTTTAAAAGAACATTTCAGGCTTTTAAAGAACATGTTGGGTTAATCCTAAGAATGAAGTTTGAGCAGATTTTCTTTATGTTAAGGTGATCTGAATGTAGTTATGTTTCTGTGACAGAAAAGATGCGATGAGGGTTTGAATGATGACACAGGGAAGCTGCTGTATATTATTTTAAACCACATACAATATTAAAGTATTAAGAATTTTCCATTTTTGCAAGCAAAAACAGATTTTTTCCTCACATTTCCTTAATGTGGATCTACCATTGTTGCAACTGAAGTGCTTTATATTTTTCTTGTAAATCACAGTCTTTGTTGTTCATGGAAAAATCATGACAAAATATTTTAAGATTGCTATTTTGAATAGAGATTATCTTTTCTAGGTGAAGTTAGCATAGTCTGTTGATGGAAAAAAAATCTAATCAAAAAACACTGATTCTTCTGTTTTTGGAGGCCAAAAAGAAACATCTCTGTGTTTGCTATACAGATATTATTTTGATTACACTGATAAAGCAGACAGAAAGAGGGCAGAAAGTAAAAGATGGAATATATTAATATATTTAAGTGATTTCAATGAAACTGATGTATTTTAGATATTTAAATTATAGAAGAATATCAAAATTACAAAATGTAAAATGACAGCTTGATGCAGGCTGTTGCATTCTGTTGTATGATTTTGATGTTTAAATAATAATAATAATAGTAATAAAACAAAAAAAACCCATCAGATTTTCAGTTCCCATGTTGTCAGTTTTGGAATTGTGCAGATGCTGGTTTTTTCTATTTTTGACCAAGAGGGCAGCAGCGTTCCTGGTTTTATCATCAACAAGATGCTTCCATTAAATTGACACGAGTTTACTTTTTGCAAAGATGTCTTGTCATCATTGTTGCTTGTGCAAAAAAAAAAAGGAATCTTAATTATGTGTTTATTGATAAAATAGAAGTACAGCTAAGAGCAGTGCAGGATTCTGCAGAAACTGTATTGGGATGATGTATGGAAGGTATGCAAAACTAACACGTAAAAACACTTAATTTGCAATTTGTAAAATATGCTTTGGTTTATTGTTTTTTTGTGGGGGGGGGGATTTGTCTGTTTTGCCAGTGTGGTACTTCTTTACTGAGCATATCAGAGGTTGGTGGTGATGACCTGCCTGCATCCTTTTTCTCTGGAGGCAACGGAAGAGATTTGCTTGTACTGTAGGATTTAATCAGCATGCAGAATAACTATGTATAAATCACTCATTGTGTAGCAGCATATACATCAGCACCTTTATGTCAATAGGATGACTGTTTTAATAGGTTGTTGAAAAGCCTTGTGCTTCTTCCTTTGATTTGTTTGTATTTTTTTACGGTTATGCAAACAGAGTAAACCCCAAACTCTTGGAAACCCCACAAACGTGGCACAAACATTGCTTCTTTTTTTTTTAAAGAAGAAATTACACCCAAACCCTCTTTCATTTATATTACTGAATAAAATACAATGTACGTGTAATGCAAATCGGTGTATTAGACCCCAGAGGCATATAGGAGCAGCTTTGCAAAGCAGCAGCAGTTCTCCTCCTCACTAGAATCGAATGTTTCTGCTTGCATTTTGTCTCTCACTGCTAATTTTACACACAAGAGCTACTTTATGTTGCACTAAAAATGATTTTAAAAACCCATAAAAGTATCCCTTGAATGTAGGAGACAGTGATGATCTTACTGGAGATGTTTAGGGTGAGACAATAGAGTGAAAGAACAGTATTTCATAGCCAATTATCTTAGCCCCCACATGTCACTTAGGTCTCTGCAGGTTTCTCTTTTTACAGCACAAAGAGTTAGGTACATATAGGCCTTGTGTGTCTATGTAATGCAGCTTTATCAGTGTTTTCATCTAATCGTCGTTAGCAGCATGAGATCCACAGCTCCGTGTAAGGTAAAGGTTAAGGAAAGCTCTTTTTCATTCCTTCGTCACCCGAGTGAATGCCTGGTGTGGGTCTGCTCTCCTGTCATCAGCAGTGTCTTATGGCCCTATTTGTGTCTTCAGTTACTACTCATGCAAAGTGTTAAAGGGCCATCACTGATAGGACTGAGCAGTTTGTTTTTATTCATCTGAAAGACGTTCCTCACCGCTCTATTTTCTTTCAGAGGCAGGTGATCACACAGATCAATTTGTTGTAATGTTAGCAAAGGCGCTACTGTTAAATGTGATATTAACAGCACTATTTATGGTCTAAATAATGAATTAGAATATGTTATTGTGCTTGGTAGCTTTGGAGGCAGGTGGCCATTTTTGTAGTTCTTAAACATAAGCCACTCCCCCTCCACAGCAGGTGGGATTTCATTCATACCAATTTTGCAAAGTGACACTGGCCCAACATATTTTGGTTTCCTTACATTGTCATTTGGTCTCTTAGCGATGACTGCATGGTGTCTTAGTTTACACACCCTTATTTTCTTCTTCTCTTTCTTTTTTTCTAAAGATAAATTCTTTTTTTAATTATTATTCTGTCAATTTAATTTAGGTATTAGAAAGGGAAAGAATACAAATTAAATAAATCAGAATATTAATTCAATCACTTTTTCTACTCCTATTTTCCATAAAAATTAAAGTAAAAAAAATTAAATGAAATTAAAAAAAAGTTGATTTGTAAATAAGTTATGTACAGTTTGTATCTGTAACTTGTCAGTCTGTCATTGGTGACAGAGTCTGTCTTGCTTATAACGCACGCTACCAGTAAATAAAAAAGGAAAAAGTATATTTAGACTGTATGGTCCCTTGAAGCAAGTTTTAAATTAATATCTGATGTATATTCCTGTAACATTGCATTTTTATCTGAGGAATGATGTTATTAAAAAATTGCAAATAAATTGCATTTCCTACAGCTGTTTTGCTTTTCCTTCCACATGTGTCACACTGGAGGTCATGGTATGCAGGTGTTAGGAACCTCTGTTGATTGAGTGATGTGATCGCTCTGTCACAAAGGTCAATTGTCAGTTGGAGGATTAGAAAATAGTTAACTGAAAACAATCCTCCTCTTTAAACTATATTCAGCTGAGATTTATTTATTCTTAGTGCAAAAATAATTAAAAAATACTGTTTGAAACTTAATAGCATTCACCTCCTTTCTCAATATTTTCTACAATACCCCTTTAAACTTAATGGCTTATTTTCCAGAAGTTTCTCAAAACAGCTTACAGGTGTTTTGGCCCTTTCCTCCGGACAAAACTGGTGTATCTGAGTCTTTACAGTTCTACAACCTAATATGAGCTGTGCCTCTCACAGTTAAGCTTTTCTCAATAAAAAGATATCCAAATTCCCAAAAAGTTGTACAATACAAAGTAAAAAAAAAAAAAAAAACATTCTGTTGCGCCTTTAGAAGATGAACTCGTTCAAAGATACAGAATAAACACACTCGTAATATTTCTGCTGTACAAAAATATATTTTACTCACCATAGATGCTCAGTTGAACCCGAATCCAGTTTCTTAATTATGCTGCGTCTTTCAACAACCCGTCCTCATGGCCCCAAAAGTTTACACACGCTGCTGTAAACACAATCCCTGTTTGAGCTCTTCACAAGAAGCATGCAAAAGTAATAAAATGAAATAATGTGGGGACCACACGGCCATATTTTTCTAAAAGCGACAACTTTGAACCTGAACAGTCAGTTGACCTAGAACTCAACCTACCTCGTCGTCCTACTTTTAAGCTATGGGGCTTGTGCTCACTCATGGTTCGGAAACAAAACGTCCGAACCGTAATGACAATAAACACACATTACACCAATACACCTGAAAATAAACACAAAGTAAAGTAAAAACACTGTCCATTAGGATGCATGAAAATGTTTAGATACTTAAATAGTACATTTTTATCATAAAAATGCCCGAGAATATTGCCTGCTAGCAAAAGCTAAAGTTAATGTTAGCCACAAAATTGAAAGAAAATGAAACTCACCTTCGTATCCGTGAATGTATGACGAGGTGTACGTCTTAGAACCTTTCTCCAAATGTTTCTCCAGCTTGCTTATTGAAGTAATTATTATCTTGGGAAACCCTGCAAGCACCATTTTTAATAGGCCGGAAGTGACCGCGGCGCTTTTCTCCGAACACGGAAGCAGACGTACAAAGGTTTAAATGCAATTGAACAACCTGGAATTTTTATTTTATTTTTTATCTAATTAATTTCCAATAGAATGATTATAGAAAGTAATTTTTGACAAAATAAAATAAATCCAAATAATTAATTAGTTTGTACAAAAAAAGACTGCAAAGCAAAGAAAGGCATAACTCTGTGACAGCTTTCTTTGATTTAAAGAAAGATTGAAGCAATTTTCCAATAATTATGAGACCTGCAGGACAATCAAAACAGGCAGCCATCTGACTCAGGTAATTTTGAAGTATTTATATTAGTCAGAATAACAGTTTCACATTTCACACAGAAAGAAAAAAACTATGACAAATCAACGAGAAGGCATCAACTAGTAAATATATTTTAATAGGTTCCATAACAGGAGTCACCAATGTAAAAAACTGCAATTACTAACACAGTGCTTTACTGAACATATCACTGAAAATCTGCCAAAGTATCCTGAAAACCATAGTTTCAAATGTTGTTGTGTGACCAAAGTCGAACCACTAGCAGTCAGGCTTATGAGTTGCCATGTGTCTTTTCATATTCCCCTGCTGGGAGAATTCCCGGTCACAGTTTGGACACTTGAAAGGCTTGACCCCGTTGTGGCTGAGAGAGTGCCTCTTGAGACAGTTCAGGGTAAGGAAACGTTTGGGGCACTCGGCGCACAGGTACGGACGATCCCCCGTGTGAGAGCGCGTGTGGACGACGAGGTGACCCTTGCTGGAGAAGCCCTTCCCACAGTGGATGCAGGTGTACGGCATCTCGCCCGTGTGCGACCGATTGTGCAGCCGCAGCTCCCCGGATGAGAGGAACGCCTTTCCGCAGGTGGTGCACAGGAAGTTCCTTTCCCCCTTGTGCATCTGCATGTGTCTAATGAAGCCGTTTTTGCTGAAGTGCCTTTCGCAGATGTCGCAGAAGTTGGTGGGACCGTCATGCAGGCGCTCGTGCTGCTTGAGAGAATAGCGGCACAAGAATCCCTTGTTGCATTCCTTACAGGTGAACTCTCGCCCTCTTTTGTGAAGTCTCTGATGGTGATAGTACCCAGACTGGCTTGTAAAGCCTTTCTCGCAATCAATGCAGCTGTAGCGGAAGGAGTGGAGCTTCACGTGCGTCTTAAGCTGGTTGGGATGTATAAATCTCTTCTCGCACGTTGGGCATTTGACTTCTTCTTCTGTGAGGCTTTTCTTCACCGGTCGCGTACTCAGGAACCTTTTATCTTCCCCTGTGGGCTCTTTCCGTTTCCGCCGACTTTTGTTTTTCGGCCCGTCCTTCTTTTGCTCATGTTCCCCCTTTTTGTCAACGCTGTCTTTCTGTTTGGCTCTCTGCTGATTCTTTAGGCTGTCCTCAGCTTTCTTGATTTTACTTTTCATCTCCTGGATTTTCAGCTGATTTTTGTTGACCTTTTTAACTGCCTTGGGGTTCTGAACAGGAGCCGTCCACTGCTGCTGACGCTGGATGTTCTTTCGAACCGTCCTCTGTATCGGCTGTGTACCTGGACTCTTGGTGCAGATGAATAAACGAGAGAGAGACCCTGAAAACACCAGAAAGGACATACAAGTTCAGTGGGGTAAAAAGAAAAACATGTCCGATTAGAGAGTTTTTCTGGCCTTCAGCTGACCCGATTTATTTTTGGGCACCCAGTCTTCTGATGTGTCATCCAAGCTCTGATTCGAGTCTTCCTCCAAGTCCTCTAGTGCCAGCGTCTCTTCGTCACTGTCGAATTTATCATCATCTTCTTCATCATCCTCGCTGAACTGATCGGTTTGAGTAGAGAGGGCCAGCGTGGATAATATTACATCCTCTTCAGTGCTTGAAGAAGCTGCTAAAGAGACACTTCTTAAGCATTGGAATCACTTTAGATGACGAAAAAAAAAAGAGAAAAGAGACAGCAAATCCTCGATCTCACCTGAACTGAGAATCCCCAGTTCCCTGTGATGGAGCAGCAGAGTCTTCAGAGGAAAAGGTTCAGACAGATGATGTCCAAGGTCTTCCGAAGAAGATGATTCATTGAGCCAATTTGCAGTCTAAGAGGCCAGAGACATGCAGGTAGCTCAGTGATATTCACTAACAGACTCCATTTAAAAAGTTGATCACAATGAAGTCACGTTTTCTGATAATTGTTTCATTTTTCTCCACAATTTTTGTTGGCTTTTAGCATCACTTCCATAATAAACATACATGAATTTCGAGCATCAAGCGCATTGACATCCTACGAAATATTGTTTCCACGTAGTGCAAAAACTAATGCTGCGATGCGTTACGGTATGTGCTGCAGCCCTACTGAAAAGGTTTGTATCTCGTATAAGATCGTTTTTTATAAAACTGAACAGATGTTTATCATTTGTACGACTACTTTAGCAGCACACGTGTCAAGGTTGAAACAGTTCCGTCTGCATAAGGCAAAAACAGATTTTCAGTTTTAAAAAGTTACGACTTCAAAATCACTGAAATTTTCTATTATTGTCATCCTAGAATTTTTTTTAATTAGATGCCAGCAAAGGCTAGGCCTATGACCATGACTTGTTCTTGTGCATACAAGTCATCTGGCTAAAGCTAAGACTATTGTAGTTTTCTATTACTTATAAGAAAGACAATTTTGTTTGTTGGGAAGTAGTCCAATAGCAAAAACCCCAGAGTCGTGGTGTGGACGCCAAGAGAACATCATCACAACAAAGCTACGTTTTGCAAACTATAAGCAGCGTACTGCAGGCTGGCTGTCTGAGGAGATGTTTTTGTACTGATGCTGCCATATAACTTTTGTATTTTTATCCAAGGTTTCATACTGACAAACTGCACATAGGCAGTACATGACTGCTCCTCTTCTGTAGGGGATTCTAGATTACCTGCTGTAGGTCCGGTATAGGCAGCAGCTGCTCCAGCCTTGACAGGAGCAAAGACACAAGCTGTTGGATCCTCTGGTTGAAGGCCAATCCATAGTGATCAGGAAAAACGTCCTACAAACATAACCACAGGAGCAGATTTGATTTAGTTTGACAAGCTCGTAATGTGATACATAAATAATTGCTAACGGACTTATTAGCATGATTAAATCAGATGCTAATTACATCCACTTACAATTGGTTTCCAGACTACTGTGCAAAAGCTATGTCTGAAAAAGCTGGAATAATTTGGGGGGGGTTTCTGATGTATAAATTCTGACTTGTTCTTAGAAAACGTACTTACTTTAATGTTTAAATAAACTCACTTGGAAGAACAGTTCCTTTTCTAAGGGAACATTCAAAATGTTCTGCACCAAGCTTGCAAAGTTACTATAGGAAGTCTTCAGAATATCAGAGCTTTCCTGTCAAGAGATGAGCACAGAAAAGTTAGCAATTACCTCAATGGCTATAAAAATATATATATATATATTATCATTACAATAATAACTGAGCTTTCTTTAAAAGCTCACCATGTGTTCACTGGTGCTCAGTTCCAGGCAGCAGGTGTGGATTTTATCCAGGTGGCCTTGGATCGTCTTGATGTTAGCTACGCCGTTGCCCCGACACAACTCCAGGACAAACTGCAGCAGCACAACGATCAGAGCAGAGTTATCAGGACAGAGAACGGGAAACATCAATAAACGCTGCCAGCATGTGGCAAATGAGAAAACTGCAACAAAGAATCCTACACCCAGGATAAAACAGAAAGCTGACACCATTTTCAAATCCGGTGTTTCATACAGTTTGTTGCTTCCTTCTAATCAAATGCAGAAATCATTCAGTAAGAGTAATTACTCTACAAAAGCATCAAATTATGCAGAAACCAACAAACCTTACAGCTGATCACAAAGAAACAAGAAAATGATATGAGGGGTTTGATTTGTTTTTCCTTTCGGACAGATGAGACCATGAATGAAATGAAAATAAATAAGTAAACATGGAAGAAGCTACCTGCATAAAGAAGTAAGAAAACCACAGCTTGAGCTGAGATGAAATACCACACGATCATCATCCTCATCATCATCAGAGATCCAAGTTTAAAGCATCTTCCTCACCCTCGCTCGGAGGCCCAGGACGAGCTGACCCTTCTGACTGGGACTGAGAAGCTCCGGCACGATCTCTGTGGCCAGGTCGATGAAGTCCAGCAGCTTCTCGTACTGGACGGCGCTGTCCTGCTGCACGGCTTTCCACACGAAGGCAGACATGAGCCTCACAGGGGGAACCAGCAGCTGCAGGGAGGCTGGAGGCAGCGGGGAGCCTAAAGGCGACACCACGGACATCACTCAAGACTCCGACGACGAAAAGCAACAGCATCCACCTTCTCAACACGGCGGGAGAAGACGAGCTAACATTTAGCGCCGGAATTAACGCGTTCGGAAACGCAGCCGCATTTATAAAAGTGGACAAAGAGACCAGGAGGGATGTGGGTGCGATCGTCGAACAAACCTTTGCCACTCCGCACCATTTTTCGGAGTGGAAGCGCCTGAGCGAAGAAGCAAAACGTAAAATTCGCGTGAATCTGCAGCGGAGAGGCTCCAACGATTAACTTCCGCACACACTCGGACGTTCTTCTTCTCGTTGTTGGCGACGAGCAAAAACAACATTGCGGCGCAATACCGCCGCCTGCCGGTGACCGTCGTAGATCAGAACCTGAATAAAGAACAAATAAATAAATAAATAAAAATGCTTGAATAGACAACTATTAAAATAGCTTTTTCTGCGCAACCCATACTTTTGAACCTTTTTGTAAAAATATAGACATGCACTCTATATTTAGTACAAATAGTCAAAGAATATTGGATCGTTCTGACCACCTTCCAAATGTCTTTAAGACACATGGACGCTTCTTCTGAAGTGTACGGTTCTTTGCACACAAAAATAGTGAAACTGAAAGAAAGAAAGAAAGAAAGAAAGAGAGAAAGAAAGAAAGAGATGGATAATAGATCATAATTAAATTGAAAACAATGGATTCTTCAACTCTGTATCGGCCCTTTAACTATACTTTTTAAAGGCATTTTCTCTTTTATTTTTAGTCATTCATTTTTTTCCGCAAAAAAATGAATAAATAAAAGTAAAGCAACAACCAATCCGCTTGTGGGGGATTCCGTCTGCGCCTTGTTTGCATCACGTGATCACCTGTAAAGGCGTAAGACAGAATCTGGACGCCCACTGCTGACAAGCCCAGTCAGGTTTTTACTGTCGCTGCTTGGAATCTGTCGGTTATTGGAGCCGGTTGTCATTATGCTTTTGACTCTACTAGCGTCGACTTCCACGAGCACATTTTGGGTTTTGTGCGCAAACTTGGTTGGAGCGCCGTCGCGCTGCAGCGGGACCAGCCATGGCAGGAAACCGCGGGGGCGCAACTGGGTCCGGCGAGGATTTCACTTTTGTCAGCTCAGTTGTGAAATACCTGCTGTTCTTTTTTAATTTAATATTCTGGGTGAGTGATCAAAACCACTTCTATCTTCTTTTTTTTGAATCTCTTTTGTGTGTTAAGTTAATCACTCATCTTGCCATCATAAAAAGTGGTTATGTGGAAGGAACAATTTTAGTAAGGTGTTTGATAAGATCTTTAAAAAGGTTTATTTCTACCAGCTTTGTCCCTCTTTGTTTGGTTTTAGTGACTTTTTAACACAGAAAGGGTCACATACTCAACCCTGAAGTGACCTTTACATTTACCTTGAACACAGCAAGCAGGGAATCAAGACTATTTTATAGTCTAAGGAAGCTCAAATTTTTATGAAATTCAGAAAACAGGTGGTAGCTAAATGGACTTTAGAGAGTTGGCCTCAACAGCAGATTTAGCAAATTGTCACACTTTTTTTTTAAGTCCAAAGAAACTACATTTCTTCCTTATTGCAAAACCTCATCAATGAATTCACCTTATAATATCCATTGCACTTTTGCCAGATCTGAAACTTCACAATTCAAATGCACCTGAATGCAGATGGTAGAAGCAAAACTCCCTGCAGTGAGTCCACAAAGTTCATACAAAGGGTTTCGGCGTCAGGTGATCTCTGGCAGCCTTGTCTAAGCTGGTTTGTTGTTGCAGATTAAACTTGCTGAGGTTTAGAGACTTTTTTGTTTGTATTTCTGCTGCGTGGCCTGAAAAAAATAAAGATCCCCACAAAATGTTGAGTTTTGGGGGGAGGAGGGGGGTGGAAGAAAAAGAAAAAAAAAAACAACCCAAGATCTAACATGACCTTTCAGGTGTGTCCTTCTCAAATGAGGTCAGTTTCTTTATTAATTTGTATTCAGCGCTCTTGGTAAGCACGACTGCGGCTGCTGGAGTAAGATAAGGCTGTGTGAGAACTTGAAGCTTGGAATGCGTCGTCATTTCTGCTGCCTCCGGCTACGTCGGATTCAGCATGCTCCAAGCAGACGTTTGCTGCTACACGTCTGTGTCGTTTCCTAATCTTGACTGGTTCGGTTTTTGTTGATTGATTTTTTTTTTTTTTTTTTTTTTTTTTTTAAGATATTT
Organism: Poecilia picta; assembly: GCA_033032245.1. Classification (NCBI taxonomy): domain Eukaryota; kingdom Metazoa; phylum Chordata; class Actinopteri; order Cyprinodontiformes; family Poeciliidae; genus Poecilia; species Poecilia picta. Next base: position 9,395,956 of record CM065375.1, on the reverse strand, counting down.
TCTTCCACATTCCTATCTAAACATGTTCCAAAGCCACCTGTTTGCTTCAGGTGTCACACAATGCTCTGTTTACTGTGCCGCCAACAAAACAAGGCAGAGAGAAATCAGTTTCCTTCCCAGCAGCCTCTCTGGTAATTGGATCCATGTCATTCAGGGCGGACAGGGTTTGTTCCTGAACTCTTTCTTTTACTCCGTCGAGAATGGGAGACGAAAGCTGAATGAGACGCTTTAATACTGACAGTGGAGAGAGGATTTCGCCGCTCTACGTACTTTTCTTGGGAAGAGGAATGCTCGAGTGGGATAGTTTTAGAATATTTTATTAGTGATTCAGTAAATATGACTCATAAACTCCCCCCCTGCTCATCTTCCTTGTTGCAAAGTTGAAGTGTCTGGATGGCACCACACCCCCGACAAGTTGAAACACATAAAAATAGTTTTCAACAGCTGCTCTGATGAACATTCTCCTGTTTTCTGTGTGATTTTTCTTTTTTTAATTATTTTTATTTTTCCCATCTTCGCCCACAGGTAATCTCCCTGTTAATGGTGGCAGTTGGCATTTACGCCCGTACGGTCAAGTATGCAGGTAAATCGTCAAGACGTTCCCGCCGGGGTCGGGTACTGGGTCTCCTCTTTTACTTCACCGGGCAGAAGGACCGAGCAGCCTCCGTAACGGGAAGCAGATGAAGTGCCTCCATCTTTGTTTTTGCAGAGGCCACCCTGGCATCTCTGTCCGTGGATCCCGCCGTTATGCTGATGGTGGTGGGAGTCCTGATGTTCCTGATCACCTTCTGCGGCTGCGTGGGCTCGCTGCGAGAAAACATCTGCCTCCTGCAAACAGTACCTGGGTTTTAAATATTGTCGACCGTTTTTATGAATCTAAGACTTGACCGTTTTGTATGCTGTTCTGCAACGGCATACCAATCAGACTGCAGATTGGCAATCTGATATCTAATCTGGTTGCTTTAAATTTCCCCGCCACTTTCTCCATGATATGTCTGGTATATGTCAGTGGCTTACTGTGTTGCTGTTTGTTCCCTAGTGAGTTTGAACAAATGTCTGAGGCCTTCCCAGAATGCCAGAAGTTGTACTTCAAGCACATGTGGAAAACAAAAATACTGCTATATGTAGACATATTTCTAGATATAAAAATGCTAGTGCATATCCTTTTATTTCATTAATAAATGGCAATTTGTGGTTGAACAGTAGGAAAATGTGGGAAAGTTTTAGGTGTGTGAGTGCAGACACTTTACAAGGTCATGTAAACAATACATTTACATTAAGTTAATTGATATAAAATATTGAACTTTATTTTATAGTTTTGTTTTGTTTTTTTACCCATCCCAGTTCTGTATCTCCTTGGTGGTGATTTTCATAATCCAGCTGGCTGCTGGTATTCTGGGCTTCATCTTTTCAAATAAGGTAATCAAGCAATTCATTAATTAAATGTGAGCATAGATTTATGTCGATTCAAGAAATGTTTTTTTTTTAATCTGGTCAAAATGTAGTTTTTCAGTTCACAGAAATCTGGTTCAGTTGATGTCTATTTATTTATTTACTTATTTTTACCATCAAGGCAAGACAAAAAGTAACAGAAGTGATCAATGATGCAATCGTTCACTACAGAGACGACATTGATCTGCAAAACCTTATCGACTTCGGTCAAAAAGAGGTGGGTGTTTTGTCAGAACTGTGTTTAAACTTCTGCAGCAGAGGTAGAACCGGAGGACCGCCTTACTTTGGTCAGACCCGGGTGTTTTATTTCAAAAGAATCAACTAGCATTGGATCTTCGATGTTACTTTAAAATGATCCGGAGGAACGAACCGTCTTGTCTGTGAAAGATGAAATATCTGCTCCTGTATGCTTCACTTGCATAAAAACCCTCTCAACATATTTCTGTATTTTACATTTTTTTTTTTCCCTCCTCCTTCTCCTCAGTTTGGATGCTGTGGTGCTACGACATACCTTGACTGGTCCAATAACATCTACTTTGACTGTAACAAAACCAACCCCAGCAGAGAGCGCTGCTCTGTCCCCTTCTCCTGTTGCATCCTCTCTAGAAACGAGGTCACTCTGATTAAAAATGCAGACACATTGGGGTCTTCTTCCTTCTTCTTCTTCTTCTTCTTTCTTCTTCTTCTTCTGTGTTTCTGTTGTATTTTCAGTTTTAAACATAAGGAATTCTCTCTCTGTGTGCAGAGTCTGGTCAACACCATGTGTGGTCAAGGCATGCAAGAACGTGAATTCGCTGAAGCTGGCAAAGAAATTCACACCAGTGGCTGCATCGACATGCTGGTTGACTTCATCCACAGCAACATGTTCATACTGGGTGGCGTCGCGCTGGGACTGGCAATACCAGAGGTACACACTGGTGCAATAAGGGCACAAACGCTTGATCTTGCTGCAGCCAAATGTTCATCCTCGTTTTCCTCTCTTGCAGCTGGTGGGCATGGTTTTGTCTCAGATTCTGATCAATCAGATCAAAGACCAGATTGAGTTGCAACAATACAACCTGGATCACAGCTCTGACCCGTGGAGCTGATCCTGGATCAGATTATTGCAATAACTGGCGACACATAGAGACTCTGTACAAACAAGCTTGTGTGTGAAGATGTGACACTTTGCTGCCACCTTCTGGACAGTCAGGGGGCTTGCATTTATCACACTGCACTGATCAGACTTGTTTTTATTACTCATTTGTTTTCAGCGAGAAATATAAAGTTCTATGTTGTATTCATTTTATTATATATTGTAAATACCTGAAAATTGTTTGTGATTTCAGCATTTTTTTTTCCTTTTAGTTACAACATACAGCGGTTTTATTATCTGTCATAATGAATATAAATGTTTCAACTCTACACTTTGGGGATGTTTTGTTCTTACTCTGAAGGGAATGTTGTTCTATGACGCTAATGAATAATGCCTGCAAGAAAAATAAAACATGTCCATGTAATTTCAAACACATTCACATTAGCAAATCACATTTTTTACACACACAATCTTACATTTCCTTTCACCATGTTCCAAAAGGAGTTAGGGGAAAAGAAAAAACCCTGTTACAGACTCAAACACTACCGAATTGCTCACACTCTTTGTAATTTGATCCTTTTTTTTTAGATTTATTTAGAAAACGAATAAAAGCGGAAATAAATGTTCACATGGGGAATGTACAACCAACAGGGATGGTTGTACATTCCCCATTCATTTTCTTATGGTTTCCAAACGGCATATTTTCTTCACATTTGAAAGGACTGGATTATTTGTGTCAAACCAGCATATAAACTCTTTTGTTTTTCCTTTTGTGACCACCTCCAAAAGCTCATTCAATTCCAACCAGATGTTAAAATGTTAAACTTTCTTCTTTTTCAGCTTTAGTTTCTTTGTTTTTTGTTTTTTCTGTTCAGTCTGTTTATTGTACTATTCCAGCTCACATCTGGGTGTTCATATTGTTGTGGTCACTTTTTATTGCCAGCCAACTAACCTGTGTGCACAGCTACGGGAATAAGAGGCTCATCTTTTAACACACTGCAGCTCCACATAGAAACTTATTAAAACATGCTTTCCCTAATAATTCTTGGCATGTTGTCGCATCGTTAGACGAACCGATGCTTCCACCTCTTTGATGGTTTTGCTTTGACAGCTAAGACCAGTGTTCACGTGAGAAGATTTTTTTTAGTCTGACCGTTAACTGCAAACATCGTCTCCTCATTTTTAACAACTCTCCGACGGCCGAACATAAAACAGAAAACACTGCAGCCTCCCGTTTCCGTTTCAGCCTCGTCTTCCAGCTGAAGGAGACAAACTCTTGAGCTGAAACATGATGCTCGTAATCTTTAGGAGCAGAGGCGGTCCTGTATGTACAAGCGGCCTTGACGCACTTCCCCAATCTAAACATTACATTTATCCGCGTGCTAACAGTTGCAGTGCCACTCAGTGCGGCCCGATCGCACAAACAAATGTTGTGATTTAGTGGGGAAACTGATGAGAACGTGACGTCTTTGTGGCTGTCTCTCATTGTGGCGACTGTGATTTGACCTGTGTACTTGTATGTGTGTGTGTTTGCGTTTGTTTATAATACCTTGTGGGGATGATTTTCCTGACATATACTGCTTGTGGGGACCAAAGCCTGTTCCCCACAAGGGGAAATCCTGTTTTAGGATCAGGCGTCAGAGTTAGGACTAAGGTGTGAATTGAGTTTTGGTTAGGGTTAGGAAAAGGGTAAAGGTAAGGTTTAGGCTGTAAAAATGAATGGAAGTCAATGGAAAGTCCCCATAACGATAGCTGCGCAAACGTGTGTGTGTGTGTGTGTGTTGCTGCGCTGCACTATGTGTGTGGTCCTGTTTCTTTTTTTTTTTTGTTCAGTTTTTTTTTGAAACACTCATACATGCTTTGGAGGACTTTTAAGGAGGCTCAAACACACACACACACACACGTTCTCTCATTTAAGACGGAGTATGCAGCTAAGTCAACCATGTTTTAACCAGAAGAGAAGAAACAAAACAACTTAAGGTCCTGCAAATATGCATGCATGCTCTTTCGGTAACAATCGATGAAAAATAGTTTGAGCATTAAAGTCTTCTGTAGCCGCCTTAAGCCCGAGAATGACAGCTCAGTTGATTTCAAGCCTCCCAAATGAAAATGTTAGTCATTCTGAGCTATGGACTTGGTCAGATCAAACAGACATTTATCATATCATTTGAGCGTGGTGCCAATGATCTGAAGCATAAAAGAACTTTACAAATATTCAGATCTTTTTTTTTCACACATGAAACTCAATGGAAATCATCTGCAAGAAGAAAAAGTTTTCAGAGTCCATCCTGAAAGTCTGATGTAAAAAATAAATAAATTTAAAAAAAGAGAAAGTTTCCCAAAACCGAGGATATTTGAAGGTGGGTGTCGAATAGCATATACATATCTTGAAAAATATTTCAAGGATAATAAAACAAACTGTTAGTGTGATTTTATTTCAGCACACGTCTTCATTATTTTATAAGAGAAATGGTTTCATTTTGTTAAACTAATAAGCAATTCAATAAATAAAATAACAAAAGCATTTACGCTGCATTTTAAACTCTCTATAATTTTCTTTTTGGTTTGCAGGAGTTTCTTAGCATTCGGACTGTAATTAACTTGCCACGTAACGTTTGCATTTACATGTACAAAATATACTTCATCATTCACCAATTGTGTTTTGCTGTTTTTGAAGAAAACTTCAATGCAGGTTTAGCCAGTGCAACCAATATTTTACGTTTTGAACAATAGATGATCAGAAGCAACCACAATTTCCTTCGCAACTCTTTAATTTAGGCTCCCAGCTTCTAATCATATATCAACTTTAATCTCCTTAAGCAAATAAGCAATGAAAACGATTTGCTGTTTTCGACGACTGTGGCACCAGCACTGTACAGGCCACGGACGGTTTGCCACATCGGTATCTAAACCCATGGTTCGAGGCCCACCTGACTTTCTTATGGGACCATATAAGTGCAAAACCTAAAAGGTGGTGTGTGTGAGTAATCGAGCGAAGCTACAAAACCCTCCTTTCACAAGAGCAAACCTGTCGAGTCTGTGTTGGGTTGACGTGGGGGTCTTTCAGATGAGAAGCTCGGAGCAAGGCCCCTGCCATAAGGCACATTCTTCTACAAGCGAGAGGGGGGATGGGAGTGGAGGTTTTTGTTGCTCTGGCTCTCCCCCCAACCAAGTGCATACCAGTGACAAAAAAAACAAAAAAACACAGCCAGACTCTGAGCTGCAACTAACAGGAGCACAAACACACTACTGGCTTCTGTCAGATACTCTACACGGAGGGACAACTGATTCTCGGGATGTGGACGTAGTTATGAGGATCATTTCTCACTTTTAGTTTTCCGCTGAAGGAGAAGAAAGAAGAAAGAGAAGAAGAAGAAGAGAGAGGGGGTGGTGCGTGTGAGCAAGAGATCCTGTTACAGAGGTCCAGACTTTTTTCAAGTTTTTTTTTTTTTCCCTGAAAGTGGGGGTAGGGCGAAGCAACATTCTCTGTTATGCTTTTCTTCCTAAACCCATCCAGCAAATACTTCAAATAATTTGGAGCTCATCAGTCAGTATTTTTGTTTCTTTTTTTTTTGTCGTTTTTGTCTTGGACTACTTTTTGGGACTATTGGAGCTGAATAATGAGGGAATTCAGGACGATTCTGTGGGACACGCACGAAAAGTGCAGAAGCAAAAAGTTTGAGAGGACTGCGAGGAAACTTTAGAGGAAAAAAACCCTCCCCGCTGCAGCTTTTCTGCATTATGGAAACTTATAAATCAGACGTAGAAACCAGCTTTCACCAGAGAAGGTGTAGTTTAGCAGCTGAAGCCTCAAGGATTTTGAAATCCGTTGGATTTTTTGTGTTTTTTTCCCCCCGTCAGCTCCGTCTTCTCTCCCAAGATGTCTTCCCAGGGTCGGAGCCCCATTGTTGGGATGCTTTGTGTCTGGGCTGCCTGGCTGTCGGGCTGCAGGGCAGCGTTGGCCTCGAACGGGACTATGTTTGAGGACAAGTGCAAGAAAACCTCCACTTGTGAGGTGCTTAAATACAACACATGTTTGGGCTCACCTTTACCCTACACCCATACATCTCTGATCCTGGCGGAGGACTCCAGCAGCCAAGAGGAGGCTTTTGAGAAGCTGACCATGTGGTCTGGTGAGTTAAATCAGAAAAGTAACATTTAGAGGAGACACGGTCAGCATTAATTTAACTTTTTGAACTTTTCGCATCATTTTTTCTTACAATCAATTGGGTCTTCAGTAGTGCACAATTGAAAAGTTGAAGAAAAACGGTCAAAAGTTTTTTTTTTGTTATTTATTTATTTTTTGACAAAAATCTAAAAAGTGCGGCGTGCATTTCTAGTCGCCACTACTATTAGCAATTTATGGGAGTGTCTTTTGTTGTATGTTATTTTCACATCCTTTGTCAACTCAGGTCCAATCAGATCAATGAGCTCTGAGCAGAAGACGTTCACACAGCATGGTGCTGCCACCACCATGTTTCATGGTGTGAATGTTGTGTGTATAGGGGGATGTGCAGTACCAGAAATCCACATCACTTCATCTGACAAAAATACTTTTAATTTCAACCATACTTATTTATTTATGTATTTATATCTTTGCTCCATTCTTGACATGGCTCATCATGGCTAATTTTAAACTGCACTCCTTATTTTTCATTTATTAGGTGACATTAGATTGCAGCTTGTCAAATGGATTATTTGGAGTAGAGTAAAGGCATCCTTACATAATTCATCTGAAATAAATCAATCTCTGACTCACTGATTGGTGCATTTCAGGCAATTATAGGCAAAAAAAAAAAGTTGCAATATGTATATTGTCGTGCGTTGTGTAGCTGTTTTGTGTACATGTACCTTTACTGATGTTTTCATGTCCTAGGATTGCGAAACGCCCCACGTTGCTGGTCAGTCATCCAGCCGCTGCTCTGTGCCGTCTACATGCCGAAATGCGAGAATGGCCAAGTGGAGCTGCCCAGCAAGAGTCTGTGTGTGGCCACACGTCGCCCATGCAGCATTGTGGATCGGGAGAGAGGATGGCCCAATTTCCTCAAATGTGACAAATTCCCCGTGGGCTGTTCGGTATGCCTCGTTTTGTGTGTGTGTGTGTTTTGATCTCCAAGGAGATACTTTCTCCATTTGGTTGCTTCAAAATCTGACATTACAGGCCGCAAAGTTGAAAAAACATGTTAACTGGGATAAATGTGGTCACAACCTTACCAGCTGCCCTGAACTGTTACCAGACACCTCTTCCTTTCCCTCAATGAAATCTTGGAAGATAATTTTCTTGCAAGATGTGCCTTAATTACATACATTTTGTGTCCAGAATGAAGTGCAGAAGCTGAAGTTCAACACGTCAGGCCAGTGCGAAGCCCCTCTGGTGAAGACAGACATTCAGTCGAGTTGGTACAAGGATGTAGAAGGTTGTGGCATCCAGTGCGACAACCCCTTGTTCACCGAAGAGGAGCACAATGACATGCACGCCTACATTGCTTACTTTGGCACAATCACACTCCTCTGCACCTTTTTCACTCTGGTGAGACGTACAAACACTCTCCACCAAGAGAGAAATTAATATCTCCCCACCTCCCCTCCCCGTACTTGGATCTTTTTCTCTTCCCTGACCACCGACTCCCCTTCTTTCTTGATTCAGGCCACATTTCTTGCTGACTGGAAAAACTCGAACCGCTACCCGGCCGTCATTCTCTTCTACATCAACGCCTGCTTCTTTGTGGGCAGCATCGGCTGGCTCGCCCAGTTTCTGGACGGCGCACGCAAAGAGATTGTGTGCAAGAGCGACAACACCATGCGGCTCGGGGAACCCTCGTAAGTGTGAGGGCTTTGCCCCCCCACCCCCACCCCCCACGTGTTGGGTGACAATGGATACGAACCGATGTCCTCTCCACAGATCTTCAGAAACGCTCTCGTGCGTCACCATCTTCATCATCGTCTATTACTCCTTGATGTCGGGCGTGATTTGGTTCGTCATGCTGACCTACGCCTGGCACACCTCCTTCAAGGCTCTGGGTACAACTCACCAGCCGCTGTCTGGACGGACATCCCACTTCCACATGGTGACCTGGTCCATTCCCTTTGTCCTCACTGTGGCCATCCTTGCTATAGCTGAGGTGTGTAGAAAAGCCTCGCGAGGTTGCAGCTTTTGAGAATTATGGGATAAAAAAATGAATGTTTCGTTCGTGTGTTTGTGCTCCAAAGGTGGATGGAGACTCTGTGAGTGGGATCTGCTTCGTCGGCTACAAGAACTACCACTACCGAGCAGGGTTTGTGCTGGCGCCCATTGGAGTGGTGCTTGTTGTTGGTGGTTACTTCCTCATTCGGGGTAGGTTTGTGCTTTAAAATTCATCTGTTACGCTTTCATCTTTCTACGTTCTTCTGTAGAAAGATTAAGCAGCATGGTGCAGCAAATCTACTTAGTAACTGGAAGTTACTAAAGTAAATGTGACTAGTTCTTAATGAGTCGCAACCCACTGTAGTGATCCATAAAAGGGCTCGACTCGTAACACTTCCCTCTAAAAATACCCTTCTTCTAGGTGTCATGACCTTATTTTCCATCAAGAGTAACCACCCAGGACTGCTGAGTGAGAAAGCGGCCAGCAAAATCAACGAGACAATGCTGAGAATAGGTAAGATCTGTCCCGTTCTTTTTCCTGACATTTGGAGGCTAAACATCTGAGCTGAAACACGAGTCTGTCTCTGGAAACAGATGTTTTGTCTCAAGCGGCAGGCGACATGGCACAAAGAATGTAAACACCCTTAATACCTCCATGTGATACGATGACCCAGGAGAACGCCCTGTTTACACAGACAAATGTTCTTAATGGGTTGCATTTTCTGAGCTAGGTCATTTGTTTCTTTTCTGAATAAGGAATAAAAATCCAACAATCTGTCTGATATTACGTGATTTGTCATTCTCTTTCTCACCGTTAGGTATATTTGGATTCCTTGCGTTTGGCTTTGTTTTCATCACATTTGGATGTCACTTCTACGACTTCTTCAACCAGGCTGAATGGGAGAGAAGCTTCAGAGAATATGTGCTGTAAGTTCTTCAGACAGGTTTCCCACTAGGATTTTTTTTTTAGCTATTTTTGACATATGACAATTTTTAGAGAAGCAACCAAGAAGCACAGTGTAACTTTGGAGGATCTCCAGAGATCCACAGCTCACATGCAACTCCAAATCAGGCGCCTGGCAAAGCTAACCTTCATAAAAGAAAGATGAGAGGAAAGCCAACTTTTGATAAAAGTCATAAGAAGTACCGTTTGATGTTTCTGATCGTGTGAATCCAAAAGGAAACTTCCTGGCTGACAGTAAAGACAAGAAAGACCATGTGTGGATAAACAGCTACTTTGTGAACACATCATCTCAGCTGTGAAGTATAGTGGTGGCAGCATCATGCTGGGGCGGGACGCAAATCTTGAGCAGAGATGAAAAAAACTATCACGTTATGAAAAGAAGCTAAACACGAAAAAGGTTGGCGGATTCATCTTTAAGGATTGGAAGCCAAACCATTTCAATTGTTACCATGAACAAACAACGAAAAGCTGTGAAATTTGTGAGTGTTTTTACTCACTGTCTCGTCAAAATTCAGTTATTTGTTCTTTTTGTTGCCACTTCTATTCTTTCAACTCATGTAAATGGAAATGAATGTATTTTAAATATCTTAATCTTTTATTTTTAAATTAGGGCATTAAAAACTTAAGAGATGCCCCAACTTCGACATTATTTGCTTGCACTTAATAGGTAAAGCAAAAGTTAGACCTGATTCTGTTCAGACAGAAACCATTATCTATAACTGGACAATGCTCAGCAAACGGGGTCCACAGTGTGGACAATAGAGGATCTGGAACTAATTTTACCCTCGTCATCAACCCCCACCCCCCCCCCCCCCCCCCCCTAAAAAAACGATAAGTCAAGCCTGTGCTGTAAAAGTTCATCTCTATATGAACTAAAGGGTCTGAATGTTGTTCATGTTTCCACCAGATGTGAAGCCAACGTGACAATCGCCTCTCAAACCAACAAGCCCATCCCAGAATGCACCATTAAAAACCGTCCCAGCCTGATGGTGGAGAAGATCAACCTGTTCTCCATGTTCGGCACAGGAATCGCCATGAGCACATGGGTCTGGACCAAAGCCACCTTCCTCATCTGGAAACGCACTTGGTTCAAGTAAGGAAACACTAAGCAACTTCAGAGATGAAAAATCTGATTTTGGGCGCCTACCAGGCTCTTATAGTTTGGTATTTTTTCCCAGGATCATTGGTCGAAGTGACAACGAACCTAAGAGGATAAAGAAGAGCAAGATGATTGCTAAGGCGTTTGCAATGAGAAAGGAGCTCCACAAGGACCCGGAGAAGGAGCTGTCCTTCAGCATGCATACTGTGTCACATGATGGCCCAGTGGGTTAGTATCTGAACCTTACTAATAGCGCCATCTTGTGAGCTGTAACTGCAACTGCATGGGTTTATTCCCAAATGGCTGTCCTAACTTAAATACTTAAATGAAAATAATAATAATAATAATAATTAAAAAAAATTGTCTGGGATTATCCTCTTGAAACTTTTCTGTCATTTGTAGGGTATATATTTTATTTCAGAGTTGTGGTGGAAACTGTAAGGTTGCTGGTTAAGCCTTAAGCCTCCAGTATCTGACTTTCAGATGATTCTGATTTCAAACTCTGTGATTTCTCATTTAACAGCTGGAATCAATTTTGACCTGAACGAGCCGTCCAACGATGTTTCATCAGCATGGGCCCTACATGTACCCAAGATGGTCGCCAGACGGGGAGCCATTCTGCCTCAGGACATTTCCGTCACTCCCACTGGGACTCCAGGTGAGATTTTTTTCTGTTTTGCATTGAACCGGTCTGTTCCGACATTTTCCACTCCTCTGTTCACTTTTGTTCACTTACAATCTGGCAAACCAAAGCATCCCTTAAACCTTTCGCCTTTGTTCTTACAATAATTCGTCTGCTCTGACAGTGCCCCCTCCAGAGGAGAGGAACAGACTGTGGATGGTGGAGGCAGACATATCACCTGAGATGATAAAGAGGAAAAAGAAGAAGAAGAAAAGGAGGAAGGAGGTGCGTAAGCCTGACGAGGTGACGGAAAACCAGACTCGCCTTCAGCGAGAGTTTGGCCGCAGCTCGGTTCCTCGCCTGCCGAAGCTCCCCTGCCACTCGAGCCTGGTGGCCAATCTGCGTGAACAGCAGAGGCAGCAGACGCTGGAGCAGGGGGTCCTGCCGGGCTCGTTGCCGGATTACGAACCCTACGAGGAGAGGTGTTCATACTTGGAGTGCCAGAGTGGCAGAAACGGCAGAAACGGCTACCTGATGACCCGAGTTGATTGTTCGGAAAATCTGGGCCTCAGGCCAAGCTGTCGCCCTTTGACTTCAAACTGGCAGCCCAGTGGATTGTCAATGTACCCCGGAGAGGTGGAGCACAACGACGGGCTGTCGGAGAGAATGGCTCATGTGGCTCGGGTACCGGCGGGCCGCAGGGCAGGCTACGGACCCATCCACTCCAGGACCAATTTAATGGAGGCGGAGCTTATGGATGCTGACTCTGACTTTTAAAACAGCAGAGTAAGCAAGAAAAAAAAAAAAAAAACAGAAGTAACTTTAAGAGATTCCTACTCAAGTGTACCAGATCCAACATCACTAAGATCCTAAATGTACAATTAGTTTCAAGTCTCTGTTATTCAAGTCTCTGTTATTGTGTGAGTGTGTCTGAGTGAGCGTGTCAGGAAAATGTGTGAGTATTCTGTACATTATCCTCTAATGTGTTCTTTTAAAGTAAGAAAAAAGCAACAACAACAACAACAACAACAACTCTGTGACAACAAAACAGATCAGGCAGCTAAGCTATTCGTGTCTCGTTAGCATGGGTTAATGTGGGGGCTACCTTATTAGGAGGAACACTTTACTTTCCACATAATAACTTTCAATTTTTGTTCAGAGCTGTTTTCAAACAGCGTAACTTGTATCTTTTTATATATATATATATATAAGTGGCTGAATTTGGTAGAACCATCTTTTCAGCCAACTGACCAGCGTGGCCTGCAGCAGGTGTGGTTGAGTGTTGATCCATGCTTACTAGAGCCAGGGAAAAAAACAGAAAAACAAAACTATTTCATCACTTTCTCTTGAACCAAAAGATTAGCTTTAAACCCCTGGAGGGTATTTTATAGGGAAATTTTTATTCCTAGACACCTACACCTTACTGATCAGCAATTTTCCTGATAAATAAAACAGTGTTGTTCTAGTTAGAGGTGATTTATAATTTTGGGGTAATTCAGTCAAACTATTTTAAAGTAACATATAGCTCTACTTTTGTATTACAAAAAACAAAAAAAAACATAAAAGTATAGGCCTTTCTCTACTGAAAAATGAGCTAACTTGATGCTCTAATGTTACCAGTATTAGAAAAATAATCCCTAATTCAAACAGTAGAGTAAAAGTGGCACAAAGAAGAAGAATGAAGTCTGCACGAGACTGTGCCACTTCACACTTCCTTGGTTTACTTGAGTTTGACAGACGATCCCTTCGTCTGCCCTGGTGTCCCTGTTCTTAGTGTTTCTTGACTTTCTGTAGCCACAACGTTCTTGTGCAAAATTCTTTGATATTTGCTTTGTTGCCTGGTGCAATAATGCATCTCTTTGACTTTTGTTTGGAAAAAAAAAACACTTTTATGAAACTGCATTTGTCTCATTTTCTTTACACTTTTCTGTTTTGTACATTTAGAGAAAAAAAATATGTATCTGTACTGTATATACTGTTGTATATATTCTGTATAAAGTGGTTTCTGGATGTTATTGTCCTCTATGGTTTAGTGTTTCATCTGTATCACAGATGCTTGGTTTCTCAGCAGATTATTTCCTTGCTTCCCTGTCTAAATTAAGGTGCTTTGTATGACTCTGCAAGTAGCTCACACGTTCTGCAGAGTTGATAAATAAAAAGGGATGAGTTGACTGAATTTTTCCTTTCAAATAACTCTTTCACTGTTATTTGTGATTTAACCAAAACAAAGTGGTGAGGTGCAAGTTCATGCGTGCAGTTCTATTGTTTCACCGCCAACGCGCAAAAAACTTATATTTTTATTGTATTTAGTGAAAATCATGTCAGATTTATTTAAGCTACACTTTTAATAACTGAATTACTGCGTAGCTCATGTTCAGGAACTATTCAAATATTAAATCAAGATGTTTTTATTTAATGTCCTTGGAAAGTAAATACTTCTGCTTTTACAGACTGTTTCACAACATTGTTGTGTAGAAAATAATACTTTCACTTAACTGTGCAGCTATGCTTGGTTTGTTTTTATATGGAAATAAAAGTAATACCACAGAACAAAAAAGCCTGGTCAGTCTTCAGTGCTCCGACCAATGTTTTGCTTTTATGTCAGCTTTGTCTCTTCTGACCGATCCACCTGAGCTGTGGATTTCTACAGCTCCTCCTGTGGCACAGTAGGATGAAGGATGAACGCAAATGCACAATGCACCGTAGATGCTAATTTAAAACGATCATGTAAGGCAGTGTTTCCCAAACTTTTTCTCCTGCGCCCCCCTATCGGTTTACAAACATTTTCCGGGGCCCCCTATGGATTACAAATAGCTGTCTAGTTGAAAGACGTGTGTTGTGTGTGTGTGTGGGGGGGGGGGGGGGGGGGGGGGGGGGTGTGTGCTGCGAATGGAACGGTTCCCACAGTTTGGGAACCTCTGATGTAAGGTGTAACTTGGACCCCAAGTTAAGCACTACTTTCCATTAGTCTATCACAGAAAAAGAAATTTAAAAAAAATTAAAAAACACCATTATTGTAACATGATAAAAATCTGTCACAATTTAAGATATAAATACTCTTGGACGGTAACACAGACCTTTAAGGTTTATAGGTTGTGGTTATGTCAAATCAGAGTCAGGAGTTTGGTGCTGTTAGAAATTATGTTCATATTGTGTTGAACCAAAGCCTTTTACATACATTTCACTTTTATTTTTATCAACATTAATCTATATGCTAGCTCACATATTATTATGTGTCTTATTCATGCTTTTGTGAAAGGCGTTTTATAAATTACCAATGTCTTTTTTTTAAATTATTTTTACATTTCTTTTTTGAGCACAGTGAGTTTGTGATAATTGTACACGACGTGCTGTATAAATAAAGTTGAAATCGGCGTTTGCTGCGTCTCGTGCTGTGTCGAAATTAAACCGCGTGGGGGCGCCAAACACACGCTTTCATTAAATCAGACACGCGATAAAAAGTCAAAGTTTTGACAAAAAATATTAACAAAACTACAGATAATTAGAGGTTAACCATGTGGCGCATAGAGAATAAAGCCTAATTAAGTATAAAATCAAACCGAGTAAATTACAAATTTTGCAATGGAGGACTAAAATAAAAAGCACAGCTTGAAGCACATCGCCCTCTCTGTCAGTAATGACGCGCCAGTCTGTGGCCGCCTGGCATAAGGGGGAGACCAAACACTGAGAGCTCATTTGGAGAGTTGGAACAAAAAACACACGAAATGTCATTTAAAACGCCTTCGTTGCTGCCTGGAGAAGCGGACAACCTTCGGAAAAGATCAGTGGCTGAATCAACAGGTGATACAAACTGCTTCGCTTTCTCCCAACTAATGCGCACCTGTGTGGGTTATTTTTAATCAGTCTGCTTGATGCTTTGTGACTAACTGCTTTTGTCTCAAATTCACCTGCGCAGTCAAGACATCTCAATTTTTTTAACGTTTTAATTGTTTAATTTTGGACGCAAGGTCTTCAGAAGTACATTTTAGGGACATTATGACAACTCTGGAACTTTTTAACCAATTTAATCCCGTTGTTAAGATTTTATGTTTAAAACTACTGAAGAATATACGATTTAATTATCACAGCTTGGATGAATGCCGTTTATTGTAATAATACTGAATTATGTGCTGCTGTGTATAAAAAAAAATCAATTTTGAATTACTGACTAACTTACTTCCAAAAGTCATTTATCATTTTAAACTTTTTTTTTTAATGTAGAAAACTTTCTTATGCATACAGACCACGTATTGTATTACCAGCATGTCTATGTTTTGAATTTCAAATCAAAGCATGACCCTCTCATTTGTGTGCTGTAATGCATTAAAAATGGGATCAGTCTTGGAGGAGAGCAAATGGAGAAGAACGCTGCATGACTCTCATGAGTTTTTTGTTAGTCTCACACATTTCCACAGGAGGGCATTAGCTGTGGATGTCAGTCACAATCCACCTCCAGACTGGGTGGAAGACTTCTTTTTTTTTTTTCTCATCAGAAAACTGTTGCGATCCTGAGCATCATCAGCGGCTCACCCGGCTGCAGATCCAGCCCGAGAGGCTGTTTGTTGGGCCCCATCATCCAGATGTGGGCGCACTGGTGACGCCCTCCCCCGACGGTTCTGTTCATCACTTCTGCCAGTTCACGCCAAAATGCCTGCTTGCTGTCTCCAGAGGTGAATGAGTTTATTCTCACTTGCCGAAACCTCTCTGATCGTCCCGATTCCTCCACCTGTCATGTCTAAATTGGATAAAAGAATAGCTAACAAAAAACAATTCACATTTACAACAGGAGCACATGGGAATTCTCCCCCAAGGCATGGAGAGGAAGGATGGCATGATGGCACCTCGAGGACAACCATCAGAGTCGACAATGAGGTGGAAGCACACAGAGAGGCTAACAACTACAAGGTAGGGGAAAATTACTGCGTCAAATTAGCTATATCACCACCAAAACACTCTTGGCGGATAAAATGACAAAACACACACAAAAAACCTTTTTGGACAAAAGAATTTGCGGCAAAATGTGAACACTAAGTACAATCTGACTGAGCTTGAGATCTTTTTGCTTCAAAGAATAGGAGAAAAACCAGTGGATGAAAATTTTTCCAATCTGGTACAGAAGTCTACATTGACATAATCTTCTGCATTTTGTTTTTGTCTCCCAGTTTGGATTTAGAAAATGGAAGGGCAACGTGACCGAGAAACCAATCGAAGACCGATCTGACATCGACAAGGAACTGCACACCGACCTCAGCATCGTTAAGAACACTGAAGGTCTTTTCTTTCTATCTGTTCAACAGGAGAGCACAATGTTGGGAAGACGAGCAAAATGTGCTGGTGTTTGAGAATGCTGCTGCAAAAATATAACTCTGGCAATTTACTAAAAACTGGCTTTCTGATGCATTGCAAATAGTGACTGTAGATAATGAGCAGTCTGTTCAGCTTTGGGGGAAAGAAAACAGCAAAACCAAACCCTTTATTTCCACCATAATGTGCTTTTTTTTTTTTTACTCAGAGTTGCTTTTGGTCAACTTTGGGAATGAAATGTCTTGGCTGATGTCCCTTAAAAACTCTGACCCTTTTTCCCCCTTTACCTTCTAAAATGTTGCTCCATTTTGTAAATGTTGCAAAATATTTCACAGAGCACAGAATGCCTGGTATTTGGATAATTGCATTTTCTTATCTAGTTAGTTCTTCGCCAAATCCCAGTGGCACTGAAACAATGATTACTTTGCAGCATATTGTGCAGCTTTATTATTGAATTTTTATGCTTACACATAAGTATTTTTGCTCTTACCTGGAAGCTCTTTGCTTTCTGTCCTCTAGTTCCAGTGGTCACCATTGGGAACATAGCGTATGTGTTTTTATTTGGCTGGTGGGTCTCCTTAACCTACCTACTCATTTGTCCAGTGATGTTTCTGACTGTCTTTGGTGTCCCTTATGGTATGTATTTTAGAACCAGCTGCATCATTAAGAAACGTGAGCCGTTTTTACTGCATGTTGTTGAGCCATTTTTTTTCACTCCTTTCAGGTAAAGTCTGTTTAAAGTTGGCCTGGTACATAATTTGGCCGTTTGGAAAATCCATACAAAGGGTAAATGGATATAAATCCTCCACGTTTTCTACGCAAATGCTTTTTTTTTTTCCTAATGGACTATTTTCTATATTCTACTCTTTAAAATTCCAGGCTTGTCGTTTAGTTGACACGTCTGCCGTGAAGCCGACAAACTGCGACATCGTTCCTCAAGAGCTCGATGATAAGGATCTGGTTGTTGACAAGGACTGCGCACCTCTTCTGGTGTCCTCCCCCCTCCCAGTTGAGATGCCCGTTCCGACTCGTCCGCCAAGAAAAACCACAAAGCACTGGGTGAGGGCGTCAGAATGCATCGCATGATTATCCACGATTTTCACGCGACTAAGTCAGTTCCCCCCGTTGTGTCTCCGCAGTGCCGCGTCGGCACTATCCTTTGGTTGTTGCTGGGCTACCCAGTCCTGGCTGTGGTCCACTGCCTCGCGTTTGTCCTGTCCTGGCTTCCGGTCTTCACCATCCCCATTGCAAAGATGAACAGCCGCATCCTGACCACAGTCCTCCTCATGGCACCGGAGGACATCGAGATCTATTCGCTGGACAAGGTTTTCCTATGAGTCGATTTTAACAATGGCCATTCATGAAGAACATGTCGTATTTATGCAAGATTGTGAGTAGGTTCCATTATGGGATTTGGTTGAGTTTTCTGTCCAAAAACTTTTCTTGTTTTTATTTTTCTGTCATATGGCTAAAGGTAGATCAGCATAAATAACTCATTGTTGCAACTGACTTCCTTTAATCTGATTGCTCTGCAATGCTTTCAACTAGTTAAGTTATTATTTATTTTTTTACCATTTGTTCTCTTATTTGATCTTCCAGAGGGATGTGTGTGAGACCAGAGTTGTCTTGTACTGTTATCAGGCCTTCAATGTGCATTACTACAAATACACAGTCCAAGGGATCAACATCTTTGCTCTCAGTATCCTTTTTTTTTAGCTGGTCGTGAATGAGTAGTTGGGGGAGCGGAGGGCTTTTATTTTCTTAAATTTAAGACGCATCTTTTTGTTTTCCTCAATCTCTTCTGACAGACTTGTTACCGTTGGTATTCGTGACTGTAATCGCTGGCTATGCTGACCGAGAGCACGAATACTTCAGCACAGAGACCATGTTTACGATAGCCATCACGTCCATAATTCCCCTGTCCTACTATATAGGCATGGGAATTGCAAGGTAAAACATCTTGTATAAAATGAGTGGTATGGAGAAGGAGTACGATTACATTTACAAAGAGCGGCGTGCCGCACGCAGAATTCACCTTTCGGTTTCGCTGTTGTGCTCTGCCCAGCATTTCCGCACAGAGCAACTTCGCAGTGGGGGCGGTAGTCAACGCCACGTTTGGCTCCATCACGGAGATGACCTTCTACATCACGGCGCTGCTTCGGGGGCATCGCGCCGGCAGTAATTGTTACGAGGAGATCGTCAAGTCTGCACTGGCTGGCACTCTGATTGGGTGCATCCTGTTCATACCCGTAAGCGTCACTGAAGGACGCGCGAGCACGTAGCCGCCCGCCTGCCTTGATTCTAAAACTCTTTTGCAGGGCATTTGTATGACTATTGGAGGAATCAAACACAGTGAGCAGAGATTTAACAGTCGCTCGGCAGGCGTGAGCTCAGCTTTGCTCTTCATATCCATTGGAGGTAAGGATTGTCGCGTTTGGTTATTTTAAACGTTTTCCCCAGAGTCGTCCTAATGAGGTTTGCGCTTCGCTCTGTAGGTGTGTTTGCACCCAGCCTTTTCTCAAAGACCTTTGGTAACCTGGTGTGCGAAAGCTGCTCCAGTACTCCCGGTAACGGCACCGTACCGTTCACCTGCAAGGACTGTCACTATGACACGGTGGGCGGCTTTTTTTCCCAGCTGTTGGCAGAACAAGTTCAAGATTTTTACAGGAATATTTTTATGCTTTTGTACAGCTGAAACTCGGGCAACGCTTTCTCTTTTTTTCCCCAACAGACTACAGCTGACCCACATTTAATTCTGTCCCATATTGAGTAAGGAAAATCATTTAAATTCTGAAATGCATTTATTCCACCCGAGTTCGGATTAATTAGGAAATGTTTTTTTTCTTCCCCCCCTAGGCCTCTGGTGTACACCGTTTCCGTCCTGCTGCCTGCTTCCTATCTGATCGGCCTCATCTTCACACTCAAGACCCACGCACACATTTATGATATCCATGTCAGCGACGGTCACGGGGGACAAGCACACGGTCAGTATGCACAGGAGGGTGCCAACACCAACAATCCCACTGGTGAGGTGACAGCTGGCCATCTGGTTCCGACCAGCATGTGCATTAATACCAGCATTGGCGCACCTGGCCGCATTCCGACAGGTGTGTGGGCTGCATGTGGTCCTTCGCATGAGATATTTAAAACCTTTCGCACGCTGCTTGCCTAAAAAACTGCATGCACGTGACAATCTTAAGTGCTTCATTTCAAGCTTAAGTTAGCCATGCATGCCAAAACAATTTTTTTTTTCCATAGAAATTTGTGAATTCCTTTCACTGCTGCAAAGAGGCTGCTTTTTAGTGTCAACTGCTGTAAAAGTTTTTGACTTAAAATTTTTGTCACAGGCATTTTTTTTTTTATTTTACTTTCCAAAAAGGACTAAAATGCACCATCTACATATATAACGGTTGAGGGAAAACTTCCTGGCGCTCAAAGTTTTCGAGATTTATTTTGCAGTATATATTAACTAGCAACTATTAAAATAAATAAAAGTTAGAGGAGGAACTAAAACCTGAAGTTTAAAAAACCATGTGTCTAAGAAGGGGGGGAAAAAAGGTTAAGGTTCCCTTAACAAAAACTTATGCCAAGTCAACATTTAAACTTGGCTCACAGATATTTAAAATGCATGTATTTTGAGTGTGTTGGTGGTTAATCAGATGCCTGTTGCCATCAGGTCACCCTGTGGTCCACTGGTCCAGATGGAGGGCTCTCGCAGTGCTGATTTTTGCCACTGTGCTAATGGCCAGCTGCGCGGACCTTTGCACTGTCAACATCGAGCCCATCCTGAGTCATTCCTCCGTCTCCCAGGTAGTTAAAATGCAAACCATTTTGTTCAAATGACGAGACTGGAACTTTTCCAGTTGCACTCGGATGGGTCTCGTTTCCCTGCAGTACTTCATCGGCGTCACCGTATTGGCGATGGTGCCGGAGCTTCCCGAGATCGTCAACGGGATCCAGTTTGCACTGCAAAACAATATCAGCTTGAGGTTTGCGTAGATCTTTTTTGTTTTTGTCATGCTAACTTATATCAAACTGCAGTATTTTTGAGTAATGGGAGTTGTAAGAGACACATGATGTAAAACTGTTCAGAAATTCTTTTGACCATCTCAGTACAGTCTAAAGATTTGTATATTTCTAACTCTTTTGCAGTCTTGAAGTAGGCAGTTGCATTGCTGTGCAGGTTTGCATGATACAGATTCCACTTCTTGTGCTGTTTAATGCTTTCTACGTGAGTATGTTTTACTTCTTTGTAGCGTATCCTCCTCTGTTATTGTCACCTTTTGTAAACATGTTAAAAGGAATTAATCTTTTATTGCAGTAGCCTAACCTCGCACATAAACAAAGCATTTCCTCTGCTGGGTGTAATGTTTTCACACATTGTCTGTGACAAGCTGC
Source organism: Poecilia picta (assembly GCA_033032245.1). NCBI lineage: Eukaryota > Metazoa > Chordata > Actinopteri > Cyprinodontiformes > Poeciliidae > Poecilia > Poecilia picta. The sequence continues at coordinate 9,374,918 of CM065375.1, read as the reverse complement.
TCGACTTGACTGGCTCGAGCTAAATTTTTTTTCTTGCGTCCAGGATGTGGGATTTGTGCTTGTGTTCAGTGACATTCATCTTTGGGCCAGTATCTTCAGCGTCATCCTGGTGAACTACATCTTCATGGATGGGAAATGTGACTACTTTCAGGGCAAGTCCCTCACGTTGCAAACTCCACTTTGTGAGACTCAACACTAATTTTTATAAAAAATAAAAAGCCATTAATTGCCCTTTTTGTGTTTGCAGGTACAGCCTTAGTGGCGGTATACTTCATCGTTTTGGCCGTTTACTTCTTCGCTCCTTCTCTGCGCTCATGTTAATCTGTTTGCAAAGAAAAGAATGCATCCGTTCTGCTTTATGCCAAAAGATCACCGTTTTTTTTCCATTTTCCTTGGATTTGGTTTCAGATGCACAAAAACTGGGAAAACGATCTGAGTGTTTGAATCGTCTTCTCTGACCTACAATTGATTCTGTGCCGTTTGCTTTCTGAAACATTTTCCTAGTGCTTTTGTTTGATATTTGTGAATCTTGACTACTGATGTCAACTTTTGGAATGTGATTCAATAAAATGTAATGAATTTCCCGAATAAAATGTTAGACATTTCTATTTTTGCACTGATTGATGCATTTAGTGAAACTCTTAATTTATGAAAAATTATGTGGCTTTAACAAATTCTACGACATTGCAGTCATCTAGAAGTGTTTTCAAACGTGGGAACAAAAAAAAGTCAGTTGTGTCTACATCTGGAGTCAAAAGGTTTGCAACTAAAACTTGGAGAAACAAAGCTGAACAAGTTTGCAAATTTGTCCACTTTTGCTACTTTTAAATGTTTTCTTTCCTGCATGTCTTAAGGGGAACAATGAATGTAAAGGGTGCTGCTTATGATGCTAATTAGCCATGTGAGCAAGGCTATATTTTGACAGTACTTTTATTGACAATGTTCATAAAATCAGACTGTACAACTTTTTTTTATATATATATAGGAAACCTGTAAAGCATATTTTAAAAGTAAAGATTTTTTTCCTTGTTTGAACAGCTGGTACAGGCATCATGCATTAAAGAATCTGGGAAGGCAGTGCAGAAGTTTAAAATAAGAGGATTCATGCACTGGGGAGGGGGGAACCAAAGAGCTCAAAGTGAAACAATATTTGGCATCTTTCAAACAAGCATCAAGTGTCAAGAAATCTTTTAAAACGCCCTGCAGTCGATTTAAGAGTTACTGACCTGGTCATTAGAGGGGAAAGAACACGCTTTTTAAAAATGAGCACGTATGCACCGACTGGACTATCCGAAGGGGTTAAGCATGCATCTCAGAAAAAGGCACTGCAGGATCAATGACTGTGCTACTGAAGCAGCTCTCAGTGCAAAGCCATCGTCTTCAACAGAAGGTAAAAAGCGTCAAACGAAAAGCTTAAGGTTCAAACAGCACCCGATTCACAGTGAGGTGCGGTTTCACAAATAAAGCTAGGAGTCAACACAATCGGGGAAATGACCCAAATATTCTCCTTCGTTTTATGTTTAAGCTGTAAAGTAACAAGGGGGTGGGGGGACAGAGACAAAAATCAAGTTGCAAATGTTCTCGTCATGGCAATGAACACCCAGTGTCTGCACAAGTTTTAGGCAATTTGACCACAAATGATCTAAAACATTTCATAACGTTTCCGAGGCGAGATAAAAGCTTTGTTTGTTCGTCCGTGCAGAATTGGCAAGATAACGAGAGTGCTGAAACTTGCACGACTATTACTTCATCTGACAACTTGGGAGTGGAGAAGGTCCCCTAAGGGGAAAGGACAATAAGAGCTGTATGGTGTCAGTGTAACTGTGAAAAATTGGCAAACCGATGTGTCACCCTCTTTACGCTGAAATAACTAGCCACAGAAGAATAAAGGATCTATTAAATAAGAAAAGTATCAACGAGAACATCAGAGGAGGGGAAATGTGCAAAGAGCAATATCAGTTCATGATGGGAGGGGTGGGGGGGATTCCAGCAAAAAGTGATCAAGTCCTTGAAATAAATATACATCCATTATTCCCTTTACTCTGAATTTATAAAATATCTGGAGGATTTGCAGAAGTGAGAGTAAATAGCATCTGACTTTTCACATGGCAAAATATAGTTTTTTTGTATTGTTTTACAACTTGTCAGTTTGCCGGAAGCGAACGTCCAGAATCCAAACGCTGTACAGATGCAGTGATGGTACAGGGATTAGAATAAAATCCATAAAACAATCAAAAAAATACTGACACTCATCACCGTATCTACAAAAAAAAAAAAAAAAATACAGGAACTTAAAAAAATAAAGAAAAAAAAAAAAGGCATCCCATTGTTTTTGGCTTTAAGGCGGGATGCGGTGGGGGAGGGGCTACATCAGGCATTGTCCAGAGTCCTGCTGGGAAGTTTCTCCCGTTCCTCTTGCGCCTACTTGACACGATCTACGAGCTCCTCCGTGAGGCCCAGATTGTACAGGTGAAAGGTGGGGAGAGAGGTCAGGTGGGGGAAGGCTTTGAGAAGCTTCTCCCAGCACAGCTCCAGCAGGCTGGGAACAGTCAGCCAGATCTTAAACAGAGAGCCAGTCCTCTTGTTCTCGTGGATGTTCACCACGCCTCCGTGAATGTACATGCAGCCCGCCTGGGAAGGAGGAGCAGCAGCGTTAGAACAGTTTGACTGGCTGGACGCCAGACATGAAGCTGTGCGTCTTATGAAAAACACGCTTTTAATTGAATGTGCATTTCTGGATTTATTTCACACGTTTGCTGACTTTTTAAAGTATCATGTATATTCTTTGACAGCCTATTTGTTGAATTCTAGGACGGAAGAGCGTTTTCTCTGCAACTTGCTAAAAGAACAAGTATCAGGAGAAAAAGTTCAAATAAATGGTCAAAACTAATAAGACGTCCATTCCCAGTCCAGTCAAAACTACACAAATTTTCACTGACGAAAAACACCAAAATGTCAGTATTGTGTAATAAACAGGTGAATTTTAATAATAATAATAATAAGGTTGAATTTTAAGGTTGTTTTTTTTTAATTAGGTGAAAGGTACTAACAGGGGTTACAGCAGCACAGTGAAAGTAGGCTGGCTCAGGCATCTCTGCTGGTAGCTTACTCCACTGGAAGGTTTGCAGGTTTAGCTTCCACAGATCGGCTAGTATCAACTCCCCGTTGTAGCCTCCACAAATAAATACATCTACAGCAAAACAATAAAAAAAGTGGGGAGGGGGGAAGTGCAGGTTTTGTATTAGTTTGCGAGCGTGCGAAAAACAAGCAGATATTTAGTTCCGTCTGTCTCACCGTTGCGTATCTGCACACAGCTATGGCATCGTCGAGGAGCAGGATATCCTGTCAAAAAGTGGGGAAGTTTTACTTTTTTTTTTTTTTTGGATATTTCAGAGTACTTTGTAAGTATCTTGGACGATATTTGATCAGTTTTGTTCACAGATGAACCAATATGACTGAGCTCAAACTATTTCAAAAGATGCCTCAAAAGAGGCATTGCGGTTCTATGAAGTACTGAGTGAACACAGATGCAGCCCACACTTTTCACATCTTTACTTTTTTTAAATATTTAGAGTTTTTCCTTTCACTTTACAATTTTGCACTCTTTTCTGCTGGTCTTACCACATAAAATCTCAATGAAATGCGGCCTAATGCGAAAGAGTTGAAGGAGCAGGTTTGCTTCCAAAGCACTTAGTAGAAAAAGCACGAAGAACTCTGGGAAAAAAGTGCATCATACAAACCTATTTTCTCATGAGGTTTAGTTGTGATCTCCTCCCAAGAGTTTGTCTCCAGATTATAAGCATGTATCTACAAAAAGGAAACCCAACACATTTTACAATAACTAACATTTTTAACATCGATACAGATCAATTGCCGGTGTCGTACCTTATCGAGAGGGTATGACGTCCAGGAAGTCCCACCCCCCAGAATATAAATCCTCTGTCCATCATGTGCTATTTCATGCCTGTATCTGTGACGCACAGAAACAGGATGTGATGTCAAGGGCGTTTTGGAGAGCCGAAAACATAAGTATTTGGCTTTCAGTGGCAGTTTGATGTCCAGCTCGCTACCTTTCCTCCGGCAGGTCGTCAGGCGGGTTGTTGGGTTTGAGGTGGATCCATTCCCTGGTGGTCAGATCTAGTCTGTGCAGGTCTGTGCTGTAGATGTAGCCCGTCGTTCCGCCAAACACATACAGGAAGCCGTTTATAATGACCATCGCCTGGAGAGGAAAAAAAAAAATTACCCTGTAGAATCCAAATAGAAAACACTAAAAAGAGAAACTGTCCGATACGCAGATGTAGAACTGATTCCTGCAGCTACCTGTCCATATATCCGGTTCGGCTTCTTCCCTCGACAGTTGAGCAGCGACCACCGCTTGTACTTCACGTTACAAACGTGGACATCGTTGCCGTTATTCTCCCCGAAGGGAATCCCGGTGCCACCGAACACCAGAAGGTTGTTGCCGTGTAAAACAGCTGGAGAGACACAGAACAATAAACTCCGGGTGAGAACACCCCGCTTTCGATATCGAAGAGCGCGACTTCCAATTCTAAACCTCCAAAGCACTTAGTGCAAGGCAAGCCGGACAAGAGTTTCACCTGACATAGACGCCCAGCTCTGTGGGCATGTAACCCTCGGTGCGAATCTGCTGCCAGCAACCCGTGGCAAAGTGGTACCGCCAAAGCTCCCTGAACAGCGGGTAGTCTTCGTTTTCGGAGCCTCCCGACTCTTCATAGTCCGGGTTGTAACCCCCAAACACGTACAGGTTAGTGTTGTCAGCGACGCAGCGATGGCCGCTGCGGGCGGGAGGAGTCCGAGGACCTGGACAAAGAGGAGTCAAGGTGGAACAAGGGGGACATAAAATACCTTTGAAGCGTTTGTCTAGTTCAGTGGTGGTAGTTGGTGGCGGGGAGTTCAGGGCCTGGAGAACCAGACATTCTGCTGTATAGTAGAAATTCAGTGAAGAAGAATGTTCGGTCATTAGTTTGTGACCTTAAGGCCAAGCACAGACATGCAGAAGGACTAAAGGAAAGGTAGGTCAACCTCTAAATGTCTAAAAGCCTAGTAAAAAAGTCTTCAAAAGACATATCTGATTAAGATATTCTGGCACAGTGGTGGTTGTAGTAGCTGCTTCACTGATTCAAGACATGTAAAACTTTACTTAATTAAAAGTAATTCAGTTTTCTAGCTAAAACTCCTGAATGTTTCGTCATTGGTTTCTGACCTTAAGATCGCTTAAGCAGCAGAACGGTAATTTGAAGCAAGCCTGCAAGCCCACCTCTGAATGGCTCAGTAAGAACATAATGAAGCTTTCAAGTCTAGTCAAAGCCTGGATTAAAATTCATTTTGTAAAATGAGCTTCAATAGGGCATTCCTGCTTGATAACTAAGAAGAGCTTTGACGAAAAATATTAATTTCAAGGTAGAGCAAAAGCTTGATAGTGGTTGTCGAGGATGGCACGACCAGTTATTAGCTTTGAGGGTGATTACTTTTCACAGTCTTGATTGATTTGGATGGCTTCACACTTGTTTTATGACCCAAGACATGCGGAAAAGCACAAACTGTAAATTAAGGCTGTATAATATCGATATCGTGATATTATCGATATTTTCTTTCCTAGAAAAAAAATCGATATTCATCTGCAAGTGTCATAACATCCAACTGTGTCACCTTTCTCACTCATTGCTTGCTTCGCACCAGGTCATCAGGCTTAGAGTGATTCCTTCAGATGTTAAGTGTCAAGGTTTAAAATGTATCAAACTATTCAGAGCAGGTACTTGGTTCACTTTATTTACTTTACAAATTAATGTCAGCTACAGTTTGTACTGTTTCAATTAAAACAAACAAGTTTTCTCACCACTTCTTTGATTCATTTTGTCCAGCAGTCGACTTTAAGTCTGTGTTCAACCAGAGCCAGGCATTGTGTAGCTGGTGCTTTTGATCAGTTTTCAGTGAAATTAATTCGATCCAACTCTATTACAGTCACAAAATAACATCAAAATCACTCTGTCCCTCTAAAATCTTTCAGAAAATCGCAAAAGTGCATTGAATTGTATCGCGATATATATCGTATCGTGGGCAGAATATCGTGTATCGTATTCATGAGATTATTGCATCACCACTGCCCTAGTGTAAATATGTAAGGAGGAAAACACTTCTGCGTGTATATGTTAACATGCAGAGACAAGTATAAATTTGCACATCATCTCAGGGTGGTGACAACTCTTCAAGCGAGCCTCCTGATGCAACAAAAAACAACCAAAACATTAAAAAAAATACCTGAGCAGGTGTAGCATGTTGGATCAGTATGTCTGAATCAACATACCGAGTCAGATCAGTATGTTGACTGATCTGAATTGTTGACACAGCAAATGTCAAACATATAAAAGGCAGGAGAAGGCAGCGCACCTTCAAGCTAAACAGAAAAGCTTTAAACTTCCCCGTTAACCAACAAAACAGAGCCATGGTAGCCATGTTGCACACCTGAAAACAACCTCGTTGAAATGTCTAGTACGAGCGGCTGCTGGCGTGAACGTGATGTTTTATCAGTGGAGTTTGTGAGGAGGCACTTCCGAGGGGAGCCAATCTTCAATATGCGACACGAAAGCTGGAATTAAACATTATGTCGAGATATGAATGTTGCTGCTGCTGACCTACCTGCTAACATCGGTCCGCGCGGCGGCGGCCTGCCTGTCAATTTCTCAAATTTATTCAGCTGCTCTGAACTGTCAGCGCCTTCAACGTCCGACATCTTTTGTCCCTTTCTTCTCCCTTTACTGCCCAGTCCCTTTGGATGTCACATGGAAAAAACGCAACGCCCGTTAAAGCGTAGATGTCTCATTTCGCATTTCAGCCTATTTTGAAGCCATTCACAGTTTTTCTTCTAGCTGCACCGGTGATGACTCACTTCTTCTTCTGGTATTGCTAAGCAGTTGGAAGGCGATGTTTGAGAGCAGTTAGCGCCACCAACTGGTCGTGGGTGTGAATCAAAAAATATATTTATGAAACTTAAGTACTCAGATTTAGGTGGAAATGTAGTTAAGTAAATGTAATATTTCAATGCATTTTTACTAAAAAGACTATCCAGTAAATTACTTGTGTAAAGAGTAAAAGGGTATTTTGTGAAAGTCAGTCAGTAACTGTCATCAAATGGAGCAAAATGTAGTTTTATAGTCAAAAGCGAAAAGATTCATAGACATCCATAACATATTTAGGCAGAAAAACACGTTTCTAATGCAATACTTTTTCAATATAAAACTTATGAACTTTGGGTAAAGTATCCCCAGTGCCAATCTAAAATGCAGCGTTTCTTCCTGATCTCCAAATGGCAAAAAAAGATCAACAGACAGAATTTATGTTACTTACCAATAGCATTTTCTGACATGTTTATTGCTTGCATTCCTCCACCTTTTGTTTTTGACCTTTGTAAACAATAGTGGAATATCTCAAGAACTAAATTAGATGCTATTTTAATGTATGTGGAAATCATAATTCTGTTTCAGCTATAATTTTAATGTATTTTTTAAAAATTATTATTTATGTATTAGTCTGTTTGCTTATTTTTCTTTTCTTTAAAAGAATAGCTTTTTGAACTTGCTTTAAACCAATAAAGCCAAAAAATATTTTGAAAAAAAAATAATGTGCTGACATATTTTTATATTATGATATTGATACCAATAAATGCATAAATTGGTGGTCTAATTCCATAACCACTTTTTGTCTCTATGTGCAGACTGCTAAAATGTGTTGATGTCAGGGCGGGTTCGCAAATAGGAACGTCTTTCCTTTGGTCCTAGTTTCTAGGGAAACCATTCAGAGTCGACCATGGCGACCGACGGTGGTAGCCGCGGGGAGCGAATTTCCATTTCCAACCAACATAAATCCAGCCTCGCTTCTCCTGAAAAAGTCCGCGAACTTCTTAATGAGGGGGTATCTGCAGTAGACGTCGATTGCAACAGGTAATTAATGTCAACCAACACGCGATTTCCTGGTATGTTTACGTTAGCTTACGGCTTAGGCTCTTAGCCGAGTAGCTCAATGTAGCCGCGCCTTCGCTTTGCTGAGGTTTGTGAGAGCCTGAAAGACAGGACTGGGTGCAGTACACGAGCATGCTACGCTGTGGTGCATTTGGCATGTTTGTTTTTGTCCTGAGCTAGCTGTGAAGCATCGCTGCTAAAGCTACGATGCACAATTACCGACGACGAGGTCGAGGCTAAACGTTTACGATTTTAAGAGTTGCAGAAAACGACTAATGTAATAAATATTTTAGCTGTTTCCCCCTATCACACTGTTTTTTAAGTTGTATCTATTGATCCGTCTATTCATCGGACCATCCATCTTCATGCCTGCTTATCAACTATTTTGTGTGTTACTCTATCAGTTGCCTTATCCTCACACAAGGTATTAGGGCTGTATAACAATATCGATATCGCGATATATATCGATATTTTCTTTCCTAGAAAAAAATCGATATTCGTCTGCAAGTATCATAACATCCAACTGTGTCACCTTTCTCACTCATTGCTTGCTTCGCACCAGGTCATCAGGCTTAGAGTGATTCCTTCAGATGTTAAGTGTCAAGGTTTAAAATGTATCAAACTATTCAGAGCAGGTACTTGGTTCACTTTATTTACTTTACAAATTCATGTCACCTACAGTTTGTACTGTTTCAATTAAAAGAAACATGCTTTCTCAACACTTCTTTGATTCATTTTGTCCAGCAGTCGACTTTTAAGTCTGTGTCCAACCAGAGCCAGGTATTGTGTAATTGGTGCTTTTAATCAGTTTTCAATGAAATTAATTCAATCCAACTCTAAAAAAAAGTCACAAAATGTCACCAAATTCACTCAGTCCCTCTAAAATCTTACAGAAAATCTCAAAAGTGTATTGAATTGTATCATTTGCTGAATATCGCAATATATATCGTATCGTGTGCAGAATATTGTGTATCGTATCGTGAGATTATTGTATCACTACAGCCCTACAAGGTATATGTTCATTGTTTTTTTTGTCCATTCATCCATCTATTCTGTGATTGATAATTTGTCTTTCATCTGTCTGCATGTACATCGATCCATCCTTTTGCCTATCCGTCTGTCAATCGTCAACTCATCATAGTCTCACTTCAACAATTTGTCCATTCATCTTGCTGTTGCTCTTTTATCTATTCATAGTTGTTGTCATCCCTCGATCTTCTTGTTTACAGTCTTATTTGTTTCTTCATGATTCTTCTTACTGATACTGTTAACACTGGACAAAAAAGGAAATTATCAAATTCTGACAAGAAACTTATTATGAATCTTGAGCATTCCTACTGTTTTTTTTTCTTTTAATTTCCTCCCTAACAAACAAACTGAAAATTGTAAACAATAATGGGATTTTTACACTGTTCTTCAGAAAGAATATGTAATCTTTTGTTACTAATTATGTCAAGATGTGTGGTTTTTTGTTTTTGTTTTTTGTTTTGTCTTATTCAGCAAACAAGGAGATTTAAACGTTCCGGAGGTAAAAGGCAACACCCAGGCACCCTGTGAAGCTACGAACAATGAAGCTTTTTTCTCCAGAGTGGAATCGTATTCGATATCCTTTTCTCACTGCATTTGCTGCATGTTGTTGGGAGTATTTCTTAGCTAATAAATTCATGCATTTTTTTACTCTTTATTTCATTCTATCAATGCAAGGACGTTTTTTTATTAATAGCCCTGGGGATTTCCTTAGCATCGCACTGTATGAAATGGGCAGCCAAGCCACGCATCCTGTCTCCTCTGATGTGCGCCAGGTACGGTTGGATCAACGTCGGCTGCGATATGCTTAAGTGCTCCAGCTGCCAGGCTTTCCTTTGTGCATCCCTGCAGCCAACATTAGACATTGAGAAATGTAAGCAAGACTTCGAGCAGTTATAACTTTCTCCAGAGCTGGAACGGTTTCGGCGAGGCTTTGCTGAGGTCATTAAACGACAGTCTAGTTTTCTCTCGTTGATTCTTCAAATAGATAAAACTCGAGTTGCGGAAATATCGAGGCAGCTTCAAACGCAGCATGAAAAGTATTGTCCCTGGCCCGACTTTCCTTGTCCAGGTAGGAGCAGTTATTTAGCTGTACTTAATGCAGCCACGCTGTAAGTCTTTGGTATTTTCATGATAAATATAATTTTTTTTTTCCCAGAGCGGTTCTGGTTGGTTCCGGCTTCTGAACCATCGAAGCTTCTTACTTCCCTTCTGGAGCGCTTCCAGAGCACCTGCGTCCTGACGCAGCAGCTTCCGGCGATGAGTCCAGAGCTGCTCAAGTCCATGGTAACGTCAAGTGTTTCTGGGGACTGCATAAAGAGGGTAGCCATCATATCCAGACGCATGTTTTGGTCATCCTGAAATAACTTATCTGTCCTGTGTGGGTTTTATTTTTCTTTTACTCTTTGCAGTCTCTGACAGAGGATGTGATCAGCACTGTGCTGCAGCTGATTGAGGAAGAACAGAAGCGAAAGGGGGGGACTCCCTGCTCCGAGTCTTTGGCCGTGCAGGTGTCCGCATGCATCGTTTCTCTCTGTGGCTGGGGAGCAAAGTAAGGTGAATTTTTCCCTCAGTGGCATATAACTAAAAAGAAATTCATAACCAATGCGCTCTTCTCTCTACCCAGCCCAGCTCTGCACGCGATGAGCCTGCCGACCGTCTCCTGCTCCTACTGTATGCGAAAGGTGGGCTTGTGGAACTTCCTCCAGATAGAGGGGCTCGGCGGCGACGCAGAAGCGCCACCAAACCCCGCGGGGCCCTCTGGCCCCACCGCAGGGCCCGCGTCAGCAGCGTCCGACGGAGACGCTTCCGGATCAGTCTCGCCCACTCCAGCACCGACAACTCCATGTCGCATGAAGCTTCGGAGTCAGGACTCCACCCGCACTGACCAGGCAAGCTCTAAGGAAAGCTAACATGCCAGAAGAAGTACACTCTTTTAGACTTCATCTAAAAACAGAGATTAGTTTGTTAAATGCTTAAAAGTGTTGCATAAAAATAAATAAATGTTTTAAAACTGGAGCTGCTGTCACGTATCAGGATGGAACAAGCTGTATCAAACCTTGGCAGTAAACAGCAACGTTTCAGTCCAAATTTAAAGTTTTCCCGATCAATATGCCTTTCCTGCAGGTATCAGGCGTTTAACGAGCTCCAGAGTTGAGGAGCGTAGAAACTAAATGCGGCTCTCTCGTCTCATTTTTTTTAAAATTTGGATTAAATGTGTCATATTCTGTGATTCATACGCAACTTAAGCGTTGAGCCCACAGCAGAGTCCTATAACAAGCATATGCCAGCTTGACTTGTGTTTGCGTTTGATGCAGGATGAAGGTGCCGCCTCTCCAGTAGCCTCCCGGGCCCGAAGCAGAGACTCGCCGAGTCCAAGTGAAGATCTGCCGAGTCCTTTAACCAGAGGCAAGAGGCCTGCAACCCGGAGTCGGGGTCAGGGATTCGGCTCAGGGACCGACGGCGCTGCCAGCCTGCACCCTCCCAAACGCCTGTGTCTCTCATTGGCCGGTGGTCCAGTAAGACTTAGTTACTTCTGCGCACCATGTTTAAGTGATTTCCGGCAGCACTTACTATGCATTTTGTTTTATTTAGCTATTTTTAGACCTAAGACAAAACAAAAGATAATTGGAGCTATAATTTTGAAAGAAAAGCCCATTTTAGGTGACTTAAATTCTTAAATACTTAAAATATTATCCTCAATATTGCATTTTTACTGGGCGTCCTGGAAATTCTTGTAGCTAAATTTGATTATGGATCCTGGAAACTCACTATTTTATCTTTTGATTTTTAAAAACGTTTCTTATCAGGATGGCCCTTTGCCCAAGAAAGCGTTTGACCCCCTCGCTCAACACAGAGACTGGTGTCCCTGGATCTCTGAGGGCAAGGAGAACATGGATCCGGGAGCCTTATCGTCTTTGGCCAGAACCTCGACCATTAATCAGCAGGGCTGGAAAGCTGCTCTCGACCTCCTCATGCCCACAAAGAAGAACTCCAACGCACAAGGTGGCACCCAAGCACAGGCAAGTAGAAAACTCAAATAATGTCTGGGGAGGGTAAAGAAAAAAAAGAAAACCAAAAACACCTAAGCTTATTTGTGTTTTTTTTTTCTCTCCCGCCAGGGCCCTCGTGACAAGTCTAAAAGAGTGTTTGCTATTCTTCGTCAGTGGCAGGTATCCGCCTCTTCTCAGTAGACCGTTTAGATCCAAAAGGCTGTCGACCTGCCTGTTTTTAACTTTACAACAAGATCAATCTCAGCATGAAAGGAGTGCTGTGCATCATTCGTGCATGTCACTCCCTGTTATTTTTTGATTTTATTTTTTTATCTTTTGTTACAAATTAAGTGTTGCTCGAGGGAATTTAGTGGAAGTTTTCTCTGTAAACTGTCAAAAAATGTGAAGGATTCCTTTAGGTATTATAAAACATTTCACGTACGCTACATGTACAACTAACTCCCTGCAATGTTTTCATACTTCCTGGGCTCTTTTTTTTTTTTTTGTGACATCGCAACCAAACATTTATTTATTATATTGAGATTGACGGGTAAACGCAAAGTAATGCATAATTGTGAAACAAAGGCAAACGCATGTCTAAGAACAATTTAGAGGATTCAGTTAATGTGACGGTCATGTTTTTTATTTTATTTTTTTTTTTCCTACAAGGTAGCAACTGCAGCCCTCCAGTCTGCTGTGCTTGATTTTATTTAGGGGTATCAGAGTAAATGGAGGCAGAAAACACACTCGCATCACACTTTTTCGAATTTTTATTTTTAGAACACTTGTGGAAGCTGTGCGTTTTCCTTGTATTTTTACAGTTATGCTCTTCTTTGTGTTGTTTTGTCACTTTGAAATCTAGGCAAAATCAATTGAGCTTGTTTGGCTGTGATGTGCCAAACGTAAAAACGGCAAAGGGTTTGAACACAAGCGAGATTTGCGGCTGCTGGGTTCTTGGTCTCAGAAGCAGTCCACAAATAACGAAGGCTTATCCCAATCATGTTTTTAATGGAAAAAAATGAATATGTTTGTGATAAACGGCCATTTGGATCAACACTGGAAAGAGAATTCTTTTTTTCTTCTTTTTTTTATGTGCTGTGTGCATATTTGTTTGCAGGAGCTATAAAGATGAACCTCATAAAAACCCAACTGTGAGCAAATTAGGTTTCTGTTTCTCATACTTCTGTTTTTAAAGCATGATGTTCTTTTTAAGGCATTTTCTTGTCATCAAGTAGACTTTTTTTTCTTCATAGACTTTTGTGAAAGCTACTTAATAAAATGGTTTTCTGGAATGTTTGTTTCACATTTGTTGTTTGACATTTTAACAATAGGTAAATACAGTATTTAGACTTGGAATGTTTCTTGCAAATAGGATTTTAAAGCAGCTTCTTAAGAGCTGAGGGTTTAAACACGTCATGGATCTAAAGAAAACATTTTATTGTAGTTGTAAGGCTCATCTTCAAATTTTATGTTTACACCTCAGGCATTGATCACAACTAAGAAAAGCTGTTCCTTAAAAGGACTTAGGCGCCAACAACCCCAGTTATGAACAAAACTAAAACTTGAATGGATATTAAAATCCTAAATGTTATTTTTGTTTGTTTTGTTTTGTTCAAAAAGGCAAAGTAAACATAACTACATCAGATGTATTGATAAATGCATACAAATAACACAAATAATAAGTACTAGCAGTTACAGAATGTGTTCACTGAGTTGAAAATACTAAATTAAATCTGGAAATAATTCACTGAAACTCGTATTTAAAACTGAATAAATTGAGTCAGTTTTATTTTATGTCCCGTGTTTTGAAATATTTTCAACCTTTACCCTCATGCCATGCAGATGCAATCATTTGATTGCTTAACCTCCACAGGGGCACCTCTGGAAAGTTTCTAACTGGCACTCAGATGGGGGTAACATTAATCTGCAGATAGTATCTATAGTACCTATAAAAAAAAATACATATTTCCTATTTTAGAGCTAATTTTCTTTTCGAAATTTTTAAATACTGTATCGCTAATTTTTGACCAAATTGTTATTCTTTGGTTGAGCCACGACTGACACGCATTCAAAAAGGGATATAAATAGACAAATACATAAATAAGTAAATAATCTTTGCATCTTTTCTTAGGTTACCGTTTCCTCCACGAAGTTCACGCATAGCAATATTATGAACCCAGTCCCCTGGTCTCACGCTTATTGGTCAGCAGTCAATCATTTTGCTGACCAATCATGTGGCCTAGAATTGTATTAGCCCCGCCCCTTAAATTTGATGAGTAAGGTTCAGGCCGTGCGCGTGCACATATTTAAATGCTCAGGTCAACAACTGTTTGCTTTACTATGAATTCATAAAACATTAAAACATTCGGGCTGCTTCTAGCGCTTTTGGCCCCGGACAAGTAGTTTCCAGTCTAGAAACTACAAACATGGCCATATTTGGTGGCGTTTCCAGTCGCACATATATGGCGTAATTCGCGGAGGGATCCCTGCTTGTCAGAACCATGGTGAGATCGCAGAGAAGGCAGTGAACAGGAGATCTAACGTATAGCTCCAACCCTCAATAGGACGGAGACACTTCACCGTGAGGAGGTTCTGTCGTGAACATCTGGGAAAACAAATGTTAACTTTCGGATAGTATCGACCGCTAGACTGTCTAGCGTTCCTGGGAGCTGGCTTTCAGCTGACTTACTGGCGTTCTGCGGTGGAAATAGCACAAAAAATGTCGTCTCCGAGTCCGGGTAAAAGGCGAATGGATACCGATGTGGTGAAACTGTATCCTTTTTTTTAAAAAAAAAAATTATTATTAACTGAACATAAACAACAGTATGTGGCAACATCCGTCACGTATGAATAAGTGCTGTGTGAGCTGTTTAAATGAACGCTGCTCGTTAAGTCTTTGTGTGACCAAACCATGTAGGCATTTCTGTGTGAATTAGTGCTGTTTTGTGTAAACAACATTTTGATAGCAACGCCGAGCGTTAGCTATTTCTGTCCTGCGAACCTTCAGTTGCTTTATCGGGACAACTCCGTTAGCCAATCACGTCGGTCACAGGTTCACGTAGCGTTTATGCACAATATGTGACAAACATTAGCTTAGTGTTGCTGTGTAATATTTGAAGAACGTCCCAGAGCGAACGCTACTGTTCTGCTGTTGTGTGAATCGTCTTTCATCTTGTTGGACCACGAACACATCCAGGACTACATGAATCACCTTGTGGCAGTTTGGTTTCTTTGTCCAGCTTGCTATTTTATTTATTTTTTAGGAAGGGGGGGGGGGGGGGGGTTGAGCCAAACTGCCCCCTCAAACGTTTACGCAGGAGCTTGTTTACATAACGTAAGGTTAACTGAAGCAGCAGCAGCAGCTTTCTTTTGTTTCACTCCATTACAATAGGGAAACTGTTGTGGTCGTTGAATGCGAGTGCATTTCCCCCCCCCCCCCCCCCCCATTTGGCCCCGTCTTCATGCCGTCGCTTTGTCCACCAACACCGCCGAGGTTTTTTGTTTTTTTTTTTGTAATTTTGTTGCCGGAACGCAAGCTTGAGCTTTGCTGTGTAGTCTTGTTGGTTAATTTCAACATCAAAATGGCCACCTGATCAGTGTATCTGACTCTTGTTTCACTGTCTCGTAGCGTCTTACTGGTGTTGTGGTTTATGAACGGCGTTCGTGTTCATTGGAGTCTGAGCTGCAAAGCAGTGTCTAGTTTGTTCCTACTTTTTTTTATTATTACTATTATTATTGAAAGCCTCCCTCAGCTGACTCGTTTGTGTTAGTGCGGCTGTGTTTTGGCTCTGACAAAAGCGAATTGTCCAGCTGGACCAGAGCAGCCACAAAAACACATTTCCAGCCCCATAAATTGTTCCTGAACATTATGAACTGGTAGCCCCCTCTCTCTCTCTCTCTCTTCTCTCTCTCTCTCTTCTTTTTTGTTGTTTTTGTTCCAGCACAGTGAAAAAACCCAGCTAAGTGATTGGGCAGCCTGTTACTATCCGGAAACCACAAGGGGGAGGGACTTAGAACAGCTGATGGGATGGCAGTGAAGCTTAGTCAAATAAGGGGTTTGAAGTGGGCTGGTCAAATGAAATGAGTAAGGGAAGGTTGTCCAAACAGGTTTGACGGATTTATCAAGAAAGGGGGCAGAATATAATAATAATAATAATAATAATAATAAATTGATTTTAATATAGTTTTGTTTTAACTTTAAAGCTACCAACCAAGCTTTTCTGTGGAATCAACCAGACCGTGTTTATATGTAGTTTGTTAGCTCTATAACTTAAATGACTTGACAATTTAAAAGGAAATGATTTATTTTTACTATTTTAGCCAATCAAATGTCCCATCCCCATAGCGAGCGTTGACTAGCATACTCACATTTTCTCATATTACAACCATATCAGTGTTTTATGGGGATTTTATGATGCTATAGATCAGGATGGATTATTGTATAATTGTGAAGAGGAAAGAAAGCCAAATGTTGTTTTCCGATTATTTTTTTTTTCCTCTCTCAAGTATAAGTGATTATACGGCATCTGTACATTAAGCTGCTCGTGATGCGGTTAGTGCTGTACACCTCTGGTACGTACTGCCTGGAGACTGGAATATTTGCCAATTCTGCTTCACAACCTCTCAGTCGGATGTGAATATTCAAGTCTTGCCAGAGATTCTCAATTGGATTCAGTTCTGGACTTTGAATCACTTCAGTCTCGTGTCTTCTGCAATGTCTTCCTGGTTGTTTTCCAGCGCTGCTTTGTATTTCCATCCATCCAACTTCTTGACTGACCTCCATATCCCTTCTAAAGACGTTCATCCTCCCTCAGCATGATGCTGCTGCCACCATTCTTCACCACATGGACTGTTGTGTTCAGGCTTATGCGGAGTACTACCAGTCGTCTGCTGTATCGGCCAGAAAGTTCAGTCTTGGTCTCGCATTCTTCCCTAAACTGCAGTTGGAACTTCCTATTGCTATCTTTACAGCAGCGGCTTTTTCTTCTTTTTTTTTTTTTATCTTGCAACGTTTCCTCAAAGTTCGGCTTTTGTGAATTGCTGACTAATATCGTCCTTTAAAAATAGCTTTATATATATATATATATATATATAATAATATATATATATATATTCTCTCACCTTAGCTGTGGATCTTACAGTTTCTCCTAATCTACCCTTAGAGCTGCACAGTACATCGAACTGTAATACTACAATTTACAATTTCAAAATGTGCAACATGTAAGAACATTGCTTGGATTTCAAAAACATTAATAAACAACAAAACACACAGAATGTTTTATATATATATATTGGGCCAGGACAGATGGGAATGACCAAGTAGTTAAAACATCCATGTGGTCTAGTTAATGTTTGCTTCAGAATTTGTTGAAATCTGTCAGAAGTTACTCATCTGCCATATTTTTTATTTATTTAGTTTTCATACGAATGCCAGCTAATCGGCGCGATGCTGTCGACCAGAATCCCACAGAGAGCTACATTTTTCGGGCTTGTTCTATAAACAAACAAAACAAAAAAAACAAAGAAAACATTATAATTTGTAAAATCGTAGCTGTGTGGAAACCCGTACGCTGTTACTCAGCTGTGTGTTTCTTAAGTCCAAAAATACACACATCAAACATGTTCCTCTAATTTTGGCCAACTCCCTGAGGCATTTTGTTGCATTTGCTTATGAGAAACTGCACTTGTTTGAGCAAGTTTTGTTTTTTTTTGCTTCCCCTACTTGACACCCAATGTGTTTATTGCAGCTGTGACAGACGAGTGAAACAGACAGTAAGACTTCTCTGTCTTTTTTTTTTTTTTTTTTTTTTTTGCCTCTCCTCATTCAGCCGCCTGACTGACAGGCTGGAGCAGATTTGCTGTTTGCCACCTGCTCAGCTCTGCACAATGAGTTGTGTTTTTTTAGCAGAGCATTCAGCGTTGTAGCGGTCAGCAGCAAGTGTTCAAGAAGGCGAGCGTGTGTTTTCAAATGCCAGACTAAAACGTGGGATTCACCGCCTCTAGGTTTCGTTTTTCTGGGGTTTTTTATTTTTTTTTTTTTTATTTTTGTGTGTGCGTGTCAGAATTAAAGGAGTCTACCTCACTCTGTTTGGATTCCGAAGCCTTTCTGTGCCGCTTATCTGCTCCCTCCGTGGGTGTAACTGAAGCCTGAAACTCACACCACTTTTAAGATGGCTTCAGAGAGGTTGCATGAATTAATTTGCGGTGAACGCCAGAGAGAGTTAAGAATCTGGAGCGGAGGCCGTGAGGGAATTTGCCATCATAAATCTCAGAAAGACCTCAACGTGCAACATCATTGGTTTAAAGCTTTTTTTTTTTTTTTTTCATTTTTTGTCCTAAGATCGACGACAATTTGCTTTTTAATTGTTTTTTTTGTTATAAATGTATATTTATAAGCTCATAGCTGCTTTGCTCGGTTCCAAATTTTGCCCAAAGCTTCTTTCGTTTCTTTTGCAGCTTTTTACAAAGACTTTTAGCCTTGAGCAGCAAAAGGTGTTCATTCTGAATCTCGACCTGTGTATGACTTCCCTCCCCCCCACCCCAAGTTATGCATTCCATGTTGCTCTTGAACTTCTCTGGAACACGGTGTTCTTCAGTGAGGATCTGTGCAGGACTGTGACACTGCAAAGAGCTTTAGGTTCAGCCTGTTGTGCGGGATTAGCTGTAGCTTTCTCTCTCGTATGTGTCGATGGTCACAATTGTTTCAAAGGACGTTAAAGTGGCTGGTTTAAAATCCAGGTAAACAAACGTTGATCCGTGTCGTAGCTGAAACTTTCTCAGTGACTTGTTTTTTTATGTTTTTCTTCATTACTGAAGGATGCAACATAAAATATGACATGATTATTATTTGGAATGAAAGTTTGATTTTTGAGCCAATCCTTTTTTTTTTTTTTTTTTTGAAAAATGGCTCAACCTCATCAAAACCGGGTGAAGAGCATTCCTGAACATCGGTTTTAAATCTTGTACGGACTTCCAGTTGAATTTATGTCAGGACTTTGACTGAGCCTTTCTTCCATACGAAGGCGCTTTGATATTAATAATCGTATCGGAGCTCTGGTGGTGTGTTTAGGGTCGTTGCTTTGCTGGAAAGTCAACCTCTTTTTAGCTCCAGTCATTTTCCTGCCAGCGTTGACATGCTTCCCTGGCTCTGCTGAATCATGACACTGCCACCACCGTGTTCTACTGTGAGGATGGTGGCTTTTTTTGCAATGTTTTAGACTCAATAAGTTTATATTTTCAGCATATTCTGTCTACCCGATTGGCTTGAACAGAGGTGAGTGAGAGTTCTCAGTTTGGATGTTGCATTATGTGTGTGTGTGTGTGTCTTCCGAAGGCTGAATCTTTGCAAAAAAAAGTTAGCTTTTATTTTACCTTCCACTTTATAATTATTAAGTTTTTGTTTGCTATGCAAATTTGTGGAGACTTATTAATGCATCAGTACTGATTGGTAAGCAAAGTTTGACAAAGGAGGCCTGACGAGTGCAGTCTCAGACTTTTTTTTTTTTTTTTTTTTTTTGTTAAGCATGTATACATTTCAGACTTTCCATTTCTTAAATCTTCATGCCATGAAAGGGTGTGTGAGTGTGTGTTGGCAAGATTCAACTATGATTGCAGCGGGGAGTGGAGAGCAGTTCCATGAAGCATGGCCAGTTATAATTCATATTCAGGACTATTGGGATTTATTAGGGAGGGCTCCTGCATATTTATGCTATCCTAGTATCCATCATATTAACGCCGCATAATATGGCGGCTTTTTTCTCTCTCTCTTCCAAATCAGCTCATTTTCTGCGTTTCTTTTATTAACAGCCCTCCATCCTTCCCCGTTTAAGTTGAATCTCCACACCTGAGCTTTATCTGCTCTCCGCTTTTGGCCCCATTGTGCTCTGGTAACGAGACATCCGGACGGCATCAACGCGCCGCTCTTTTGTGTTTCCCCATTTACAGGAGCCCCCTGTGACCTCCACCTCCTGCTGCTGTGTCAGAACGTGTCACCCAGTCACAGGCGGCTAATCGGACCTCCACCTCCGCGCTTTCCACCCGCCCCCCCGCGTCCCCCCACTCTATTATCGCCACACTGGACAAACTGAACGCGGTCTGCTGAAGGAATTGCCAGCAGTTTTCTTTATTTACCCTTTAAGTCTGATACAAGAAGCAACGACCATGAATGTCGTGAAATTGAGCTTTATTGTATTTGATGCTTTTAACAAAATGTTTATAATATTTTCTGAGTATCATAACTGATGTATTAGACCTTTATGGTGGCTCTGGGTTCATTCTTTCTCTCCACTGTCGCCACATACTTGCTCAGAAAGCCGAATTGCTACAAAATTATTTCCTCTCTATTCAAATGATTCCATTCAATTTACTTCTCACTGATTTGGCTGTTTTTGTTTTTTTTCAGTGATTAAAACCAGGAAGATGATTTCATTTAGTAATGCTTAAGCTAGTTTTGTTGTAACTACGTTAGAAAAGCCTGCAGTTTCAACATGATGCTCACTTCTCTCTATTCCAAAGTTGCTTCAGACACCAACTCTAGGGCAAACTGTTACCCTATGTGGGCTTCCTAGTATTAAAGGAAAACATTTTTTTGCATATATAGTAAACATTAGCCCTTTATTTATTTGAGTGGTTTCCTCTTTTTACGCAGTTCACCAATTTTTAAAAAAAATGGTATAACTGTAAATATCTTTATTCAGTCTGTCTGTGATGTATTTTTTTTATACTTATTGGTTATTTAAAACCAATAAGTATCCTGTTAGCAGTCTAACAGGATAGCCTGGCTGACTTTTGAACAAAGCTATTGTCTTAACAGGTCCCCACTTTGATTGACAGTCTTACTTTGTGGGAGCAGGAGCCAGTCTCCTTCACTTGGAGGAGATGCGAGCCCCTCGGCGTTAATCCCACTGTGCTTACAGTGACGCTTCCTGCACACATGGCTGAGTTCCCGCAGAAAAACAGATGGACTGAACTTCCTTATTGTTTTGCCTCTTTTTTGTTTTTTGGCACTAGGGTAGCTTAGCCAGCTTTTCCCATGCATGAGTGTAACCATCATGGTTTTTTTTTTGTTTTGGTTATTTTATTACCTTCTAAATGAATTTGTCTGAATGTTGAAAATGTATTTGCGTAAAGACCCTTATCAAAGAGCGCACGTCCACAACGTCCACGCCCCATCTTTTAATCAACTGCTGTTCACTTCTTGTCTGGAAGAAATTGATAAAATGAACACTGCATTATAACTATATATATGTATATGTACATATATATGTATGTATATATATAATTTAAATTTTTTTCCCACCTCTACTTTGAATCTCAGGTTAGCCGTTCCCTCATTATACAGCTGGAAATCCTCCTTTTGTCACTCTCACACCAGACAGCAAACCTTGTCTGAGGTTTCCTCATTAGGCCGTCGCCTCAGATTCGGCCCGTTGTGTCTCCTGCCCTGTCTCAGTTTTGTGTTCATTAATGATCTGGTCATTTGTCCCTGTGCACACGCATAGACGCCCACATGCACGGGCCCCTGTGTACTATAGCTGTAAATAGACTGTTGATTTAGTGAGGGGCTGAGAGGAGGAGCAGCTGAAG
Organism: Poecilia picta; assembly: GCA_033032245.1. Lineage (NCBI taxonomy): Eukaryota > Metazoa > Chordata > Actinopteri > Cyprinodontiformes > Poeciliidae > Poecilia > Poecilia picta. The sequence continues at coordinate 9,353,338 of CM065375.1, read as the reverse complement.
GATTGTCATTTGATTGCGGTGGGTGGGCTCTCATCTCTCAGCAGTGAAGACAAAGAACTTCGCCTGTTCATTTCTGTGCTGCTTCAGCTCGCTCTCTGGGAGGTAGCCTTCAATGTATTTCGGGTTTCATCTAATGGAAGGCAAATCTGCATTGCAAAAGGAGATTTTTTTTGGTGTTGAGGTTTTTTTTTTTTTTTTTTTTTTTTTAGGTAATCTCAAGTCGTTGTAGAGTTTCAGGTGCATTATTCTGTTTTTTACGTTTGTACTTTTACTGCTAAAGAGTTCCCCTCTTATTTTTAAGTCAGTAGTTAATTTCTTGTGGAAAAAAAAAAAGTCTCCATAGGTCTGTTTCATTGACTTTTTTTCAAAGCAAAACGAAGTAAAGTTATTCGCACTTCATGTATTTCCCATCCAACCTTTAAAGTGAGTGCAACCACTTCATCTGCCAGACATTTACATGTGGATCTGAGTGAGTCAGGCCTTTGGGGCCATGTGTCCATTGATATGTAAAACCTGCTGCACGGATTTCTTCTGCGCAGCCCACACAGGCTGGCCCCACCATCAGTATTCAGACACCGAAAGTGTCAGAAGGAGCTGAAATCTTTGAGAGCAAGTCGGTTTAAGCTGCAGTTTTGTTCTGAAATGCCAAACTTGAGCCGTTTGAACATTAGTAAAATGACGTCAGTTTGAGTGGAAGCTTTTGTTATTAATTTGTGGTAAATGCTGGAGGCTCTCTTGTGTAGGTCTGGTGTAATAGAGGATGCTACATGCAAGTATGGAAGGAGGAATTCTTGCTGTCATGTTCACTATCAGAAACCCATTTGTCATGTATTTTAGTGTTTCTATAATCGCAATGCAAACAAACTGCATCAATGAAGGACAGATGACCAGTCACTGATATCTTCCACAAGGAGGGAAAGTCTCAAAAGCTGGTTAAGAGGGCTGCATCAAAGTAAGTCATAAATAATTGAGCGGAAGGAAAAAGTTGCATTCTTTGTCAAGCCACCTCTGAACCAGAGACACCAGAAGTGTCTTTTCAGATGACAGTTAAGTTTGCATTTAGTTTTGAAATAAAAAGACTCCAGAGTCCGGAGGAAGAGAATCCATGTCGCTTGAAGTCGAGTGTAACATCTCCGGACACTGATGATGATCTAGGATGCCGAGGTTCAGTCAGCACGGTCATCTATCAGGATGTCCTGATAGGTCCTCTTAATGTTTCTTCCTGCTGACAAGTGGATTCTGGTTTTGTTTTCCAGCAGGACTGTGCGCCTGTCCAGACTGATAAAGGTACCAAAAGCTGCTTCAGTGACCGTAGTATTACTGTGCTTGATTGGCCTGGAAAGTCACCTGGCCTGAACCCCAACGAGAATCTATGAGGCTTTGTTAAGGGGAAGATGAGCCACATAAGACCCATGAGGCCAGATGACCTGAAAGCTGCCATCAGAGCAACCTGAGCTTCCATTACACCTCAGCAGAACAACGGGCTGGTCGAGGGCATGGAAATGAACGTACTTCTCAGAAACTTGACATTCGTGTCTAAAACTATTGTATTTTTTTTTAATCTCCATTTTTTCGGAAAGACACAAATTCAAGTTTCCGTCATCTGTAAACTACATTAATCAAAATTACAATAAAGGCTTTAAATATGAAACCGTGTAATGGATCCGGATATAAGAATTCCACTCTGAAATGAGAGAGAAACCTTTTTCTTTTGTTTTTGATGAATTTCATCAACTTTCAACAGCAGTTCAACAACCTTTGCTAAAGTTTGTTGGAATAATAAAAAAAGTCTTTGTACTATAGACGTACTATGCAGATTTCTTTTTTCCTAAAGCTCACTGATGATAATTGTACACGGGTCAAATATGACAGGTACTGTAACACTATGCTATAATCTACAAGACAAAGTTACTTAAATTTAGAAGTAGTTTCCAAATCAAAATGCTTATTGTGCAGAATATTTATTTTTGCTATTCGACAGCTGAACTTGTATGTCTTGCCAGCGAGAGAAGAGTGAGTTCTTTTTCAGTCAGCGGGAGGAAAAAACATGAAAAGCCAAATTTTAGGTGACAGAACCGTTCATGTTTTCATCAGCAGTTAGTAAAGTGCATGGAAATCTCTATCCTGGATTATTTGTACGTAGTGAAAACAAAAAGGGATCAAGAATTACACCTTGTGGAACTCCTTCAGTGGTAGTTTACAGTAGTTGACATGCACAATTGTAACAAGCCAGTATTACCTGACTAGTCAATTGAGTTATATGCTAGCCCAGCTAAGCTAACCGAATATTCCTTGGTTTTTCCACCCTTGTTGCTGCATTGTGCTAAGGGACTGGCTGTGTAACTGCCTGATGAGAATTTTTCAAAACTGTTGGGCTTTTTGACTGGTTTATTTCTCGGTTGATTAATGAATAAATGTAGGAGTATTTCGTATGATGAATGTGGCTGCTGGAGCATCTTGTGATTTCTGAAATTGTTGCAGCAAACAGAGCCCAAACTATAAGCTAGGGAGAAGTGCAATATATTAAAGCTAAGATCACATGTAGGTACTGATAACTAACTTTGTATTTTACTTCTTTAATCATAATAATACCCATCCAACAGGTGCATAAAGCAGTAAGTGGTCATAATTATGAAATTATAAGCTATAATTTCAAGTTTTTTCCTTAACTGGAAAAATATTCAAATGGATTTTTTTGATTTTCAATTTTTATATTATTTTTTTTAGAAAATCAAAGTGTGAGCTTCTGCTTCTAACAATCATTCATAATAAAATGTTTTACACATTTTTTTTTTTTTTTTTTTACCGGAGGACTAATATTTGTGCCACTATAGATAAGTACTTAACTTTATGCGCTTAGAGTATTTAAGACCCCAAGATGCATTAAAAAAAGTTGCAGAGAAATTTCAGAAGTTGCCGATTCAATAGACTTTGGCACTCTTAGCCAAAGTCTATTGGCTAATTTCAAAATTAATAGTAAAATTTGTTCAATAACACTGTTTTTCCTGGACAAGTGTGATGGATTAAGCTGCTTTGTGGCTAATGTTTATCAGTGATACGAGGTGAGAATGGAGTCATGGGTCACTCAAGTTTGTTGTCGATAATTGCAAGGAGGGAGGATGAAACGGTGTTTGGCTTTGATCTGGTTTAATCTCGTTCCCATGGCAACGTCCAGGCCCATCGCTGGGCCTGGGTTTTTCAGGCGGCATGCTCGGAGTGTGTCGTCGCGCAGTAATCTACTTTGCTCGGTGACACACAAAGTTGAACGCACAAACAGCCATATTTGAATGCAGGATTGGACTTTAAACGGACCAGCGTGCATGCAGAGCGATTCCAAACCAGTAATCTCCGAATTAAATATGCAAAATGAAACTTGCGTAGGCTCTCGTTTCTGTAGCACCCCTGAAAGTACAGTTTATTTATTACAGACGTTAAAGGTTGTTGGTTTTCAGATGTATACTCTGGTGTCTCTGTTCTTGTCAGAAGTTTTAGAATTGCATAGATTGGAATGTTTTTAAGGATTTATTTTTTCTTTTTTTTTCTTTGTGTAGTTCTAGTTTCTGTTTTGGTGGAGGAAGCCTACCTGTCGCTCACACCCCAGTGACAGCCTCTGTGTTTCCTGCCTTTCATCTTCAAGGTTTCTTTTTTTTTCTCTCATTATAAAGTCTTGCTTCAAGTTGAGTTTGAGGCAGAGAAAGTGAAACGGAGGCCTCTGGTGCAGAGTTCCTCCTCTCTACTATAAAACTTGCTCTCTGTCTGTTGAACCTTTCTTGTTTCTTCTTCCCTTTAAAAAGTTTCACCAACACTCCCTTCTGCTGCAGCCTTTTTAGTCATATGTGTGCTAACACACAATATAAAAAATTAGTCCCCCTTTGACTAGGCCCAAAGCATAAATATTGTAGATCACAAACCGTGCTTGACATATCCTGTATTTATAGTGAGCTCATACACATAGGAATTAATTAGGACAAGTCTTATAGATTTTACAAAAACTAGACTAAGTTGGTCTATAAAGTAGAAATGCCTTTTATTTTAGAATTGATTCAGATACCAACTTCAGAATTGTGTTCTTTGATGATTTGTGAAACATAAAAGACCCCAACTGAAAAATGTCTTGTAATCCGATTCACTGAATGAAAAGCTCAGCAGAAAAATCTAGAAATCTTCAGAAACTCTGCAGGCTGTTTGTTTTTCAAACGTTTATTTCTTTTTCTCTCTTTAATGTGTGACGATTATAACGCTACCAAATTAACTTTCACAAACCGCTTCTTTTTTTTCCTTCTTTTTTGAAAGCATCATCTCCTTCTGAAAAAAGTTGGAACAAAACAACGAAAGGAGAGCGGTGTTTTCCTGCCTCCCGCTGCTCACGCACAAAGCTCACGGGTTGTGAAACTTTGAAACGCTTTCCTGCTACGAGTTCAACAAACACCGTCTCCAAGGAGGAGATGTTTGAGTGTCTATGACACCACATTGTTTGACGGCAAGCTGTTTATAATTCACCGTCATGTTTATTTTTCCCTACTTGGAAAGAGGTTGAGCGGGGTGCGATATTTTGATCCCGGGGTCAAACGGGGATAGTGGCCTGGAGGGGCCAGAAGAACAACAAACATGTCTGCGCCGCAGCTGAAAATGCCATTTACCGAATGTATATATAATTACGCATCAGGCTGACGACGCTCTAAAAAAAACTAACCGAAAGTACATTAGGAAACGCAATTGGGCTTAATCTATTCATAATTCACGGTAGAACCAATAAACTGACTGTGTTTTATCGGGTTCTGACGTGACAGACAAATGCAGTCATAGTGAAGTGGAGAGGTGATTCGTGGTTTTGAAATCCACTCTGATAAAAACCTGACAGGCCTTCGTGTTCAACCCCTTTTACTCTAACACCCCCTGAATAAAATTAAGTGCAACTAACTGGCTCTAATCCAACTATATATATTTAAATCTTGAGTTGGTAAGCTTACAGGCAAAACGCTTCAAACTACTTTATATTCTGGTTTCCATGTGTTAAATGGTGTTGGAAGTCTTTCCCAGGTCTGGGTGTGTGTGTGTGGTGTTTTGTTGCTGTTTGTTTGACTGACCCCTGCTTGTTAGATTATGTGTGTGTATATAAAAAGATATTGACCTGGTACTGTTCTCAGATTATGATGTGTACTAATCCAAGTTGGGGGATGGGCAGGTGTCATGCAAAGATGGGGAACCATGAAAGAGCTTTAATAGAACATTCATAAAATTCATTTTGTGCACATTTATTTTTTTTTTTTCATCTTCAGGTTATTGTAGCATGTATGTCTTTTAAAGAAACTCATTTAGCATGCATCCAAACCCAGGTTTTGGAAACGCGCCACCCGCCGTACGTCCATCGCCGCCTTCTGAAGCCGCTCTACCAGCAGCTGTAGAATCGAGAGGCTTCATTTTTTATTTATGTTTTTCTTTTGACCGATTTCTCTCGCATTCCTTTCTGGAACGTAATCCAGTCGTCTTCAACAGTGACTCGTTAATTTGGTCTCTGTGAGAAGCGATCGCCTCCACCCTTCCCCGTCTGAAACTAAAAGCCAACGAGTCAGAGCACCGGGTCACGTGACAACTCCGATCTGAAAAAATTCATCACTCCGGGTTCAGACTTGCTCGCCACGCCATCGTGTTAATTTGTTAGTGCTTTGTTTCTGGTGGGATGATGTAGCGGAGATGGAATGTACCCAGTCCAGCTGTGTTCACTGTCAAAGCGAAGGACTTTCTTAAGAAAGCATGGGCAGGTAGTCGTTTCTCGTGATGTGACAAGCTCGAGTCAAAAATACTACCTTGTCATGGTAATAGCTGAACATTTTTCACAAGGAAAACAATCCAACAGCAGAAGCAACTATTCCTGCTGCTGTTGAGGTAATGTAACATGGCTTTCATAGTAATAATAACAACAATAATAATAATACATTTTATTTCAAAGGTGCCTTTCTGGCACTCAAGGACACTGTACAAAGAGTAAAAAAAACAGTAACAGAAACAATAAAATGTAACAATTAAAAATAGATAAAAATAAATGAAACAAAACAATGTATCTATGTAAAATCAGGCAAATCAATTGTGTCATGTGGAAAAGGCAGATCTAAAAAGGTGTGTTTTGAGTTCGGTTTTAAAATTTGAGAATGACTTTATGTTTCTAAGGTGGGGTGGTAATGAGTTCCAGAGTTGGGGAGCAGAGCGACTGAAAGCTCTGCTCCCCATGGTGGTGAGACGGGCGGAGGGGACAGTCAAATGGATGGAGGAGGATGATCTGAGGGAGCAAGAGGGAATGGCAATATGAATAAGATTTGAAAGATATGGTGGGGAGAGATTGTAAAGGGCCTTGAAAGTGTACAGAAGAATTTTGTATTCTATGCGGAACTTGGTGGGCAGCCAATGGAGTCTTTGCAGGACAGGAGTGATGTGGTGCATGGATGGGGTTTTGGTGATGATGCGGGCAGCTGAGTTCTGGACCAGTTGGAGCTTATGAAGAGATTTCTGGGTGAGACCGAACAGAAGGGAGTTGCAATAGTCCAGGCGTGATGTCACAAGACCGTAAACAAGGATGGCAGTGGAATGGGGAGTAAGGGAGGGGCGGAGGCGGTTGATGTTGCGTAGGTGAAAATAAGCCGAGCGGGTAATGTTATTAATATGAGACTGGAAAGAAAGAGTGCTGTCAAGGATGACACCCAGACTCTTTACCTGAGGGGAGGGAGAAACGGAACAGTTATCAATTTCAAGACTGAAGCTTTTGATTTTGGCCAGAGTAGATTTAGTACCAATGAGAAGTTCCTCTGTTTTATCACTGTTAAGTTTAAGCAGATTTGAGGAGAACCAGGATTTTATTTCAGTCAAGCAGTCAGTAAGCGAGGATGGTGGGAGGTTGGAGGCGGGCTTACTGGAAACATAGAGCTGGGTGTCATCCGCATAACAGTGGAAATCAATGTTATGCTTGCGAAAAATATTGCCCACGGGAAGGAGATAAATAATGAAGAGGAGGGGCCCTAAGACAGAGCCCGGGGGAACTCCTGATGTGACAGAGGAAGGCTGGGAAGAGAAGGTTTTGATCCGAATGAACTGAGTGCGGCAGGAGAGATATGATTTAAACCAGTTTAGAGGAGTCTGCGTGATACCAATAGAGGAAAGTCTGTTGAGTAGGGTGGCATGGCAGATAGTGTCAAACGCTGCACTCAAATCAAGTAGGATGAGAATGGACAGCAAGCCGGAGTCAGCTGCCATAAGGAAGTCATTAGTGATTTTTATGAGAGCTGTTTCTGTACTGTGGAGGGGACGAAAACCAGACTGAAACAGTTCTTACAGGTTATTGTTGGATAGATAAGTGTGAAGTTGGGATGCTACTATCTTCTCAAGAATTTTGGAGATGAAAGGCAAGTTGGAGATGGGACCGAAATTATTCAGATTATAGTGATCAGCACCAGGTTTTTTCAAGATAGGGGTTATGGCAGCAGTTTTAAATGATGCAGGAACTGTTCCAGTGGAGAGAGAGAGGAGTGAATAATGGCAGAGATAAGAGGGAGTATGGATGGGGCACAGGCTTTAACCAGGACTGTGGGAAGAGGGTCAAGCAGACAGGTGGACGACTTTGATTTGTGTATGAGGCTTGTAATTTCTGATGTTGTTGGGAGCTGGAAGGAAGAGAAGGAGTGGGCTGGAGGAGAAAGTTCAAGAGTAGGGCAAGGGGAGGGTTGTGAGCTGAGATGCTGGAGGATCTTAAGAATTTTACTGTCAAAAAATGACATGAGGGAATTACAAAAATCAGTTGAACACAGATGTGAAGGTAGAGAATCCGGGGCTTGAATGATGTTCTTATAAAGTGAGAATATTGACTTGGTGGAGCCTTCATTTGAACAGATTAAACCAGTGTAGTAGAAGGATTTGGCTTGAGTGATACAGTCCTTATAATGTAATATGTGATTTTTGTAAATGTCTTTATGAACAACTAGTCCAGTTTTCCGGTGGAGCCTCTCAAGTTGCCGTCCTTTGGCCTTCATGAGCTGAAGTTCAGGAGTAAACCAGGGGGCAGAACAAGCAAAAGAAACAGATCTGGTTTTTAGCAGAGCAAGAGAGTTGAGTATTGAGTGAAGTCCAGTGTTGTAATGTGAGACCAAGTCATCAAGGGTGGTTGAATTAAGAGTTGAGTATATATTGTCCATGAGAGAATTGACGCCAGAGAGAATTTAAATTAATATCCTTAATGTTACAGAAAGAGATAATACGGGGGAGCTTAGTGATTGAGAGAGGGAGACAGATATTAAATGAGAGGAGGAAATGGTCAGTTATTGCGAGTTCATCTGCTGTATAATCAGAAGGGGAAACCCCAGAACAACAGACTAGATCCAGGACATGATCCTTAGAATGAGTGGGAACATTGATGAACTGCTGGAGACCAAAACTCTGGAGGCAGGATGAAAAGTCTTTAGTCAGAGAACTATTGCCATCGTCCATGTGAATATTGAAATCACCCAATACTATGGTATTTGGTGAGAGGGTTGACAGGTGAGTGAGAAGAGCAGCAAAGTCATTCAGAAAGTCACTGTTAGTTTTCGGGGGGCGGTAGATGGTTGTGATGATGGTGGGGGTAGGTCCAGAGAGCTGACACACAGTTGATTCCATCTGACATTTATGTTCTCATACAGAGACATAATCAGATGTATAAATTCTCTGTTTTAATTGTATATTTGTAGGTGTTTTGACCAAAACGACTTAGCCACTTGTAGATTCCCCTCCAGCATAGGCACCGATGCATGACACTTCTTTAGTTTGAAGGAAACTGTTGGTTATTTCTGGCAGGAAATTTTTAATAAATGCTATTTATTGCACTTCATTTCAGCCCACTAATCAGAAGCTTGTAGTGACACGTGGAACAGGACAGCACCGTGACCAGAAAACAACTTAATTTACACATCAGGAATGACGTAACAGAAAGTTTCAGTGGTTTTGATCCCTTAGTACCAGTAGGGGAACCCAGGCCTTCTACTACTTGGGCTCTCTCTCAGAAGAAAAAAAAAACATTTTTAAAGATGAAATTAATGGAGGGTTATTTAAAATTTTTTATTTGTTTACTTTTGGGATGCTGCCTTTTTATTTTATTTTTTTTTCCAAACTCAGACTCTGGCTTTTGAGACGTCTCGTCCCAAACACAAGTTTTGGCGACAAAAGCGACAGTTTCCTTTTAAACCTTATCTGAAGTGACAAGTGACCGCCTACGTTTGGGGCATACGTGGGTTTGACGTCCAAAAATATGACGTTCTGCCCCGTAAACGGAATAGCGCAATTGGATTTGCTTTCGACATCAAAATATTGTGGATATAGGCCGTAGCTTATCCAGGTTTGACTTGGAGATTTAGAGAGGTTTTTTTATTTTTTTTTTTAAAACTGGCTAACATATTTTCTCAAACAATATTGTAAAGGCCTCTTATGCTTTCATATATTATGACACAAAGCATTTACATCCATTTTTACACCATGAGGTCGGGTCCGACTTTGAGTCTGAAATGGTTAACCTGCAGCTTTATCAGTATGGATTCCTATCCCCCACCTTGTCACACTGTTATCTTCCAGTGTAACCGTTGCCTCCCATCCCCCCCATCCTCCTCCGCTGCCTTGTATGTGCAGCTTTTCTCTCACTCCAGTGGTTTCACTGTTGGATAAATGTCCCGAAGTGCTTCCATCCTGAAACGAGCTTGGTGGCGCTGCAACACGTGAACACTTTGCTTTTAGTTGTGACTCGTGGGAGGATGGTTTCTATCAGCTCCTGAAGTTTTCTTGCTGCTTTACGTGAATATCTGTGTCTGCGATTTATCGACATTTCTTGGAATTCGCTCGACGTGCATCAGAAAGAGACCCCCCCCCACTCCCCCCAACTTCACGTCCGAGCAGAAGGCTTTCTCTGTCTGTCTGACAGTGACACATTTCTTTAGTGAAGCCAGGGAATCGTTCTGCTCTTAGCAGACTCAACTGGAGCTTAAAATAACCTCTAGTTCAATTTAACCCTTTGATATCTGTGACGCTACTAATGGGGTACGCTCTCAATCAAGCACGCTGCTGCCTTGTCTGACGTTTTCAGGCTTTTCTTATTGCACATGTTTTGTGGCTGATTTATTCACTTATTCTTTTGTTTTGCGTCTTGTGGTTATTCTCTCTGCCCCATAGGATAAGGGGGGGTGTGGGGGGCAGAAAATAGGATTTAAAAGAGTTAAAATTTGAGCAAACGTAAGCTTCTCAGATGTTTGTTTCATGCAGCTCGAGCCTCGAGGGTTTCTTGTTGTGAATTTTGTGCTCAACTCGAGGACAACTTGCAATAATTTTGTCCTGTGATGCATATTTTAAGCATCATTTAATGATCAAATTTAAATAATCAGAAGAGCTTCAACCTTGAATGGGGTGGCGAAAATAAAATAATTGCGGGGGAGGGAGGAGAGAGTAAAGGCCAGTGGTTTGTGGTTAATGTCCAAATAAAATCATATTGTTTGTTTTCTTCCTGCATATTTTTGTTTATTAGATTATGTTTCCTACTGGAGATTTCTTAAACTGTTGGTACACAATCTAAAATGAAAAAAGAGGGGCTAATAGACTTGAGCAACTTGTTGTTGTGTTCTTGCATTTATACCATGGAAGAGATAGAAAAGTAATCTTCAGATGTTTTCCATCTTCCTATAGAGCCAAATTTGAATGACTTTTTATTTTATTTTATTTATTTTTTTGTCCTACTCATTTTGTTTTTGCTTGTCCGATCATAAAGCAGTTTTCCTTAACAGCCTTTCAGCATCGAGAGCAAGCATGAAGTCACCATCCTCAGTGGACTCAATGAATTTGTTGTGAAGTTTTATGGCCCACAAGGAAGTAAGTATTCCTGCCTGATTTTTTTTTTTGTTGCAATATTCATATTTTTATTCTGTTTTCAGTCACATGTTCCCTGTTTAATTTAGTCATTTTAATGTACCTCCAACCAGTCGTATATCGACAACCAGTTGTTAAACGGGCATGACTTGAGATTAAATTCTCATCATGAGCTCCAAGGTTATCCACTCAAGAAATCTCAATATTTTTAACACAATCTTATGTGTTTACAGCAAGTTGGTGATTACACAGCTGTTCTCGTATACCTCTGCAGGTCTGTTGTAGATGCTGAGAAGCTTGTACAGAAGTAGGCATAGAGCATCTAAATTGCTGTGTCATCAGCATAGATGTAAAAATAAAAGAGCAGAGTTCTGAGTGCCCTGTCATTGGCTATATTTCTAGAAAACAAAGGACCGAGTTTTACACCTTGTGGAACCCCCTTAGACATTTTCACGGTCTTGGTGTGCAGAATATCTAAGGTTAGCTGCTTGATTAGGTGGAGTGATGTGGGTATTTTTCAGTTATTGACTACAGAACTCCAGAACACACACACGCGCGCACACACCGATAATGAATGCTATCCTAAAGATCAGGGTATTCTGTTGTGTGAAAAACGTAGCTTCCGCACAGCTGGGTAGGAATGTAAAATGAATTGAAACCAGACCTCAGGCTACGAAGTGTGAAACAAAGTAGATCCACGGCCCCATCTGCAGGAAATACTTCCTCCTTATTATGTTCACAACATCTGCCACACGCTGCCCCTCATGCATCGGTTAAAAGAGGAAGAGGCTCCTCTTGATGACTCCAAACTGTGCAAACGAAGCGTCGCCGCTGCTGCTGGACGCCGACGTACATGTGCACCGTCATCCAGCCTCAACAAGCGCATGTCGCTGCCCACTTTCAGCACACGAGGTTCTTGTTACACACGGCTATTCGGGGAGAGCAGCACACTCGCTAACGTCGCTCTCATTCGTCTTTTGATGTCTGCGAATAATCCCGAAATGATTCGAAGGTATTTCTCGCGGGCTGAAATGCGTTACACTATCAAAGAGGCATGGGGATGGGAGCGCAAAGCCCAGCCGCAGCGGAGAAAATCGACGCAACTTGAGGGCTGCTGGAATGTGTGATGGGTGGAACGTCAGGGAAGTAAGACAGTTTTGTGTGCTTGGTGGTCTTCCTTTATCATCTCCTTTCCTTTTGTCATGCACAGCGCCGTACGAGGGAGGCGTGTGGAAAGTGCGAGTAGATCTTCCTGATAAATACCCATTCAAATCGCCATCCATAGGTAGGAGCTCTGCCGTCACGCATCCGATGTTTAGCTTTAACCGAGATTGTGCTGATTTCACTTTGCTCTTTCAGGATTCATGAACAAGATTTTTCATCCCAACATTGATGAAGCGTGAGTCCATTTAAGCCAAATATTTATACATTGACTGTTTTCTGAGTGTTTGAGGTTATTTTTTTACTACATTGTATTGTAAAGCTCATTAATTACTGGTCTACAAAACATTAAGTCTATTGTAGACATACAGTTCCACTTGTTGAGCTCACCACACTATCTGTAGGATTGGGATCCAAAGACAGATTGGGTTCATTTCTGGTTGAGAGAAACTGATTTTTATTTAACATGTCTTTGCTTTTCAAAGAACTTATGATTCCAATTCACTCTGAATCCAGCCCATAAGGTGGATAAGGTATTTAAAGGTAAAATAGACCTACAGCATCTCACACCACACCACTGATGAACTCCTAACTTCATTCTGATGGAATAGTTGACTTGGAGTCTTCTACCAGAATCTGAAGAGCTTGTCGAAAAGACATTTCTGGCACCAACCTCGCTTTCAGTCATATTTAAGAAGTTTAAAAACTCTTGAGGTTGATGTTTCGGGAAGGCCATTCCAAAAGTGTAATGTTTGACTAGTGGGTGCATTCTTAATGTGTGATTAATGTCATGATTTTTTGGGATACCCAAGTGTGTAAAAGTTTGATTTGAGGTAAAAATGAGGAATTTTAGGAGGGAAATTCTATATGCATCTTGCTAAGAAACATTTCCCCTTGACATTAGTGAGGGATAATTGATATATTTGAGCATATAAATATATATACATCACCAGAATTCTCCCAACTCTGCTTTCCTCTGGGTTTTCAGGTCAGGAACAGTGTGCTTAGATGTCATCAACCAGACATGGACAGCTCTTTATGGTAAGTGGCTACACAGACGTACATGTTTAAATTAAATTGGCCCGCCCAAACCCATGTGAGTAACTCGTTGTGGCACAGACCGTGTGAAAAGGAATGGATAGCTAGCCCTTTGAGCACACCAGATAACCACTGTTGGGTCCTAATCTACTTACTGGGGGGAAAGTAAACACTAATAAGGTAACGCTGTAACCTGCCAAGGTCAGGAAACGTTCACCTCAGACAGATGAGTCTCTGTTTGCTGGCTTTAAGATGGCTTGCTCTCGTTACACTTCCAGATTAGTTTCTCATGATGCCGCCTCTCTAGAGCTAAAGCAGCAGTCAAACTGAGAAATGGTGCTATAGTGAGGTAAAGAGCTGATGCTTCGGTGTCGGTTTCTGTTGATTACAACAGACGCGCTCACATGGAAATATAAGTTTGTTTCTTTGATCATTTGTGCTTATGTTTAGAAGAAGACAATCAGATTGTAGAAGGGAGTTTCAACTAGGCCAATAACCAGGGAATTTTGTGTAGGGCTTACCTACAAAGGAGGAGGTACTGAAAGCATTAAAATGCGCTAATTGCTTTGGAAAGACAAGGGAAGCTGCTGCTCTTTAATTTGACCAAACTCAACAGTGACACTAAGTGGAGAAGGGGAGAATTGCAGGTTCTCTAAGACCAGCTATGTAAAACCCAAGTTTGAGTCAAAAATATTTGATCTCATTACTTTAGGGATTTTTAAAACAGCACCTTATCGAGGTAAAAAAAAAACCTTAAACTTTTTTACAAACAAAACTTTATAAGATAAATTATAGAGAACCCTGTAGAAAACTATACAAGATTTTCTAAAATTGTTTTACAAATAAAAATGAAAATTATGGTATGGTTTTTTTTTTTGTTCATCCCCCTTTACTTTGATCTCCCTAAGTGCATTTTCAGTAAGTTGCCTAACTGGAAAGACCATCTGAACTGACAAGAATCCAAAAAGCCATTGGTTATTCTGGAGGAGCTGCAGAGCTCTACAGCTCAGCTGGGAGAGTCTGACAGAAAAAAAGTAGCTCAGACAGTGGGTTCTAATTTCTCAATTAGGTTTAGCTCTAGTGTCTATGAACTTTTTGTAGTGGTTAACTTCTGAACTTTTTTGTTGTTGTTCTTGTTTTCATGCCTAGATCTGACCAACATCTTTGAATCGTTCCTGCCCCAACTGCTGGCTTACCCAAACCCTATCGACCCCCTTAATGGCGATGCAGCTGCCATGTACCTCCATCGGCCAGAGGAGTACAAACAAAAAATCAAAGGTTAATCCTAAACGAGTTGGAAAACATTTTTTTAAAAAGTTGCTCTTTTTATTTTAATTTAATTGTGACTGTTTTCTGTCTTTTCTTCTCCAGAGTACATTCAGAAATATGCAACAGAGGAAGCTCTGAAGGAGCAGGAGGAAGGGACGGGTGACTCTTCATCTGAAAGCTCCATGTCTGATTTCTCAGAAGACGAAGCCCAGGACATGGAGTTGTAGTAATAAAGGGTTCCCTCCCAATCACTCCCCTTCCTTTAACCCCCAAATCCCCCACAGAGACTATATTTGATTTCCTAACCACGAGAAAGCAGACTTATAATATTCATATTTAAACAAGTTGATTTTTTTATTTTTATTATTACGACTAAACAAGGATTTTTATGGATATATAGCCTTTGGTGTGTTTTGACAGACGCCCCTTCTCCTCTGTAGTCATTCTCCCCGATAGCGTTCACAATCTCTGCTGCATTTGTTCGATGTTGTAAAATTCCTCCCTCCACCCGAAGCGTCCCGTTTCTTTGCTTAGACTTTTTTCTTTCTTTCTTTCTTTCTTTCTAAATTTGACACAGCCAGTCATTTTCCTCCATGCAAATTGGCAGTGTCGGTTGCTCTTTGAAGGCAAAAAAGTGCTCCCATCTCCTCCCAAGACAGTATTTGTAAAGAAAAGAAAAAAAAAAACTTGATAACTTTTGAGACAAAAGTTGACTTTGCTTGCAAATTTGAAACGAAACCCGTTCTGCGTATCCCTCCCCCGTCCCTCTCTGCTGTGCTGGTTGCGTTGCGCGCAACTGTTGCAAACTAGAGCAAGTAAGGGAGAGGGGAAAACGATGCTTCTGTTTTATTCAGGTTACAAAACTCTTATTTTAAGGCACACAGCCCCAGTAGATACTCACCGATGAATGCTAAGCATATCTGGTAACATATACTAATGAAGAAGAAAAGTCTGGAATAATAAGGTCTGTTTCGGTTTAAGTGCTGTGTCGGATGTTACATATTTTTTGTTTTAGTCTTTTGACCGTCTTGGTGTTTAAAAGAAGAAAGGAAAAAAAAAACAGGCAGATATTGCAGAAAAAATGGATGCCTGTCCAACTACAGGGTGACATGGATTGCTCTGGGTATATCTGGTTTAAGCGTATTTGGTAAAAAAAAAAAAAAAAAAAAGTCTGTACTATAAACTATATTTTGGCCTGTTTTTTTTTTTTTTTTTTTTTTTTTTTCTCTTTAGAATAAAATTATTCTTATTGGTCAGAAAGCAGATTGTTCTTGTTGCTAAAAACCAGCATGAAAGGGAGTTTTAAACTTGTGAAGCATCCCAGGCCCAATGATCTTTGAGTTTTTGGGATGATTGGGCTGAAAATGAAGAGCGCTTTTTGTTTTCTCTTTTTTTTTTTTTTTGGTCGCTACATACAGGTTAGTCCTTCTCACATTTCACTGCTGCGCTCTGTACTGTTTGTAATTGGTCCGGCCTGTGCTGCGTTACCTAACGAGGCAGTCTGCTTTTACTAAGGAGAAGAAAAAGACATTTGGGGGGAGGAAAAAAAATGTATGTAGAAATTGGTCTCCTTAAACTAAAACAAACATTTCAGTGTGATAAGTAATGATGCCAAAAGAACATTACAAGTGCAAACAGAAGTTGTTTCTATTACCCCAAACTTTTATTACCTGTACTCTTTAAAAGAAAAAGAAAAATCGTTCACTTTGTGATAAAAAGTTTTTTTTTTTTTTTTTTTTTTTAATAAAGTGTCTGTATACTGCATTTTGGCTCTGACTTTCTAAAAAAAAAACAACCCCCCCCCAAAAAAAAACAGTTTGAGCCAAAACATTAACTTTTTGATGCTGATCAGGGTGTAAATTGGTGCAAATCCAGAAAACTGACACATTTTGTAGCTCTGGTTCCCAGGGTGAAAAATACATGCTTCCTGGGAAGTCATGACATCACCTTCAGTTTAAGCCCCCCCTCCCTCCTCTTCTGTGCCTCATCATTGCATCAAGAAGCTCAGCAAAAACCATGTTTTTAAGGAGCCATGGAGACGACTTGTTATATTCTGAAGAAGCACATCGTTTTAACTCTCTTCCTTTTTCTTTTCTGGGCGCGAGTCCATCCTGTTGTCAAAATTCATCTGAAATGCTCCAGGTTTTATTATAGCTAATGTTTGAAGTACTTTTTGCTTCTGTTCTGCGTTGTGGTTAACCATGTTTCACCTAGAAGGTATTAAAAAACAAGCTGGAAATCATGCAGGAATTGTTGAGCTGATTTTTTTTTTTTGTTACATCAGGATAGATGCATTTGTCATTTGGTAAACCTACAAATTGGGTTCCTGTAGTCATGGGGAATTTTCACTCTGTCATCTAACCGTATAGACCGTACAGCAATTTCACTCTAGGCAGGTTTTATTTTTGAGCCGTAGCGGTTGTGACGGATCTTGACTTGTACAGAAAGCAGAAATGTGGCTCGGGTCTTTCTTCTGTCGGACTGTTTTTGTGCTCTTGAACATCCACTCGATCGAATGCAGAGGCATCCCTTTTGTTTTCAGTATGTAACAGAAATTTTGTATATTTTTTTTAAAAAGATGTTTTAATTTCTCTCACCTGCAGCTGTGTGGCTTTTGGTGAAAGCTTTCCTTTTTGAGATGTTCCCTTCTAGTTTACGTACGGATTGTGACACTTGGCTTGGCCATCCTAGGAAAATATATTTTTAATATATAAGCTGATTTATCATGCAAATGTCTTAAAAAAAAGCTACTATTAAAACCATCTAGAGTGAAAATGCACCAGTCAGTGAGCCAGAAATTGGAATCTGCACGTTTCCTTTTGGTCATTCTCTCATTGTCAAATACTGAAATCCCCCTTCCTAATTAAATTCCTAAAATTAAAACGGAATATTTTTGTCTTAAAATGTATCGGTGCATTTATTTAAGTTTAACTGAAATCAGATCAAACTTGGAGTCTCATTCATTGTCACATCCACGAAGATAATCTTGTAATTCTTTCATTTTGTGTTGGGTTCAAAAACTATCATGTCTGTCAAACAATTTGCAACACTGTTTTTTTTTGTTTGTTTTTTTTGTCCTCTGAGGTCATTTTCAGTGGCTGGGAAAAGCCTGACGGATGCATCTCTACTTCAGAGACACTGCTGTACCGGAGAGCGCCGAGGTTGGCGTGTTTCCAGAAAGGAATCTTAAAAATAAGGTCGACTTACCCAAATATGAGAAATGACTTCAACTTTTCTGGCACTTTGCATCTGCTGAGCGTTAAGGCGTCTAGTTTTGACCTGATGCTGGTTCTCATCTCGGAGCTTCTTGGCTGTTGAGGACCATAATCTGTGCTCACCTGCTGGATAAAATGACGAGGCGCTTAAGCCAAACTTCAAAAGCCCCACTCTTTGCTAGCACAACTGAAGAGTCTTCTGCACAAAAAGATCCCGCTTCTCTCTTTCTCTCTCTCTCCCTGCTGTGTTGACTGTTCTCCTTTTAGCAGTTGCATGCTTCTCAGTGCACACCTTCACTCAGTTTCTGGTGCTTGTGTGGATTTTCTAACTCCTTCCAGGCACTCCTACCATCATCAGGCCCTTTTCTATTAAGCACACACTGCGTTGAACATGTAAGTTTGAGGAGGAGAAAAAAACTGAAAAAAAAAAAAACTATGTATTTGGTACCTATTGTGTGATACTTGCAGCGTTTAAAAAGGCAGAAGGTTTTATGTTTTGATCTGTTTGAAGAAGTTCATTCTGGTCTTAATTTGTTCATTTTATTTTCCCCTTTTTTTTGCCCTCCCTCTCCCATTGTGAAGTGGGCATGCTTGTCAAAAAGACAAATGCTCTCTGTTAACAGGCTTATAATCTCATAAATAGTTGTGTATAAAATAAACTGTTATAACTTCTTTTTTTAATAAAACATTGAATATGTATATGCGCTTCTGTGTGACGCTGATTTCTTTAGTGTGCTTGGTAACTTCTATAATTAAAGCTGCTGAAAAAGCTGCATTTGTTTTGTTCTCTTAAAGTCAAAGTATTGTATCTATCCAGCAAAATAAAGATTAAGAAATAACTTAATTACATTTATATTTATTAACTTGGATAAAGATTATTTTATGGATAATTTTTTTGTTTCAATCTATTAAAAAATGATTGTTTCTAAACGACATTTTAATTGGTTATTTTCGTAGATAATGACCCACATTTCAGGTTCAAATGGAAGTTTTTTCGCTTTCCACATTATTCCACTAGGTGTCAGTGTGGCCTCGCTCAGCGGTTGGCGCACAAACGTCCAGAATGAGACGTGCTTCCCGTCAGCGCTGTGAAACTGATGGAGCAACATTAGCTTTCCGTCGCTGTTGGCTTAAATGGCTCACGAGCATCTCCTGAGGTTTAGCTTCATTTATTTTATTATAAATGAACCACTTGGACTGGAGTTAGCAATTCCCTAGTTTGTTGCGTACCCTGAAAATATGACAGTCGCTGCGTGCAGTTTAACCGGTGGACCAGACGAGGGCGCTACCTCGTTGTCCCTCAGCTGAAACTCCCCGCCGGGCCTCTGTATAATCACAGCAGGGGGGATAAATGCTCTGACATAAGGCTGTTTAATCCGCTCTCCTCTGAAAAATGTTTTCTGTCACGCAGCCATCTGTCCTCTCTTCCTGTTTGTCTTTATCACTGCTGCAAAGCCAAAACATGGAATTTCTCTCCCATCTGACATGATAACCGCCAAGTAATTAAAGAGCAACTGAAGCTGAAAACTGACTGAAATGTGGACATGGCGTTAGAATCGTCGACGGATCGGACGCTGCATAGAGTTTTAGGTGAGGTTTTACAGAGTGAAACACGAGAAGAATTCAAATGGGCTTAAAGAAAAAAAAAATGTTTGGTTTAAAAGATATGAGCAGCTTCCCTGTCCCCATTGGGGGAAAGTAACGCCACAGCATGACGTTGCCACTACCATGCATCTCCATGGAGATGTGTTCAGTGTGGTGATGTTTTAGAAGCTAACTCTGCTTGAAACATCTCCACAATCCTAACCTGTTTGTTCGCTTTTAATGAACTTTATTTAATTCCCCCTCCCCCCCCCCCCCCCCACTAAATTGCCTTTAAGACCTGGAATCGTATACTGACATTAAATTAAAATAGAAGGGCTCTATATAATTTTATAATTCTGATTTATACATTAAGGGGTTAAAAAAAATAAAGAGGGATGAACACTTCTGTTCCCAATTTCCCCCCGCCCCCCCTGACCTCCAGAAGTCCAGCAACCTGAGAACCTCAATGAAATATTTAAAGCTTCTGTTTTATCCGCAGTGCGTTGCTCGAGACCCGCTGACGTAATCCCAGCAGCCGTCCGATTGGCCCGCGCAGAGACGACGCGGTCAGGTGTCCTGCGGCACTGTGGCCTTTTAAGGCATTACGAAGCCCCGCGGGCTCCATGTTAGAGCTCACGAGCCCGTCTGCTGGGCGGCGTGATCAATCGCTGTCGTCTCGCGCATCTTCCAGAACAAAGCTTTTAGCCGGAAGTGAACCTCGAGTCTCGTGCACTGAAGAATTAAGTTGTATCCCATAAAAATAGACACCCTGCTGATTCCACGTTGTCTCTTTCTCGACATTTTCAGTAATTCCTACAATACAATGGTCACGTACGACGTACGTACAATGGGGATCATGCTGGGAAGCCGGGAGCTCATCAACCAATCAGAGGAAAGTCTCACCAGCGTGTTTTATAGGTGTTGGGTTCCTCAGAATGGAGTTTGGTGGCAGATGATTGGTTCTCTCGGGTTACAGGCTCCGTTTCAGACCCATAACTGATGTCCGGGGCTGCAACAGCAGCAAGTAGTACAATGATCTCCGGGTCTTTACTAATACATAAGCTACTGATTAACACACACACACACACACACACACACACACACACACACACACACACCACACACACACACACACACACACACACCACACACCACACACACACACACACACACACACACACACACACACACACTGAACAACTCGACTGCAGCTGAACGGAGAAGATACCAAAGGCAAACCTGGCAAAATTGTTTCCCAAACGAAAATAAAAAATAAATACATGTAAATTTAATAGCTTTACATGTATATCGAATTGGTCTGAGAAATATTATAATCAGATAAATATGCTGCGAAATATTGGTATGTTGAATTGAACGTATGACACCCATGTTAGAAAAATGCTTTTAATAACACTTTTTCTTTTTAATCAATGAATTAATTATAGTTATCTTTGTTTGTGTTTTTCTGTATTTGTTTGAAAATGTTCTCCAGCTCAAGTTTATCACAGCTTTAAATACATTTATAAATATGAAGATATAAATTTCGGATTCGATTGTATTTATCATCCCTGTTATCGAATATTATTTATTTTTATCTATATTTATACATCTGCTGCTTGTTTTTTTTTATTCAACCAGGTGACTATCACTGTTTGTGATTATCTTTTCTGTCTTTTTTTTTTGTTTTGGTTTCTTCTTCTTTTCTCCCTTGCCTCATCAATACCCAGGTTATTGAAATATTCCCTTTCAGTGACTAATTCTCATTGTTTCATCCATCATCCGATCTCATCGGGTTCCGTCACGAAAAGGAACCGAATGAGTTTTTTTTTTTTTTCTTTTTTAAATATTCATAGAAAGCTCCTCGTCTCCTTTACACGCACACGGCGGATCCGCGGTTCGGGTTTCAGCAGGTGGAAACCACGTCAAGTCTTCTTCTTCTTCTTTCTTTCTTTTGAAGGGGTTCAGGTCTGGATCGATTTCACCGTCGCTATTCGCTCTGAATGGATGGTAACCGAAGCCGGACGCATCACCTCTGACTATTAGACTTTGTTTTGTGCGCCCGGTTATCTGATTATCAACAGCAGGTAAATGGACCCTCACTGCCCATCGGGAGAGGAGCGTGGCCAGCGCTCCGCCGCATATATTAGGGCATCCGAAAGCGAAGCGGGCGCGCCGTGTGTGCGCACCGCATGCGTAAAACCAAGGATGGAGGAGGAGGAGGAGGGAGGAGGAGGAGGAGGAGGAGGAGGAGAGGAGGAGGAGCCGTGTGAAGGCCGAGAGACGCAGCTCTGGCCCTCCATCACCAGGTCGTATGAACTTTACCTGACAATATCACGAATCGGGTTGTAAAACAAAAAGGAACGTATAAAGAAATACGTTGGCACAGTTTGGGTGTCGCAGCAGAGGGGTTTTTTTTTTTTTTTTTTCCTTTTTTTTTCTTTCCCCGCCCTCCCTCGCTGCTCCGGGACAGGGAAGTGTTACGCAATCTGCAGGGGGAGTGGGAGCTTTAAATGCAGTGCTTGATAATCATTAGCCATCTGGACGTGGTCATTTGATCTCGCAGCATCTCGACGCGAGAACTGCAGCAGCAGCAGCATCAGCAGCAGCAGCAGCAGCAGCCGACTAAAACTAATCCTGTATGGATGAGGATGAAGGAGGTGTGTGTGTGTGTGTGTGTGGGGGGGGGGGGTCAGTCCATCAGTCTATCAGATGTGAGCATTGCTTTGGTTATATGAAAATTAATGTCAGTTAGTTCTTTTTTTTAAAATTCAGAAATAGCTCAATAGCGTCTTTTTTTAAAACTTCTACTGTAGCAACTAATTGCTGTGTGTTCAGTTGAAAACAGGAGTAAATTGTGTAATTATCCTATGCTGCAAACAGAATTATTGTCTTTGCTAGGAATTACAGCAACAACAAAAAAAATTACAGAATCACAAGAAATTACAGAACTTCAAATTGTTACAATAGGAAACAACACAGATGCTCCATTTAAAATATCTACTGGTGTTCCCCAGGGATCTGTTCTCGGTGCCATTTTATTCTTCTTCTTTTTTTTATTATTGTTATTATTATTTTATTTATTATTTTTTTACAAACAAATGAGGATAGGAACTCCTAATATGTTCTGCCTACACTCTGAAGTGGAGTTTGAAGTTTCCAGCTGGTAACGCAGAATTACATTTCATATAAAACCTTGTAATAAAGCTTCTATTAGCTTATTATGAGCTGTAATCTAGAAAGCACTAGAATATATTTATATGCTGATGACATGATCACTTGTGGCACCATTACATCAGATGTTGACCTGTTAAGATTTATGTTCTTTTATCACTCTGGTTGATGTAAAGTCTATTCTGAGAAGGTGGAAAATGATCCTCAGGTATTCAGAAAGCTTATAGCTAAACTTTATTGTTATTATTATTATTATTATTATTATTTGAAAAGGTGTTCCCTTTTTTTCCGAATATCTAATCATATTATGTATATCCATGTTACATTTTCTCAATAAAAACAGACTGAACTCATGCATGTTATGCTGCATTACACTTTACAGCAGGACCAGGTTCCTCGCCATCTTTAGTATGGATCTCTTCCAATTTATAGGGAGTCAAATCTTCCAGCATCATCCTACTGTACTTATTGAACTAGACTCAATTCAGAAATAAGGTCAAATATTTCCATAGCGCAACAGACACTGTTCTCGATATTTATGCTGTTAAAAGTGTTCCTAAGGCTGCCTTGATGGAAAGGTTCAGCCTTTTATCGATGATAAATTGTGTTTTGGTTCAAGTACATGGCTTTAAATATTTAACATCTAGCTAATGTTTATCTTGTGTTAGCTTCTGTGATTGAAGTTCCTGTCTTGAACAGCTCCTCTTATGTTTTAGTGTATTTTTTTTGTGCTTCCACTTTGCAGCTCTACTTCCAATTCATGAAAGGAAAGATACTGTATGTGGTATTATTATTATTATTATTATTATTATTATTATTATTATTATTATTATTATTATTATTATTATTATTATTTTAAAAACTGTTGTGAAGGTTTATAGCACTAGTAATCTGTAGACTGCATAAAGCCCAGGCCTGCAGGCCTCTCCATGCTTTCGGCCTGTTAGTGGTTTTTCATTTATGATAAAAGCATTTAAGTGCTGCTGTTTTTTAAAAAAAACGTGCAATTTGAATACGCACGGAACGTCACAGTGCAGCTAAACAGATGTGTATCAACTGTCTGTTTAAATAAAAAATATTTAAAAAACTAAAAGGTGTAAATAAAAATGGATCGTAGCGCATCATTGAAAAATAAATATCTGTCCATAAATATATACATATATATATATATATATAGGCTTATAAATTCTGCCCACCCAGGACAGGTGGAGGTGGGGGGTTGAGTTTGGAGGGGGTTGCTCCAAATCATTTTTGCTGCAAAAGCGTTTAATCCGCAGACTAAACCAATCCTCATCCGCTCAGCCTGTTTGAAGTCCCGCAGGCGGAGGGAGACTCAATGGAAGCTGCTCGGGCCTCGTCTTTAACGAAAAGCCACAGCAATAATTCTCACACTCTTTGTTTTCAAAGTCCGGTTTTTGTTTTGTTTTGTTTTGTCTTGTTTTTGTTTTGCTCAGCGCAGGTCAGCGCTCATCCTCATCCATTTTGAACGCAAAACCACCGAAGAAGACGGGATCTAAGTTTTACGCTCTACTTGGAGCTCGAGTCAGTCCTGCGTGTGCCTGCGCCTTTAAATAGGTGCACCTTTCTCCTTCTTCCTGCGAGCGCGAGCAGCTCTGGACGCGCAGGTAAAAAAAAAAAAAAAAAAAAAAGAAAGAAAAGGGAGGAGGCGGTGGGAGAGGAGGAGAGGAGTCCAGAGGGTTGAATTTGACATTTGATACTCAGGAAGTTCAGGACTGCGTTTGGATTTCTTTTGTCTCATTGTGATCCTGCAGAGCTGCGGCGTGGAGGTTTGTGTCACCGTCAGCGAGTTGAAACCCGGGAGCAAAACGCTGTGAGGCGTAATGACAGGTTTGCGGTGAAAATGAGCGACTTTAGTGCGTAAGATGTGCCGATCAGCTGCAAGAGATTCAAAGGTATGACGCGATTTAGTACTCTAGTAACGGATTAATTTTTTTTAGAGCTTAAATTCATTTAGGAAAAGCTTCTGAGTGATTAACCTAAAAGGATAAATATTCCATATTATAAAATATATTGTGTGTGGCTTTAACTAGCTAAACAAAATACAACTGAATTTACTGCAATATATTGCAGACCCAATAAGAGATGGGTCTATTTTTTTGAAATAAAAAAAATATATATAGTCAAGGTGAAAACAAGCGCAGCATTCAGACATGCGGTTCTCCATCGTATTTCTTCTTTGAGAACCAAACAGTACTTTTCTCTAATTAATGTGTTTTTTTTTTTTTTTTTTGGCGCTGTTGGTTCGGGCTGCTGCTCTGCTGTCTTCACCATGTTGCACCTGCTTTTATATGCGTTTAAATTGAGATTACAGGTCCAGGATTTATTTTGTGACTGTACAACTTTAAGGTCCTCACAGTTTATTCCCTGTTTAGGAAATCCTTTATTATTATTATTATTTATTATTATTATTATTTATTATTTGGAATGTTGTCAAAAATATAAACCACAAAAAAACAGAAAACAAAAAAACATCTTCATCATGTTTGAAAATGCAAGCAGCAACGTCAAAACTCGGTTTGTGACAAAAATGATCCAAGTTTTCAGTCGTTCCTGTTTTCGAGACTGTTGTTGCATCGCTGATGGAGAACTGAGATCTCACTGCAGGTCTTAGAGAAGAGCTAAATCCTCCTGAAATAACCGTGAAGTTGAGGACTTGTAGGTTCCTACTGGGACAAATGCGATTAACTGTGGGGTGATGGGGGTGGGGGGATTGCAGCTCTCGTGTTGTTGATTTAAGGCCAGCAGACAAAAGGACATAATGTGTTGGACATAATGTCGAATTATAATTTTAGCATCCTTTGAATATTTTTACAGAAGTCATGACTTTTTGTTTTTCCTCATGACATAAAACAAACTGATTTTTTCCCCCCCAGCTTAATTAGTTGGACTGAATATGTTCTCTTATAATTATTACAACCTTATAATTAGAAGAAACGAGCAATGTCTTATGTGAAATTCCCAATTACATTTCAGTTTGAGTAATTTGTATTTAAAAAAAATGATCAGGTCGAAAATGTAAGCCTGTTAAAATACTTAAAAACACCTCAGTCCATCAAAGTGGTTTTGCTGTTTGGTGTATTATTTATCTGCTGGCCTCGATGATGATTCACATTTTAAAGTCCAGGCGTATTTACTCACTGAGAGAGAATTAAAAAAATTAAAAGCTGCAGTTTTCTGTCAGAAACAACATTGCATTTTCTCCACTTTACATCCTTGAGTCTTCAAAGTCTTCCAGTTAAAAAAAAAAGAAGCATGACTAGAAAAAAATATCATCCTAGAATGAGTAAGAAGAAGGAGACAGTGTTTCTTCTGTTTTATTTATTTATTTTTCCCCGACTTGGCTTTTTAGTGGTATTGATTTGTCCAGGAAATGGTATTGAGAGTCTTGCTCAGGAAGCCATTTGGGCGTCTGAGGAATCACTTAGTACATGGTTTGATCGCTGAGAATCAATGGGAGCTCCGTTGCACCGCGGGGCCCCGCAGTGCAGGGAAGCTAATGGCCGAACCAAGGGTGGGGCGTCTTCTGCACGGGCCCTGGCACGGCAGGACGGGGGGCCGAGGGACTGAGAAAGCTCGTTCCTCTCGGATTATCTGTAGCAGAGGGATGCTGTACAAAACAGAGTCAAGGTCAGTCATTTGCTGTTGGGTCGTTCCCGATTTTTTTATTTTTATTTTTATTTTTTGGCCTTAAGGTTGAAGAGAAGCTTTACGAATCGCATTTTCCATAACCAAATTTGTTCGGGTTCTTGTAAGACATTTGCTCTTTTTATGTTTTGTAGGCTCATTTGAGTTGGTGAGGGAGCTAACTTGTGTATGCCAGTTCATTGAAAAGCTAAATCTACACAACTGAGTTTCAAGCTGATGTGAATTTTCTCCCAAAACCCGTAAAGATGTCACACCCAGAAGAGCACTGGCTGGAAAGTAAAACGACCCTAATCTACAGAGGTCATGTTAAAGGTGACTGTCTCTGGACATGCTGTGAATGTGGTCAGGATGTTAAGAGATTAACTTCTGGGCTAAACCTTATGTCTAACACGGCTGTGTTGAATATGTACTAAATGTTTTCACAGCTACGTTTGGTATTTTGTTTGCTGGGCCTCGTCGTTTTAATGAAATTATCATTTGTTTACATTTTGACATGTCAAAAATATTTTTCATTTTGCAAGATTGGCCTTTTATTTTTGCCTTTATGATGCACCGGTTAGATTTTAGTAGAGCTGCACCAGTCAGTCAACCAGAAATCAGATACTCGACTCTAACATTGAAAAAATGAAAATTGACAAATGTACTTGCAATAACCGCATCAACCAAGAGCAGGTACCTTGTTGCATTTTTTTTTTTTGTAGGTTAATAAAAATTGGATAAATACGCATAAATGTGGGTAGTTCCCTTTTTGTTGTTGTTGTTGGATTCAAAATTACTACCCCTATCAACGCACCTGCCACACATTTTTCTGTCTCAAACCTTAAGAAAAGTCTCACCAGTGAAGTCCAGTTGGTACAACTCTAAATTTCAGCTTCTCGTGGCTACATTGCACAATAACCCATTCAGACGTGCCTTGTTTACATTTGTTTTAAGAATAGTCGTCTACCTGATTGGTTAATTATAACCCCCGATTTCCTCGAAACTAAAGATGGCAACGCAGGTGATTAGCCGTAAACGGCTAGTCGAGGGTGTTTGTGCGCCCTCGGGATTGGCTGAACTTATATTTAGTCCAGACACAGTAGTCTTTGACCTGTTACTCAATGTCTGGGTCAGTCCACCGCACTGCAGCACATCCGAGTTGAACGCTGCGTCACTGCTACGAACCACTGCGTACCCCCCTCCACCTTGTGGCATAACTTCTTTCCTGGCACCTTCGCTCTCTGGGCTGCTGTCTCTCCTCCGCTGACCGGAGGCCTGTCTGTGGTGGTCTATGTGGCGCGTAGCTTTGCTCCCCTGGTCTGACTTTCCTCTCTAACCGGACTCGCCAACCGGACGATCCGTAGGGCGTTTTCGGGTGCTGATAACGACTCCTGTTCTGTGTATGGCACTGGTAGAATTCACTGTGAGAGCTCGCTATCAGTGAATTACCATAGGGCCATAAACAGAGCAGAGAAAGAACCACTTACTTCTCAGCTTACTTTCTGCTGCTGTGCTCTCCTGTCGTTCGTGGGTGGGATGGGGAACGTGATGCAACGTTCTGGCGCACGGGCCGTATTGCGACACGCTGTTCATCTTTTCATCTGTGTCTCTGTGACAACAGCTGCTTTGCCCCTGGATACCCAAGTCACTCTTCTTCTTTGCCCATTTTGGCACTAGCACATTTTTGCTTCTGTATATACACTTTGAGCAATTATGTGTAGTGCCAATATAGGACAAGACAGATTTCCAACGAATTTGCTCGGCTGCGGATTGGAATGCTTTTGCCATCCAGTTTGATTTGTTTGGTTGCTTAACTCTCATTTATATTCCTCGGGGAAGATATGGACCCGTTTTATGAGAATGTTGTAATGGAAGCCAACACCCAAGAGGACTCTCCCCAATTCAAAGAAAAAATCAGACATGTTTTTTTGTTTTTCCACCCATGTCCATCTATGGCTCCTTAGCAAACTGTTTGTCTTTGTGTTTTTGGCTTCTGTGGGTTCAGAGAGTCCCGGCAGCTCTCAGGTGGTGTTTGGCAATGGTAGAACTCACACTGGTGAGGTAGATGGATCCGGTGGTTCTAGACTTGCCAACTACTGTCTGGGAGCGTCCGCCAGCTAAAAGCGACAAGAACCTGGCTGGTCCTGTTGCCGATTTAAAGTCTGAGGAACATTTTGCCATTTTTAGCGAGTGAGTGAGTGGCTGAAGGTGATGAAGGGTGGGGTGAGCCTCTGTTCCTCCCCTGCACACCCTGGCCTCAGAGCTCCAGTAACTCCGTGAAGGTCATTTTAGGCTTTTGGTACGTGGTCTCGAAGGTCATCCATCCGTCCGCTTTTCACAACCTGCTGCTGCTGCTAGAATGTATCTACGATGGGTTACACGTCTGGACAGGTCGAATACAATTGGAACGGTTGGATTCAAGAAAAAGCCTCACAAGAAAAAGCCTCACATTTTTGCTGTTATGTAAGTAAAAAAAAACAGACAACTACAGTGCCATAAATGTCCTGAAAATTCATAGCGAATTTGATGCTTACTGCATCCGTTTGTGGGCACTTTGGAGTCCGCCATACAAATTAATTGCATCAAATGCACAGCAGAAGACAAAGCATATCTCCAAGTTTCAAGTCCATCCATTCATCCCTCACCTTCCAATTATGTAATATGGAGGTTTTAGTCAAAGGCCAATATTTTTTTTAACAGAATGCAGTCAGAGCTGAAATGTGATTAAACACTCCAAAAAACCTCGTACATATCTTTCCATATAACCACCTCTCCGCTATTAGTGTGGTGTATACAGTATGTTCAGGTAAAAAATGAGAAATTAACTCATCACAATACTCCACCCAATATTGTATTGTCTTTTTTAGATCATTAATTCCCATCAAAGTTCCTCAATCACCCCTGTCCTGAACATTTTAACTGTCTCCTTACTGTCACACACCTGACGTAACTGGGTGACTAAGTAGATGGCATGCAGAGAAGGTCACGCACTCATCTGAATCAGGTGTTATATGTAACATATGTGCAGGAACAAAGACACAGCTTAAACATGTTGGACGGGCCCCGAGAACCGGGGTTGGGAACCACTGTTTTACATGACTATATCCCCATGAAAAGCACGCTAACCATCAGGTACCCATAGACTACTAGCCTCTTGTCCACTGACTACTGAAGAAAAGCACCTGCCTTCAGGTCACTTACCAATTTTTAGCGAATATTAAGATTTTAAAAAGTTCCAAAACACACAAAAGAAAAATTCCAACACAGTGTTCTTACAGTTTAAAATGCTGTTAAATATGATGCTAAAGAGAGTACTGTGATGACTGGAGTGTTTTTCAATCAAAGTTGCTCTGCTCCTACCCCAGATATTGCCCCAATAAGCTAACCCTTAACATTGTTTTTAGGGTTAGCATAACCCTAAGCTTAACCCTAAGCTAACCCCTAGCTTAGGATTAACAATGTTAAGCTAAAAAATTCAGACATTTGTTTTTGTCAAATATGTCTGATTTTGACATATATGAATGAATGCCTGTTAGCAATTAGCTATAGGCGGGCTGCCTTAGCAAATAGCCTGACTAACCAAACTTATAGCTGCTTATGTTAATTTGAATGTAAATACTATTAAATCATGTTTTTTAACGCCATTGTGAGATTCTCATATTGTCCCATTTCTTTTGGGAGTGTGACGTTATCAAACCTTTTACTGAGCGCCCCTCTGAAGACTTTGATAAGCAGATCCGTTGATGGCTTGTGTCAGGCTAGGTAACACTTTTCTTTGACTCCTCTGGAATTCGATGCCAGATGTCAATCTTTGGCTAGCATCTTCTGCAGGCAGTTCAAGGGGAGATTCATCTTGATTGTTGTCATCTACTGCCAGTCAAAACTAGTCAAATTTTGTCTAGATAACAACTGAAGGAAGCTTTGAATGGGTGTTTTATTTCAGCCGTCAGCTCATCTTTGCACATTTTCCATGACCCGAGGTGAGTCATCTTTTCTTCTTTCTTTTTTTTAACCACTTAAAGTAATATTTATAACCATAAGGGAGTGATGTAGGTTTTATTCGTCATGTGCAAAAGTGATAACTTTTAAGGAACTTTTAAGGAATGGCTTGATTGAATTTACCACAGTCGCTTTTTCTTTTGACATGCACTAAAATAGCTAAAGTATTCCTTGAAAAAAATAGATAACTGGAGCTCTCAATAGCAGTAATTTGTCTCAGACAATTCATGTGTTTAATGGATGAAACAAATTGCTTGTAGTTTGTACTGATATAACGCAACAACAATAATGGGTTTCTCTGCCCATCAGTCAGTTTTTCCTGATAGGTTTTTGACTTCGATGGCGCAGTGAAACGAGATGTGCTGCAGTGGACTTTATGCACAGATGTCTGGCCATTCCTGCTTGCAGCCAGCGGCCATCAGAGGACTCCTCTCTTAGCTCCTGTGGCATAATTGCCAACCCATGCGGTGTCGTCTTACCCTCCTCTTTCAATGCAGCCTTGTTGACGACGAATGGTAGCGAGCGAGGGACTCTCCCTCAGATGTTCCCTTGCACTAACAGTTTGGCTCAAATCAAGACAAAATAAAACTGCTCTACTCTGAGCTTTCTATATCTGGGTCAGGGTCTACTAATGTAGGTGACAGGGGGATATGGTGGGATTTAAAACCCTTTATCGGCCTTTGCATTAATCCTGCTTTATGGCCCACACTTGAGCTTTAGCTAATATGATTTGTATTGTCTACGGTTTGCCTGAAGGCCTGGTGTATATTTGATCTACCGGGATGTCGTCACTGGACTTCAGCAAACAGTCAAGCCACTAAGAGAGTCGGTAAGTGCGAAGGTTGTTCAGATGTGTATTTGGGATGATCTAAAATGAAATCCTGTATTCAGCGGGCAAAATGCCTTAGCCCAAAACCCCCGGTGTGGAGTTTGTGTGCTGGCACCTGCTGACTCATCTCTCAAGTTACTTGTTTTTTTCTTTTTTTAGCACACCCCAAAAAAAGCTCCGTAATAAATTCTTCCAAAAAGACTGCGTCCATTGTGTCAGCTTCCCTCTAACGATCTTCTCTGCAGCAAAGTGCATTGTGGGATCGCCCCAGTCAATGCGAGGCCTTCTCCAGATGGGCCGAACAGATCAGGTTACACTGCATTTTTGAGTGCACCCTCTATCCCCGCAGACCACCCCGCCTCCCAACCACCACCTTCAGCAACTCTCTGGCCCCTTTCTCTCTCCGTCTGACTCGCTCGCAGTTTCCTGGGTGGGTAGAGTCGAGCTGAGACAGTGCTTCTCCTGTGTTCTAATGCAGGCTGCAGAGCATTAGTGAAATAAGATTATCTTCGTCCTTACGCAGTGTCTGGACCGGAGTTGGACGGAGGTGTGAGTCGGCCGCTATTAGGCTCCATTTAAGGCGGAAGATGCTTCATCAGCAAGCATGTCTGTGTTTTTTTATCCCATTATTTTTCATTGCCTTTCCACAGATCGTTGGAACGTTTTCCATCTTACGGAGATGCGGTTTGGAAGATGGGATCTCCAAGCGTGTCTTTCCACTTTGTAGTGTGATTAAGCTATCTTAGCTTGAGGCTCGCGGATCAACCAGGTCCGTCTGTCAGTCGATCTCAAAAGCAAACTTTCGCACTTGTGCTACGCAGTTGCAATTCAACCTTACTCCTTCTCTCGCACGTTGATGCACAGTGCATGTAAAACTATTCACTCCCTTGGATGTTTTACCCTTTATTGTATTTAGAAATCAGTCACGATCAACAAAATGTAGCTTTTCTGATTAAAAACAAAAAAGTTTAAAACAGGCGAGGTTTTAATGCCAAAGTGACAACTGATTTTTTTACAAAATAATGACAACTATTTGCGGGTCATTAATGGTTATTAATTATAGCAATGACTCGGTCAGGGCAAACCCTGTTGGTGGGTTTTGTAGTTCTGTCTTACTGAATCCCAGACCAAGCACTGCTTTTACCAGTGCCTGCTTCTGGAAGAGGAGTCATCATGAAGAGCTTGATTAGGGCTTGAAGGGTTCAACCAATCAGAGGTGGATTGGGGGAAAAAGCTACATCACAAACCGAATATGCTTTTTTTTTTAACTCTTCTAAGACATTTCTTTAATCCAAGAAAGTCCATAGTTTTCTAGACATTACACTATTTCAAGTATAAAGTATAAAGTGTGAAGTGTTTCCAGTTTAGGTCGCAAAAATTCCAATTAAAGACTTAGTGCATGCAGTTATTCAGTCATGTTGAAAATCACAAAAAGTCAAATCTTAGGAAGCTCGCAGGCAGTTTGATAAGGGACAACTGGAAATATGTGTTCATCTGCTTCCAAAGCAGTGACTTTTTTTCTTTTTTTTTAAGAGATTAAGTCTTGTTTGAGCAAGTGGGGGCTCAAGCCAGAAGCATGTCATCCATATGTGTGGAATATGTGTGCCTGCGTGCAGAGGTGGAGGGCCTGGGATGCACACGTATTAAGAAACGATTAGTGGAGATTAAAGCCCGGCTACAGAGTCTGCTTGCAGGACTCTGGACAAAAAGAATGACCCAGCCCCTCCCTGCACCCCCTGACCCCCTGTGGTGCTGCGGCCACTGAAGTCATGGCTGAAGCATCTTCCGACAAGTAAGAAGGCTCAATGGCAGTGGCTCCCCCTCTTCGGATGGATCTTTCACTGCGACATATATTGCTTTCATGATGGCGAGCCAAAGCTTTTCTGTGGAGGTCAGGGGTCACCAACACCGAAAACCTGGGAGCTGCCCAATGAGCTGTTGACCTAAAAAAGATATTTCATTGTCCATTAAGTTTTCTAATTAAAAGTAAACTGGTAGCTGTTTGTAGTCCTCGACATCCTCTACATTTCAATCATTTATCCATTAAGTTTTCTCTTTAAAAAAAGGCTTATTTCTAAGATGGACTTACAAAACTCAAAGCCGCTGCATCACCTACTAAAAGATTTGATTGCACTTTGTGGCGGTGCTGCTGACTGAAAGGGAGGGAGGTAGGCTTTTGCAGGAAAACATGCTAATAAGTCCTTTTAATCTACAGAGTTAGTTTGCATATCCAACTTAAAATGTTACGTGGAGAAGAGACATGCACTTGGTCTTGTGCGAATCCCACTTTCATGGTTCCAATAAAAAAAAAAAATGACTGGGGAGAGTTTAGGACAATAAGCAATAAAGGATGTTTTCATCTGTCTGAACACAGTCTTGTTCGGCTTTAATCTGGAGGAAGAGTGGGATGCACACTATGACGCCTGATAGATTAGGGCCTGTACGCTTCTCTCTCTCTCTCTGTTCTGCTCCGCAACAGAAGGGCCCTGCTAGCAAATCCCAGGCTTTAAAGCAGAGGAGGTTCAGGCAGCTTATGATGTAATCAAGGCCCTGTCTGTCACTGCGGGAAAGGTGGGGGGGGGGGAGTGGAGAGGAGCATTGAGGTTATTGGGTTTTGTGGCAATGTGCATCACTCCAGCTCAAAATGAACGGAAATGTGGTATAATAAAAAAAAAAGATGCAATAAGAGTAAGATACAAAAAAGTGGGCAGCGACAGCTCAGAACATGAACCAAATTTGATAAGAAAGAAAAAAAACCTTTAGATTTTTGCCTTATTTTAAATTAGCGTCATGAATCTAAATAAATGTAAAAAAAAAAAGGTTTCCACTCACAAAGAAAAATAGATTAATATATACTTCAACTTGTTACAGGACATACTAGAATAAAATTTAGAACATTGAAGGCAAAAAAATATCTGGTGTTCCACAAGGATCAGATGCAAATAAATTCGATTTGAACAGACAAACACCGAAAAGTCTACATCATGCTACAAAGCATGCATGCAAGGAGACAAAAACGAATTAATCTTAGTAGCAATCATTAAAAAGCTTGTTAATAAGAGTAATTTTTTTTTTTTTTTGCTGATCCAGAGGTCTGAGAACGTTGTAAATAGAGACGTGTCTTTTCTCGTGTCCTTGCATGAAGAAAGACACAATGAGGACGTTGGTGTTGGCCATACAGGAAGTGATGTCAGAAGGGAAGAGACAAAAATGTTTAGGTAAAAATCTGGTGGGATTTCTTTGGAAGGCATCGCCAGATTGAACTTGACAAGTGGGTTGCAGGCACTGGACATTTTCCAGAGGCCGTACTGCCAAACTCTATAAAGACCAAAGTTTAAAGAATACACGTCGTAAGCCACACATGTGGATTTGTCAAAATACGGTGCCGTTGAAAGAAAAGCACTTCAGGGAAATAAAATTAAAATAAAAGATTTTTCACCTTTTTAATAGAACAAAACTAGGAACCTCAGACTCTGTCCATTGTCCGGCGAGGCTCTGAATGGAGCTGTTGAACAGACCAGATGAGGAGCCGCTTCCAGAAGGTCTCAGTCAAAGCAAGGCCGACCGTATCCATATTCTCTTCCGCTTGCCAGACATTCCCAGGAGCCCTGCCCTTGATTTCAGTCTTACTTTCCCTTTAAACATCAACTAACAACAAGAAAAAACTTCAATGTTCAGCTTAAAAGCTCCTTTACTTAGTGATCAAAAGTGCTTCCTGTTATGTTGGAGTGTAAATTTAATTGCTTTTTAGAGGAAGGATATCATACAAAAATGGTGGTGGGAGAGTGTCTGTCTGGGTCTGTGTCATGCTCTACCACCTTTCTTTAATGAAAAAGAAAACATTTGGAAGCTTTGAGGTGGTCTAGTCAAAGTCTGAACGCAAAGGCGTTCAGGCTGAAAACCCATCTGGTGTCGCTACTTTGAAACAGATGTGCAAAGATGAGACAAACAAAACACTTCGACTGTTATTTCTGCCAACACAGAGACAGTCAAAAGTACTAAATAACCCCCGAAATATTTCAAAATTTTTTGTCACTTTAGTTATTTAATATTAATAAGTTAACACACAACCTATGTTAAGAAGGTTTACCCATCAGCAGAGGAACTGTTTGGCCGAAAAACATCTCACTGGAGTCGGTGGAGTTTGAAGTAAAAGTTACAGCCGTTTCAGACGTCCATTCTGGAGACACACGTCGTTTATTTTGCGGCACAAAATGTTCATCTGCATTTACAAATGTTGTCACATTGAATCCAAATTTGACTTAAAGCAATGTAGCGAAGGGACGCCGATCAAGAAGATGCAAGAGATCCATGTTAAAAATAACATACTAAAGGTTGCGCCTCCAACTTCATGCACTATAAATAATAATAATAATAATAAAAAACAAGACGGGTTTGGCAATGCAGCAGTGAACAACAGCATAATGTATATCCTGAGACTGCCAATCTTTGGCACGTTTGGGGATGAAAAAAGAAAAACGGAAACAAGCACATGACAAGACAATGTAATTTAATGTAGCTTTCCCCTCTAAAGTGAGGAAATGATGCGGGAGTGTGTGAAGGAGCAGCGATGGGGAACGAGAGGAACCGAAGGGAGTGACCGCTGATCGAGGCACACACACAAAAATAATCGACTAGCATTACATAGCAACATACACATCAAGTCCAAAATTGATCGTGATATTGGGGTGGCTTTCCTTCCTTCCGGGTTTTTTTTTTGTTTGTTTGTATAGTGAGGGTTAATTTTTACAGAAATAAATACTAGACACTTAACATCACAGAGCTTAAAAAAATATGAAGATAAATGAAATCCAACAATGAAAGCCTTATCTTTTACATAGTAAACACAATGCATTGGTAATCATTTTTACTTTCCCCTGCAGTGGTACATTTAAAAATATATTCAACATCGTACACAATGTGTTGTCTTGGAAAAAAAAACAAACAAAAAAAAAAAAAACAGAAGAGAAACAAAGTCTCCAAGATGGCTGTTCAGTGCATTCTACTCCGTCCGAGGCCCACAGTGTCACTGCTCCAAGGTCACGACCTCCACCGCCTGGCCGTCCAGAGTGACCGTGTTGTCTATGCGTGTGGCGACAGGCGCCATCGCCACCTGAACCGGCCGGTTGCCCTGGGCGAGGCTGGTCACTACAGTCTGGTACATGCTGACCGGGATCTGGACCAATCCTGACGGGAACAACGCAGAGCAGAACCGGCGTCAACAACCCAAGCAGAGGAGTGATCGATTATCAAACGATGACGGTTTTTTTTTTTTTTTTGTTGGGACTTCAAAAACGCGGTTTTTATGCTAAAGATTTCCCTGGATGCACAGATGAAGAAAACTCTTTAGATGAATAGAAGTATGAGAAGAAGGACATATCAGTTGAATAAGAGGAAATTTAGACGATTGGAAGACAAAATTCAGCCGTACTGAATGGGTCAATGGACGGATGGAGGGATGTATTGACACAAACCTCTCTTTTTTTCCATATTTATCCAGCCATGGAAGCTAATAAAATGAAATCCCACACTCACTCAGATTGTGTAGGAACCCTGCGTGTTACTTCATTGAGCATTCTACCGATCGGACATCCTCGGCTCGCTTCCCCCATTCCCAGCTGTTTTGGTGTTTTGAGTCTCTGCCTGCAGGGATTATTTGCTGTGGACATGTGGGCCTTTTGCTCCTCCCTGCAAGCTGTCGCTGTGCCACAAGAAGGCCTGAATATCAGCGCGGGACATGGCAGCGGCTTGCGATCGCTCCTGCGACTGTAAGCTTAGATCAGGCTGAAATAAGAAAAAAAGTTTCGTTCGGCTCATTTTCAATTTCCCCATTTATCTTTGTTGTAAATTGAGTTATAGTAATTTCTTGCGCTGTGCTCGTTGTGTGTACGTTACGGCACGCGCTTCGCTCACGGGCTTTCTTGATCTCCGCAGGCCGTGAACAGTAAGCTGAGACAAGAATGCGAACCAACTGATTTTCCACAAGCGCTCTGGTCCCGTTCAGCACCGAGAGCCGTGTTGGCTCAAAACATCTTCATGTGTCTGAAATGTCCATCCAAGAGCAGACGTTTCGAAAAATCTATTCTAAACAAGCAGGTGAAACTGCGTGTGCATGAACTGTACGGAGAAACGCAAGAGGACATCTGTGTGTGTGTGTGTGTGTGTGCTGACAGCTGGTGAAGCGATTAAACCCAGGATTGATAATGGAGTGGATCAAGCTTTGTAGGAGGGATCTATTCATGGATCTGGAGTCGTTTAGTTTTTCTTTAGCGCTGTAATAACGTTATCATTCGAAGCAGGAAGTGCTACTACAAGGTGCAACACAGATGAGACACGCCATCTGTTAAATTAGCACAGAGTAGATTAAAGCTAAGGCGAGTGTCACTGGTGTGAAGCTTAGACGTAGTAAGGCTAATTGGAAACGCCATTGACTGGTTAGCATTTACGAAAGTTCAATCATTCTGACCAAAAATGTGGGATTTCATGTGATACACTTATAGAAAATACAGCATGAATGGGACATGGTGGAAAGCTATACACGTTTCCCCTTAATCAGATGCCCCGAAATAAAATCATGTGGTGCTTCGAACATGAGCACAAATGAAGGTCAAATGTCATTGGATCTCAGTTGTTCAAAAAAAAAAAAAAAAAAAAAAAGTGAAATGACCATTTTTTCTCTCGTTTCACTTTTCCGAACTACTTCGCGACGGTTGGCGTGTCAGGCAAAATTCCAATTAGCTACATTCGACATTCGAGTCTTTCGCTTTGACGTGGAAACGACGAAGGCTCACGAACACCTCTGTCGTTTGCTTTACGATGACGCAGAGGGCCGAGCAGCGGTACCTGTAGCGTCCTGGACCCCGGCGAGGGCCCCCACAGCAGCTGCCGTCTCCGCCAGCACGATCTGTCCCCCTCCTTGAAGAGTGGCCTCGGCCAGCGTTGCCACGGCGTGGGCTGCCGCCTCGCTGCAACACAAGCAAAACACATTTGTGCGCACGTTTTTAAAATGCTATTGCATTAGCAAAAAAAAAAATAAAATAAAGGTAGATGGAAAGTCTAGGGCCTAAAGATACAATCTTCTGGCAGAAAGCCTAAAAGCTTTGAGACATATACGCACGAGCACAAACACACACACACGTGCACGAGCTCACGGGTTATTAGAGATGTGAGGTGAAGAGGCAGGAGTGTATGAGCGGTAAGAGGCTTTACTTGTCTGGACTTACAGGGAATCTGTCACATCTCCCCAAAGGCCAGGTGCTACGGCTTTACTGGAGCAGTTTTATTAACCAGATCGACTCGGTGGAATTATCGCCAGCTTATTACCGCCACAGCTTTGATATGAACTCATGGAAGCAACTGCGACGGCCGCTAATCATATTTGTGACAGAAGCGTAAGATAAGCGGAAAGGAAGATGCGCTGCAAGGGTACTTAGTGATAAAAGAAAAAAAAAAAACAAAAAAAAACAACAGAGAGGCTTCTGGAGCTGGAAAACAGACAAAATGTTCCAGGGTGAGAGGAGCGGAGAGGAGCAGCTCAGCAGGAGTAAACAGCAGCCGGGAGGGCAGAGGAAGCAGGACTCAGGAGGGCGCAGGTAACAAGCCCCGATGGGAGATGCTCATGCACGTCTGCAAAAGGATTGCCATGACAGTGGTGCAGTGGAGAGCGAGCAAACATCTCAGGCAATTAATGATGAATTCAGCAAATTCAAAACTCTCTTTTTCCTTCGAGAAAAAAACTCAACAAAACATCTTTTGTCCTGCGAATCGAACCCAGTTTATCTCAGCCGCTGTCCCCTTGGCTTCTATTAAAAAATAAATGAATTAACAGTTGTTGTATGGCAAACGATTCGCCGTCGGGTAATTAATTAGCTGCTGAAATGGCACGAGTGGCAAGGTGACTCATCAGCGTCGGACCCCGGCGACCCGCTGAAGCAGACGCAAGTTTTTTTCAAGCGAAAATTAAAGAGTGGTGGCGCAAACAGATATGAGAGATATTTGGGTAAATGTTGTGAATGCGCCACAGTGGAGTCCGGCTAGGTGGAAACCTCAGAGTTTTCTGCCAGACATTGAAAATGTGAGAGTTTTTCTTTTGTTTGGCTTCATACTGTCCAATACTTTGACATCAAAGTTAAAATAAGACTTCACAGTAGAAGTACTATAACTCAGCGCAGTATGTTTACCCAAAATATTTCAAATATGAAAGCGTAGAAGTTAAAATGCTTTATTTTATGTTTTACAAACCAGTAAAACATGAGGAAAAGCGCAAATAGTTGCTTGCTCACAGGCGAGGGTGTGAACGCATCTCGCAACAATAAAATATCACTTTACTTCCTGTCACAGTGAAGTCTGTCTTGCAAAGTGCTAAAAGTTTTTTTTATAAATCCCTCAAGGAATAGGTTCACATTTTTCCTTGTAGTTGCCATAGATACCCCAAGAAGCTTAACCCTTTTACGCCTAAGTTTCAATCGTCTGACTAAATACATCTTCCTTATTTTAACTGTGAAGTTTCCATATTAACCCGATACTTGCCGGAAAGTCTCCCCTTTCAGAAACCGTTGGAATTTTTCAGGTAGCGCTACGTGTGGCGGAATTACGGTACTGCAAATTTAGATGTGTGGCCGCCGACAAGTTCTGGTCTAGACACTTCGCTTGGACATTACATGACCCCGCCCCCCGGCTGACTGACCTGTTGAGAGCCATGGTTACGGTGGCTCCGGGCTGGATCTCTTGACTGGCAGCGACTGCGGCTTCAGCCAGCGATGCTACGGCCTGCGTGGCCTCTGACGCTTGAGTTGTCTGGATGGTCATCTCTCCTCCCTGGAGTGTGGCCCAGTTCTGTTCCGCCGTGGGAAAATGTAGTTTCAGAACAAAAAAACAAAAAAAAAAAAAAAAAAACCTCCACTCCCTCTGTTAATTACGTACGTCTACGTTCGGTGTAACGAACGTTTCAACAAAGCAACGCGGAGTAACGTTACCTCCCCGTCCGTAACAGTCGAGTAGTTGACCTGCGCCACCGTGACGCCGGGAAGCTCGGACGCGTCTGCCAGAGTTGCGACCGTGTGTCCCGTGCCGACCTGGAGAAGAAAAACGACCCAAAAAAATAAATAAATAAATAAAAAATGAGCGAAAGCTTCCCGCGGGAACCTTGACAAACATTTAGGTGCTCGAAACTCTCGACGAAAGCAGAGCAGCAGCAGCAGCACCTGGATGAGCGAGACGGTTCCGTCGGGGTTGTTGACGGTCTGCACGACGGTCTGCGAGGGCACCAGGTGAGCGATGCTCTGGGCCGCCGTCAGGTGGTGCTGGGCGGCGCTCGCCGTCGTCACCTGCTGGTCCTCGAACGCGTACAGCAGGTCCTCGCGGCCGTGCTGCTTGTAGCAGTTCTTCACTATGGTCCGCAACGCCTGCGTCCACGACACCTGGAGGAGGACGAGCGGAGAATAACGCTTCAGAACACCACCACCCCTTCCCCACCACCCCCCCCCCCCAAAAAAACCCCCCCTGATTTCCAGTCAAACAACCGCACGAGAACGCTCCGTACTCTTTGTTTCTGCTCCTCGGTGCGGACGTCGCTGCGAACGTTGGCCCAGGGGATGTCGTCAGGCCACCACACGGGCTTGCAGCTCTCCTTCCCCCAGCCGGGCTTCCCTCGGCCCGTCGAGTACTTCAGCATCTCTGGAATGAAGGCTCGCAGTTGAGCCTGGAACGAAGACACGAGACGGAAAGTTAAAAACGCCCAATCTTTGTCTCCCCCCCCAGCCCCGGTCAAAAAGGCACACGTCGACGCGCACGCGCCCTTGAGCGGGCCGCGCATCGATCGGACACACGCCGAGAGGGTGAGGAGCTGCGAATAGAAACGGGGTTGCTAAATGGAGAACGTGTTTGTAGGGAGACCGATCTATGGCTGCGGCTCCAGGCCGACACCAGGAGAACCTCCTGTGTGGCTCGGGCAGCGCAGCGCGCTTTGTTTTTAATTTGGTCTACATGTAAAACGCTAAATTTCACCCACTCTTCAAGATGATTTCTTACGGCTGTTAGTCAAGTCAATACAAGGGTTCCATTTAACTCCACTGCTCTCCGACACGGGAGGGTCGTCGCCATCCATGTTTCAGTTTAAGCAGGAATGCTTGATGTAAGATTTTTGTTTTGTTAAAATAAACTTTTTGCATTTGCTAATATTCAAATGCATAATATTCTGTCTATGCCTTTCAAACAATGCATACAGAAACGGGGGGGGGGGGGGAGTTTAGTGCTCGTGTCCTCAGTGTCCCAGTAATATGCACACATCACCAGAGGATTATATTGCACAATGAGGCATTGCAGCGTCTGCCTACCTTGACATCACAGGGCTAAATTTGGTTCTGAGAGAAATAAATCCCTGCCTCCTCCCTAATCGACCCCCTCCACCCCCCAACCCATCTCCTAAGTCACAATCATCCACCAATAAACTGCCTTGCCGGGCGTCACATGACGACGCACGACAAAATGGATCTCGGAAGAAAATGGAGGGTCGGCGGCGCTTAATTGCAAGCCGCTCCGACCAAACAGAGGCTACATCTGGTGGCTGGAGCGAGGGAAGCCTGGGTTCGGCGAGCAGAGGGACGCAGCTTGGATTAGCCGAGGGCAGGGACTTAGCTGTAAAGGGATTCTTGCGTTTCCACCTGTGGGTGATGCGGATGTTTGTGTGCGGGGCCAGATGGCTTAATTAAAGTGGCTAGTTTGTTAAGTGGCATGTTGCCCTCACGCCGACCACTCCACCCAACCTCTCCCCCGGCTTCCAATCTTAATCCTCCGAAGCAGTGGGCCAATCAGAGTGCCAGGTCCCTGAACTTAACAAGACTGGGGGGTAATTACAGGCTCAGCCTAGACCTGGGATCACCTGCTACAGATGCTGCTTGTATGTGACGGGAGCCTATGTGTGTCGAAGACATTGCAGATTGTTGTATTGTGATGCGCATCGGGAGAAGCAGCTCGATTTAATGACTCCTATCCCCTCGGTTTAACCCGCGAGAGGGGGGAAGGCCGCACGTTTCTGACACGCGCCACCGGCACACATCTCTAAAAGCAGGCCGCGCCGATCCACCTGGCCTCGCCGCGCTGAGTGAGGCAACAGGTTACTCACGATAATCCCATCCTACAACCTCCAGAAAAACAAAGCGCCGACTGACACCTGGCCTCCGAGGATTTATCTGGGCCCCGGGATTGGCTGGGAAACGCTCCC
Source organism: Poecilia picta (assembly GCA_033032245.1). Lineage (NCBI taxonomy): Eukaryota > Metazoa > Chordata > Actinopteri > Cyprinodontiformes > Poeciliidae > Poecilia > Poecilia picta. The sequence goes on along the minus strand of CM065375.1, from coordinate 9,311,340 downwards.
CCCGGGGCCGTGGAGCGTCTCTGAGGGCCGCCGGCGTGCCCTGCTCTGACGACGAGAAGCAGGGTGCGTCAGCAGCAAGGGGGGGGTGGGGGGGTGGGGGTGGAGCGGCGGCGTAAACAAGCCGGGCTCCCTCGGGCGAACGGAGGACTAATGCTGCCAGCGAAAGGCCCGTCAGATAGATAGATAGATGGCGCCGCGCATCCGTCCTCTCGCTTTCTGAAAGACTGGGGGGGGGGGGGTGCTGCCCGCTTCGGCTGATTCGGCGTTTGCTTGCAATTGAGTGTCGCGGCTGACGTCGGAGAAAAGGGGAAGGAAAAATAAACGTGTGCATTTACGTACATTCAAACGCTTTTGCTGTAAAGAACTGGGATTTTGTTTAAGGGAGCTTAATATAAACGCGGGTAACACTCTTCACTTATTTGACTTGTAAAACATTTAGAAAATTTCAGCTCCACTTCTCAGTAATGCACTACTTCCTGTTCCATAAATACTAATGCATAAAATCCTTCTCTTTTTTTTTTTTTTTTTTTAACTCCACTCTGGTTTGTCTGAGGGCGCCCTCTGCTGGGAACATCGATTTTATGGTGAAATGTGTAATCAACTGCACAGCTAGCAGGACAGAAGTCAGTGGACGTCTCACCTGTGTCATCTTATCCACGGAGACTGGGATGCCGTCGATGGTGAGCGGCGGCAGCTCTGAGGCCAGCTCTCCGCCTGCAGGTGCGTGCTCAGCCAGCGCGTTCTCCAGGTCCTCCAGCATCATGCTCTTATACTTCCTTACCTGGAGATCAGCAGACGTCACGACACGGTGAATTATGCAATTTGTTCCGGAGGAATTTAGATTTATTTAGATATTTTTCAACTTCGCACCTTGAAAAAATAAAAATAAAAAATGATATGACAGAGACAGGAGATAGTGGATTATGTAAAACAAAACCTGACTGCTTTTATAATTTACATATTGCTTAAATAATAATAAAAAAAGTGCTTTAAATCTTTGCAAAATCCCAAGTTCCAGGGCTGCAGTTTTTGTTTTGCCAGATCCTGCAAAGCTCTTCAAACATCCAAGGTTCTAATTTTGAGAGATTTAGGAAGTGTTTTGAAAATCACAGGAGTTTCTACGCGAAATTCTGGGGGAAATAAAGCTGCGCGACTTTCAAAAGCTTCACAAAAAGACACTTCTGAAACCTTAGTGGGATCTTACAAATTTAACACAGGATCTTGTTAAAGATTTTTGGGATCTCAAAAAACCTAGGAGCCTGAACCTGGGATTATTTTTTTTTTGTGTGATTTCACAAATATCCCCTAAGACGTTAGCTAAACTTTTGTGGGGGTTACATAAAAAGTATTCCCCGTGGGACTCGAGCGCACTGCGCGAAACGAGGATCCACTCACTACGTTCTCCAGAGGCGCCGCACCGAAAACTTTAAACACCGGGTTCGGTTTGGAGGGAGAGACGCACAGCACTATGGCCTGCTGGCCCACTCTGGTGGTGTATTCGTCCAGTGTGGCCCGTAGTTTCCTGTAAGCATACAGGAAACAGTTTTACTCCACTTGTGGAATCAAAAGCAGTATCGACGCAAGCTCAAATGTCTCAAGTTGCAATTTTGTAGATCCGCTGGTGTGACTCACCTGAGCAGACGGGTTTGCTGCCTTTTACGGATGGAAGGGTTTGACTCAAAGATGTGAGGTCTTTTTCGTTTCTTGCCGGTCGCTACGGCAGCAGCCGCAGCCATGCCTACTGGACCTGAGACGCAAACGACAAATTATTTTAAATTCTTCTTCAAAAAAAAAAAACAAAGAAGCTTTTTTTTTTTTTTTTTTTTTTTAGATCTATCTGATTTTGAAACAACTTGCGATTACAACGGAAGAAACCGCATAATATTTTCTATATTTTTCCAGATTTAAATTTTCAAACTTCTCAGTCATTTTAAAAGCATAATAAGAAAGTTTATCCTGAATATACAGGGCAGATTTTTCTCCAGATGTCAAACTGTTAGGTGAAGAATCAGGAGGGACAATGTTCTCCAATCGTGTTAAGAACATTGGCACCACCTGCTGTCAAACCAAGTGAATTACACTTCATAAAAGCCCTCCACCTGAGAGGCAGAGCAGTAAAACCTCCCAGGATAAAGTCGCTTCTTCCAACTTTTTCGGAACCGCGTTTTCTCTCGAGCAGGTAAATATTGTTCCCACCTGCAGCAGCCAGGTGAGCAGTGACCTCATCAGTGCCAGCTGAATTGAGGATGTCCGTGTCATCGTAGGGGTCGTCGTCCGGAGACGACGTCGAGTCTTCCTCCGCGCTCATCATCGAAGCTTCTGTGAAGGTGGTCACGTGTACCTACAGGAAGTACACATCGACAGAAAACATATTTTATGGGGCAATAACACAAAGAAACCAAAAAAAAAAATGTTTTTTGTCACTTGGAATCTGCAACATTTGAACGGTGAGGCGAACCTGCTGGCTGACGGCGCTCGCCTCGATGGTGGTCATGTGCTCTGTCGGGTTCACGGCGTGTTCGTCCATAATCAGCCGCCAAGCTTACACCAGCGAGATCGACAGTACTGCCGGAGAAAGTTCAAGAAGACGTGTGTGGCTTTGCATGACGAGGACATTTCGCCAATGCGCGCTTTGCTTCAAATGATGTTTCTTTTATAGAAACGGGTCTGGAAACAGGAACTGACTCATACTAGGGGCTACAAGAGACCTGATATTGTGTGGAGGTTCATCTTCTAGAAGGACAACTGTCCTAAACATTCAGCCAAGGAGTGATAAAATGACTCCTTTTTATCACTCTGTTATAATCAGATTTTAGAAACGTCAGGTCTGAGTCAGGTACCATGGTGATGCGCTAGGCTTATAGAGTCAGTTACCAACCTAACCTGCTCAGCAGCTGAGTTACACATGCTGTTCCTCTTTGATTGCTGCTGTTGATGAACCAGCAAGTTCATTTTATTTCATTTATTCCAGAATTGCATATTCTAATAAGTAGAATTAGACAATTTTGAAACAGGGTGTGTATCGATTTGTTACCAGGGCAACTGTGTTGGCTTTGGCTGACGCCTTTATGATAAAGATAGAAAATCAGTCAGCATTTTAAGCAGCAGAAATGAGCAAAGGATTTGAAGAGTTTCAAAACCACTTAAGCTACACACCGTTAATATTTCTATGACCTACAGTCCTAATAAGGAGATAATGAAAGTGCCAGACTGATCCCCGAGCTGCGCACTGCTGGTATGCTGGCTGAAAGAAGGGTACTTAACATTTTACTTCACTTTTAACAAAGATAAATTCTGATGTTTGACAAAAAGAAAAACAAAGAAATGGTGCTAAAAGCACTGAACCACCAACACTTTTGCTTACCAAGGTTATGCTTGCTGAACATATAGCATATAGGCTAATTAGCTAGCCAGTATCAGCTTGTTATAATTGTGTTACCAGCAAAAATGCATAATTACCTGCACACTGGGCACATAAAAGTATTTTTTATACATTTTGCAGTTGTAATAAACTTGTATATATTTTTTTTTGTTAACAGTATTCACAATTTGCTGTGTGACAAGGTAATGTGTATCCTGTGGTTTACTGCAGGCTATAGATAACCCTGTTCAACCTGATGGACCATAAAGTAGAAAACGCTATATGTAAGTATGTAATCTCAATTATTTCAGACTAACATTACCAGTGGTTAATTGGGTGTGTGAATGTGTAAACTATTTGGTTATTACAGCCTAAGAGGTGACAATCATATTAGCAAGGAACAAACATCTCAAACACATGCATGCATACAGGAATTTTGCACACTTTATTTAAGCACAAATTATTTGAAACTGAGACTGCAGGATTTAAAGAGTGACAGTTACAAGAGTTTCAATAAAAACACTACATTAAATTTGCACATTTTTCAATTTATCACTTTATATCCAAAGGATATAATAGAAAAGAAAATCAGCTAAACTTCGAATTTATTTCTCAGAAGCTTGTTTGCAGTGGGACGAAAACCCTGAGCCATAAATAAACGTGTAATAATTCATAAAGTCTGTAACGAGGCTCATACTAACAGAAACAGGCATCGGAGGACATTTGTTTCAGTCTGTTATCAATGAGTCCTCTAGCAAGCTAAGCTAGCTATGTCCTACATTCGGCTACTTAGCTTCCCGGCTAACCATTTAGCGGCGTACAGTCGATTATCTGAGTGATATCAACACTATTACGAGTACATCTCAGTAATTCGGCTTTAAAATGGGAACAATAACGACGTCTGCGTAGGGCGTGAGGCGGATCAACAGTAATGCAACAGCTAGCATGAAACCCGCGCAATATGAAACGAAACATAACGCTAAAAAGAGGCCGAGCGGCCTAGAGCTCCTCCAGAGCTGCTGCTCTCTGTCTGAGCTGGTTATCGAAACGCGCCAACAACATCTTTCCCTGCCCCCCCAACCCCCCAAAAAAATAAGAAAACAGCGTCAAATGCTAAAGAAACACACTCCGAGTCAACATCTAAACCACCATCAGCTCTCGCCCCTGTGCTGCCGGGTTCGATGATGCGGCTGCGCCGGGGCTGAAATAAATGGAGATTGCGCGGTAGGGCACTAACCTCAGAGCGGCTGCGCTACTTCGGGCCTGCGCCGTACAGCGGAGATGGAGCCGGGCTTTGATGGAGGACGGAGAGGAGCCAGCGCTGAACACAATACTGATCCGGCGGTGCGTTCAAGTACCTCCCCCCTTAGCTTCTGCAGTCACTGTGGCAAACATGCAGACAATGAGTCAAAACACGCTGGAAAAATGAGACATTACTCTTTATTCCTAATGTACGGAAGAGGATTGGGCCACCGAAAAAAAAAATTCTGACTTTAAAGTCAGAATTCTGAGATTAAGGTCAGAATTCTGACTTTCTGACTTTAAATCTCAGAATTCTGACGTTAATCTCAGAATTCTGACTTCAAAGTCAGAATTCTTGAGATTAAAATAAAGTCAGAATTCTGAGATTAAAGTCAAAGTCAGAATTCAGAATGCACACAATCCTGATCTCAGATCAATTCTGACATTAATCTCAGAATTCTGACTTTAAAGTCAGAATTTTGAGATTAAAATAAAGTCAGAATTCTGAGATTAAAGTCAAAGTCAATTCAGAATTCTGACGTTAATCTCAGAGAATTATGAGATCAGAATTGTGTGCATTCTGAATTCTGACTTTGACTTTAATTCTCAGAATTATGACTTTACATTCTGACTATAAAGTCAGAATTCTGAGATTAAAGTCAGAATCCTTTTTTTTTTGGTGGCCCTAATCCTCTTCCGTACTAATGAGAAACAAGATGATTTGTTCTGTTTATGTATGAGAAAGGAAAGAATGACACAAACAAACCAGTGTTGGTGCTTAGACCTATATGGAGTTTCTTTATAACTAGAATTTTAATTTTTCTTGCAGAAGTAGAGTAGCCAACAATTGTAATCAAGTATGAGTATCAATTCAACATCTTTCTAATCAAGTAAAAGTAAAGAGTAGTCATGCAAGAAATTACTCAAGTAGATGTGAATCACAATATACCATTGATCATTTGAATGTGATGTAGTCTGGCAGACAAAAGGATTAATTATGTATTCTGGCATTGTAAGACTAGAATTTTAAAGGTAAAAACCAATAACATGACTACAAAAATAACAAATTCCAGCCGACGAATCACTTTTCCAGAGCATTTATTTTTTCAGTATAAGACTCCCTAAACTAATACTTAAAGTAGCTATTGTTTATAGATTGGAACAGTGACAAGGGCTTCTAGTAACAATGATGTATATTGTATTCACTTGATCTCCAAATGATTGAGAGGGAGTATTATTTAATAATGATTGCACTCAAGCAAAAATAAACAGATTTGTGTAGTAAAACTTCTTCTAAAAGAACTTTTTCCCCCCAAAAAAGTTGCTCAACTAAATATAATGTAGTAAATGTAGCTCATATCTGTGTTCTATAAAAGCAGTCTGACTAATTAACTGATTGATTTAAAGTTAAAAAGGGAGACAGTAAGCTTCATTGGCCATAAATATTTTGTTTATTTATTTATGCATATGCCATTTTTTATTTTTTATTTTTTGTCCACCAACTCTGAATGTCAGTCACTGGTTCCATTCTAGCCCCTCAATCACATATGACTGGACTGACATATTCACTCTCTTGACATTCATCCTTTAACCTAGAAATTATGAGATTAAATTTAAAAGTTAGAAACCCTCAACCTTTTATTTATTTTACACTTTATCTTTTTAAATGTATTTCATAGACTAAGTTATTTAAAAATACGCTATTCTTAATAGACATGCTTATTTAAAGGGGCTTTAGGGTAGGCTAACTAGAGAATTTACTGGGCGGCTTTTATACTTTTACGGCTTTTTGTAAAACAAAATCCGTTGAGGAAACATAAGCGAGACAGTTGAGAGCGACAAAATATGCTTATCAAACCCAAAATGAATATAAGATTTTAAACGTTTTAAACGATCACACTCAGTGTGTCTGTAGATGTGCGCCATGAATTTTCACTCTCATTTCCTACAGCCAGTGAAGGTCGCATTGCGAGTAGGGAAGCCACGCCCCTTTTCCAACTCGTGATTGAGCTCCTGCAGGACAGGTGTTACAAGTCGATGCTGGGATATTATACAAATGGAAGTAAGTCAAACAATTAAACAACTCGATAATTGAGGTATCAAATAGCTAGTATGATTAAAAACAAATATCAAACAAACTGAAAAAAGTAAACAATAAAGAAGTGATAAATGAAAAAGGGAACAATTTGTAGTTTTCAAACAAATCGCTCGAGCCATTTAGCGGTTACCAGGCTGTTCCCTATTTCTGCCCTTTTCAATTGAGCTATATTATTATTATTATTATCATTATTATTATTTTATTATCTTAAAATTTAAGTAGTACACTGTAAGTTTAAAAAACTTCTTGTCACAACCAAGTCACAGGATGCAGTGATAACTTTCAGACGGGCCTTTTTTGGGTACCTATTGAAGTTTGTGTATTTCATAGAGGAATTCTTAAATACCAGATATAAAAAGTACCAAGGTTTTCCCAGGATTAATTCATCCCTGATAAACTGGCATGTGCAAACCAAATGTTTTTTTCCCCACAAGCAATGTTACCCCATGATACATTTTAATAAGGAATTATTTACATAAAGTTCTGTGTTGCTTGCTTGCTTGTTTCAGCATGTTGGGAACATCTTTGCTGCATCACGTACGGACACAGTTTTCTTCGAACTGCTTTTGTTGTTGTTGTTGTAAAATGTGATGGATTTCATGTTTGTAGTTTGAATGATGTCTTTGGTGAAAGTAAAGCAGCCTTGTAAGCATCATTTCAAGACAGTGTGGACGACATAAACTCCACGACAAATTCAAATTCGTCCCCCCCTGTAAAAATGATTCCAAAGGAAAAACAACATTCATACCGATGGTTACTTTAGATGTCATAAAGTCACATGCATGTAAAATAAATTATGTTCTGCTGACATTGTGAACCCTACTCTCCAAACAGGTTTGGAGCATGTCGTCCACACGACTTCCACCTCTCAAAGAACTGGACCAGAAAATGCAATACAGGTAGGTCTATGTATTTTTCCTATACGTTATGCTTCATCTCCAACCCTCAAGAGGGCGGCATTGCACTGCAAACAATGTATTTTGGCTCCATTCATGCAAGTTTGCATAATGAAAGGTGGCAGTGGGGCATCGATGCTGCTGCACCACGCCACAGATCCCCCTGCCATGTGTTCAGGATGATGGATGTTTCACTTCGGCATGTGATGACAGCCGCTTATGTTTGTGTCTCAGTAAATGTCAGCAAGGATCATATTCAAAATTGTGGCAGGAGAGGCGCTGCGGAGTGTGATTACACTCTTTCCAGCGGCTGTACCTTGTAACTGACCTTCCTTCCTTCCACGCTGCCTGTTTGCTATTCCTCTCCCTGTCTGTCATTGCTTTCTACATGAACAGACAGGATGCCGTGCTGTCACTCTCTCACCTGCATGATGGACAAGCCGTTTTGCAGCAGATAGGCAGTTTTTGCGTCGTTCCTTAAACGACTAGGCTGACAAATCAGCCGAGATTTCTAGAGTTTCTGTTGCGAGTTCTGAACTTTTTTGAGGTGTAGCCCCCTTTTTTTTGTATTGCTTTTCCCTCCACTTGGAGTCTATTTTGGGGGTCATAATGAGTTGAAGAACACTTGTCATAGAATTTTAGTACGGTAGGTGATGATGTGACATGGACTGAGCGAAAATGAAGCAAGCGGTTATTATGTGCTTCCATTCTGCTTTCGTTTCCTTGGACAGTGGCAGGCCACAGATAAGCCTTGCAGCCCTGGGGGGGGGGGGGGGGCTCCGGAATCAATAATGGATGTAATTGGTGAGCTAGAAGTGAGGATAATTGAAGGTAATTGTGAAACCGTCACCGTGCCTCGGAGTCGGGTCAAGATAGTGGTAGAGAAAAAGAAATGGAAAGTGGTGGGGATGGGAAGCGGCGTTTGCTCTAACATTGTATTTCGATATCTCCTGTGTGCTCCATTACATAGCAAGGCGGTAGACCTGCCGCAGGCAGTGTTTTCAGTAGAAAGAGCCATGATACATTGCAAAGTTTGCAGTAAATTAAAGCAGAAAAAAAAATAGTGTCAAACAGAGAACGCTTGTCTGCTTAAAGTTTGCAGTGATGTAAGGTGATTGATGGAGACTTTTTGCCGCCTCTAAGTTTCTGGCACATCCATAATTGAAAAATACGGTTAGAGTTGCATATTTGTGCAGTCACTTGCAGAGGCTGGAACACATTCATAATTTTAGTATTTTTTTGGAATAATCTCATGTGAATAATCAACACAGGGTGCTGTATAAATCTGATGGAAACTACAAATGGTTTATTTGTTCTTTTTTTTTTTTTACATCTATCTGAAAAGTGTGGCATACATTTAAATTAAGTTAGTGTCCAAACTGACTAATCTAGACTAATAACCCACCTGTTTAGAATCGCATTTGAACCATAATAAGCAAAACACTGACCGACATATTTGATGTGTATTGAATGTTTACTGGTTCTCTCAATTGTTCACTGTAGGGTGTCTTTTATGACTTTGTTTGAGCTGCCTTATTGCTGAAATGTCCTACACAAATAAACTCGATTGATTCATTGATTTCATTAGATCTCTGGCTGTGTGTCTAGAGAAGCTGGAAGTTGATCGCCTTTATAAAAGGTGCTTCGGAAACACACTTGTTCCCATGTAGTGAATATTTTCCAACTGTTTCGCCAGGCTGTGTCGAAACAGTTTACAATCTGTAGCTGCTGACGTGAAACATCTTAAAAGTCAATGTGTTTTCTGGAGGTTAACGATAACTGGCACACTCTGCAGCCTTCAGGTAATGTGTATTTACCTTAAATCAATGTTCTGTGGGAATTTCAAAGACCATGTAGAATACAGATGATGTACTTTCCACCCCACCTTCAGAGCTGATTGGATGTTAAAATGTGAAATATGCATATTGTCCACAAGAGGGCACTGGTGTTCCGTGTATTGGCATCAAACGCAGCTCCCTTAATAATGTGGCGCTCTGCAGTTATACCAGCTGAATGATGTGACACATTCATTCAGTTTCTCTATGAGAACTTCCCTATTGCTTCAAACTAGAAAATAAAGTTGAGATTTAGAGAATGCAATTATTTATCCAAAGATTCTAAGAAATTCTGAGGATTTTTTATTTAAATAAGCATCAAGTAATTTGAGTTTTTTGAGTTTGCAGCATAAAAAGATGTTCCAAATATCACATTTAAAATGCACCGTGTTAGCGTATGCACTGTAAAATTATTAATACCGAGCAAAGTTGTTTAAAGATATTTCTAATCATACCTCATTCATTCAATTTAAGTGTATCTGCATTCATAGGTTTCAACTTGCAAAACAAATTACAACTAAATATTAAAGTCTGCCAATCCTATAAGATTACTGGTTGCCACAAAAATATTTCTTGCAATATGGATCAATAAAACGGATGTGCTTACTTAATGTCCATTTTTTGAACTGCATAGCTATGCAGATTATATATTTTCAGATATTTAACATTTTTTGCTCCAAGTAAACTTGGGGTGCATTCTTGGGAGAATGTCTTATTTTATAAGTTGTGATTCACTGCATGATGCTTGGTGTCAAAATTGTTTTCCCTTTGACTTAATGAGCTTCATGAAGTTCTGACTCATTAGTTTTGAGCTTTGTTTTCCCCTTATTAATTACTTGGTACAGGGAGTGCTTCTCTCAAACTCCATGTCTACTAAGTAATTATGTGTCCTTTACTATGCATGAAGGTATCTTGAATATAGTAAAAGATTAGTTGTCTTGTCTTCTTTTGGATTAACGGTGTGCTTCGCTTGTACACAAACATTTCTGAGTTTCGAGCAGAAAGGCTACAAAAATATCCACTGGTGTTGGAAATCCATATTAGAAACATGGGAGGTATCTGAGCAAACCTGTCTTTAATATCCAGCATTATGGTGAAAGTTGTAAGCTGGAACTATTTATTAGTTAACTAGTTTTACAGTGGAGAACATCGTCTCGCTTTGTGATCGTGTTCTGTCAGTGTTTGGATCCATAAAATAAATGGTGAGAATTACATTGCTATTGCCATTTAAAGCTAACAGTAATGCTCAGTTTGTTTAGAAAGTTGAAGCTAATGTTATACCTTGACTCGTCCTTGCAAGTCAACACATTTGTGAGATTTGCGAAGTTTTGTATTGCTCCCTACTTTAGAGAGCGATTAGAATATTTCCCAAAGAAACGTACTGACAAAGGTTGCATAGTGCTATGTGTGCCAGTGGTTTAATAGGATTACAAACTGTCAGATATGCAAATACATTGTTTACGTCTGCAGGTATCATAGAGGATTAATAGGTGGGAGTCGTAAGATGCTGAAATTGGGGCTGCTCTGCAACTTCTGACTTTCAAGTCAGGATTGGGACTTCAGAGATTGTTCTTGTTGTGTTTTTGCCAGCAAACATGGAAAATGTGTCTTCAATCACAGTCAGAACCATAAGAGTTAGAAAAATTACTTAACTTTTCTGACTTGCAAACATAGCTCACTCAACTTGGATGGACGTGTCCTCATTCTCGGATTCTAGTTCTGATATGGACAACAATTTGAGCAGAAGTCCATAAATCATAAAGTATTGCTTCATTTCTGGGCTGTGCAATATACTAGAAAATATGTTAAAGCCTTACTATCGATTAAAAAGAAATGTGTTGTTAACCTCAAAACCAAAGTTTGCTGCACCAAACTTGCCTGGAGAGGCCACTCTGTGAGGAAGAAGCCATTGCTTTAAAAGCAGCATGAAAATTTTTTTTAATGTTCTCTTGTTTTTTCTAATATGTAGCCAACAAAACTAATTTTGGCAATCTTACCTGAAATATTGAAAGCTAACCCCAACTTAATCTTTGACAGTGAGACATTTTTTTTGTATCTTTTCATTTGTAAAAATCAACAAATATGAAATTTCAACTCTGTTATTTCTTCCCAGCTATATCCAAGCAGAAAGCTTTGGAACAAGTGAGTAGCAGTTGATCATTTAAACAAATGTTTGTCGATTTTAGAGAAAAAAAAGCGAGCATACATGTAAAGGGAACGTGTGCTGTGTGTGCTTCATCTTTGCAATGAGTAGAACCCATAATGACATACTGGTGTTAAAAAATAATGTTAATGCTTTGTTTTGTGACTTAAAAACTCAATGTGTGGATGCTGAAAGTTTTTACCACTGAGCAACTCGCGCAAACACACACACAAAAATAAAAATCAACGTGCTATTGTGAAGCCGTTTACCACTATTATCAGAGAGAGTAATTTTGAGCCATAAAAATAGCCTGTGTGTGCGTGCGTGTATGTGTGTAGCAGTACTTTAGTAATTTTTTTCCACAATGAATGGTATCATCTTTGCCAAGATACCCACATGCTGATTCATTTGATGCTGCAGAAAAAGAGCTGACGAAAGATGGAAAGTAACTCTGTTTTTAAAGGCCAACAACTCCAGCTCTTTATATTTGAGTGTGCACTTGTTCCGCCCTTGCCTTAATTGACCAGCTGTGGATACGTGTTCTGCCTCTGTAAAGCCACCCATTGATCCCATGGCCATTTCACAAGAGCCTTATTGGTTTACTTGTAACCTCCATTCCAAATGTCTGCGAGTTCAGCAGCAGGAATTGGCAGGTGAATTGTGGGAACTGTAATTGTTGAGCGAGACTCCGAGTGGTGCAGAGATGGATTGAGGTTATGGAAAATTAGAACGATAGTGATCTGTTAAAGAAAAAAAACGGTTCATTAGTTGTTTAAATTATGAATCTGTTAAATTCACTGAAAATAATAGACTTGTGAATAGAAAGTGAAAGTTTCACATTACAATTAGTTTGGTGGTATACAGAGGTTTTAAGAAGTTGTGGTTTTATAATTACTATTATACAGTGTGTGGTGTATGATAACCATCTAATGTTGTGTCTGACTATATATAAGTAACATATGGTTGTCCAAATTTGACTCTTTGGAAATGCTGTTTCTACAGTGTTGAAACCAGAGCACCCATTTCTTTTACTTCAGTTGGGTTATAATGTTGCCTGTGCAGCTCGTTAACGCAATGAACGCTTATTTTAAATATTTGCTCTTGTCTATGTATATTACTTAATGATAAATAAATTATAAAGGGATTATGATTAACAGTCATTAATTTAGCAGAACAAACATTCCTACTCTTTTTAAATGGAAGCAGCTGGATTATGTTATCCATTCTTGCTTAAAACCTTCAACACTTTTAGCATAAAAATGTGATATCTTTACCCGTGTTTTTCATAGTATGAAAGCAATGATTGGTTATCACTTTGTTTGGCAGTTTATATTCAGGTAAGGTTTGCAGAACATCAGGAAAGTAACATTATTATGATCTTATTGCTGAGTATTGATGGAAATAGCTACTGAATTCACACATTTTGTTTTCTACAGTTTTTTTTCCATCAACACAAGGTCATCATCACACTGCCTGACCTTTGGGGTCTTTGTCACTGAGGGTGTAGGGTGTAAAGAACAATGAAAGTCCATCCTGTTGGCCAAATATGTTACTGACACAGAGAGCTTTAATGCTTGGGACTTGTAATAACATAATCTACTGAAAATTGCATTCAAGCATTCCTTCACAATAGTGAAATTCCACATATTGATATTGCGACGACAACTGAGATTCAACATATTTTGTAACTCTATATAGGGTGTTTCTACTGATATGTTTTGATGGCTTTAAGTCAATTGGCCTCTTTCCCTACACATATTTAATCCCAATTGACTAATTTGCATCTACTCATAAGCAGACCAACTTACAGCTATGCGCTTCCCGACTGTCCAACCATGAAGTTTAACAATTTGAGAAGATTGATCAGACATCTGGTAAATATTATCTATTGTAACAGATATCAGAGTACATTTTAGGGAAGTACTTGTATTCAATGGTTGTTGGTGGAAATATCTCCCCAAGATATATATGAACTAATGCATTGTTTGATTGAAAATATTCTTTTGCACCAGAAATTGCAAAAGTGTGAGATGGCAAAGGTTCATTCAGTTTTAAAGGGTAAAACAATATTACTGCAGAGCTCTTTTTGTTCAGATGCAGTCTTACAAATTCAAGCAATATCTTGTTTTTCTGGTTTCACTTCCTTTTTTTCATTCATTATGACAGAACTTGTAAAAATTGAAGATGTAGTTGCTTTTTTATACGATGGATTTGAAGTTAGAAGAAGTTTATATGAAAAACAAAATTGGCAGCAGTAGTTTCTGAAGGATTCATGCTGATCTGTTCCAATTTTAACTAATCAAATTATTCTGTTATACTGACTCTGTTATGAGTTTTAACTTACATTTTTGCCGTTAAGTAATTTATGTGACTATAATGCATAAATTAATCCTTAAAAAAACCACGAATTAGTAAAAATGAAATCTATATATCTATTGCTGACAATAACAGCCACATGCACTGTCTGAGTTTGCAGTTGCTAGAATGCTAATCTTTCGTAATTTCCTGAATGCTCCTGACAGTAATTTAAGCAAAGTGGACTATATTAATGCATTATCATTTAAGAGGAATAACTGTGTGTATAAATTGGTGTTAAATAGTCTAAAATTCGTCTTTCATAACCTCAAGGCCTGCATTTGGTCCATCCAAGATCCATTTGTCACACCTCGCGCTCTCGTCTCCTGTTTGCCTCACGGAAGCAGAAACCTTTTTAAAAACTATTGTAATTGCCTTTAGCTGAGAGCTAAGGTCAAACCTAGCCTACAGCTTTCAAACTTCGGCGAGTTTAAATGCAAACTTCAGCACATTTCCAAGGAGAGAAACTTGAGAGAACCAGGTTAATAGAATTCCACCATTTAGTTGATGTTAAGATGGAGCTCAGCCAAAAGGAAATAAAATAAAATAAAATGCATTTCTGACTTCATCTGACCCTGTAATGTTATACAGACTTTGACCTTTCTTCATCCAGGACAATTCTGTGGGGTTATGGGCCAGGGTCAAGGCCATTAAAGCAGGCTTAATAAGCTGCTGAGCCCTCTGTCTGACCACCCCCCACAGGTCCATCCGAGACATGAATGTTCAGAGTCAGCACAGTCCAAATCAGATCCTGTCAGCATCCTCCTAGATGTTTTGAACACTGCGTCTTTGGCACCTTAAACTTCATCATTAGTGATACTTGCTGACACGCGCAGAATCCTCTTAATGTGTAGCTGTAACCAAAGACGCAACATCTTCTTGGCAGACTTGCAAGAATCTTTGCATTTAGGAAAATATTAGTTGATATTGAGCTCAGAATTGACTTTTTTTTCCCAATTTGTAATACAAACAGTAATACAAGTTGCAATTAATTGCATAATTGCAACTTAATTGCAATTATGCAATTAAGTTGCATAATTGATACATTATCAATTATGCAACTTAATTGATAAATTAAGTTTCACCGGGTGAGGAATTTGCTTCCTCACCCGGTGAAGAGCTTAGTAACAGCCTTGCAATAGATTCTTTTATTGCCAAAGCATAAACTTGCACTTACATTTTTAGGGAAATATGTAGTTATTATACAACTACAGTCTAATAAGCTTCAAATTGTTATATTCACGGCAAAAACCTTTTCCTCTTGCTTAATTGGAACAATTGCACGACTTAAGATAAGTTTTATCCGACTTGGATTGTGATTTTCTTTGTGATAAAAATAACGGTTTTATCACATGCATGCTCCTTTTTGAAGCTAAAACTTAACATTTAAAGCAAAATTTTAAAAATACCATCAGTCATTGTTCATAATTTACATTTACAATCATAATGAATTTACTCCAAATACTCATATTAAATATAGATTTCAGAGACTCAGAGGATCCATTTTAGCTATGCAAATGATGGAAAACGTCCCTGTCTTGATCCCCCCTCTCATATGTTTAAACAGTGCAGTTTGTTCTGCTGTGTCTTATTCTTGCGATTCAATGCATTTTTAATGTGGACTTATTTTCAACTGAATAATTTAGTGCATGGTCAGCAGCAGGGGTGATCCAGAATCCAGCTGATGGGAAGGAGCAGCACAGGAGGTTTATCCAGCACAGGAAGTTTATGCTGGCGAGGAAATGTTCACTGCAGTAATGGATTTACTAAAGTATGTCATCATGAGTGAGCTAATGATCTGCTTCACATTAATGTAATTATGTTATATAATCTGTACTATTTAGTATTTTCCACTTTGCTTTATTGTTAGTTACCAGTTTTTCTTAGACTTGTGAATAGAATTTTTGATTCAGCATAAAATGGCACCTGGACCAAGGAATTTAACTGTTCATATATGAGCATACATAAAAATCTACATATTCTGATGAAATTGCATTTGTCTTGCCTGGAGGAAAGATGGAGTATCGTCTTCCTTCAGATCCTTCAGATGGGGAGCATCCCTTGATGACCAAGCAGCAGGGGTTCTCACCTGAAAATCAGCATGACTCCCAAGTCGGCCATGTCCACCAGCCTACATTCAGTCTCCATGCTGACCAAGCCCTACACTGAAAGGATGGCAGGAGTCTCTGCTCTTTGTTAATGCTCCAGGTTTTGTTTCAGGCATTTACCAAAGTGCCAGAATATAGGTTTTACTTTATATGAAGACAAACTGCTTTTATGAGTGGCATCGCTATAACTTCCTTTTCCCTTCACAGACATTTCTACAGAGAAGGGCAGAAACACAGTTCACTCTTATCTTATAGGTGTTCAGTGCCTTAAAATATGTTATTGAATGTCACAGACCAACACAAAGTAGCCAGCAAATGTTAAAAGGAAGGAAAATAGCACAGGTTTCAAGTTAAAAACAAAAAAAATGTCTGAGAGGTGTGGTTACCTTTCTCTCTTTCTCTCTCTCTATGCTATTTGTTATTATTGCATTATAATTTTAATGATGGGTGGCTGTGTTGATGGTGGTTTTCAGAAAGCACATTGGACCAACACTAGCAGATAGCATGTCGCCCCAAACCATCACTGACTGTGGAAGTTCAAGTGATGTGCTTGAGGTCCAGCTCCTCCAGTCACTGGAAACTTTATTTCCAAATGGGACACAAACTTTACTTTCATCTGAAAAGGGAACTTTAGAAAATTAACAAAGGTTCAATTCTTTTTCTCCCTAGGCCAGGTGAGATGCTTGTAATCTATGTGCAGGATTTGCCTGTACTTAGTGGCTCTTGATGCGTAGACTCCAGGCTTAGTTCACTTCTTGTGAAGCTCCTTCAAATTCTTCAACGGATAATGCTTGAGATTCCTTTCAAGGTTGTGGTTATCATTGTTGCTGGTGCACCTGTTCCTACCACACTTTTTCCCTCCGGTCAACTTTACGTGTAAACATCATGAGTTTTTCTTTCTGACATGAATGACAGAAAACATTAAATTTTTTTTATTTTATTTTACCATATTCAAATGTTTTATTTCATTCAGTCTGTGAGCGTGTGTGTGAATGACTGACTGAATGTAAAGTGAAGTGCTTTGAGGTTGATAAATAAAAGTAAAGGCCATTTAACACTTGCTATCTTGGAGCCAGACATGTACATCTTCAGTGCACACAAATTTGTTTTTCTCTACCGAACTCTCCTCCCTGTCCTCAGAGAGGATTCTGTTAATTTATTTTATTGCATCACATATATTATGTAAATATATGTATTGCCAGTCTCTGGAGAGCAAACGCTCTGATTGGGTTGAATAGAATGCCAGAAGTGGGGAAATTTAACAGCCAGTGACGAATGCCATGTAACATATGTCATCTTGTCACACAAGTGGACATCGACATCTTCATGAAGCAAAGATCGCAGACCCATCTGCGGCAGGGGTAGACCCAAGCGGGGATCGGGGTTCATCGCTTTCATTTACAACGGCTGGGCGCAGAGAGTGAACGGCACCATTGTGAATGGTCTCTTGGTAATGAGGCTTCATTCGGTACATGTCGACACCGAAGACTTCTGCTCAGTGGCATGCCCTGAGCCAAACATGAATAACAAAAGGCAGGGGTAGGATCATTAGGGTCCTGGACCCCAAGGGGTCCACTCCTTTAATCACGTTTGAGTAATGAATACAGCTGTGCTGAATTGATGCTTATTCGTAATGTCACCAAAAAGCAATGGTAATGTGGTATTAATGTTTCTGCTAGCTTGCCAGAGGTAGTTCATATGGGAGCGTGTAATTTCAGGGACGGAGATGGTGTGAGTTTGTATAACTCATGAACGGGAACTATGTTAGTTTGGTACTGTGACAATGTTATGACAAGGCCTGAGGCCATGTTAGATTGATCATCACCCTGGGATTTCTTCATTGTGTTCTCATGAGTATAATGACAATTCTCAACCTTCTGTGCTTTAGCGATACTAAAATGGAAATTTAATTGGAAGGCTGTAAAATGTAACACATGGCCGACGAGCCACTTCCCAGGTGCTCTGCAGCTGATGCAGTCGTGCTCCGCAGCTGACGCAATCACATCTTTGTACGTGGGTAAACAGAATTTTCAGCAAACTTAATTTGCTTTCAAGTGACCTTCCTGAAGCATGTGATCAGGTGCTAAATGATTAGATTTTCCTGCACTTTTTTTTTAGGAAGGGAGGATTTGACCGTTTCAAACAGTTCTCAAGGTCCTACGCTTAAAATACCATTTGCAAACAGTTCAATTCAAATCAAGAGGATAAAGACACTGTCTGGATAAATGTCCTGTAGCATAAACAAAGTTCTGTTTGGTTTCAGTCCTAGTGTGCATCTGGATTTGCATCTGGATTGGTTAAAGGAAGAAAAGGAATAGCTGCTGTCTGAAATCCATCCCATAAAAGAAACCAGGTCTTGGCAGTGCAGATGCAGTACACACACATCAGGATGCATGACTCAATTTTATCTATATTTTTGTCTATTTGCATATGGTAAAGCGAATCATTGTCATTTTAATGACAAGTGAAAACTCCCTCCCAGGCAAACATCAGTAAAAGAGGTTGTTTTGATGGCAGACACAGCTTCACGAATGAGCTTTAATAGGCTATTTTACTTGATAGCAGCAATGAAGTGCAACACATTAAGAAGCAGCTTAAAGTGGCTCATAAACTCCTAGAACTGTCCTATGTTCATTGTTATCCTCCCAGACAGACTGAAAAGAAATCCGGTTTGAGTATTTTTCCCACCTTATCACTGTCTCACACATCCTTACTGTGGCATCTTGTGTTTCCTGAAGCAGGCATCTGATTCTTCCACCAAAAAGATATTGGTGCTGGTTTGGGGCTGTTACTTGAGTTGGTTCTTAACTATGGAAATACTTCAAAACGATTTTGAATCCAACAGAAAGAGCCTTCATGCTTCTACAAAGGCAAAACCTTCTGGTTGCAGGTGTAATTTATGTTTTCACAGTAAGGACAACAGCAGTGCACACACAGAATATATAGGATGTTATGCTATGTTATCCTTGCAAAAGTAATCAACAGTACTCTGGCAGCCATCCTTAAAACCAACATATTACTTCATGTAGTCTGTTCTATTGATCTGTTTTTGGGTTTTGAAACCTCTAGCACAACTTGCAGTTCTCTTCTTGCTTTATTTTAGTCATAATGGCTGAACAGTGCTTCTGTCACGCTCAGAAAAACAATATTTTTGATCAATAGTTTGTTAGTATCTTCACAACCAGTAGTGTTAAGACTAATCCATTTATTTGCAGCTTTTTTTCTCTTTTTTTTGCTTTCATCTTCAAGCCTAAGCCTGCTTTGGATGTCTGCTGTCATAGTGGTGACTAGTTCAGTTCAGCTCTGAGAGATAACCGTGGTCGGTCATCAGATCCAACGGCTACAGAGCATAGATAGTGTGTGATGCCTCTTTCGCCTGTAATGCTTTCCCAGTAATCTGCAGTCTGTAGTGGTCAAATAGGCAGATATTCTGAGCCATGCAGAGAAAACTCTGATCTTTCTGGCAGTTTTTCTGGCATCTGAATAAAAGTGTTTTGAAACTGTGGGAATCATACGATGGAAAAATGTGTGCAGTTTTGATACGATAACACTCTGGAATACTTTGTGCATCTCAGTTAATTGCAACTTGCTCATTCCCAACTGATCCTAAGAATAACTATCACGGTATCTCTAGTTAGTATGCAATGTTTAAAGAACTAGTCAATCAACTTGTGCTCTTAATCGTCTTAAATCAAGCTGATTTACTCTGTTTACACTGTAAAACAGATTTTTAAACTCACTCTTACCATTTCTCTTGATTCATTCAATTCAAAGTTGCATTATGTAGATGCCATCTCTCCTGTTCTGTTTGGTGTTTACAAGTTATTCTCCACTTAATGAAAGGCATTCACACTTCCAGGTTGGCAGTAGGCGAGTTTAATTTTCTGAATAAATGAAGCTGAACTTTCTTAAAAACACCATATATTTTCAGGCTAAACAAACACTTTTAATTATAAAAGGCGCTCTAGAAGCGAACAGTTTTATTTTGGTCACCAGCAAACATTTTTCTTTGATGCCAGGTATTCTCTCCGCACAACAAGGTACAAAGCATGTGCAGGGAAAAATAATGAGAAAGCAGACAAAAGAAATTACATATCATTCATTGTTTTTCTCTAAAAATAGACCTTACCATCTGTTGTCTCTTTGCAGCAAATCCCCATGTATCTGTTTTATTGAAAACGATTGTCCGCCTGGGGAAGGCGCTTTACTGCCTTTTCAAAACGTCCCAACTGTTAACCAAACAAATGAAAGCAATTTAATTCAGTTTCAATCCATAACTTAGGACAAGACAATGCCTCTGTACATGAAGATAGTATGTGAGAAAACAAGTTACAGAAAAATACTGCGACGAAGAAAAATGGAGGGGTAACTTTTCAACTGGCCCTCATCCATCGTGCATATCAGCTGTCCGTTGAGGTTTTTTTTTTTTTTCAAAGGCAATTTATTTTTAGATATTTCAAAAACTCATATGAAAGCGATTTTCACTCTATGGCTGCAGCCCTTGCCTTCAGCCTCCTCCCCCTGCGCCAATCTTAGCCCCCTCTCATGTGGCACCCAATGTGTCTCAAAGCCTATTCCTTGGCAGTCAGCACAGTTTTGATTTAATTCTAAGGGCCATCTGTAATCCCCTGCAGGACACAGAAGCCCGCAGTACCATACCACACCTATATATCTAACTGTATCTGCCTTTCTTTCCCAGTGCCCTCTTAGGACACTGCTTTTTCCCCCCTTACTACCGGCAGTCTCCCTGCCATCCATCCACCTACCCCTTACCTGTTTTACCCCTTTGTGGGAATGTCAACACATCTCATGTATCCAGATGTAATGGATTTGCAGAGAGCAAAAGATTTGCCATAGGTATTCATAGAACGAGGTTTGATGTCCACAATGACAATTTACTCTTCACTGAGACTCAGCACATTATTTTGTGAAAAATAAGTTTTCAGTCTTAAATAAAAATACACCCACCTTCTTGTTAAATGTTATTGTTATAGGACACATTTTTATCCTCTGTAATGTTTTATGATAAAGAGTTGCTTCAGTGCCAAAACAGTAGACCTCAGCCAGAAGGTACTTTTTCATTGAAACCATGCATATAATTATTATGTAATAATCGTAAATATGAGCCACTCTTGCCTTTTCTTCATCTTTAGCCAGTCTTCACCCGTTATGCAGGGGTGGGTAGCAACTTATTACTTTTATTCAATTACATTTACTTGAGTAAGGTTTTGGAAGTAGCTTTACTGCACTATGTTTTTTTACTTTGAGTAATATTAACAGGAAATACCACTAGTTTTACTTAAGAAAATGTTATTTAAGTGAAGACCAAAAATGCACCAGACACAGACACACAGCTACAGTTTATGTTGAAGAGAGAATTATTGTTTAGACACAAGCTTTGTGGTTCTGATGTTAGTTTGAGCCTGCTGAGCTTTCTGAAATGTATGAAGCTAAAAACATACAGTAAACACAATATACTGTGAGTGGAGGTCCTTTACCCTATTATATACGTTTTAGTCACTGTGCTGATAAATTATCAGCAGTTAAATGCTTGGAACAATGCAATTACTTTTTTCATTGCAGATTTAATTAAGCTGTCCACTGTGTATTTAATTATTATTGACCTGTACTGACCTTAGTGTGTCTTCCACTTATCCCAGTGCCATTGTTACCACTGTTCTATTGTTAGCTCACATGGATGTGGCGAGAACCTTCTGAAAAGTTACACTGGACTTGGTAGAAGTATATTTCCTGGACATTACTCTCCACGCGCTGATTGGAACTTACTTTAAGAGCGTGGTGCAAAGCAGTTTGGTGGTCAGTTGACTCTGTAAGCTCTGGTCAGTGATAAGCACCTGGCTGGAGAGCTTTTCCATTTCCTGTGAAGAACCCAATCTAGTAGTGGCTGCAACTCGGCACTAAAGAGACCTAAATACTCACTCTTCCCGTCGCCTGCTCTACTTTGGATGCATTCCTGACACACTCTCTCTCTCTCTTTCTATCATGCAATTACTTTTTTATATTCTTGAAAGCTGGAACAGCTTTTTTTTCCCTCAAAAAAGTTGGTGTCAAGCAAAGTTTTCATACCCATTTTGCACATTCCAGTTTCAGTGGGTTACAATGGGTTTGTACAGTAGAACAAGACAAAGAAGTGCATGGAGAAAATTGCTGCATGACTTTTCACAATTACTGGAAGTAACAACTCGACATACATTTATGTCCAGCTTTCTTTTATTATATAACTACAAAAGTTGGAACATTTGAGAACAAACATTGTGAGGGATGATAAAACAATATAACATCACAAATATGAAGGAAACAATTTTTGAAAGAAGCTATTTTTGAAACGAGGCTTAAAAAGTCATGATATCTAAAATAAAGCCTTCTGACCTACATGCAAAATGCTAAGTGTGGGGAAAATGTAACACACCACAACTTGAAGATAAATACATGGTAACCATTAAAATAAACCTGTTGGAAGTTGCAAAAAACACATTTATTTTTTCCTGCTTCGGTTTAACTAGTTTGCATTTGCTTCTCACATAAAAACTCAATAAGTGTAGCATCTGTTCATCTGGTATATTTCATTGTTTAAACCTGTATATTAAAATCAATTTCATCTTAATGTACAGGAAGTACAGGACTTTAAGACAAAGCAGGTACATTTAAGCCTTCTTACTGAAACCAGATATTTTTTGGCTGACTCTTAGGGGTTGTAGCTGTAGAGGTTGTGACACCATTCAGTGTGTTAATTTAGGGGTCCAGAGTTCCTGTAATCCTTCATATCCTGATTCAAGCAGAAACATAGAGTGTAATGTTTTGTGTTTTATCAGCAAAGATCAGTTAACATGAGAATAAATCACTGTAACAAAAGTAAAACAGAAGACCTACTACAGATAGTAATTTTTTTTGACAATTCTAATGATGGGTCATAAGAGTTGCTGAATGTGCAATACCATAAGATTGTTTTTATTGTGTATTTGACCTTAAATAGCTGATATAATTTACAGAAATATAAGAAATAGTCATGTTTTTTATTTTATTTTTTTCATTTAGTTTTGATTTTCCCAAAGGGCACTTTGAATATTTTTACTGCTGTATTCGTACTTGGTAGTCATTAGGTCTCAAGTGTCATAATAGTTATTTTCTTAAATTGCCATTCTTTGGTGCAACTTAGTTTTATACCCTCTCTTTTTCCACGGCGGATTTCTTATCCTCTCTTTGGCTTTAAATTTTCCTTTTGCTTCTTTCTAGCCATTTCCTTCTTCTTCTAGCAGCAGGTGTTTTCTTTGGAAGTGCTGACTCAGCAGTAGCTATGATTGGCTTGCTGATAAATTGTCTTGTTTGTGACCTTTGTTGCTCCTCTGATGTCCATAACAAATTGCCTCGGGGTATTGGCATGATCACGCCGTGCCAACACAGCACAAGAATAACAACAAGCTCAAACCAGCTCCATTTCACTTCGACGTGCATCTTTGTGCTGTTGCAAGGCATATTTTAATTAAAGTCCCGGGTGTCTTGTTTTATATCTAGAAAATTGACATTATACTGCCCAAATATATTAAGAAACCTTTTGTATACTGTCTGGGCAAGGAAACGTTACCACCTGGATTTAACTAAGAAATAGATGCAAGCTTTCTATTGGATATCTGCTCATGAGCAGTTATCATTCATCTATTCATCTGATAAGTTATGTAATTCCAAGTGATGCAATGAGTGACTAAAGGACGCTTTCTGTAGTATTATGTGTAGTTCTATTGGTTATTTATTTGCATTTTTGATTAAATACAGTGTAGCCGTGGCTGAATAATTAAATTAAATATAAGTTGTGTTGATACAGGTATTAAGGCCAAACTGCAGAAAAAAATTATGCTGTTTTTGGGAAGCTGAAGATTTTGTGTCTTTTGGACCTGTAGGATGAAATTATTTCTTTTATTAATCTCATTCTTTAGGAAAAAAATGGTTTCTGAAAATTCACTTAGCTGTTCATACCAGCTTGGGGCCTTGTAGTTATGAGAATATTTCCCTAGAGATGTATTTTCATAAAAATTGTTTATTTTCTTATTGAAAGAACTTAAGTGTGGTAAGCCTTTGAGAAAACCTCATTGGGATTTTAAGAGTTAATAATTGCTGGATAAAGATAAGAAAAAAAAAACATTTTTTGTGGTGCAGAAACAGTTTCAAAGTGCAGCTACTTGATTGTTTCAGCTCTCTCTTTCACAAGGAGTGAAGCCAGTGGCATAATTATTAATATGTTTAAATACCTGAATCATGGAGCTGGAATGGCCTGTTAATGTTGCTGCACAAATCTTAAAACCATTACTGTTCAATACTCAGTCTGCCCTTGAAGCTGTTCTCAGCTATTTGCTGCTGAAGTGAGATTTTATAGTTATAGGCACTCTAAGTCCTCACATTTTAGTTGCCAACATAAATTTCACATGTAAAAAGTAAGATGTAAGATTTAAGCGGGTCAATCGATTGAGTCATTAGACACAATTTTAAATTCTCTTTTGCTCACATTAGCAATGAACTTGGCTGCTGTTGCTTGTTTTCTCATGAATTAATGGAGTTTTTCATCGTCAGGGTTGCTCCCATCTGACCTTTTGGGGCCCATCACACAATAAGTTCGGCATGATAGATGAGGGCTCTTACTCTGAGCCAAACTGAGACTGTCCACAACCAGCTCTGAAACACTAAGCTACACACACACACCATGCTGCTGTCGCAGCATTGCACCGGCTTACTCTCTCATAAAGTTCCAAGGGCATCGATTCAACTCGGCTTCATTAATATGTATTGGAAATTATTTTCCACTTTGTTAAATCGAGTCCTGCTCCCCTGAAGGCTAGTTCCTGTGGGAGTGTGCAAGCTCATGAGCGCATAGTTTGAGTTGTGCCACATATTGCAGATTTGTAAGAAGTAATATACCACGGTTGTTTAAGAGTTTTGCTCCTTGTTATTACTTTATGCTGTTTACTTTCCTTTCTCTGTTGACCGAAACTTGTGTAGCTGGGAATAATGTTGGAATTCTTTTATATTTAATACGTTAGTGACAGGATTATGAATTATTTCTTTCCATTTGTTATCCTAACATACTTATGTAACGTGTGTGTTGACGTGGCAATAGACTTCTGATGCGTCTCCGTATAACACAGCAGAAACATCAATGGATTTTCAAAATGGAGTGTCTGGGTTCATTCAGAGTTTATCTTTTTAAAAGTTTGCCTTCTGAAGTCTAATCAGATTGACAATGTTACTTTTATCCAGCTGCACTATTTCTCTCCAGAAACAGTCAACTGTATATATCTTTAATTTCTGAATATTAAATGGGGTCGACTGCAGCTCCTTTGATGAAAAGTTTTTATCTAAAGGAAAATATAGCAATTAGATGATTGTCTATACAGTCATCAATGAATGAGGTTCCATAATATAACCTCGAGTAAAAACACCACAATTATGGTTGATTGGTGATTGTAGAAATTATGGCATAGCAGTTAAAATGAATCAATTCAGGGGTTAATCAAATATCTGTAGAAGCAGCTGCCACACCACACAGACTTTCTTTATTTGTCCCGATTTTTCTTGAAATCTGTCTTGGTCTTTCATCAGGAGAGATATCAGGCAGTCTCTACCATTGAACAACCACAATCTACAACTTGTAGCTCGTGACGATAAATTCTTAAAACTCTGCCACAGTAATAATACCTTTTGTCTTAGACAACTGAAAAAAGCTTCAAACTTCAGTTTTTAGGGTGACCCTATAAAGCCACTAAACAGCCACAAATGTTTTTGGAGGATAACATGGTTAATATTCTGAGGAAGTACTTGTTTAAACTTTTGTTTTACCCCATAGTGGGATTAAATAAACCCCCATAAAACCACTGTGGATTGTATTTCATTGAAACTTACTTAAAGTGACACATCACATGTCTAATAGCATCAATCATTTTGCCTTTGTTGTAATTATACTCCAGTGAAGCAGACCCAAGGCTCCTGAGCTCCTAATTCTTTCAGTGATTAGTGCCAATCAGTTTGTGTGTGTCTGTGTGTGTTTCTGGATGTGTGTTCCCTGCCATTGTTTTTTGACAGGGCACTTTATTGGCAGACCTGGCACAAAGCTACCCTCGTCGGGGAGTTTGGGGCTGCAAGGGTGATTTGATTAAGCCTAGCAGATCCCTTTCTAAGACTTCTCAATAGACCTGGTGACAAAACCACTTGATGGATTATCACAGGCAGGTAGCTGGAGATTCAAGTAAAGATTGAGATTAAAGTGAAAGGACGAGGAAGCCTTTGTAAATATTCCATATGATTGACCACATGTTTGAGACGTAGCTACTCTTAATTCAATTTTTCATCTTTACATAGTTTGCCTTAGAGGTCTTGCAGACCTCTTGTTGATGAAATGTCAAGTATAATTTTAATACGACCCACTTTAAATATATGGCCCTTGAATAGATTAATAGGAACCTACTTTGAAATTACAGCTTTACTCCCCCGAGCAAAGTAAAAAATAAAAAATAACCCCCACCCCCCACAGCAAGCTGCATTAGTATTATTAATATACAACCAGATGCCTAAAATTAATCCACAGGAAATACCATTTAAATCTTTCAAAAGAGCAGAAAATGCTGGATCGTATTTTTTAATTTGAAAAAAAAAAGAAAAATCATGGCAAAAGATTTTTACTCTAGCAGAATCATCATGCAGAGAGAGGACGATTCTGACTCTACACCCTTTTAGAAAAAGGAGATTTAAATGGAGGTGTCAGCACTAACAAGATGGATAGGTCTCAGTTAATGCATTTTTTCCCTCAGTCACTTGGTAGGAATGAAGTCCTTCTCTTAACTCTGCCTCAACCCAGGATCGGCAAAGTAATGAACCCTAAGAGCAAAGCACTAAGCATGTTTATCTTTTTTTTTTCAAGCCGCTCCGCTGCCACAAACCTAAATTCCTTGACTCAACCCCAAGACTTATTGAGGGATTCAAAGCTCAGAGCCAATTTCAAAAACATGTCCTCCATCTCCTATTTACTCTTGAGTGTGTGCAGTGAAGAGAAAAAAAACAGTGCTTTAGTGCATATGGGTTAAGATTTATGTGCCTGATTGTTCACCAGTGCTGCTGAGGGGGAGTACCACAAGTGCACCCATGGAGAAAGACTCTTCTTTTGGAAAAGTGCAGAAAATAAGTTGGCAGTGCATGCTAACTAAACATACTTGAGATAATATTGGAAGCCTTAGGTGTGTAAAAAATAAATTTGTCCAAAATGCTGCCCAAATCTGCTCAGACAATTTGAAGTGTCTTGTTCTCCCTACGTGTTAAAATCTTGATTGGATTAAGCACGAATCGTAAACAAATCCAATATGTCTGAAAGCGAATGCAGACTGAGTTTTGATGTAACACGTTATTTGTTATTTCACACAGTGCTGTGAATAAGCATTAGCCTGCTTGCAGATTTCTTTTTGGTGTTTTGTCACACTTGAACATTTTCAGATCATCAAACACATTTTAATACCAGACAACTGAGTATAATCAGAGCAAATAAAAGAATTCAAATGATTACTCTATTTTCCCAAGAGTAAAAAGACTATTAATCTGGAAAACGTAATCACTTCCTGTATGTGGTAACCTTTGTGGCAACAACAGCCGTCAAAGGTTTGTGATAACTGACAACAATTATTTTAACATTACTGGGGAGGAATTTTAGTTTAGTCTTCCTTGCCAAATTGTTTTAATTCAGCCACTTAGGCTTAAAAGGCGTGACAATTCCTAAAATATTTGGGTCACTTTTTTTCTTGGTTTAGAAAAAAAAAATTTTATAGCAATAACAGCATTTGGGTCAGTCTTCGTTTGAAAAGGGTTGCCATATTTAGCTGTGTTTAATGGATAGGATGTATATATTATAAAGGTCACTGGTTATTTCTAATCCTGTTCAGTATAAAGTTAACATCAAAATCAAAGCAAAATATGCAGCTAGTAAAATATGTATATGATTTTTTCTGCCTAACATTTTGCTCTTTAAGAAGATTAATTAATTAGCATCTTGTTTGAAATGCCTTGCTGCACTTGTGTTGGAATATCAAATTTGCACCTTTCTTGTATTTCAATCACTGGCCACAGAGAGTTATTCTAAGACGCACAAATTGCCAGCAGGCTGCACTTTGAATCCCCTTGCTTGAACTACATGCGATAACACTTGTAACTTTTATTTTAATAAGTGATGTTGTTTTGGTAAATAAAATTGGAAAATAAAAATTCTTATGTTGATATTGAAAGAAATTGCTTGCCTTCCCATTCTATTTATCTTACTGTTAATGAAGGTGGCCCTTCATAAAGGAGCATTGATGAACAGACCAACTTTCAACATTAAAATGTCCCCTCGTCTATACAGCTTACCTTTTAAATCTTGCTACCTCAGGAAAAAAGACAAAAAAAAATCAACTTCCAACACAGTATTCTTGCACAATCTTATCCCCATCTTTACCACTTGAAAATGTTCTTCGTTGCCATCTCACATGTCATTGGGTTGCACTGTACCTGTTACTGCTTTACACCCCCATGTGGCACTTAAGCGATACGAGTCCCGTTTGGTTTAATGTTGTTTTCACAAGTAGAGATAAATTTTTTACACCTTCCAAAAAAAAAAAAAAGATTAGATGGATTTGTATCTAGATCTCCCAAGTTTTGTTTCTAATTCAGAAACTTTCTGTCCTAATATTCAGCCATACATTTGTGCTAGGCAGTTTGAAACGTGCAAGTCCTGGCCTGGAAAGCCTTCTGGAGAGATGTGCTTTTATAGCTCATCCAGTCCCAAACGGCAGAGGGTGACTGAGCTTTTGTCCTCAATGTCCTGCATGAGCATGGGCCTCCTTTGTTTCTTTGTGACATTGTTTTTCTGCTATTGCTGCAGGCCTCAGGGAGAGGCTACAAAGGACACATAGAAGGGCACTAATTAAACTCGGTGTATAAAATTAAGGACACAAATTTTGCACATAGAGTGCAAAATTTCACATGATGTTTTAAAAGTATAGAAATCTTAAGGATTTCTCTAATTTTTATATTGACAATATTGGTGTCATTGTGACTTATGTCTGGTACAGTGATATTCTAGTGCGTTAGTATTATATATATTTTTTTGCCAATTTCTAGATTTGATTAACCCTACCCTAAAAAAACAACACCCACATTGAGACAACTTGAAACCAATCATTGATTATTCCACATTTAACAGAAATCAGACTTTGCTTTGGATGATTAACTAAGCTGAATGTCTCGACTTGTTAACTAAAATGGCAGGCAAGAAAGAGGGTATTTTTAAAAATTAAATTAATATTCAGTGGGACCACATTTTGGAGTAATCACTGCCAAAAATGAGTTAAGTGCATTTGCCAACATGTAGTTTGGCCCAATCTTCCCAATGAAACCAAGTTGTCTCGGGTTTCTGTGTGGCTTCTTCATTGTGCAATTTCAGGAGTTTTCTGCAGATGTTCAATAGGATTACAATCTGAGCTCCCGGAGAGCCATTTGAGAATAGTCTAAGGTTATTTTCTTTTTTCTTGAGAGAGATTTTAGTTGAATGCTTTGGGTCATTTTCCTGTTAGAGGACAGATTACCCGTGACTGAGGCAGAGCGTTTGTGGTCAGGCTGACAGTTGTGCCACTGAGTAAAACAAGGGAGAATAATAATATGAGTTCATACTGGTCATGTTATTATTATGAAAGCTTATATCAATATTAACTATGTGACACAAGCATTTTATATATGGTAAAAATTAATTAGTTGAGCAATCTCAAAGTACTTTTAGATAAAGAGATAGAGGGACAGGAGATGTAGAGTCACTGGGATTATAGGCTGCAGGAATCTACACAAGTATAAATATATTTTTTTCTTAAACGATGCCATCTACATATTTATGCTACTGATCTTAGGTAGGACCAAAATCTGAAGTTATCGTATATTTTTCAGACATAAGTTTTTTGTAAAGCAGATCTGTCCTGGTCCATGAATGCAACAATCAGATATGACACAATATTCAACATTTGTGAGTAAAAAATGAAACTGAAGAATATTTTCCCATTTAGCCCTCTGAGAAGACTTCCCATTCTATTAGGGGGTATTATAAAAAAATATAAATATAATATAAAAATATAATTTTTTTTTATAATATTTATAAAAAAAAATTCAACACCTCATCTGCACCTTAGAGGTGGACCAAATCCAAATCTGTTTAATCCAGATTTATTATTACAGCGCTGATTTTTTTTTAATGAAATGAAATGGCATCAGATGTGTATAGTGCCTTTCCTTGACATTCAGATGATTTATGTGAAAATGATTCATTCCAAATGATGCCCTGATTCTCATACTGAAGCTTCAAACTGAACTTTGAACTTTTGTGATTCGTAGATAACATTGTGTTTTTGAGTGAGGGAGAGAACGACTCAGATTAATATTTCTGGAACTTTAAATCTCCAGGTGTTCTCTAATTCCACCTCTTAAAAATACCCCCTGCCCGTCACTCTAAAGCAGTTATAAAACATATCAAAATGAAATCCCTCTTCCATGTCGGTGGTGCTCCTTGTATTACGGTGGAGCAGTTTGTGGATGTGCCACAGTTAATTCCACAGGATGATAGCCAGACTGTGAGTTTCAATTTGATTATAATCCTTCTCTCTCGTCGAAGATCAGGCCTTCTGATTGCTTTGTGCTGTGTTTGACAAGATTAAATCATTTTTTCCCTTTTGTTAGACAAGAAGATTGCGTTAGATACTCTACTCTTAGTGGAGCTTTATTTGAACCACTGCACTACTGGAGACACCAATACAGACAAATGTCAAGCCACAGATTTTATTATATATATATATTATATATAAATTTTTAACTTTTTTTTTTGATCAAATTTTTTTATTTTTGTTGTTTGTGTATTACATTAGATGGGATACAACATAGAAATAGAAGACAGTGTGACCCCCTGAACCCCCCAAACCACAACCCCATGGCGACCCCCTACCCTGTTCCCAAGGATCTTGAAGTTATAAATATGGAAGTGGAGAGTTGCAAAGATTAAATCATCACTAACAGTTACATATTGAAAGATTATATAGAATTATGTTGCACTCTTTCTTTGATCAAAGCATAAGCTGCATCCCAAGCTCTAATCGTTTTTTGACTGGCCGTGTGCATCCTGGCCACTGACCTCTCCATCATAACGATATCTAGAAAGGAGTTGGCCCATTGTTGCCAAGGCAATAAGTGGTTGCCATCGTAGAGCCAACATCTTCTTAGCTGCAGTGAGGCCTGCCCATAGCATGCGCTTTTGTTGAGAGGAAAGTTCTAAAGTGGAATCGTCATTAAGTAGGAACAAAGAATGTCAAATTTAAGCAAATCACTCAACGTAGTGGAAATTTGCCTCCAGAAAGCAGCCACACTAGGACAATCCCAATACATGTGCATAAAAGAACCTGGAGTCTTAGTGTACACAGGTCACAAATGGAGATGTAATAATTTTCATAGCATGACGTTTCCTGGGTGTCAAGTACATCCTATGAATGAATTTAAAATGAAGAAGCTGATGGTCGGGATTTTTGGATGTGTTGTGGAGGTTCTCCCATACTGTATCCCAGCAGATTTCTATATCTCCCGTAAAGGAAAGATCCCTCTCCCATATATTTTCAACAGGGAGTCTGGCACGAGGATCTGAAATAAATTTATATAATTTAGAAAGAATGCCACGTGTCTGACCCCGTGAGGCAAGAAGTTCTTGTAGGGGATGGATTGGGAGAGGCCCACCCCATGGAACCCCATATGCTTTCATGGCCAAACTGAGCTGTAAATAAAAGAAAAAAAGTAGAACCTGGCAAACTATACGCAGATTGTAGGTCACTAAAAGAACGTAGGCCATCATTGTTCATAAGATCTTGGAGGACATTGACACCCTTATCCCTCCACCTGGGGAATGAAAATGGTTTGTTTCCAATGAGGATAGAAAAGTTATTAAATATAGGAGAGTGTTTATGCCATTTCAGGTTTTTGTTTGTAAGATTCAGCACTGAATGACAGATTCTAAGAAGCGAGGAAATTATGGGTCCTAATTGTGATTTAGCTTCATTAGGAGGTATCTTAGAATATATCAAGTCCTCCAGTCTGTATGGTTTGGAAATATTTTCTTCAATTGGTTTCCAAGAAACCGAGACCTCAGGGTTCAGCCATAGAAGCAAAGGTCGGAGCATAAAGGACCAAAAATACATCTTAAAATTCGGTAGACCCAAGCCCCCAAGTGTTTTATCTCGTTGAAGTGTTCTCAATTTCAAACAGGGTTTTTTATGAAACTTTTTGAGGTCAAAGCCATTTCTGATAACATGGAAGCTTGAAGTCTTTTGCTGTAATGGACAGACTCTCCAGATGTTTTAAAGCAATTTGCCTGTCACACATCAGAAAAATAAATAAGATAAAATAGAATTAATCCACAAAAGAAAGCATGAAAAAGCTTCTAATGATTGCCAAATAGCTGGTAAAAAAACTGCCCTTTGAAAAATAGCTTACTAGTCCCCTCTGACCATATGTTCACTACATAATGAAGTTCCGCTTTACTTTATTAACATCCTATAGCAGCTGCAACACTGGACCCTGCCAAGTCATTAAGGAATATCACCTTATAAGTCAATTAGCACAAAACCGGTGAATCAGCTTACTCTGTTTGGATTTTAGTCATATGGACCGAAGGAGATCTATACCACAAAGACCTGGAAACTAAAGGAAGTTAATTAGGTTATTATAACAAGCTTTAGCAATGTTTGGATGAAAGATTTCATTTGATGCATGAAAGAAAAGAGAATCTCAGGCCACGGCTTCAATTCGCTTTTGTTGTAGTGAAGAAAGGGTTCAGCTGGATGGCTAACCAAACTTTAATGATGGGAATCACATTGGCTCTATATATATAATATATATTAGGGATGTGCCGGTCAGGTTTTTTTCTGCTGATACCGATACTGATCACCCGTGAGGGATGATCGGCGATACCGATCACCGATACCGATCACATAATTGTTATTTATTTATTTTTTATCATAAACACTACTGTTACATTATGTGGAAAAAGGAACCATGAATTCACCTTAATTTAGACAAAAACTTGTTTTTAATAACTTTTTCCAAGAAGAAAACTAAACAAAACAGGCATTGTCCAAATTGAACTGCTATCAATAATACTATCTTTAACAGACTGATAACATTTGAGGCTCTGAAGAGGCTAAATAATGCAAAGAGCCAAAATAAAACCTCTCAACATTGACAAAAGATTCAAGTATAAAACTTAACATTCAAAGGAAAATACAGGATCCATTGCGAAAACAATCCAGAGTTACTGAATGAAAATTTCCTGTTAGCATATCGGCTAGCTGGTTACTGCTAGTTCTGATTACTGTTTCTGACTGAGAGGAGTAACAGGGAGGAGATCGATTATTTTTTTAGAGATTATCTGTCTCATGTTAGGACAGAGAAAGTTTTAATACATATGTAAAATGTATTTTTAAGTTAGATGCTGCAGCTTTAAACAGGTTCGGTGTGAGAGTCTCTACCAGGTGGAGCAGAAGCGGCTCAGTGTCAAATATTCCATCCATCCATCCATTTTCCTACACCCTTGTCCCTTAATGGGATCGGGAGGTGCTGGTGCCTATCTCCAGCTGGCGTTCCGGGCGAGAGGCGGGGTACGCCCTGGACAGGTCGCCAGTCTGTCGCAGGGCAAAGTGTCAAATATTACTACATATTAAATATTACTACCTGTAGCGGAGCAGCTGTTCAACAGCAGAACCAGCGTCTTACATCGCAGCTCCAAGACTTAAATAATTTTACAGGTTATTAGTTTAGCTTTCTGACCGTCATGCTAATCCGGTGAGTGTTTGTAGCTGCGCTGCTTTACCTGCTGTCTGATCCTCCGTGTCTTTTTACTGCAGTGAGCCTCGATGTAGCCAAACTCTGTCATTGTTTTTATGTCTATTAGCTTCGTTGTGTTGATGCATTTTGACCTGCTTCAATTTTCCGCCGCAACACGCAAACATCCTCATTCACTCAGTGCGTTATAGTTACACATGCTTAGGATTTGTTGCCGCGCATTTGCGCAGTGAAGGAAAGACGAGACCAGCTGGACAGACAGGCTGGGAAATGAGATGCAGGTGATCGTTATCGGTAACAGAGCCAATGATCGCCGATCCCGATCATCACCGATTTCACGGAAATCGGCCGATTATGATCGGTTACCGATCGATCGGCACACCTCTAATATACACAGTCCAGTCACATTAATGTGACCACCACGTACTTTCCACTTCAGAGTTAAATAACCAATCACAGAAGGCAGGTGGCAGCACAGTGCAGTTGAGCGTATATAAAGGGTGTGTGTGGGCTTCGGAAAACATTTCAATCGTTGGCGTAATGCAGAAACGAAGCGATTTATCCGACGTCCAAAAGGGCATGATCATTGGCTTTCGGGCCAAGGGTGGAAGCATTTCCGAAACGGCTGAGTTTGTGAACTGTTCGCGTGCCGCCGTGGTAAAAGTGTACCGTGCATGGCAAAATGGGACTGTCCAAAATCAACGACGTGGCAAATGTGGTGCACCACGGGCCATAGATGACAGAGGCGAACGACGGTTGCGGAGATGCGTTCGGGCAGATAGACGGGCTACCGTTGAGCAACTGACCACTAAAATGAAACAAGGGGCTACCACAAGTGTCTCCCAAACCACTATTCAGCGAACATTGCTGCGTCTGGGCCTCCGAAGCAGACGCCTGGTTCGTGCACCTATGCTGACTGGTGTTCATCGACGACGAAGGCTAGAATTTGCACGCCAGTACAGCAGCTGGACGTCCACTGAGTGGCGACAGGTAGCGTTTTCAGATGAATCGCGTTTTATGCTCCATCGGACAGATGGACGTTGGCGTATAAGGCGTGAAACCTCTGAAAGGAACCACCCTGCAACCATTGCAGGAACGGTCCAAGCTGGAGGCGGGAGCATTATGGTCTGGGGAATGTTTTCCTGGCATTCTCTGGGTTCACTGATTATTGTGGAAGGCACGATGGATCAATACAAGTACGCATCTGTCCTTGCGGACCATGTCCACCCCTACATGCGCATTGTTTTTCCTCAGGATGATGGCATCTTCCAGCAGGACAATGCGAGGTGCCATACAGCTGCCAGTGTACGTGCGTGGTTCGAAGAGCACCAGGATGAGTTTACCGTCCTCCCCTGGCCAGCAAACTCACCTGACTTAAACCCAATCGAGCATCTGTGGGACCATCTCGATCGAGTCGTTCGCGCCATGGATCCTCAACCGCGTAATCTAGCGCAGCTGGCCACGGCATTAGAGTCGGCATGGCTCAACATCCCAGAGAAGACCTTCAGGGACCTAAGTGACTCTCTTCCTGCACGTCTCGTAGCAGTTCGCTCTGCGAAAGGTGGTTATTCTGGCTTTTGACAGATGGTCACATTAATGTGACTGGACTGTGTATAATATAGAGACTGCCTCCAACAGTGATACGTTGTTTTTCCAGTGAGGGGTAAACATTGTTTTTTACCCATCAAATCAAAGCAGTTTTATCTGTTTACTGCTAAATTACATGGAAGTCCCTCCTAATAAGCCGCTGTAGTATTTTTACATCTTGCAGGAGCTTGGGTTGGATTTAAAATAAAGTGTGTATTCAGTTTTCACTGAAGGGATGGACCTAAGCTCTTGTGGATACTCGGTTCTGCTCCAGCCTCCCTTTTCAGCTCTAACAGATGGTGGCAGGTGACCAGATATGATGGATTTTACTGCTGAAGGTAAAGTGAAGGAGGAGTTATTCAAAGGAGGAGACAGAGTGGCTGCTGAAGCAGAAGCAACAGCCGAAGTCATAGAAAGAGCAGCAGAGGTGAACACTTAGTGGACATTAGCAATTCCATCAAAGGTTTGAAATAATTTACTTAGAGGAAAGTTTTTTAAAAGTTTTGTGTTGCTGCAATCAGACGAACTTTGCCGTAATGAACAGAAACTGTAGTTTTCAGGGATTTACTGCATATTTGTAGCCAAAGGGTATAATTGCAGTTGCCTTGTACAGCTTCCCTCCTCACTGGCCAGAAGCCCCAGCAGTCACAGAAACGGATTGGCTGAGATTACCGCGCTCCCCTGCATCAAAGACAACATGCCCAGGGGCAAATTTGATTGGTTAAAACACAGCATCCATGGCTGTTTTCCACGACGACGAATGGAAGCCCGTAGCAATGCACCCGTGGAGCAGAGTTCATAATACATATTTATACCTGTAGTCTGTAGACCATTTATACCCTTACAATTTCATTTATGTCCTGCTTCTTATCTACTCACCCCTGGCTACGTTCCTCATTTATGCTGGCAGATTTGCCTTTTGTGTATTTTTGTACAATTATGTATATTTTTTTGCTTCTCACATTGTTGGAACAAACTTCCAGTGAAATTAAAAAGAAAAAGAAAGCAACAGTTTCTGAACAGACATTCGAAAGGCTCTCTTTAATCTTGGTATTTTGTTCCACAACAGTTGAATGTTTGGCATCAATGTAATGATATTTCCAAAAGACAGACATTGATATCTTTTGTAATGAGTTCAAACCACACGAGGTCATTACCTTTTACCAAAGATGTTGTAAAGAAAGTTGAGTAGAAGAAAAAAATGTAAGAAAACTCCATGAAACCCACAAAATCCTAAATTCATTAAAGAATTCAGTGGAGTTTCACAGAGTTTCAGTGATGCTGGTGTCAGCTCATCAAGAATCGTTGCGCACAGTCAAATCCTACACATGGAAAACTGCATTTTACTCACTATTGTGATGTATCTGTGACGTGAGCCTCTTTCTTCTCCAAAGGCCCTGGGAATCTTAGAGTGCAATACTTGTGGGACTCTATAAAATACCTGGAGATCTTAAATAAAAACGTTGTAGCATCTGCCAATAAATTGAAAATGGGTAACTTTGAGTCTTTAAACAGGATATTGGTCCAAAACATATGGCCAAATCCATACAGACATTTTTTACTAGACACAAAATACATCTTTTTTTCCTCCCACTAAGTAAATGTATTCTAGTGAAAGGCTGCATGTTTTAGTGTGAGATTATGCTGCTGCAACAGCAGCTTAAAACACAAATTCATTTTAAAGCTCCTTACTCATTTTAACCAGAGGTGCCAATTTTTTTCTGTGCCTGCTTCTTGATTGGCATTTAGGCTTTAATTAAGCTTAGACAATGCATTTGCTTTACATCGTCCTTACAAGAAATCAATAACCAAATATTGTCTGCAAGACATATAAAATTGAACATGCAGACTCACGTTATTTATCACAACTCTATCAATTTAAATACCCCCCTCCCCCCATTATCAAATGAGCTATCAAAACCAAATACTACCCTCTCCCCCACCAGAGAATCATTATCATACCTGGAAAAAAAAAATGGCTGCGATTTCCTCATAGACTAGAACCATTAAAATGATCCCTTTATGGGCATCTAACTAAGACGAACAATTATGACCTCTGTGGTCATTGATTAAATTGGATCTACATGTTCTGTCGAGCAATAAAGCCTCTTTTCTGTTGTGAAGAGAACCTCGAAGGTACAGATGGTGATTTGCAGTACTATAGCTTTTTGACTGACACAGAATCCTACATCGGTGAACAATGCTGTAATAGCAACGGAAATCTTTGCAGATACAATTGCTCGCTGCCATTATGCACCCAGGCCTCTTATGCTTTTGTGGAGAAGACACAAAATTGCTATGCTATTATCGAACCATTCCCCTCCTCCGCTCATCATCTCTTCTTGAATAAAGTTGAACCCCAGAGTGAGATAAGCAGGGAGTGGGAGAAATACAGCTCCCCCCACCCACCCCCCCGAAAGATACCGAGACAAAGCTGTGTTGGTTATCAGAAAGAAGGATGAGGCGAGGATATGTGAATGATGTGTACGTTTTTGTTTTGTTTCTATCAGAAGAGCTCTGTATGGCGGATGAACATATTTGACTTGTTTTTGATTTTACAGAGATTGGAACTGTTTTCTGTCAGTATACCAAATCTGTTGGCATTTAGCGTTTGTAGGCAGCTCTTTGCAGGTTTTATATTCGATGTAGTGAGCATGCATGATTATAAATGTCTCATAATTTGTCATGCACCTTAAATTAAAAATCAGTTCTGAAGGGTGAATGCTTCCCTTCCCAGTGAGCAGTCTCAGTTGCAACTGTAAGAGAATATTCCTCAAAAATCAGATTTTCCTTTGAGTTACATTGATTCAATGTAATGAAATATGTTTCTGAACGATTTTTTTAATCTAAAAAGTGCCCATTCATACATACATAGTCCGTGTCATCTCTGAAGCAAACTTCCTGAAAACTTGAGATGCATAGAAACTATTGATTCTTTTAAACCAGGACTTCCTTACTGTAACAATTGCCCAAAAATATATTATTTCAAGTATGTAAAAGTATGTAACAAATACAACCACTAGCATGTAGTACTAATTTAACGGGAAAAGTGTAGGAGAAGAAACCCAGGTAGAGATTCAAAAGTTCCAAGGCACCTGGAAGTGTTTCTATTCATTTCAGGACACAGCACAATGCACAAAGCAGCAGAAAACATTACTGTGGTCTGGATCCTGTTGTCTTGTCTCAGTGAACCAAACTGGATCTCTTTAACTTGTCCATTGTGTTTACCAATTTTGGTTTGCTTCAAAAAACAAAACAGAAAAAATACTTTTTAAGTCACTGAGTGATCCTGAACAAATTGGAACAAAATGAAAGTAATTAATTATGTATTATTTATAAAAGCTTTCCAAAAATATAACTTTTCAGATGTTCAAGTGTAGTCCTTTGAGCCTAGCATTAGTGTTTTATAAGAACAGTCTTATTTTGAACATTCAGTAACAACCTCTGATTGGGATACTAGATTGTTTTGCAGATTTAGGATTTTTTGCAAGGTATTTTGAAAAAAAATAAAGGTGTTTTGTAGATCAGATTTTCCTTCACATACAAATTAACTTTCTTAATTTCAGCCCACAATCATTTGTCTATGTGCAATTCTGACTGAACCCTTCTGCTGTTTTTTTTTTTTGTTCACTCACACATTAACCCTCCTCCTTCTTTTTGTCCCTGTTTTATGTCCCGAGGGAGAAGTATGGGTCTGATGAACATGGAGAGCCTAGAACAAATCAGTCTATTGATCCCTCAATGTATCCCTTGCTCTGCCTCTCTGATCGTCAGCAGAAAACAAAGTGTTTATTAAGCAGAACCTTCCCAGTCTTTCTCTTCCCCCTCCCCGCCCAATCCCATTTTATTTGCTCTCTTCTGTTCCCCTAAAGGAGAGGCTGTTTCTGGACCTGTTCACCCAACTGAGACTGGTTGTTTCTTCCAATTACGTTTCTTTAAATGTTCTACCTGTCAGGATTCCTTACTTTCTTTTATTCACACCCTTCTCCCTAAACCGGTTCTCCTATTCGGCCAATTTAAAGTTTTCCTCTGTTATGCCCAGAGAGCACAGGGCCTACATATTATGAAGCACTGCAGCAAAGCAGAGGCACACAAAAGGAAGGATGACATGGAGTGGAGTGTTTATCATACATCTGCTGTCTATAGGGTTTAAATTGGGCCTGAATTTTGTTGGGGATCATTGCATTATGGGTTCTTTGAAAAAGCCTGGATGTGATTGAAATGGAAAGCACTGCCTTCTTCCTCTAAAAATATATCAGTTCTGATTAGATTATAACGAGCTGCAGAGGTGGAAGGGGAGGGAAC
Source organism: Poecilia picta (assembly GCA_033032245.1). Classification (NCBI taxonomy): domain Eukaryota; kingdom Metazoa; phylum Chordata; class Actinopteri; order Cyprinodontiformes; family Poeciliidae; genus Poecilia; species Poecilia picta. Next base: position 9,271,524 of record CM065375.1, on the reverse strand, counting down.
AGCGGATTGAGATAAACCACCAAACTCAAAGTAAAGAAAATATCTGGATCGCAAGATCTACCTTGCTCAGTTGAAGTAACCCCTTATTGATAAGGTAATAGATGGAGTCAGAAGTTCTGCAGTAGAGCAACTAGCCTTTGCTTTGACAGACAGAATGGATCCATGTCATTCCCAGCCGCAGGGCTCCCAGGCCTTGCATAATCAATCACCCATTAATGGAGTAAGTGGCTGTGGAAGGATATTAAATGTTAATTGATGTAAGGTATTGATAACACCCATTGATCTTCTGGATAATTGCAATCAGTGAAAACAAAGATACATTAAAAGAGTCTAAGCCCACTTTGTCCAAAGCTGGAGCTAAGCAATGATGTATGGATGAGACTTTCTGTTGCTCTTATTTCCTTGCGTCCCACTAGGGAATCTTCTGCATTCACTAAAACGTTGAAGCCTTCCTTCAAAGAATGAACCGATGAGTTCAACTGTCTATTTTAGACTGGCTATCTTTTTAATATTCCTGGATCATGAGTTAATTCATCTTGCTTTGATTCTTACTTGACAAGGATAACATTTACATTTGCCTTTTGTAGCAGTGAAGAATGATGGCTTAGCTGCGTCTTTTATTGCACTGAAAGTAATCTGCCAATCAGAACAGAAAAGGAGTCAAACATATCCCAACCTACTCGTTTTTCATGGTGCAAATAGAATCTTATTCCGACTTATTTTAAGTGTCCATTTTGTAACATTTGTGTTCTAACATGAAAAGGGTTAACTATAGATATCCTTAAAGTTATTTAAGCTCCTTATTTTAATATATTTTCAATTTTTTCTTTCCTTTCTGGTATTATTTTTCATAAGCTTAAAATGGAAATCTGTTGCACATAAATACCTTGTTGAGAACTAGAATAGGTCACTTTGAGTCCTTTTCGTGGCAGGAAGTCAAGTGGAAATACCACCAGTTTAAACAGTTACTCAAACATTTAAAACAAAAACATTTAACATGATCTGGGGATCTTGTTCACGAATGAGTGGAAGAAGGGAGCGGGAGATCGACAGGTGGATTGGGGCAGCGTCTGACGTGAAGCAGGTGCTGTACCAGTCCGTCGTGGTGAAGCGAGAGCTGAGTCAAAAAGCGAAGCTCTCTATTTACCGGTTGATGGGTAAAACGGCTGGAGGGACTATGTCTCTCGGCTGGTACTAGGCTTAGTAACATCTAAAATAGTTAGATTTTGAAACATAGACAATAGACATATTAGTCTCTTGTATGTGTTGCTCTATACACTGTGATGTAGGCATTAGATTGTCTTGATCTATGTTTCTTGTATCTGTCCCTATCAAATAGCGTAGGTGTATGTGTGTGTGGTAGTTTGTCACCTGGATGTGTTAAGTTGTTAAGAGTAGTGAAATGGGTCCAAACCTCACAGCACTTAGCGAACAAGAGAAGCAAGGTGTGTGAAGACTTGTCTCCCCAGAGCCTCACCAGTCCCAAACAGACAGACACCTGGTACCCCCAGAAAGTAGCGATAAGCCTAACGCAGAACCAGGTTAGCAGCAAAGCACAGGACCAGCAGCCCTGAGGATTAAAATGCATAGGAGCGATGTAGGGTACAGAAACCTCATAACCAACCTTATAATCCAGCCCCCAGCGTGGGTCAAGCTTGGAAACTGATTGTCTTGTTGGCCAGGGATCCACACAAGCCCCCAGCAACAAAACCTGTAAATACAGAGGAAGAGGACTTCCCCAAACTCCCAACCCACTGAGCAGATATAGGCAATTTGCAGAAGCTATAAGATCCATAAGGGGGAGATCCTTCTCCAACACTTCTACAGCCCCCAAGGTTATACGGACACCAGCGGTTGAGGTGGAGGCGATGGGGTAAGGTAGCAGCATGAATCCCCTGCCGGGAATAAGCCCTCCCAAATGGCCTCCAACCCCTGGAGACCCCCAACAAGGATGGAGAATAGTAACCCCTCAGGTGGAAGATGTCAGGGAAGAGATGGTCTGAACAGATGCCTGCATGCCACCCAGAACCCAGGGACCCCACACACCTGCTTGGACCACAGCACCCAGAAGGTCCTGCAAGTGGTTATCGCACAGAATATTAAACATTTTGCTGTTCTGCTCCTCATAGAATAATAACACAAGCATACCAAAGTAGTGGCACTAATAATTCATTCAAATAGGCGTCTTATGTCTTGAAAGTTTGCGTGCAAAATTGTATGTTTAAAAACAAATTTTCTAATTAAAAATAATGGAAATAAACATGGTGCATAAAGCCACTAACTGGTTCACCCAAAACAAACTCAGTCACTGAAAGTTACTAATTTACTGACCAACACAAACGTAATTCCTATTTATCAAAACTGCTTGGATCATTGAAAAGGGACATGTTATTGAAGCAGTAAATTATAAAGACACTAACGGGTTTCTATTGGAGATCCACCTGTTTTGGCTGACATGATGGAGACAACTGAGACCCGGAGGAACTGGAGGAGTTTTTTTATTCAAAGGTGAAACCTTTTCATGATAACTTCAGTGCGGTCATGTCATGGAGTGTTTTTTCTTGCACTCCATGACATAAGTGCTTTTTTCAAAGCACTTATCTCCAAAAACACTGTCCCCAAATTTTGGCTTAATGTTTGTTGCATAAGTCTTTAAAAAGTCAGTTTCAAAGTTTGAAATACAGAATTTACCTTATGCTCACTTGATTTTGTCTGTATGTAAGAATATCACAAAACATTTTCATTTCATGCTTGGCATTGTTCTTCTCTCCCTTAGGTTTTTCTTGGTCCATAATATTTCTGGACAGATCTGTTTCCCTTTCCTGTATGGAAGGAGAATGAGTATCTTTCTTTATTGGTTCTCCATCACTTCCCTTAGTACTTAAAAAAACCAAACCTTATGATTAGAGGTGTGCCGATCGATCGGTCACCGATCATCATCACCGATTTCACGGAAATCGGTGATGATCGGGATCGGCCGATCATTGGCTCTGTTACCGATACCGATCACCTGCATCTCATTTCCCAGCCTGTCTGTCCAGCTGGTCTCGTCTTTCCTTCACTGCGCAAACGCGCAGGCAACAAATGCTAAGCGATGTGTAACTATAACGCACTGAGTGAATGAGGATGTTTGCGTGTTGTGGCGGAAAATAGAAGCAGTCAAAATGCATCAACACAACGAAGCTAATAGACATAAAAACAATGACGGAGTTTGGCTACATCAGGTTCACTGGAGTAAAAATACATGGAGGATCAGACAGCAGGTAAAGCAGCGCAGCTACAAACACTCACCGAATTAGCATGACGGTCAGAAAGCTAAACTAATAACTCGCTAAATGATTTAAGTCTTCGAGCTGCGATGTAAGACGCTGGTTCTGCTGTTGAACAGCTGCTCCACTACAGTTAGTAATATTTAATATTTAGTAATATTTGACATGGAGCCGCTTCTGCTCCACCTGCTAGTGACTCTCACACCAAACCTGTTTAAAGCTGCAGCATCTAACCTAAAAAATACATTTTACATATGTATTAAAACTTTCTCTGTCCTAACATGAGACAGATAATCTCTAAAAAAAATCGATCTCCTCCCTTCTCTGCATAATTACTCCGCTCAGTCAGAAACAGCCAATCAGAACTAGCAGTAACCAGCTAGCCGCCATGCTAACAGGAAGTTTTCATTCAGTAACTCTGGATTGTTTATTGCAATGGATCCTGTTTTTGCCTTTGAATGTTAAGTTTTATACTTGAATTTTTTGGCAATGTTGAGAGGTTTTATTTTAGCTCTTTGCATTATTTACCTCTTCAGAGCCTTATGTTTTCAGTCTGTTAAAGATAGTATTATTGATAGCAGTTCAATTTGCACAATGCCTGTTTTGTTTAGTTTTCTTCTTGGAAAAGTTATTAAAAACAAGTTTTTGTCTAAATTAAGGTGAATTCATGGTTCCTTTTTCTACATAATGTAACAGTAGTGTTTATGATAAAAAATAAATAATAATTATGTGATCGGTATCGGGGATCGGTTATCGGGGATCGGAATCAGCGATCGGCCCTCATGGGTGATCGGTATCGGTATCGGGAGAAAAAAACCTGATCGGCACATCCCTACTTATGACAGTAAATTTTAGAAGTTTTTAAAGTGTAATTTTAAAATCCTGGTATATCTTGGTAGGGGTAACTGATCTGTCTATTGGGAATAGAAGATAGCAGTGTTAATCTGGCTTTTGCTCTGAGAGTTTTTGTAGTTTTTCCTCTCTCTGTGTGCACATCACATATCGTGCATTAAAGCTTTCACAAGAGGAATGAATGCGCTGGTGAGTGTATGATATGGTAGGTTGGGGTGAGACGAGAGTTACAGCAACTCCCTGGCCACCTGAAAGGAATTGGCAGGCCCTGGCGAGGATTCCTTCCAGAATGCCTGTTGAATAATGCATGGCCCCTCAGAGTAGTGGGGCCCTCTAATACCACATCGCTCCGAGACACTCCTCCTAAGATCAATAACACTTAGAAGCTGCTTTATAATGAAGGAGACACTAAAATTCCATCATCAAGTAATTAGTTGAACTCTGCCTTCCATTCCTCATCCCTCCTCACCAATTTTTCTCCTACCATGGTGAAATCCCAGGCACACCATTTGTTAACAGTGAGCAATGCGGAGACAGGATTTCCCCTGATGGAGTGTTTTTGAGCCCCAATGAGGAAACCTGTCAAGGCAGTTTGCCATCTTTTGAATACACAGTTTGAAATCAAGAGTTGAATTTCTCCATGGAGACACTTGCAAATGAGAACGAAGGAATAAAACATAAACCGTGTGAGAAAACTGAGTAAATGTTTAGTTTCTTATTTGACATTTCCTTCCTGGTTTTACTGCTCAACTACCTGGGGTCATCTATTACCATTTTCCACTTGACTCTGGAAATTCCCCTCAGCTACAGATTAAGACATTGTACAGAACAGTAACTCAATTGTGAAGGGCAGTCCAGCAGTCAGGGCTGGGTTTGGGAATGTATTGGTCATTAACATGTACTTTATGTATATGTTAATGACAAAATTGTTCATTATCCTTGTTACAATTGTAGTGTTTATGAACCCCGTAGATCTGACCTTTTCCACACATTTAACTGCTTTCACCAAAGGCCTTCAAAAGATTGAATCTTGGAATTAGCCATGACATCCTCTTAACTCCCAACAGTAGAGTCCTGACCCCTCAAAGTGTGAATGTTTTTATGAGCCTGTAGTTTAATGCTCCAAAAATATTTTGAGTTTATGTCAAAAAATCCCTTAAATGAATGGATGAATTAAATAAACAAACAGTTTGGTTTTAAAAAGGTCTTGCCATGAGATTTTATTTTCTTATTTGGGGGAATTTTGAGATTACTAGAGGATCTGAATGGCTCATACCAGGGATGTCCAACTGCAGTCCACAGGGGCTGCTGATTCAAGTGGCTGATTTATTTCAGAAAACCTTAAAATAACACATAATTATCATATTTTGATTGCCTTATATGTTGTAAACAATTGTGTTGAGTGTATATTTTTATTCAGTAAATTGAACATGTGTAAGTAAAAAAAAACCACATTTAAATATGAAAATGATTAGTTATGCAAGGCACTGTACATGGAATCCACTTTTCTGGCCCCATTCTGCGAGTCTGTCAGTCTGTAGATTGGAACTCTATAGACATAGGCGCTTTCCACCTCACTCTATTGGGAGGCCAGAGGTCATTGGGCAATAATGCAGTTTAAATGCACTGACATGAGGTTTGGGGTTCATTAGGGCTCCATTAAACCATTTGAGTGACATCACTCTCCCTGGGAGCTGGAAGGCAGCAGCACATGTGCAATTTATCCTAAACCTCCTCTGGAATCTTTGATGAGGTGATTTTTGATGTGCAATTCTAGACTTAAGGGTTTGTTTACAGAAAAAGGGTATTTTAGACATTGCATTGGTAAACTTAAAATACATCCTGTTGATGAGTAATTTGTTCTCCTTAATTTATTTTCAGCTCGACGCCACTGCACTTTTTCTCTGACTCATCAATATCGTTTCCATCTTCATTCATATTCACAGTCAGACTCTGCAAATTTCACTGTAGTCATCTGCAAGTAACCAAATTTATTAGGCAAGAGCATGGACGAGAATTGCCCTGGGAAGCATGGTTAATTCGGACCAGGGTCAGCATCTCATTATTCACTTTCCTCACTGTTTATTGGTGTGAGCTAGACAAAGGAGGTAGAGAAGGGGCAGTCAGGGAGTCAGGGCTTCACGGTTCTATGGGGCATCTCCACTTTTCACACCTCAAGTTCCTTCAGGTCAAGTGAACTTCAAGCCCTCCTCTGTCAATCTGGAATAATAGCAATTAACTAAAAGGAAGATTTTGCCCAGGGGATATGCCCTGGTGGTCCATTAGCAAAAAGCAGAAGTCTTGGTCTGGGCTGTAATTAGGTCTCCATGGGTTCTTACTGTCCTGCAGTCTAAGTTAAAAGTGGTGACGGAGTGGAGAACTAGGATGAGCCTGAATGAAAACTGAACATGCGATAAATAAACACAAGTTAGCCCAGATAAAAGTCATTCCAGGACCATCCAGTTCTCTCGAGATAAGCAATAAAACCAAGGCCTTCAAAATATGAAGTAATAATCCTGACTTGATTTTTTGTCTTTTTAATGAGGGAAGATATTTAAAGGTCCATCCACAAGAACCTTAGATCTAGTTTTGTGTTAGAAAAACTAATATCTAATCACATATCCTTCTGTGTGGTCTATGTTACCCTATATTCTTCAGGGTATTCAGTGTCCTTATACTAATCAAAATAACGTATTAAGTGTCCTTATACTAATCAAAATAACGTATTAATCCCACAGGGACATTACTTATTAAACTTAATATTGGGTCAACTGATCATAATTTGATTTGGAGCCAGTGGGAGTTATCTTCACAACCTCAGGGCCCGCCGGCTGACCTGGTGATGGCTATGATGCTAGTTCTGGTCGGCAAAACAAATCAACAGTGAAACTAGGAGCAGATGGATTTAATATATTGGATTAGCTATTATTATCTCCTTTTTGGGATGACAATAAAATGCATCAAATTACAAGAAGCACATTTTGTGCTTGCATATTGTAACTAAACTGTAAGAAGTAGAGGTTGGGAATAAAAAGAAGAGGGACAGACGATCAAGCAGGACAAAATATTGAAAACTGCTTTTAAAATCCAATCGGCTGTTCAAAAGACTCTTAGCCATAAAAAAGGAAAACCTGTTCATAAATCTTGCTTTCATGTAACTGAAATACGAGGGTCGATGTCATGACAGGCTGAACTCAAAAGCGAAAGGCTTTCTGTCTTTAAACATAGCAGGATTCTTGAGTTGCACAAGCTAGGCCTCTTGAAATGTGGCTCTGCTGATTGGATGGGTACAAAAGAAGTCATTTAAATTTCTTTAAACATACTGAGGGTTATAGACCAAAATGATTAATTGCTGTATCAAATTATTTTCAGTTGCAGTGAACTAGACAATCCACTGGGATGTTCATAAAAAGACAGCCATTTCCTTGTCCCAATTTAAGGAATTTAAGATGACATGTGGGAGAGATGGACCTCAAAGGACGTGTCTTTCCTTCACCCCAAACCTGCTCCTTTGAACTCTACAAAGAAACATCACATATTGAAAGTTAGAAGAAAGTTATCTTTGCCAACCAGAACAAAAAGTAATCTGAATTGTCCTGATAGCTTCTAACATTTCAAGAATCACAAGGAGATCCTGATGAAGATGTCTTATTTTTGGCAACAATCGAGGAGGCTTCATGGTAATCAGCAAGCCTGTCCCTTCGACGGTACATCGGTTTCTAGTTGTTCAGGGCTGTCAAACTGTGACTGCAAGCATCGTTCTTGATTGCGGGTACTCTTCTTTCTGGTGATGACTTGCTCTTTCAACAAGACAAAGCTGATGTTCACAATGCCCTTCTGACAAATGAATTCTTCCAGGAGAAAAACATTTTTCTTTGCATATTCTCATGATAAATCCCATGATGATGATTTAGGTATAGATGTCACGAGAGCTTTACAATAAAGGACATACATACCAGACTGTGGATGATCCGGCATTATGTAACATTCTCTCCGACCTACTGGTACCATTTGCATTAAGAATTTTGAAAGTAATCAAGAAAACAGTGGCTTAATTTATTTATTTTTATATTGCTTGCCAATTTTTAAATATTCTGTTACATTAAATGCAGTTTTCTAAAAGTTCTGTTTTTATTTTGTTTCTTGTGCACATTTCTCCTTTTTGCTTTACATTGTCTGCTGCAATAATTTAACTGTATTTAGCTTTTTATTTCATCTTAATGTTATTAGCTGTTGTATGTTTGCAACTGGAAATGTGGAGGTCATGTGCATTAAGTCCGTTTTGCAGATGGATGACTACAAAAGCACTAAAACACAATAGGTGAAGATTAATATTAAGCATAATGTGATACCGCAACAGATTATTGACAAAATCTTCCAAATGTATTAATGACACCTTTTATTTTCTCATGAGAAATCTATGGGGTTTAAAATTATCCTTTTGAGTACTATTTTTTAGGTGAGCTTAGGAGAAATCAGTAGGTTTCGTTCTACATTGGGCTTATAGTTTAACAGATATTTTTTGCTACTTCCAAATTCCCTTGTCAGTTCATGGTTGCCTTTCTGAGTAACACTAACTGACATCATCGCGTTTCAAGAATTAGAGATATAAAAATAAATCTTCCACAATTAGTTGAAGGAGAGGGAACATGCAATTTACAAGAGGAGTCGCATCTTAACAGGCAATAGTGGCAATGTGAGTCTAACAGATTAAAGACTAACACTTTAAAATTTAGATGGGCAAAAACGGACAACTGTGCTGCGGATCTTATTATGTCTGGTATAAATAGCAGCGTTTTCTTCATGTTGACAGCTTTTTGGACAGATTAATAGTTTTTTCTTAGTTCTGGCACCCTTCATTTGCTCTTGCTAATTCTGATAAACTTGTGCATTAAATACCAAATTTATTGATGCATAGTTTTTGCACAAACTTAATAAATAATATATCACAGATGTAAGTTAGCTTGAAAGGAATATCAACACAATTCTTAGAAGTTTTAAATGCACAATGTTTTCTTAATTTTCTATTACTTTAAACTTGTGTTGAATGAGGTTGAGTAGACTGTGCTCTTGGATGAATTTACCTTTGGTACTGACTTTTTAAATATAAATTGATAGTACAAAAAGTTTTTTTTTTCTCGCTATAAATACAGTGTTTTTAAAATACAAAGATGAGGCTTTATTAGAATGATCTAGGCACTCTAGGACAGTTTGTGTCCATGATATGTGGGGTCTGCAGAGATGCAAAATGCCTTTTTCACTAACCCTAGACCTAGACATGTCCTGGGTAAAGGCACGATCATCTCTGCAGATCTGATTGTTCATTGTACTGTAGGTGTCATGTTTTGTTACATGATCAAAACCGCAAAGTAATGCATGTGCACAAGACAAGTCAGACTGAATTATGGTGGTGTGCAGGGTGACCAGGAACTCCTAAGGGAGGTTGTAGTTCTTGAGTCCTGCAAAAGCGTGATTTTTAGGAACTGGAAGTGAAACACAGTATATCGTTGTTCAGGATGGTGAGAGTAGGGAGATAAGTATCTGTTAAGACGCTGTTGCAGTGGTTCCGATGGGACACTTGATATGCTGTTTGAATTTTACAAAGTCTTCACCTGTAACACTGTGAGATCAGTAAACCAACCTTAGTGTATAATAGCTGATTTCGCTCTGGCTCCACCCTCTTGGAGAAGCTGGAAGTGTGGCATCCGTAGTGTGCAGTCCAGGTTGTGCTGCACACTGGCTAGCTCGATCTCCTAAACTCACACCTTTAAGTGAGCTCCCATTAATAAACATGGGGGTAGCCATGTATTGGCTTTTCACACGACTGTTTGCATTTAGCTGCACTGGATACTGAAAGGAGCCTCGCTTCATTCCTGCTTCTGATTTATCTGAATTTTCATCACCTCAATTGATCGAGGCCATTTACTCGAGGGACAGACATACAGACTAAATGACTATTGACTGCCAAGTGTTTGAAAAATGCATTTGTCAGACCACCAGTGCTATTGATGAGGGTGTATTAAAAAATGTCTGAAGAATCAATGGGAAAGGAAAGAGTGTCTAGATGTAGACTGCCACTGAATGTTTTGCTTTCTAATTTTTGCCCTCTCCCTCTGAAGCTCAGATGATTTTCCTGCTTTTTTTCTGTATTTTTCCTTTGTCTCCTGGTGCTTATGTGCTAACCACTTCTGGTGCAATGCAGTAAACCAAAGCAGGAAGAGTAGCAGGTTGTAATGGGTGTGTGTGTGGAGAGCTACGGCAGGGGCATTGATAGCATCTGTGGGTTTATATTGTCTAAAAATCCTTCTTGCCACACAGATTAAAATACTTATTTTAAGATTAAAAAAAACTACAAATATTAATTATATTTGGGCTCAATGCTGGGGTCATCGACGCAATATGAGCAAATCATATGTTTGGGATTGAAATTTCTATAAAGACTGTGTCTTTTAGTTAGAAATGTAACACTCAGTTAGCCAAAGATTTAAATATGCCAAATCTGTTTCATTTTATCAGCCCTAATTAATCAGATACTGAAGGATTTGATTGTTGTGTCCTGTTCATTAAATTCAGTTTAAATTCTCAGTTTGGCCAAATTTAAAATGTCCAATTTAAATACAGTTCTAAGAAGATCTCGAGATATATTTTTATGAATAAATATGAGTAATATTACAATTTCTTAAAATTGTAAGAGCTGAAAAAAGACAAAAGAAGATGGAAATTAACATTGACTAGGAAAAAGCTGAATTGGTACAGCTCTTTTTTATTACCTGATATATATTATTTATTTTGGGTTTGTTCCTTATTTCTTCTGTAACTGAGGTCATTAGTTGCTTTAGCAAAACACATGCTTTGGGTTTTCTGACAATTAGAGAAATTTCAGAACTCTTCATGAGATTTCTTTGTCACTACTGATCGTACATTTGGGTTAACTTGAGAAGTTGGTATACAACCACATCACATATGTTTACTCTAAATCTGGGAGATTGATTGATTGAAAATCTTATACTAACCTTGACCAACCTTTAAAAGCCAGTAATCTGCTGCCTCCTAAACTAAGCCAGTTTTAAGAAGTCTTCCTTCATTCAGGACCAGTCAGGACTGCAGCCACCTTCATAGTCATGTTACCTGTCTGGCAGCTGGCTGTACAGGTTGATGGTTGTATTTGCTGTAGGATTTTAATGTCCTCATTTCATGACTGGCCAGACTTTATGGAAGAGATGATGAAAGGGACGATAGTCGACACCATCTCATATATATCATGCCCCCTTTACACACTCGCTGTCTTAGACTATCTCTCCATCTCTGTTTTATCTCTCACCAAGATGGCGTGCCTTCTGACTAATGTCCTATCATTAGTGAGTGATGGACAGCTTTTGATGTGTGTCCTTGATCACTGATAGAATGTGTGGCTGTGTTTATGAACTCAACCAGTCAAATTGAAACCCTTTGAAAAAGCACTGTGTGTTTTAAAGCAGAAAAAACATGGGGAACTGGCAAGATGATGGACTTTGTGAAAAGGAAATAGCTATCATTTCTATTGGATTGAGTTTTGCCTGGTCTTTGTTGCCAACAAAGCAAATAACACGCAAGGACCAAGTTTGCTATATTTGAATAGCTTTATGCTCAAGGGATAGTTCTAATTTTTAAGAATTTTTACAAGGACATCAGCAATTGTTCTCATGTGTAGTAGAAAAATTTTAAAAAGTACAGTGAGTTTTGTAGGAAATTGCCAGTAAAGTGATCAAATTGTGTGTTTGTGGCAAACAAGACATTATTTATACATTGTTTTAGACCACGCATGGTGAATTTGAGCTGTCACTCTCTGGGAGGAGATTGATAATGCTGAAGAAAAATTCTGACATTAGGCCACTACTCTTTTAAATATTTTGAAAAGGGCTCTGTTGTAATCTGAGTCTGCCTAAAATGTATCGAGGTTGAAGTTACTTCTTGTGACCTTAATTTGGCTAAACTTTGCAATTTCTGCTCCAGATCTGAATTGGAAGTTGAATGAAGTTCGTAAAGAAATAATCTTACTTGGGCTAAAGAGAGAGAGAGAGATCTGAACTGGTGCTCAGTGGTTCAATGGGCTTGATCAAATATTTTGAAAAATTATTTTATTTTAATTGAAATGTTTAAAAAAGCTGACTTCATACTTTGAAGATTTTAGGTTTTCAAGTGTTCAAATATGATTTATGCCCTATTCACCTAATTGTTAACAATTTCAAGAGGGCTAATGTAAGAAAGTAATAATGGCATTGGGTTTTAATAAATGAAGCTAAAGTTCAAGGAAACTAGTCCACCATTGACAGGTTTGGAGAGAAAAACACAAGTCAAGGAGACTTGACACATGTCATGTCTCCTTGTAGCTTTGAGTTAAGGCCAAAGCTACAGTAGAAGCTGTAGCTTTGACCTTAACTCTGCTTATCCAAGTGTTGAGGAGGTGCAGACTGATGGCTCTAAGGTCAAGAAGGGTTGCTTTACACCAGTGGAATATGCTTGTACACTCAAGTTTGTTATTGTATACTGTATGTGCATGATCACCTGCTTATGTGCTTGTAAGTGTTTGTGATACCCAGTCAGCAAATCAAACATGTCTGAGTGTGATCAATGGCATTGTAAACATTGAGCCAGGCCCAAACAACCCCCTGAGGACTGACACTGTTTGTGTGAGATCAGCAGAAAAAGCCCTTATCGGGCTTTTACGGGTTTCCCCTCGGCGTTGGGACGGTATGTGCTTTGCATAGTAATGTCATAATCTATTCTTCATTAAGGCTTAACGCAGCAGTTAACATGCCCTTTGATAGGATCACACTGTGCCCTCACAGCAGCACAGATGAGGCCTGCGTGTCACTGATAAAGCCCCCAGAATGCAATAGAGATGGTAAAAATATGCGACAATGACGTCTCCGAATGCCAGCAGCAGCGTCGGCCGCAGCTTCCAAAGACACTTGATGTCATTAAGAGCTGCGTTAATTTTAGAAGAGAGTTCTCAATGTTTCCCATAATTCAGAGAAAACGCTGACGTTTGGAGGGCCCTGTCATGAGGTGCCATGTGCTCCCTGCTGGATGCTGCCATCTGGCCTGGTTTATAGCAGGCTGCTAAGGTTGCAGTGAGGGCTCCACCAGCTGATGTTTAACTGGCACCATCTTGAACCTGAAACCAGGCTGTGTGTGTGGGCAGCAGCACTCCCACACCTACAGTCTGTTAAGTTGCACTTCCTCTTTGAGACGCAGATGTGGCCGTGTGTCAGCCAAGTATAGGAGATACATGACTACAAGACAAATGAATATATGCCTTATAGCAGTGTGGTTACCTAGAATCCTTTGACTGTTGAGAAGAAAAAAAAACACGCCAATCTGTCATCCATCTCAGGTGAAGATACTGCAGAAAATGTGGGATTTAAGAATCAAGACTGTTTCTCCTGAACAGAATGAATAATGGATTTATGGAGTCAAAGGAAAAAGATAATGGCTGGAAAATGGAGAGGAAAGGGAAGGAATGATTGACAGTGATGTGTAGGATAATAGAGTGGTGATCAAAATTCACCAACTCTCACCTGCATAGAGGCTTATTGTCTCTATGCAGGAGGCATAAACCCATCAGAAGAGAACTGCTGATGGTGAGTCTTTGTGTTTCTGTCTTTGCAAGGATCTCAGAGATAACTTATTCAAATTTATTTGGCTTTCCCTTTTTTGTATATATGTTTTTAAAATGATTTTATACGCTGCTACTAAAAGTATGACAAATTGTCCTGTTTATGTGTAAAAGCTCTTTTTCTCATTTGCACCTACTTCACCTTTGGAATTTTTATTTTGTTAATTTTCATCCCACTTCATCCAAAATAGGAACTGGGAAAGTGTGAAATTAGATGCTTGAAATATTTCACTCTGTGTTTGATGGACCAAACTTTTAAAGACATAATGGTTTTAATTTATTGATATGTACTTGTACACCATTATGTCACCTAATTTAAAAGTGACATTCATCATATTGCAGTGTGTGTGTGTGTTGGAAAATGTTTCTTCATACATGAATGTTTTCTTTAAAAGGTTTCCTGTATCTAAAATACAAGTGAAACCCTGAAAAGTTAAAGTACCTTGCTCAACTGCAACTGTGCTAATCACACTCGCCCTTTGACCAGATTTACCTCCAAAACAAATAATTCTAACTTCATCATGTTGGGAGGAGAATCCATCACGCTACCGTGTTTCCACTGAGGCTCAGTATCATTGATTAACGCAATCAGAGATACGGCATATCGCCCATAAATGAGTTTGAGATTGACACTCCAGTTTATTAGGCTCCATGCTGCAAACCGCGTGAAGTGTAATTAAAGCTCTCTCCCTAGCAAACACTGACATGCAAACTAGCACCCTGTTGTTCAGCTGAGCATTGCATTATGTTTCATGTGTTTGGGATTTTTAGTTGTTGTTCATGCGGTGGCTAAAAATGTAACCCCTAAATTAGTTTTTGCTTGCTATCTGTTGACTTTCATAAGATGAAATCTGCTATCTTTTCTTTTTTTTTCCACCAATCACTGAAACCAAACTTAAATCAGAATAAAATCATAACTTCACAGGACAAATATTTTCAGTTATTACCAAATAAAGGGCTGTGTATTTAGTTGCAGGTAACACCTGTTGCTGTTTTGTCAGCCTTTGCCTGGCTCATTTTTAAACTTCTTATAAAACAATAATGGGGGGGTGTAAGAAAAGAAATTTAAAAGAAAGAATATGAAGTTTGACTGAACTACACTGAGACAACAATTTAGTCTTATAATAATTGCTACCCTGAATCGAGGTGCTCTGAGGTAACCTTTCATGCTAAATTAGCTATTTCCTAACTGGGTGTTTTGACATGCTGTTGAGCACCTCTGGATTTCCTCAGTTTCAGCCCTGAGGTGGTGAGGCAAATCAGACTTTGGTAGATGTTAGCTGTCAAATAAGTCATTAAAGAAAAAAAAAGTCCAGAACTTTCTGTAGCCTGGCCATTACGGTTCAAGTTCTTTTGAAAGAATGATTTCTGTTCATTAAATGTCACTGGCCATAGTAATTTCTCCTCCTCTTCTGGATGCCCAAAGCATTTCTCATAAAATATTACAGGTCTGTGCTCTGTTGGAGGAAGGAAAGAAAGAGTTTTTGGATGTTCTATCCTTAGTAGGGAAACTAAGCAATACCGTACGACTCAGTTTTTTAAAGCATATTTCTCAATTGACACACCGTATCACTATATTTATAACTCAGAACATTATTTATTAGTGAAGCAAATGTTTTTCCTGTTTAATATTGCACTCAGTGCCCTGAAAAAGTGTTAAAAGCTGTTTAACCTTTTCAGATGTTGTCATCTTACAACCCCAAACCTCAGTGTCTAGGTTTATATTAGATAGACCACTATGATGTAGTGCATAATGGTGAAGTTAAGGGAAAGAGATAAATAAGAATTTGAAAAGTCTGGCGGACATGTGTGCTGAGCCTTCTTGAGTCAACACTTAAGAAGTTGTAATCTCTTGACTGTATGTTCTTTGTTTGACTTCCACAGTTTTTCACAGTGGCAGTGGTGTGGTTAGGGTGAAAGTTTAATTTAATTTTATCTAGTGGGTTTAGAGTTAGACACAATACAAATCTTTTTCAAAAATTTATGAAACCATACCTAGTTTTCCCTTTACTTAATTATTTTCTCCCAATAACACATTCAAGTCATAGTTGTAATGTAACAAAATGGAATATTTCCTTCTTAATCTTACGTGTTGCTGCTTTTGCCACGTTTCTAACTTTGTGCAGAGCTCAGAGATCACACTCTTATTTTAGGTCTGAGTTGCGATAAATTAATGATTTGCTATCTTCAGATTTATGACCTGCTGTCATTCCTTGTGGCAAATAAACTTGAGATGAGTGACATATTCTAATATTCCGTTCTTAATATTGAATAATGCCACACGTAGCACCCACACGCAGAGCTCCCAGATATCACAGAAGTAGAATATTAAGCATGCCCAAATGCAATTTGAAACGCCCAGGTGTGAAAACGGCATTTCTAATGCAGCAGGGAGGTCATCAGATCTGCAGCTTGGAGTGATCTGTTTTGCTGTGGCAATCCTGGTGCTATCAATTTAAGCTTGGTGATTTGGGATGGCAATGGGTCGCCTTGGACAGGTAATCTGGTGCAACCATTAGAGCCTGTTAAGTGGCCGGGCCTCAGGTGTCGCACCTTGTCCATCAGTCTCTATTTGGTCAAACTGGAACCTTTGTTTCCTGCGTTAGATCCCTCCTGCACTACAGGTAGCTGAATGGCGAGAGCCTGGCAGAGGTGCTGACACCCCAAATCGACAACGGAGACTAATGTGGTTTAAATGAATTGACTGACCTGCCACATTAACCACCACAAAGACCCAGTTGTAAAGCCATCTCCCTTCAATTCCATCATTTTAACACTCAACCTCCAACGATAAGGGGATGAAACTGTGGGTTGGTCTGCAATTAGAGGGGGAAATTAAAAACTAACGGGTGCATAAAATGGGTGAAGAGCTTGAAAGATTTTAATATTCCCATAATAATCCAACAGATTAATCTCTGTTCAGAGAAGACCAAGCTACTTATCGCTACCTCCTATACTGACACGCTGTCTTTGAACAAATATGTTTTACATTGGGACACGTTTAAAGTAAAAATCACTTTTCAGATGCCTCATCAAAGCAGCGTGCTTCCCTTCAAAGACATACCCCCACCTCCCCAGCTGTTACAGATTTACAACAAAATGATACAAGCAGAAAATAACTTGTGAAAGTTAAAGTGAAAGCACTTGAGGAAAAAAAACAAAATACTTTATGGTGTTGGCACACTACACGAATGAAAACAATCTCCCATCACTCTGAAAGTGACCTTTAAAGGCCAAGGAATGGAGGATTGAACATTGACTTTATGCTGCTTTTTGTTTAAATTGCGCTGGAAAGATTCGCATTAAGGACACAAGCTGCACAATCAATCAGGGGCCATGAAGTATATTGTACCTATTAAAGCTGTACAACCAGAAAAACCCATCCAGCATGGATGAGAGTTGTCCACAAGTCACTTTGCCAAATCTCCAATGGCTGAAATGAATGTTCTTTCACTAGATGACTGGCATCTAGTTTGTCTAAAGCGATATGTTCCAATTGTTTTGAAATTCAGATCAACTCCTTTTTTGTCCCCCCAGGCTAATTTAACACACGAACAGTCAAGAATGAGTTATTTTTAAACATTTTATTTTAATTCCTTAAAAAATACATATTAGGAACTTTTGATAATAATGCATTTACTTTGAGTAATTCATTCCAAAGTAGAAATTGCTTTCCTCACAATTGTTATTCAAAACTGGCTGTAGACCCAAAAGTGGTACAAATCATTTCAGTGTTAATTCATTCACAATCACAGTTCTAATGGCTGCAATAGGGAAATGTACTGGATCCCAGATGTCCAAATAAACATGAACTGTCACTTATGTTCAAAGAAGAGGTTTGGACATAAGCCACATTTCCTTCGAGTTGTTTTTTTATGCACATTTTGAAGGATCTCGATAGAAAAGGTTGATGGAAATTGATGGAAAGTGAATAGAAATGTATTTTTTTTGGTGACATTTTAAAAGTTCTCTCAAAATTTGCATAACAATTGGATGGAAACATTGGTTATTGGTTTCCAGCTGTTGTTATTTTTTTTAATAAATGCAACAGCAGATGCTCTTGTTTCCACATCCAAATAAATCATTGACGTTAATAAAAATTTATATAAAGATTTATCTTAAAAACTAAGAAAACTCCAACTTAGTTTGGAAGTCTGTCATTTTACTTCAAAAAAATGTACAGCTTTTTTATGAGTTTTGATGACTTGTTGATAATTTAACTTTAGGAAATGCTTGAAAACTTTCTCTTAATTACCTAAATAATTTCACATTATTCTGTCATTTGGCACGGAGAAGTAATTTTGGTTGTAATAGCTGACATAACACAGAGAAGTTTTAGCGTAAATGAATGTCAGTAAATGACAGGAAGGAGGAAAAGTTTGTCTTTTTATACACTGAATGTAAACCATTGCTAAAGTGAATTCTTGTGTGGTTGGGGCTCACTTGTTTTTTTTCCCCCATTCTTTCTGTCTTTTGTGTATTGATGAGAAGGGAAAAGTTTGGGATGTAGCTTCTCGCAATGTAACCAAGTTAAATGAGTGGCAGGTGGTAAAAGGTGCATGTGCTTTGTTCACAGAGAGGAAGGAACGTGATGGCAATCACGCCCCTGACGAAACAATTATCCCCCCTCTCAGCCTGCTGCCACATCTGACACACAGGGCAAGATGAGAGTCTGCGATCACCGTTCAGCACCTCCATTTTTCTCCTGTCCTCGCCTCTCTGCCTCAGATTTTGTCTTCTCTTTCACCTAGCCATCACTGTAATTAGTGCTTCTGTCATTTGTTCTGACACGGGTGCTCACGCTACTTTGTGCATGTTTCTGTCACGGAGGGCCTTGGAGAAGGTGGATGTGCATTGGGCCTCTAAGAGCGTTTGTTTGTCTGATGGGGGGGATAAAGCGAAGTAGCAATAGGTTGACTCTTTGAGCAATTGATTCTCAATCGCTGAAGAAGCATTTTCCTTTTTTCTTTTCTTTTTTTTCTCCACCAATTCAACACATGATTAAAGGCGGTGGGGCAATTACTATTCATCTGGAAGAAGACAGGAGGGACAAGCCTACAAAGAGTGTGAGAATCAATCCATGATGAGCTGTTCTCCTCTCCTATTTCACACATTATCCTTCATCCTTACTAGCTCTTTTTCCTGCCTTTCCTCACTTTGTGCTTTTTCCTCTTCAGATTTGGTATTTCTGCCAGTTTTCTTTTTTGGTTATTTGTCAACTGTTTGACGATATGACCAAACACTTTATTCATTTTTACCACAAGCCCATTAAGGGTGTTGCTTGTTGTTTTATCAACAAACACTGATCCAATAATGTGCATTAGAACAGCTCTATATAAAATAACTTGCATAGGATTTCTCAGGACAAATACAAAATATTGAGCATTGAACAAGAAGCAGTATATATTAATACCCATTTTCACATTTCTTGTTTAAGGCATTCTTAAATGTTTAAGGAAAAAGTTTTTTTTCCAACATTACTCCAAAACAACCAGTTGACATTATAAAAGGGCATTCTTGTACAGTAATGCACAAGAATTACACTTTAAGCAGCAGCTGGATTTTCTACAGTTATCAGACCAAAGAGTGGAGTTAGTGATCTTAGAAATGGTTGCTGTAAATGTTGATATCCAGCTTTGCTTTGCTTCATATTCGAGGTTTAGTTGATTAAAGCTCTTCATCCAGACAGAGCAATGTGTGGGAATAAGGTCGTATTCACTCAGTGTAATTGCTTTTTCAGGCAGGACTGTCCCAGGTCTGGCTCGTGTGGCGCATGCATCTGTCCCAACTCATTAAACCCAGCAAATTGTTTGTTGGTGATTTCATTTAGTTCTTGTGATTGTTGACTGTTGATGTGGGATGAGAATAAAACGAGACGGGGGAAATGTCTTGTTAACTGGAAGTTTGTTGACACAAACGTCTAAATTATATTTGCAACAAATGGAATAAAAAATGAACTATGTCTTGTGGGCATGCAAATGATTTATATACATGTGACACAAATTGAGAGGTGCTACATGAATGACATTAGTGGATCTTGAGGTAGCAGGTATGAGTGGTACAGCCAACAAATTCTGCTCATTTATAGTAATCAGAAAATCCTCCTGTTTGCCTTATTAATTATGAAGTGTAAAAAGAAGAGCGTTGACATGTTTATTCGTTCCTTTGATAAACATAATAAGTTGGAAAAAAATCCAAGGGCCGAGACTTTGTTTTTTGTTTGCTCCAAAATCAAACAGGACAATCCTTGTTCTTCAAAATTGAGAGGCTTACACTTTCTTCCTCTACACAACAGAAAAGCATGACCAATTAAAGTTTATTTTTCTTCACAGAGCTTTGCACGGCTAGGGAAAGACAAATGCAGACAGGCGCTGAAGTCGGCATGATCAGGTTAAAAAAAACTGTGCTGCATGAGAACAGGATCTGGGAAGACTGGATAATTGTGCTTTCTCAAATATGCTCTGGGAGTCTTAATGTTTTTAATACCTCACTAAAATATTTTCTGAAATGGTTATTTCTGCTTCATAGTATTTAATTATTTGATGGCTGTTTGATTGTTTACAAACGATTTGATAATCTACGTTTGTGGCCATTTTTCAGTTAAGACAAGACCGAAAAGGACTATAAATGTCCACGTCATTGTCATATTGTTGGATTTTGAGCATTTCCTCCTCTGGAAACTTGTGAAAAACATTGGATAATTCACTCTACTGAAGATATTTTTGCACTGCGAGGGACACATAAACAAGATCATGTTCATAATCCAGTAGTGTGCACAAATATATAAAAAAATTGCATGCTGGACATCCCAAAGAACATGTTGCATTACTAACAGGCATCTAAAGTTTCATCCCAACTAAATTTAAGTAATTAGAAAATATACTCTGAGATTGTAAGCGGTGGTGGTTGTACAGCAGGCGATGCTAATCGCTCTTTGTGTACATCTCATTATACGGGACGGAACTAAAGCAAATCACCGTCCTGAAACAATTAAATTATGGGCATGCGAAGTGAAATCAATTGTCAATTATACTATCATGTCACTTCATCCAAGGAGGCTCCTTTCTTATTGGGTCTTCCAGGCCAGCATGTAGCCATGGCGATTGTGCTTGTGGAGCCAAAGTCACCTCAGTTAAAAACATGAAAAGATTCTAACAGCAGAATTAAATTGCATTTTAGGATCTTGAACGGTAAAAGAATGTAATAAATTACCCCCGAGAGTGAAAACATGATGTGTGTAATGAATGAGAAATTTGATTTAGCATCAGGGAATACTACAAAACCCACATGTTGTATTATTGAATATCACGCAAGACACAGAGTGATTAATTTGAGATAATAATGCAGAAATTGAAAATAAAGAATATATTTTGAGTGCTTAGTTAAAGAAAGTGACCTTTCAAACACATGCTGATGTAAATGTACTATTTAATTAAGGTTTCATGACCTGATGAAGCTTAGATGGCATTTAAAAGGACAAGTCAAAGGAATATTTGCATAACTGTAATATTCTTTGTGCTCTTTGTACTTGGTATGGATGATGTCACAGACAATGTGCAGGGCAATGAACTGCAAAGGCACATCGTGCCTCATTCGAAGAGTAAGTGATCCCTCGATTGCTGCGATAAGCAACTTTAAAATGAAAGGCGACTATCTTTAAAATGAAATGCCGAAGAAAATATCCATAATGCAATGTGATGGTATGATTTGTGAACCCAGGCCTCCTGGGCCTCTCAGACACAACTATTTGAAATTTTAAACAGTGCATTACGCAGCAAAAATACTGGTATTGTCCCTTGATATTTTTGCCTGTTATCTTTGTTTTGCACATTTACTTATAAATCACCTTTTACACCTGGGCAGGGTTTAGCAGTGCACTGCTAGTTTTACTAATGTGAGGAACAAAGCGTGCTCACAGCAAGGCATCTCAGGAGGTGTGCTGGATTTTTATGGTCTGTTTATGTTTCCTTTGACTGCCTGTTGCAGTGAAACCATGTAATGCTGTTAGTCAGCTTTAACTTTTAACACTGTGAAAGTTTTTTTTCCCTCCCACTTTCCTGAGCTCATCTTCAAACAGCTGTGGTATATAATTCTCCCTATCAGAACAGTTCTGGCCCCTTCATGTTTGGTATAATATGAGGAAGTATAAATTTCATTTTTTGAAAAACGAAAAAAAAAAAAAAAAATCAGCAAAGCATGCAACAGGGGAAAATTGAGCTATTTAATACTCTGTTTGCACATGGTTTTCCTGAGCTTTATCACCAGTGTTCCTCTATTTTTGTAGCAGTAAGTGCAAGAATGTGAATTACATGTCAGGTTGAAACAATTTGAAGGCAGTATTCCTTTAAGTTTATTTGTTTTTAAACAAATAAAAATAGATTTTTGTTAATTTCATAAAAAATAGCAATATGTGTTAATAAAAGTTTATAAATATTTTTTTTCCCACAAGACTCGATTGTTGTGGAAAAGAAAGGTTACTGATTCAGATCAAAGCAAATCCATGTGCTAAAATGGCCTAGTTAAAGTCTCTGACTAAATTCCTTTGAGAAGCAGACAAGATTTGACAATTGATGGTTTTTCTGTGTAATTTGATTGAGTATAAACTACCTTGTGAAAATGGCTGGACCAAAGTTTCAGTCTTAGAATGTGATCTGTCCTTTTAGATGTGTGATTATTTTCTAACAAGTTTTTTTCTATTTGATTTTTAATCTTCTTTGAGTTTTACTCATAAGATGAGAGATGTTATTGATGCGATTCAGAAATTTGCAAGTACATAGCATGCAGCTGAAGGGCATGCAATTGTCCAAAATGACAGTTGCAAACCATATGAATAAATAGTGAAGTTACACTCTTAAATTCTTGAAAAACTTTCAATGTAAACAATATTACTGTAGTGTTTCTAAGTACTGAATATTAATCGACATTTACAATTAGTACAGCAATTAGATCAACTACAAATGAACACCATCATGCATTATTCAACAATTTAAGCAACTGTCAAGAGATGCCACAATATAAATTGCCTACCATTTATGTGTTATACATTCATGTGCTTTCAAACAATTTTCAAGAAATTTACTAAAATGCTGCACAGCCCCAAATGCTACCAATAGCTACAATTTGCTGTTAAATGGTAAAAACCTGCAATTACCCAGCTTTTGCCATCTTCTTGGCTTTTCAGTTTGCTTCACAGTATACAATCAGAAATCACATTCTTTAATATTCATGCGGCATCCGTTCAAGTGTGCTGCTCTTTCTTGTGATGGCTGGATAACTGGATAGATGGATGGACACTTCCATAGAACACACGTATAATAATCAGTGGCGAGCTGTCAGGACCTTTCGAATATTCAGAAAAGGTCAAGAGCTGAATAAAAAAAAAACAAAAGTAGACTGACTACAAATAAAAATATATAGTAAAAAATTAATTGCATAAACCCTAAAAATAAAAGCAAACATTTGCAAATTTCTATGCTGCCATAACAACACTAAAATAAGAAGCGAAACATGTTTGGCAAACATGGTCTATGGGTTTCTTGCCCATACCAGAACATCCTTATAACCCAAATGGAAAGGAATAATGGAAGAGCACAACTTTCATTTAGATCATCCATGGAGTGTTTCTTCCTTATTTCCCATGAGTTTTTAAATGCAAGGCCTATCGGAGAACCTTTTGCTGGCTGCATCGTGCTGTGTACCATGACTGCAGCCTGGGGTCAGCTGTTTCAAGATGGCTCTGCAGGTGAGGCTCAGATTCTTTTTCACCTTCCACATAATCACACTTGCCTGTGCAGGTGTCGCTTTATACCTTCAACCAAGTTCTCTAAGGTTTTCCATAGTGTGGAACGTCTTGTATTTTTTTGAAAATATTGTTTTTGTACTGTGGGGACTAAACGTGGAGGGCATTTATGGATTCCCAGTTCCATTGTGGAGCTGTAAGCAGACACATCCCTTCTGTTTTAGTCACAAGTTGCCCCACAACAATTGCACAGAGCTGCTTCCTTTCAAATGTTGTAATTTAAAACGGCTGTTTTAAATTACTCAGGCTGATCCCGAGTATTTTAGAGCTAGATGGATTATTTGGAGTGTAAAATCCAAAAAAATCAAGCAATTTACATGGACATAAATTTGGATGTGCTGTTTTTACATAAAGTGGAATTCAAACCTAGAAAATAATTCTCCTTACTAAAACTGGCTAAAATCAATATCACATTGTAATATCATTTCACAACTATCTATTTTCTTTCTCATTACATGAAGCAAGTTTGCCAAATTAACCAGTTACTTTAAATCTAAACCTGCCAGAGGAATTTTGGGCTTAAATAATTCATTGCTGGCTAGTTAATCAAATCTTGACCTTCTAATCCTAAACTGTTATTAAATATATGTGCTGCCAGTTAAGTTATTAAGATGAGTATTTGAGTAAATGTTTTAAAATGCCTTTCAGACTTCACAGCATTGTTATAACTCTCAGTAATTAACGCTCCCAGCCCTGAATGTGGTCAGAATCACTCAAAGCAACTCGCCCTTGGCTTCTTGAGCAGACACACATTTTCCAGATGACGAGCTCCATGATTGAATGGACACTGGCCTGTAATTAGACTTTAACAATATGCCTGATGCCGTCTGCTCCTCAGCCTCCCCCCCCCTCTCTCTCTCTCTCTCTCTCTCTCTCTCTCTTATTCTCTCTCCCTCTTTCTCATCCTCTCTCTCCCCCTCTCTCTTCCTCTCTTTCTCTCTGTCTCTCCATTTGCCCTCAAATCCACAGACTCGATGGTTTCCATGTAATGACTACTGAAATGGGTCATTCTGTCTTATTGACACAGTCTGGACATTATGGCATGTCAGCATCAGGGATCACAGTTTCTATAGTAATGACTGCTGTTGTTGATCACAGTCCCTCTTAATGACCTCAGCTGTGTTTGAGGAAAGTTGTCTTCTTGCTGCCTGTGGTGCTCTGTCCATCCGTCTGTCAGCAAAGTTCTAGAGAGTATTTCGGGACGCATACTGACATACAACAGTTTTTAAAAAATATATAATTAACTTTAACATTCAAGCAGTGAAACCACATTAAACGTGAATTGCCTCACAGCCATTGGGAAATATTTTTAATAGTTACAAAGGGCTTTTCCAACAAACAAACATCTTAACTGGAGGTAGAATAAAACGTAAAGTCAAAGTACACGTCATCATGTTCGTAGGACAAAATCTTACATCTACGTATAGAAAAAAACGGAGCTAAATCACCACAATTTTAGTGCAGTAAGTTGTAGTGCCACAAAGAAATGAATAACGTCTATTTTTAAAAAATTCATTATGCTGCCAGCTTCACTCTCTTTCTTTCAAGAACGCTGAAGCTGTGAGAGTGTGAAGGTTAAAGCAAAAACCTTCAGCCTGACCCACATGTGAAGGCTTATTGTGTATTGTCCATTCATTTGAACACCGCTACAAGAGAAATTTTCTACATCCCACTGGCTACTGCACAAACTCAAAACAGGAATTAGTTGGCCTCATGCCGAGCAAGTTGAAAGATTTTTAACTAGCACTCCAGCAACAAACTTCTTTTGTAGCTTAAGCGATTCAAACAACCCAAAAACTTCAATACTTTGTTCAACTGTTAACTCAGTTTTTTGGACCGTTGATTAAGAGAATGCCTTGTTTTAATTCCTTTTATGACAATCATATAGGAATCATAGGAGTAGCATTTATATTGATAAATGTAGCTGCCACTTTAGACTTGAACCTTGATTTTTATTTTTATTAGTTGAGATTTTGTGATGCGGTCAGTCAAATTCTGTTAGTTTTCGTCGGATAAGTTTGTGTTTTTCAGCAATAATACTGTTTGACTCACTGAATTTCAAACTACAACCGCCATATTCAAATAATAAGAGTGGTGGAAACATCAAGTTAAAAAAAAAGAGTTAAAACTGATATCCTCTTAGCAATATTAAGCAACGTTTTGTCGGTCAATGCAGAAGTTTACTACTTTAATATCAGTGAAAAATCTTTGCTGTTATGTACAGGAAGGGAACAAAATAAAACAGCAGAATTTAGAGTAGCATACGTTTACATGTGTGTAAAATTATGCCTGCTTGATGCAAAATGCAGGACAGCATCTCTTCTCCATGCAGCATGCAATGCTCCTCATTAATGTGTGTATCTGTGCACTTTTAAAAAGAACTGTGTCCAAGATTTGTCAATGAGCTCAGCTCTTGTATCTGAGCACAAAAACAGCCTTGATTAGCTTAGCATTCATGATTATAACATGTTTTAGGCACAAAATTAAAAACTCTTAATAAGCAGGTTGAGGTTTGAAATCTTTGCCAAATAAGAGCTGAAGCTCAGATCTTGTACGAAGACTAAATTGAAACTAATCTTACCGCAGTGAGGCACCGTAATCATTTAAAACCGCTACTTGTGATAATGTCTGTATACACCCAGGGGAGCCATATTTAGATAAGGCTAGAAAAAGAGGATATTATCAATTTTATTTTCCAATTTTTGCACTATTTTTATGAAAGACCTGCATCTTCAGGCTGTCCTCGGAGACTGAATGTGGCGAATGTAATTCTGATTGCGCTCCCTTGGGCATTGCATAGGTGACATGACTGAATTTAGCTTTGATGCCTGAGGCCCTGACGGAGTCTGTGCCACCCATGTGCCTCCTAATCTCTCTAAAACAAGACAGTCCCCTGAGCCCGTAGTCTCTGGCTATGCGGAAGAAGTGTATAATTGTGAATTTTAAAATGCACATTTATCCGTGTGGCTTATTTGTGTCTATTTCACTCTTGCCCGAGTGTGTTATTGACTTATGTCCATCTCTTGTAGTTCTATGCTTTGTCATTTCTATGAGGAGAGTAGAAATGACAAAGTCGCTGTTTACATGATGTCTGCAACCATAGCAACAAAAGAACCTTGTAAGAATCTCCACATCCAATTATCTCCCTTCCTCAGGCGTCTTGGACTTACTGTGCTTTCTGCCAGTCCCCAAACGTTCTCATTCACTTTTACCCTCGTAAACACAACACAACAGAAACACACACACACACATTTTTTACATGCCAAGACCAAAAATATTTGGTTGCTTTATTGTTTATTTGGTCTACGATTTCAAATTTTTGATTGCCAAACCTGGTGGAGAATTCTTCTGTTTTTGCAAAAAGCTTTTTGTGCCTGGGTTATGAAAATGTATGCTGGACAAAATAAATATGTGTGAGTATTTTGAGTATGAATGCATCTGTGTTAGTATGGATACATGAGTATGTCTGAGTACAAATGAGAAGTTCGTTATGCATGTGCATGAAAGCGTGTGATTCAGAAGGCTTTCATTCTGTCTTATTTTGAAAGTCTGATTGCTTTAAGGGTTGGTTCAGTTCCATTAACTATATAGATTATAATGCCTATTCTATTATCCTAATTTGATGTTTAATCAACTTTAAATGTAGGTGGTAAGAATAGAGAAGTGAGTCTCTTGTAAAAAATAATTTTGCAAGCTTCATTTGAAAATAGGAAAACTATACCAGAATCCTATCAGGTTTGGCTCAGTTCTTTTAGTAAAATGGAACCTACTGGCTGCCTTAAGTTTAAATAATAGCGATGCAAAACGGAGAGTTTTATTTGAAAATTTGTGTACAAAAATTACGCCAATTATGACTTTAGATTCAGATTAAATGTAATTTCTAATATCATTGGTGTCCTCTATAACATGATTGCTTGGTCTTCAGTAAATGACGCAGCATGGAGGTAACTTTAAAACATGCTTCATGCTTGAACTGTGTTGATTCCAATGAACTTTCTGAGTTATCAAGCATATTAGTTTAAGCTAAACCTTCATCTTGCAAGACCCCAGACTAAAAAATACTTAAGGATGTGTTTCCTTTAATTACCACTCTTTGATATGATTAATCTGTCTGAACTAAATGGTTTGCTGTCGTGGAGCTCTGCCTAACAGACATTAATCATGTTCAAGTTTTTCATTTGTCTCTCCAAAAGAGTTGTTCCCATTCTTTACTAACTAAGTATTTAACTTTGAACATGATCTTTACAAACGATTAGAACTGTTGCAGTGTGCTCTCCTGTGCTCAGGTTTCAAATTTTCGATGTGAACCTCAGTTAAGCTATCTCTGGTTTTGCATTGAATTGCTGTTTGGTTTGCATCTAAATTACTCTGAATTTTGAGAATTGATGGCAAAGACCATATTTTTCCAAATTGAGAGTCTGTGCTGCTATTATATTTAAATGCTTTTTACTTCCCACGTAACATTCTTCTATCCTCATTGTGTCCTTTCTTTGTCTAAGATAACTCAAGCTCACCTGCTCCTTGTAAAGATAGCATTTAATTTTACCTTGTAGCTTTGAAAGTGTGTCCAGTTCCAGAACAGTTAGGTTTCCTATTGTTGTAGAGGTGATTGTGAAGAAGCTAGGTCAAGTAGGGAAAAAAGCAGCATTAACTTTGAGGATATAAGAGTGGCTCACCAGGCAGTTATAACAAGATTAGAAGGGAGATTTAAGATGCGAGAGATCTTGGATGCTCATGCATAGAGACAAACCAATCTTGCCCTCTTCCACCCACTTTCAAACAAAGCCTGGTAATTTACTTTGGCATATAGAAAGGCAGAGCTTGGCTGGTTTATGTGTTTAGACATGTTGCAACTCAGAAGGCAGTCAGCCAGTCACAAATACAGACAAGCTGGCAGCTGGGCGAGTGTCTCCTGTCCTACAATGTACAGCGTACTGTTCAAAACAGTTCGATATGACAGCGTTTGCTCATTCCTGCCTGGACTCAAACTAGTTTACTATGAGGGACAATCTTTGGATTACATAAACTGAAATTGTCTAGAATTCAGGTGCATTTAAAAGAAAATAAAAAATTGTTGGCGATTATGAGGTTTTGTTTTCTGGGAGCAAGACCATAGTGGATATGTGGAGGTCCTAAAGTTTAAAATCAGAGCAACGTAAAAATGATTTTGTTTGCAGAATTTATGCTCCTAATTTAAGTAACATCTGCTAATGCAGGATTTCCTTGTAAAAAATATATCTATTTTTATTAGTGCAATTTTTAACAATCAATCTGGAATGTAAAAAATTACTGCCAAATTGCAGAGACTTTTGTTTTGGAGACATGTTCTGTGGTCTGATGGAACTAAAACTGAAATGTCCTGGGACAGGAAGGTCCAGTAAGTGGACTTTTACAACAACCACTTGAGACACAGTCACTGGACTCATTCTACTCATTGTGAGACTACTGGCACCATTTTGCTGGACTACTGTTAAATTAGGTCAGACTCCCATCATTGATAATATTGACACATTTATGCAATCACTTCTGTTACGTTTAATATGTTTATTTATCATTCTGTAAAAATCAGTTTTCACTTTGACATGAAAGAGTTCTGAGTTATGAAAAGCATTATTTTGTTGATTGCTTTATAACAATAAAAAGGGTAAAACATCAAAGAGAGTGAACAGTGGCACAACTACACATTATTCAGGTGGATCCAAAAACATAAATTGGCGCCCCCCCAGGGAAGGAACATCAGGGTGAAGGAGCAATGCCTCCCCTACCACACCCCCCTCCAGAGGCGACATACGTGAAGGGTAAAACTCGCTACATTTACCTCGTTATGTACGCGAGGTGAAGGAGCGTAAGGCGCCCTGAAGTGTATGGGAAAACATCATCGGCGCGTCGCCCCCTCCATACGGTGTTTTGGCACCCCTGTGGTGCTGCGCCCCTATGCGTTGCATACGCTGCATACCCACTTTTTTGCGCCACTGTCTCAGGGTTTGAAAATGGGCCGACAACTAGTGTAATGTGCGCTGGACATTAGACTAAGGAAATGAAGAAGGGAGGGTCAGTGGAGAGCACAGGAGCTGAGCCTTTTTTCATTCAGTGTCATCAATAGAAAGAAAAAAAGGCAAGAAGAGACCCCAAAGACGATAATTAAAATTATCTCGATAGGACGGGTCCTTCGAAGGACCGGTGTTATATACCTATAGGTGCTCCAGCACATAGACACAGTTGATCAGCTGTTCGGGTTGTTTTACCTTTTTTACCTTTGCTGTGACTCATCACAGCCACTGTAGTTTCTGAACGTTCAATAAACGACAAACTTGGACTAATTACCTCATTCTTTGTGACTATATGTCATTTACAACAAACATCAACACAGTAAATATGTTTCATCAAGTATTTAACAAATTGCTATTACCGCAATAATTATGTGAAATTAAATTATTTGTCTAATATGAAAAAATAGTTTAGTGCCAACTGTCATTGAGGAGAATTATATAGAAAAGCCTGACCAACACAGATTTACACAAAAATGTGTTGAAATATTTAACATATACAGTGTGTTGTAATGTTATGCACATTTTAACACATTGTGTGTTAAAATGAACACAAAATGTGCATTAAAGGTAATACAGTTTTGTGTTATTTTGGTCCTCGCACCCTGCTGTGCCAGGCCATTATCCTCAAGAGCCGCTGACTCCCAAGTGCGGGTTTCAGCCTTGGTGATATATTACCAGCTGAACTGTCTGCAATGGCCATCAGCTAAGCTGAGCTGCATTCAGCCGTAAAGTTTGTTTTTATTCAAACTAGTTTTCAAGTTGTTCTGTTGAGGTAGTGACCTCAATTTCTGACATCAAGCAAAGTGATGTCACAAAGAGTGATGCATTGATGTCACAAGGCTGCAGTCTTTAATTCTATGGTCATTACCATTGCAGACTAGCAGAGCAAGAAGAAGCATCATCTTCTAACAAGTGATTGAATAGTTTTAGGATTTTTAGACAGAATAATGAGTGAGCAAGGGGATGAAATTAAAAGATTATTCCAAAAAATTGGAACATTAATGCAGCGATGCACCACACTGGAGACAGAGAAGACTGCAGTGGAGCAGAAAAACACCGTCTTGGAGCAGAAAATAACCACACTGGAGAGGGAAAAGACCGCTATGGAGGAGAAAATAACCACACTGGAGAGGGAAAAGACCGCTATGGAGAAGAAAAACACTGTCTTGGAGCAGAAAACCACCACACTTGAGAAGGAGAAGACAGCTCTGGAGCAGATAAACACCGTCTTGGAGAAAAAGATCACCGCCTTGGAGAAGGAAAACACCAACCTGGAGCAGAAAGGCATTGTGATGGAGCAGATAAACACTGCCCTGGAGGAAGTAAAAACAGCCCTGGAGAAGGAAAACACAGCCCTGGAGCAGGAAAACACCGGCCTAAAGAAGGAAAAAAACACTCTTGAGCAGGAAAACACATCCCTGGAGCAGGTAAACACATCCCTGGAGAAGGAAAACACAGCCCTGGAGCAGGTAAACACAGCCCTGGAGAAGGAAAACATAGCCTGGAGCAGGAAAACACCGGCCTAAAGAAGGAAAAGACCACTCTTGAGCAGAAAAGCACTGCCCTGGAGCAGGTAAACACTGCCCTTGAGCAGGAAAACACAGCCCTGGAGCAGGTAAACACAGCCCTGGAGAAGGAAAACAGAGCCCTGGAGCAGGAAAACACCGGTCTAAAGAAGAAAAAGACCACTCTTGAGCAGAAAAGCACTGCCCTGGAGCAGATAAACACTGCCCTGGAGCAGGAAAACACAGCCCTGGAGCAGGTAAACACAGCCCTGGAGAAGGAAAACAGAGCCCTGGAGCAGGAAAACACCGGTCTAAAGAAGAAAAAGACCACTCTTGAGCAGAAAAGCACTGCCCTGGAGCAGATAAACACTGCCCTGGAGCAGGAAAACACAGCCCTGGAGCAGGTAAACACAGCCCTGGAGAAGGAAAACAGAGCCCTGGAGAAGGAAAAGAGAGCCCTGGAGCAGGAAAACACCGGCCTAAAGAACAAAAAGACCACTCTTGAGCAGAAAAGCACTGCTCCAACACTGCTCCAACTTCTGCATGTGTGGGCCCTGAAGAAGGAAAACACAACCCTGGAGCAGGTAAACACAGCCCTGGAGAAGGAAAACACAGCCCTGGAGCAGGAAAACACTGCCCTAAAGAAGGAAAAGACCGATCTGGAACAGAAAATTACAATATTAGAGACTCCCCAAGAGAACGAAGGCACCATATTGGACATCTACACGAAAACCTGCAACTTAAATTTAGAAATTAAACAGGTGAGGGATAGGCTGAAGAACACTTGGAACCAAACGAGAGGCAATACCAGTCTTGCCTAGCCATCTCCCGGCTGACCTGCAGGGCTTATTAGCGAGTCCTGTCGGTTTCCTGCCCGAACTCCAGGGCTTCATAGAAACTGCATGGGGTTTGCATGTTCTCTCCATGCATACGTGGGTTCTCTCCGGGTACTCCGGCTTCCTCCCAAAATCCAAAAGTATGACTGTTAGGCACCTGACGATCCTACCCATGGGATCACTAATCACGTGTTTTGCTGCTGTTGCAGACCAGCCACAGCCACAGAAGCAGCCACCTGTATTTAGTTGTGTGGTCGGAGACTTCTCCAATAGACCTTTATAAATACAATATGCAATACACTCCTCCAGGGCTGCATAGCGAGTCCTGTCGGTCTCCTGCCTGACCTCCAGGGCTTTATAGAAATTGCATGGAGTTGGCATGTTCTCCCCATGCATGCGTGGGTTCTCTCCGGGTACTCCGGCTTCCTCCCAAAGTCCAAAAGTATGACTGTTAGGCACCTGACGATCCTACCCATGGGATCACTAATCACATGTACAGAAGCAGCCACCTGTATTTAGTCGTGTGGTCGGAGACACCTGAGTGAAGTTGGCCCCCCCACCTTCTTCAAATCAGACAAAATTGGTGTCAAACGTTTGTGCTACGTTTGTGCTGGTTTGTGCAGCAAAAATTTTTGTTAGTGCCGCTATCATTTTAAAGATATAAAGAAATGTTTCTAGAGGTCATCCAAGGTCAACCAACCCCCCACCTTCTTCAAATCAGACAAAATGGGTGTCAATCAACTCAGCTACTCTTGTGCTGGTTTGTGCAGCAAAAATTTTCATTTGTGTTGCTTTGGCTTTGAAGATATTAATGAAAGTGTAAAGGTTAAAAGGTCAACCAGCCCCCAAACGTTTATGAAATCCAATTTTCTTTATAGCTTCAAAATGATAGCAGCACAAACGAAAATTTTTCCTGCACAAACCAGCACAGACTGTAGCACTAACGTTTGACACCAATTTTGTTTGATTGGTGTCAGAGAAACAAGCTCAGGGCTCCTGTTAGACCTTTTGACTTTTACACTTTCATTAATATCTTCAAAGCCAATGCAGCACAAACCAAAATTTTTGCTGCACAAACCAGCACAAACGTAGCACAAACGTTTGACATCAATTTTGTCTGATTTGAAGAAGGTGGGGGGGCCAACTTCACTCAGGTGTCGGAGACTTCTCCAATAGACGTATAAATGCAATATGCAATACACTTCTCCAGGGCATCATAGCAAGTCCTGTCCATCTCCTTCCTGACCTCCAACACTTCATAGCTAGTCCCTTTGGTCTGCCGGCTGACCTGCAGGGCTAGGTAGTGAGTCCTGTCTGTCTCCTGCCCGACCTTCTGGGCTTTATAGTAACTGCATGGAGTTGGCATGTTCTCCCCATGCATGCGTGGCTGCCCGACCTTCTGGGCTTTATAGTAACTGCATGGAGTTGGCATGTTCTCCCCATGCATGCGTGGGTTCTCTCCGGGTACTCCGGCTTCCTCCCAAAGTCCAAAAGCATGACTGTTAGGCACCTGACAATCCTACCCATGGGATCACTAATCACATCACTAATCACGTGTTTTGCGGCTGTTCAGGTCAACAACCTGTACACATTACTTTTACTTGTACGCAAGAGGAGTCTTTAATCCTTCGAAACAATCCCATATACAAGTTTTGCATTAAATGTAATGGTTTTATAGCTATTTAAAAAAAGTTGACGAGATTTAAAGGTCTATAGCAGTGGTCTCCAACCCCCAGTCCCCAGACCAATTGGTACCGGGCCACGGAGAAATAATTAAATATTTCCGTTTTATGTATTATTTGAGTCTGAAGGATCTTTTATTTTGAAAATCCTTTAACCGGATTCTCTCGGCTACTTGCACGCCAACACTGAACCCACAAGCAGCAAAATGAGTAAGGAACAGATCAGATGTCTTTGGAAAGTTTCTTTGCAAAGTGGAAAAGCCCCAGAGAAGAGACAGGAAAATGGATGTATCCCGTACCGGAAGGTGAGTCCCACATTACAAGCCCGCTCTGCGTAACATGCGGCGACCCGCTGCTAATGAGGCAATGAAGCTTCAAGCTGCTTCACCAGTAGAGACCAAGCAGGCTGTGGATAAAAGCAACACTTCGGGTGTCATCATCTCTAATCACTCCCAGATGGGACTTTCTCATTGCAGAGAAACAAGCTCAGGGCTCCTGTTAGTCAATATCGTGAGTTAAAATTTTCACGAAAGTAAAATGTTCTTTTTTGTGGCGCATCTGTATCTTATTTTGAAGGGATATCTAAGTTACCATAGTGACCAGAGTCAGAGCGTTTGGGCAGTAGTCAAGAGGAGATGAGAGCTTGTGAGTCTTAAGTCTGGTTTAAACTGAAAGATCTAAGGATTGTCGGTTGATTCTCCAAACCTCTGTGACCACAGAGCTGATAAAAGTACAACAGGTTGGATCGGTTCGTGTCTCCAGTCACAAGGCAGAAGCAACACAAACCGATTCCAGTCACGAACATCGCGATTCCAGAAGAAAATCCACAAAACTCCCAACATAGCGGAATTTAGAAAAACCAAACACGGATGACAATGTAGAAACAACAGTGATAGTTTGTGGAGTCATTTTAAGAGATGTAACAAAAATAAAAGGCCTCGGACAAAAGACTACGGGAGCGGCCGCTTTATTTGCTGCACTATGATTTGGAGGTGAATATGGTCTTTCATTGTTAACATTTTAACTGAATAAACATAATAATGGCCTTTATATTTAATAATAAACATTTCCACATCTCCGACATCCACCGGACTCTCAGTTGCGCGATATGTCAGCTGTTTGGGATTCTCCTCTGTTCTTACGTCACCGCGCTTTCTGATTGGCCACCTGTCACATTCAACAGGTTGTATTCTCGTTCCCAGTCAGGGAAAAACCCCACAGGCTGCGATAAAAGGGTGAAGACAACAGAAATTCGGTATATTAGGGGAACACCAACATGCAGAAGACTTATCAGACGGATACCCCCCCCCCCCCCCCACCACCCCTCACCCGGTCCGCAGCAACATTTTCCAAGTCTTGACCGGTCCGCGGTAGTAAAAAGGTTGGGGACCGTGATCCGTCCGATAAGTCTTCTGCATGTTGGTGTTCCCGCTAAATCTATAATATACCGAATTTCTGTTGTCTTCACCCTTTTATCGCAGCCTGTGGGGTTTTTCCCTGACTGGGAACGAGAATACAACCTGTTGAATGTGACAGGTGGCCAATCAGAAAGCGCGGTGACGTAACAACAGAGGAGAATCCCAAACAGCTGACATATCGCGCAACTGAGAGTCCGGTGGATATCGGAGATGTGGAAATGTTTATTATTAAATCTAAAGGTCATTGTTATGTTTATTCAGCTTAAAATGTTAACTATGAAAAAACATATTCGCCTCCAGGGGCGCAACTACACATTTTTCAGGTGGATGCGAAAACATAAATCGGCGCCCCCCCTCCCACCACACCCCACCTCCGAAGGAAGGAACGTCAGGGTGAAGGAGCGATGCTCACTCCTCCCCCCCCTCCCCCAGGAGACAATGCGTGAGGGCTACATTTACCTCGTTATGTGCGCGAAGTAAACGAGCGAAAGGCGAGCTGAAGTATATGGGAGAACGTCATCGGCGAGTCGCCCCCTCCAGACGGGGTTTTGGCGCCCCCTCTGGTGCTGCGCCCCTATGCGTTGCATACGCTGCATACCCACTTTTTGCGCCACTGAGAGTGAATACTTTTTTATAGACACTATATCTCCACCACAGTATTAAGTCATCCCAGTAACTTCACCACCTTTTAGTCAATTAAAAGTTAATGAAGTCACAAAATGAGCTTCAGTCTTTGTTGGCACTCTCAAATCCCAACTGACCAACCTTTAATCTATCCCACTTAAAGATGCATGAGGCTTCCCAGCTGAGCTTTAATGGCCATTAGATCTCCCCATTATATAAATCTACACCCTTGTCTGTTTAAAAATGACAAGGTGCCTACAAGTTACCACAAGCCAAACTTTCCTTTAGCCTCACCTTTTGTGAGATTCTCAAAGGGACTCTTCTGATTTTTATTGATAGCTGGCCCAGTGCCTCAGAGTTTTAATGGATGAGTACAAGCACCAGAATGTCATTTTATTCTAGATTTCTTTTGTCTTCCAAAATCATGGTGTGGTCATGTAGCTTAAAGGAAGACGATTTGCCTGTTTATCTTTTTTTAAAGATAGACTTGTGTGTGTGTGTGTGTTATATATATATAATATATATATATAGTATAAAATTAACTCATTTTAAATTTACCTTGATTCAACTTGAATTTAGCTGACTCCACTTGATCATGCAATTTATTTTTGCTACAATTGTTGAAAATCAGTTTTAATTGACCAAAGATCTAAAGTGGTTTTTTTGTTTGTTTTATTTAAATTTAGGACATGCATATGTCTAAAGGATTAATAAGATTGGTACACTAACAGGTTGCTTTATTGCTTATTTTAATAAAAATCAGTATATCACGCAGCACATCTTTTCTCACTATATTATATGGTAAGTTTTCAACAAAAAATATGATTATATTTTAAATACATTAAAACAGATTTAACTTGCTCTCTGGGACATTTGTCATCATATTTTTGTTCTTGAGCATAAATATATTTTACTATAGGATTTTTAACTTTTTATACCTAAAATCTGTATGCACTTGTATAAAGAATCAAAGAACTAAGGTTTTATCTCTTCATCTAATTTCTCAGTTGAACATTTTGGCCTCCATCTGAATTAGGTACCTAAATTACCTTAATTAGGGGTAACCCTTTGAAAGGGGATCCAGCCTTAACCTACAGTAAATGTATGGCAAACCCTCTTAACATATTATCTATCCTTCTGCCCCCTTTAAACTTTGTTCCTACCTTTTCCTGTCTCTTCTATGTCCTCCATGGCAGGAAACAAATAGCTGTCCAAAGGCATTTTTTTTCCTTATTTGTGGATCAATTATGAACACACGGATGTTGTTGGGTGGACAGATGCACAGTCATTGAGTTATTGTAAACATGCCAGTATCATCAATGATTGGAGTCCAAGCCGCAGAGGTCGCTTGGATTATTTCTAAACATATCAATAATGTTTATTTAAGAGACTGGCCTGCGCGGCAGACTTTTCTGTGTTCCGCCACAGATTCATTTCATATCCAGATGAAATCAATGTGTTAGCCAGCTTATGTAATTTGAGTATGAAGTGAAAGAATTGCCCTTTTTTTTTTTTTTTTTTTTTTTCAATTTTCACATCAATCTCTTGCCGGGTCTCCACTAGAATTTTAATAGCAGAAATGCAATAGTTACCGCACTGCAGCGAAGGGGACAAATCTTATTGCACATGGGAAACAAGGTCATCCATTTACATTCTGACTCCAGCTGCAGAGCCGACGCTCAAAAGGAAAGGCCGCTATTACCGGCTCCCCCAAGAGGGTATCGGGTCAACTCCCATCGGGCACCCATGTAAACCCACACGAATACAGGCATCCCACAGACAGATGAGGTGGAGCTTTCCCTTTTGACACACACACACACACCACACACACACACACCACACACACACACACACACACACACACACACACATACATTGACAGGCATGTTCATCTCTATGACCTCACCTCAATTAGTTGCCTGCATCTTTGTTTTGCTTGCCGTGCCTAATTAGGATGCTCTACCCACTGAGCCGGTGCTTGATGAAATTCATTTATCAAAGGGGGTTGGGACAATGCTTCATGTCACACCATTAGGATCACTATCCCTCTCATCATCTTTTACTGCTCGCTTCTCGAAGATGTTTGATAGTTCTGTGTAAGGGAATGGAAAAGGGGGAAGGGGCCGGAGAGGGGAACCGCCACGTGAAACAAAGACATTCGCTGAGGATCGGTTTTGATTCTGGGCAAAACAGCGAAGTTGTGGTAGCAGGAGACACTTGGATGGAGAAATGAGTTTTGCGGCAGATGGAGGATGAAAGTGGAAAGGAGTTTGTGAAAGATACATAATGAGAGAGTAGAGAGAGGGAACAGAAGCCTCAAAGCATGGTCTGCTCCGTCTTCATATTAAGTGTTTACTTGCGATTCAGGAGGAGGAATTTCTTCAAATTACTTTCCCCGTCAGATTGGAGCTTAATTATTATTATTTATTTAACTTTTACTGTCCAAGAACTCCCTTGATATAAACAGCCATTATTTATTTATTTTTTCAAAGGAAAGTTAGAGTAGAAAGTGCATCTTTAAAAGTTAGAAGCTTCACATGGACAACACTTCACACGAGCAAAACGAGTCAATACAAAATCAAGCTCTGACTTTAGAACAGCGGTTGCAGTCGGCACTTACAGAAATCATGAGCTTTCAATTCCTGAGCTCAGAATTTAAAGATCATTACATGACTGAGGGTCACGCAAAAAAAAAGAAGCTGTTTTACCAACTTCAGAAAAGGTTCTAGTTTCTTTAAAGGCAAGTCAAGTCCTGCAGATTATAAGCAAGTATTTGTAGTTGTTCAAAATCCTGTCAAATGAAAAGCAAGTTTTACTTAGTGAGGCTCTGTGCATAAATTTGTACCGGTATTTTCATAACCTCCGGCTCAACAACAACGAAGGAAGCCGATTATAGACGTGTTCTGTTTAATAAATTTGTTATAAAACGTAAAGAGTAGTGATGCATGGAAGCAATCTACAGAGGGAGTGGCATGAATACAAATAACGTCATACTAGTATGAATGTAAAAATTTTTTTATTTTGCTTCACTGATTAAAACGTGACATTTGTCAAAGCTCAATCTGACCTACAGCTTCTTGAAGTACTCATGCATCGTAAAAGAAAGGCTAAATATTTATAGAATGGCATCTTTCGCTTCGTTTTAGCTTTTATTTTAGCCCCTACCTTTGCAGCGGTGGAAGGTGTGGACATTAAGGGTGATTATAATTTAAACCAGTTAGTAATGCCCTAACTAGGGAGCAGAACTAAGACAGCTTTCAATTTTTTAAGGACATTAGTCTCTGGACTCGAAATAAAAATCAGAGATAGGCTTGGGAGTAAAGATAAATGCATGTTTTGAAAGCTGTGGCTGTGTCTTCTTTGGCATATTTAAATCGAATAAAAGCAACCACATCCTTTTATATCCTCCTGATATTCAAAGCTTTTTAAGAGGAAAAACACAAACATTTTTCCGTAGCCTCAAAGCCATAAATGTTTACATAGAAACAACTCTGGCACATCTCCCTTTCTCCTTCCGCTTGCTGTCTGTTTCTGTTTTTGTTCCCTCCGTTCAGTAAGGTTAAATAGTTTATCTAAATTGCCGCAGGATATTGTGAGTCATTTTTCAAAACATTACCATTTATTTTTCGTGCGGCGTGCAAATTGACGCGAGCAGCAGGGCGGGGCAGCGCGCAGGGACGGAAGGGGAGAGACTACCATCGGACCATCAATCACAGGAAAGTAGCCCACAATGACGGGCAGAAGTTCTCGGGCATTTTTGAATGACTTGATTGATGTGTTTTTGAAGTGCAGTGGGGAGAAGATGTCAAACCCGCTCTCTGGCACAGCGCGGATAGATCACACATCACCGTGCGGCTCTCAGTTGGGATCAGCAGAATACTTTGCAGCAGTCTGCGAGGATCTACTTCAGGTGTTCCCGCTGAAAGAAGAGGCACGGGTTTACCGAGCGTCTTGTGGTTGTCTCGACAGTTTGATAGCAGTTGTCAATCACTTATTGTAGCTTCACCTGTGGCAGAGCTTTCATATTGGATATTGCTAATATTGAGGTTTAGCTCTGTCAAATTGTGTGGGTGGCTTATATTTAAATATAGTCAACATCTTTATGGATATTTTCAGAAACTGAAGTTTTGACGTCCTAATAAACATGATACGGAATAGAACTGATAAAAATCAACAGTAGGTGCGAGCATGTATGAGATTTTGTGGTTTACTGCAAAATGCAAGCTGCTGTCTAAGTAATATGTTATGTGCTGCAGAAGAAGCTTCATCCAGATGTGACATTTAGATGCTTTCACCTGCCATTCACCACCTTACTATGAGTTTGAAAGCTATTACACTTCACCTAAAGGTCAGACTCAACTTGACACAATGCCAGTTTATCCTTTGAAGACTTTTTTTTCTCAGAAATGGAAAGAAATTTAACTTAAACACTCAAGGCAATTATTAGAAATTAAACATTAAGTTTGATTTATTTGTTGTCTTTTCTTTAAACAGTCTTCAATGCATTGGTTCTATGGCCAAAAAAAGTATACATTTTCCTGATACTTTCCATGAAGTTTTACCCATGAGTCTTTGCAAAGTAGCTTGAGCTCAGTCATGGTGGGTAACAAAAACATGTCATCTGAATACACTTTAAACTTTAAAAACCCAAGTTTAAAGTCTTTTTGACAGCCTCTAAGAGTTTTTCTTGTTTCCTGTTTAGCAGAAAACATTAGATTATTTTAGAGAAAGTCAGAGTGGCAAAACCTCCTGTCCATCACCGAGAACAAGATTCGAGTTTTTGGGTGAGTCTCGGTAACTGAATGAACTGCAAACAACACATGTAACTCTTGATTTTAGTTGATCATCAAAAGCTTTATTTCTTAAGAGTTGTCTTTTTTTATGTTGGCTGTAAAATGCAGCTGGTGGTTTGATATAACAGAATTACAAAAGCGCATACTTAGCAACTGCTGCCAGAAAGCTGATGGGCAGTCTGAATATAAAATCAAACACATCTAGAGAAGATCATTTACCAAGGCAAAAATATATTCTAGCTGATCAAAAGCATCCACCTTTTACTGATTTTAACCATCTGAAGGCAGAAGCTATAAGTTTTCTGCTCTTTTTTCTTTTAACAAGAGTACTAAGCTGCCCATTAAAACAACATAGCTTCATCCAGTTGGATGCTTTTACCTGCATCTATTTAATTTTTATTTAATGTTTAAACATAAAAACAACAGGTTTGAAATTATAAAAATTACAATAAGCAAATTTCTATTCTATTCCAGTATTTTGTTCAGACATAATTCTTTATTTATACCCTCAAGGATAAATAGCAAGGAAGGTTAAGTGAAAAAATAAAACCTCTACGCTTCATTTTGTTCATAATAAAATTCATTAATAGTTTTTTTATTATGTTGGTAGAAACCTTAAACATGTTTGTTTGGCAAAAGTTTGTTAAATCCAGGAAATGGCTGTCAGAAATTATAGAAATAATTGTCTATGGTATGGAGATCTTTGAAGCAACACATTTAGCTGATTTGTGTTTTAAACCTGTTCAGAGAAAATGGTTTAGGAAACCTAAATGGCAATATTTCTATTATAGGTTGAAGATTGTTTATTCGTAATGTGCAGATTGAGATTTTTAAATTAGTCACACTTACTGTATTCAGAAAAGTTTAACTGTTTGTCATCATTTTAATCCCATCATTTTGTTATTCAGTACAAAGCCTTTTGCATTGTTTGCGTGCAGATCTCCTCTGTTCTGTAGTTACTTTTGCTTAGAAATAACCGAGTTTGTCTGAGAGTCTGAAACTTAAAAAAAAATACAAAAAGTCTTCTGAGGAAGCCGCTACGTCTCCTAGCATACCAGATAATCATTATGCACCATGGTCTTGTGCAGCTGAGAACATTCATACTTTTGTTCTCTGCTCAAGATCCTTTTTCTTTCCCTGATTCTTAATTTCACACCATTCTTTCTCACAGCATAAAGGGTGGCGAGGCAAGGTGACATTTGAAAAGTGCATTTCCCTCTCTTCTCTGTCAATCTGTTCGTTTTCCTCTTAAAGGCTGCCGCGTACACACCTGGCAGAGTGCAGATGGAGAGGGCACATCCTACACTCACCTTTTCTCTGCCCACTGACAATGATGTCTGTGGCTACCACCAAGCTTGTTTGCTTTAGCTGACCAGAAGTGACCTCTGGTCTCCTAGGTGACACTCTGGTTGACTGCCTTATAACCCAAAGGACCCATTAAGAGTTGAAAACAACAGCAGATCTGTCACATGAACTCCCACACTGAGCTGCACTTCCTATTAAAGGTTGTCAGCACCTATGTAAACATAATCGATAGATAGTCTCTATCTGATCCCAGCTCGAGCTTTTCACTTTTAGGAGGTGTTTTATTGCACATTTAGACCTCAACACCTTGAATGTGTAGACGTGTGCTAGATACAGATCAGTCATTTAGAGTGAAGCGTTGGTCAAGAAATGGTCCTAGTCAGATTTGTCATTAAAGTAAATTTCAAGTTGAATGCTTGAAAATGTAGTAGCTTGTAATTTTGTTGGGAATTATGTTCCAGATATTAGTTTTTTTCCCCACAAGAAGAAATTTTGTCCAAATAGGAGTTTGCCTTATGTTTCTGAAGATATATTTAATTTAACCCATAGATGGGATTGTTTTCACTTTTAACCGCCTTGCTGCTGGAACGTGTTATAAAAAATAAACTGGATAAAGTTTATACATAAACTGTATATATAAACTATAGATGATAGCTACTTCCCTCAAGATAGAGCACCATTTCTGAAAGTCTTCACTGACTTTAAGTAGTGAGTTATACTTTACTTACTTTTCAAATGGATGCTTTGTTATACCATTAATAATAATTTAAAGTTTCTCCTTAAAGCTGAAAAGACATTAAATTGATACAAATTTTTAGAGCAACTCTTTACTAATTTATGTTACATTTTATGGCAGCGGCATCTAGAGACCCTTTTTTTGTAAAAACCTGTCGAGTAAAAAGCTGAAAATAGCTTTGTCACAAAGCCGTTGCCATTTGAATGTGCACAGAAACATGCGATCCATTGGATGTTTTCTGCTGATGGCTTGCGAGCACAAGAGGAGAATTGTGCTCAAGGACTTGTTGAAGGTTGCTGTGTGCCGATCTGTGATTGCTGTGTAAATCGATTATAGCAGCACCTCCCTGAGAGGATGCTGTCAGCCAGCACTAAGCACTACTTCAGAGCCCAGGCGTGCGTTTTGAATCATGATTAAATGTTAAACATTGCATTCAGACATAGATTATCTACATGTGCCGTATGCAAAAACATTCTGACATTCCCTCAAACCACCGTACTTAAAGTCAATCGTGCTTTCAAGTTACTTTTGGCAAGAAGAACACTATTAA
Source organism: Poecilia picta (assembly GCA_033032245.1). Lineage (NCBI taxonomy): Eukaryota > Metazoa > Chordata > Actinopteri > Cyprinodontiformes > Poeciliidae > Poecilia > Poecilia picta. The sequence goes on along the minus strand of CM065375.1, from coordinate 9,228,447 downwards.
TCAAGATGCAGTGTTTGGCAACAGTTGAGCAGTTGTCTGTATAATGGAGTATTATTTTTTTTTACCTTTAAGCGCAAGGCTGAGGTCTCTTCGTAACAAGGCTTTGCACTTCTGCATTCATCATTTTATATCGTTTAAACTCCCTCGGCTTTGTTTTGGCCAAAGAAGGCGACACGTTGATGAATCTCTGCATCGTCCCGCTGACAGCAGCAGGACGCCGGCCAGGTGCTGGTGCTCTGGAACAAAGACAGGTATGAAGAGGATGTTGAAAGGGTGTGAGGGATGTAACTGGGACATGGATTGTGAACGAGTAAAATGAAAGGTTGAATGAAAGAGAGAGAGGTGTCCCGAGGGACAAGAGGAAAGGGAGGAAAGGGTAGAAAGGGATGAAGAGGATGCGAGCAAAGCCAGGTGAAGTTGTTTTTCCTCTTCTGAGGGGAAGGGAGGGGTGTTTTGTCAGCTCAAACAGACAGAGGGTTATCAGTCTCCCCCAGCTGTGCCACCCAGCTGTCACAAGCCCCTTTGCCTCGTCTCAGTCCTGGCATCCTGGCACTCGGCTCCCTCTGCCCACCATTATCTCCCGGTGTGTGCTCTTCAGATTTACCTGACTTTTCACTGTATGGAAATGAACGCTTTTGAGGTAAACAAAGATGCGTCTCAATAAGTCTGTCCTTCGCTGCGTCTCCAAGGCAAATAGGTTCTCTCTCGCTGCAGGCCATCCCAGTGTGTCCATTCGCGTTCGTTCCTCCCTTCTAATTATTTCACTGTTTGTGTTCAAACGAAGGCAGATTTGTTTTCCGGGTGGAAGTCACACCAATGCCAATCTGTAGTCCTTGTTGCTGCTTCCACCACCCCAGCCCTGCCGGGTAAGAGCCTCAATTACCCAGAGTCTATCACTGCAAACAGCCACTTTGCAGCCAACCACCTGTGACTTGGACTAAGGGAAGCTCCGGCTAGAGCATGGCACTGCGGAGGGAGAACAGCCAAAGCCACAGGCTGGGCAGCCAACCATTGATTAAGGGAATCAGTATTGATTAAGGGAGCAGGGGACATCTGGAATGGACCAATTTATGTCCCCACATCAATTATTCAAATGGATTCCACTGAATTGGATTAGAGGACAATCTTCCTGCCATCGTTTCCACCCATATGCAATCTGCACCCTCTCAGCAAGCTGTCGTCACGAGGCTCCAGACAAGTCGGCTCAGTGAATTACAAAACTTTTAGCTCAAGCTGGGAATATATGGTGCACAAACAAGCCAGGAAGGGGCAGGTGCTGGGCTGTTAATGAGCAAACAGTAAGAGAAGCAAACAGCTAAAACACTGCAGGGCTCCAATTTTCACCTATTGCACCAAGGATGTGATGTTTCAAGCTCCGCTGCCTTGCTGATGGAGCTTTAGGTTTACTACATGGACAGCTACCTGATTTATACGGGCTCAGGGAGGTGTTAAATTGAACGACTGGTTAAAATCACTCAGCTCTTTACAAATTGTCAGCGTTTAAAAAGGTGCATTAAAATACTTCCAGGACAGGGTTCCTTTTATTCTTTCAGTAATGGATCACTGACTGATGCCTAAAGCCAATCGTTGGCCCACACTGTGTTGTTAGATTTGTTTCTCAGTTTGCCCTTCTGTCTCTGTGTTGACATCTTGAGGGCTTGAACACCATGCAGAATGGAGCATCCTGCTGCAGTCTGAGCCAGAGGGTTATTCATATTCATAATGTTGTTGCTGCAGAAGCTGCGAAAACGTGTGCTTGCTTTGTTCGCTTATGGTGAGTCACTGCAGGCTGGGGCGTTTGTTCCAACGCTTTGTGTGAGTGTGCGCCTGCTGGGACTCCTCTTTGTGGATCACACAGCAGTCGCCTCGCAGGAACCAGAGCTCACACCGAGTCCAGCTGATGGGCTCCTGTCCATCGCGAGAGGGCCAAACGTGGTGGCAGTGTGACTGAAGCGGGAGCAGCAGCCCACAGGTGGCTGAGGATGATAGAGTGGTGCCCTTTTCTGCCACCCTAACAGAAACGGTGATCCCTCTCGTATTAATGGAATACTGCACTAGCTAAAGCTCATTTTTATTCAGAACTGGAAATGTGAGGAATTTCTCTTTACTTTGGATTTTTTTAATTGGAGAAATCAGTGGTTTCTCATGAGCTACTTGCCTTGTATCCTTGAAAACCAAAAAAAAAGAACAGGTAATATACATAGCAGGTGCCTTAAGAACAATCAAACACACAAACTTTAAGTTTAGATTAAACACTCAGAAGAATTTAACTCAGTATTGCACAGCTGTTTTCATACAAAAACAATATATTTTTTAAATTTTTGGCCTGTGAGAAACATCTTTGATTGGAGAACAATGACCAGAGGAAAAAAACATGGTTAAGATATTGACAGAAGTCACTGGGCAGGAAGATTTGCGACCCATGACAAACCATTAGGCACCAGCAGTGATAAGGACTCACAAAATGTCTCGTTGTGGAGCCCAACGCAGAAAAGTTGACATATAAGTTGTTCAGACTTGGTGTGGATTTGATGAATGGGAAATTGGTTTCTAAAGCTCAAACTCATTTCCTAATGTCACTGCACATTCTCCAGTCACAATAAACAAGGTACATTTGTTCGGCTCAGATGGGTTCATCATGGCTGGTGTGAATCTGACCAGAGTTATCAGTCCCACACAGTCCACAGGGAGGTGATGACAATGCACGGCATGAAATAAGTCTTCAATAAATTCAGGGTGTGCCCATCCACTTCTGGTTTGGACAAATGAGAGAAGTAACGTAATCTCTGCACCCGGAATAGGAATCAATTGAATAATATCCAAATTCGTGTAAATGATAAGTGTTTATACACTTTGTCTGTAACTGTGCATATGTTCATATAAAATCCAATTATTTTAGTACCATCACTGCAGAAAGACAACATTTACTGCATGTTTCTCAGATCATTTGGAACAAATTCCTCAAAACTCGTAACTGAAACAAGAAACGAGAGCAAAATGTCCGTCGCCGTTGTAGCTTATAGATATTTCCATGTTAATGGGATCCTTTGAATTGCGCCCATCTGTTGCACAGCTATAATCCATTACCAGCAGGAGAAACGTGTCGGACATGTAAGCAGACAATGAAGTAAAAATAAATTCTGTGTTCTCCTCAACTAGATAATCAATTTGCTGAGTTGTATAGACTCACGCTGCTTTGGTAATTTGTGTTTCGGTGAGAACATTTGGCACTGGAGCCCAGGGAGCAAATGTGCAGCTTAGAAGGAACTGCATGGTTGTTATTGATCAGGAACTGGAATGGGAGAGAAGATTTGTTGAGCCAATAAAAAAAAAAAAACAGAGACTTAATGTATGTCTGAGGGAAGCAGAGCTGCTGTTCAGCATAACTGGATGCATCTGGTCTCTTAAATCTACGTCTATTCAAGGTTGTCCTATGATGTTTTAATCATTAGCGTCTGAGGCATTAGTTTTTATCAATATAAGTCGTCATAAGCAGTTTCACCTTTTATTAGGTTATCACACAGTTGACAGAGGATAAATATCCCAGGTTCGGTGCTGAAGAATTGCCCCACTCTTTGTTCTAACTCAGTAACTCCACTAGTATGACTCAGCAGACTACTTTGTATTTCAATCTTGTTGCTAAAAAGCTTGACAGACTTGCAACTTCCTCTTCCATCTGTAGAGTCTAATCTTTTTTTTTTTCTGGACGTAACATTGTGTTTCTGACTTTCTTCCTCCTGCCACCAGCAACACAAATGTTTACAGAAACAGAACAGACGGAGGAGAATGCACCAATAAATCAGAAATTGCTCCCATCTGCTTGTGATTGCAGTTGTCAATAACTGAGTCCACTGCTGAAATTAGACCCTTCACCGAGTGTCCAGGCAGAGCTGCTGTCGTCAATTCATCCATCCTGCCTGCCTAGCATTCAGTTGTGAGGAGAAAGATGAAGAACTTACTTCCAAAACTCCAAATCAAAAACGTTTTAGTAAGGCTTTTCAGAGGAAATAAACACTGTCCACAGAGGCTGTTCATAGATGTTCAGAGAAGAGATCACAAGGTCTGTGGATTCTCTGGAGGGGCTATGGACAGATCCACAGCTCCGGTGGCGAATAAACAGCAAGTTAGTGATCAGTGGCTTTCAAAAAAATGTGAAATGACGTCAAAAATGTGAAAAATGATTCATAGTATAGTATGACGTTGAAAAAGGCAAAAATCAATGATAACGTAGTATAACGTGGAAAAGGTGAAAAAGTCAGTTTTTCACTTTTTTGTGGAAAAAAGCCACAAAATTATAGTATAGTATAGTTATACTATACCAAATCTATAAATGAATCATAGTATAGTATGACAAAAAATTCATTTATTCTGCAAAATATTGCTTTGTTATGCCGCCCACATTTCAGATTAGAATTTCCTTTAAAAAAAAAAAGTAAATTCCCCATTACTTTACAAGTATGCTGTTTTTTGTGTTAGTCTGCTACGTAGAACACATTAAGTCTTATGGTGTTATATTACGGAGAAAAACCCCATAAAGGGTATGAATATGTTTGTGACTTTCATCTTTCATATTAAGAGTTACAAAGTGGATAGTTTGAAAAATGGATGCACTTTCACCATCTTCTAACCTTTCCAAGTAGAAAAAGAGCAAAGATGAGTGAAATGCTTAAAAAAAAAAGATTGAAGCTCTTAGCACCTTCAGTGGTTTGACACCTCTGAAATCCCCCCACTTTCTCCGCTCTTTTAAGTCCAAACGCAAAGATGCATCACAAACATCTGACAGGCTGCTACCATTAGCCAGCCCCAGCCATTAATAAGCATGAAGTGTTTTTAAACTCAGAGAAAACGATAAGCACGCTCATTGTAAATGATGGACATGAAATTTGCTTTTGCCATCTCCATACGTCAACATGGCATAATGTTAACAGCAAGCTGCTTTGGATCTTTCATTTCCTCATGTTGTCATCACATTAGTTTCCTTCCTAGAGAACTTTGACACAGCTACTGATGGAGCCAGATTTGTCACTTATATTGCTGTGTTGACAGTAAATGTAATAGTGTTTTTTTTTTTAGTTGATAAGTCTCTTAAACCATTGAACGAATATAGGTCAAAGTCTCTAAAGCAGTGGGTTCAGCTTTCTTGATCATCCTGCTTTCCCCTCTTCTTTTACCCATCACTCTGTCTCCGTGTAAGCAGACCTTCACATCTTATATTTTAAACTCCACAGCCACATTATTTCTGGCTGTGGAGTTGGATGGCAGTGTGGGGGTTTCAGGGTTAAAGGGCTGTCGTGATCATGGGAGTGTGGAAAGCCACCCTGGTGCAAAGCAATCATAGCCGGCTCTCTATCATCCTCCCTCCTTCGCTACCTCCATCCAGCCTCTCTCCACCCGCCGCCCCTCAGAGGTGCCTCCAGTGTCCCCTCCATTATTCCCAGCTCACTAGTCAGAAAATTAGGGTAAAACTCGGCAGGCCTTCCTCCTCTTGCTAACTCTTCTCTCTGTCCTCCCACCAAACCCTCCTTCTATTTTTCACCCATTACTTCCAGTTCACTGGTTGGTGTATGGAGGGTGACTCTAGGCCAATTCAATCTCTTGTCCCTGTCAAACCACTCAGTCTACTGGAGTGCCACAGCCCCCTGTCTATATTTACCCATCCAACCGGTTGTCACTCTGTTTTGTGCATCTCACACACCTCCTGCCCTCCTTCCCATTTGCCAATTCCTCTGCTAACTTTTTGACTTTTTTCCCCAATTCTGTTTAGAAGCTACTTTTTTTTTTAAGGTAGTATGTGAAGGAATTTATCATGCAGGTTGCGAACGGTAGTAGTGTTTGGAAAGATAACATGTTGACGTGGAAAATGTTCATCAAAATGTGTATTTTAACTGCCTTTGATGTGGTAGGAGGAGGAGTGGTGCAGATTTAACCGTAGAAACGCATTTGGTGCAGTTTGTAGTTAAACTCCTCCATAGGCAGTGATTACCTAAAGGGCTTACAGGTTCGGTTAATCTTCACCAGTTCTGCAGATTCCTTATCATGCGTCAAGCATGCTGTCCTTTTATTATAATGACCTGGGTTGAATCGTGCCAGGAAATGCTCAATAAAAGAGTAAAACTTTTTTCTTTTAATCTGCCTCTTGACAGCGTAGCCTCAGGAGATTAAATGCATGCGTGATGTTTGTTTTAACTGGTGCCAGAACTTGCTTAAATTGTTCAGCTGTACAGTTCTGACACTTGCATGCTCTTGCCTTTGACATAAATGTGATGGTAAACACTGTGCTGCCAATTCAATTCAGTTTAATTGACATAAAGCTCATCTAAGTATCGCCATTGATTCATTTGGACAGTTTTGGTCGGATAGACTCAATACAAGACAACTTCACCGGCTTTCAAAAATAGTAACTGCAAAAATACTTGAAATTACTTTACATTCAATTTAGTCAATTTTTCTGCTATACATTGTGTGCATTATGCAACACCTAAGGAGGTTCATTATAATCCCTGCATATGGTGATCTTTGGTCAAACTATCAATTGTAGTGCATATTCTAAAACTAGTTTTACCTACTTATACTATTATTACAGGGCAGTACATTTATAGCGTCCACATAGTCAACAGTATTGATAAAAAGATGTAGATCTGAGATGATCTCAACTGTGCTGAACACAAGTCAAAGGGGCAGAAAACAAACATGAGCTGATATGAATTGTCATTTGTATTGAAGGTTTGTATAATAGACCATCATTTCAAGCCAAGAAAAAACAGAAACAGCTCCATAGATTCTTATGCTGACACCTTTAGGTTGTGGTCCCATGGAAGGTTTCAATTTTTTATTTGTATTTTTTTGTGCTTTACAGGAGTGTAACATCAGCAACCTTGTGATCTCCAGAAATGCCACAAGCCACCATCTGATCACACATGTGGATTGTGAACATGCACCAAAGGTAGGCTGCTTTCTTTAACACCTTTCTTTAGAAAGAAACAGCAAAATTGAATTGTAGCTGTAAATTCAATTATGCAAAATTACCTATTCCATTATGGTTTTTACTGCTTCTAGAAACTGTCCAGTTGAACGAATGTTTATAGATTGCAAAATAATGCTTAATCCATTAAACTGAAACGTTGTATAAAGAGACAATGAGCAAAAACTAGTCAGCCGTTTGTTTCATAATAAAGTTTATTCTATATTACAAATAGTATTTTGTTCTTGACTGCAAAATAGGAATGCATTATATTTACATACACAGGTATACAATTAATTATAACAAAGTTAGAGAAGCTCGCCTTATAATCCCCCAGGTTTCGTTTTTATCTCTCAATAAGATACTCTTTATCTTTCAGATATGATCTAGTAAAAGTCTTTTCTACCATGTTTGTGTAACACCTGCGATAACACTGAGCTAGGAGGACATTTTAAATTCCTACAAAATGTTTGAAGGTGGAAACTTTATCTGTGCTGTTGGTAGCACAGGGAGGCTACAAGCAGGCAACCTTTGTTGGAGGGTAAATGTTGAGCCAGGAAGAAAGGAAAGCTGGGAAGTAGCACTGAGGAGGGAGTTTTACAATGACATCCAAGGACTCTCGGCTTGTGCTTTTCATTGTTTCTGTGTTTTAGACATGGTATATGTAGAGAGTCTTTACTGAATGTTTCAGTTTGCCGTTTCTTAAAATTCAGAAAATCCTTGACAAGTCGTCTGAGCGTACCTCTCTAAATTTCAACAGGCAAGGAATCTCCTCATAAGAAAAAGGAGAACAATTTGTTGCATATGTCTATATGTTTTCCCTGATCAGTGAATATACCATACCCTAAGCGGTAGCATGTTGTGCCAACAGCACTCTTCAGTGTGGAAGCAATTACCAAAGGAATAAGTCTTAAAATGAGCTATTTTTAGTGTTTTCAAGTCAGAGGAAGCATAAATAAACAGACATTATTTAGAAAGAAGTTGCATTCTGTGGAGACATACTGGCTGTTTGTTCAGGCTGCTGCTGGTTTTGCTTCCTCTCATTTTTTTTTTTTACTTTTGTAGTCATGTCAAACTTTAGTGTTTAAAATGAGCTGTACACCATGAGATGGTGGATTGAACCAGAGCCAGCTTTTGTAGATTCCAGAATGGCTGAATGCGTTATAGCAAAGTTTCTGATTTTGAACTTTCAGCCTCATTTAGTCATAGAACATGCTATGACTAAATGAGGATTTTCATTGTTGCAACTCTCAGAGGTAAAATTAGTGTTTATTTTGTGTAAAGATTAAACTCGCCTTTTTGAAATGGTGATGCTGACCCGCTTAACGCTAAGAAAAGATGATCTACAGCTGGAGATGTCAACATGGTATTTTTTATTGGATTTCAAAAGGTTTGGGGTCTAGTGAGCAACGTTTACTATACTTCCAACACAAGTTTTTGATGACCGTTCAAGTTTTACAAAAACCTGAGATCAGAAATTGGAAAACTTGGGCCAACTCTAGCCAAAATATATTTCATCAGTGACTTTCTTTTGTGCTCTTGAAACGTTTCCTTTCTGTCCAAGCTCAACAGATGGGTGGTAAAATAATCAACTGCAGGGTTTGTACGTTTTCTCACCCAAAATCCGAACCACACAGGAGGCACTGAGGGCCTGGAACGAAGGACATGGTAGACCTAAATCTCCCAAGTAGTTGCAGGAGTATATGAATATGTTTGAGCAAGGCATTTCCATTTCATACCATCCAAATAGGTCAACATGCAAAGGTAAATATCTGTAATATTTAGCAACTACCACTTCACCAAAACTGTGTGTGTGAAACTCTGCAGGAGGCCAAACGCGATAAAGGTTCCACCTTAAACAACAGTTTTTCTTATATGAACAGTCCACTTTTTTCCCCATCTCGGTTCTTCCAAGCAAAAGAAAGAATAAAGAACACATCCACATCATCATTGCAAGGCTTAGTTTTCTTGTTTTTCACTTTTTTTTCTTTAAAATAAGTTTCTTAAATGGTTTACGTTTTACATGCGCTTAAAAAGCCAATAAAGGACCCAAGGTGGACCTAGGGCGGTCTTCACACATTCACATCACCACATGGGGCACGTTGTCAAGGCAAAAGAAAGGGCAGAGGTCAAAAGGTACGGAGGGCGCCTCCATCGTCACTTTCAGTCACTCTTTCACTCCCGAGGTGCCGGCGTACGTCCGACAAGTCATAATTACTCTTCACGTCTGTGATGCTGACAGAATTTTGTTTCTTTTTCTTTGAGGCTTGGAGAAGGCTGCCCCCTGTCACCACTGAGGACAACTACACTAATACAGAAAGAGTGCCTCAAGAAATTGGAGTTTTGCCATATGCAGCTAGCTACCATCTCCAATGCTTGTGCAAAACAGATAAGCTGTTAATCGAGGAGCCAGACAAAAAAAAAAGGGCAGCTGGTGTGCCGAGAGCAGGAGAGACCGGGGAGGATCGGATCGCGTCGCCCACGGAGCCTCTCACCTCGACACACTGAGGTCAGAGAAAATCACACAGGCTTCTTACAGTTCCAGTCACAATATGTTTTTTTTTGTCAGTTCCTCAGTGGCACTTTATAAATACATTTTTGACCGTTTTTTTTGTGTGAAAATTTCAAGCTCCTTTGGTTTTTGGCTGACCAGCAAAGTCCATCTTGTATCATCCCCCCCCCCTCCCCACATGAAAGTCTTAAATAATAACATCCTCGAAAAGACGTGCTACTCAGACAACAAAGCCCCTTCAGGTAGCAGTCAGCCATCTCTGGCTACACTGTGTTCAGTCATTCTTACCCCGTGCATCTCAGTCAGCTTCTCCCTTTAGCTCCTTAGGGTTGTTGTGGATGTCTGGGCAGCTGCTGATTTATTTATTTTTTCCTCTTGTGTATTTTTGTGTGTGCTTTGATAGACCGTTGGAAGAGGCTGCTCCTGGTGTTTGTCTTCCAGAGTTGGTTGTGTGCTTTTTAATCAGAAGATCCAACTTGGGTGGGGCTCTAGTATTTGATCTAATAGCTTTAATTTGCAGTAGCCATGGAAGCAGAAATTATGAGCTTTTTTTATGTTTTTTTATTTCTTGAAAGTACGCTAGGCAGGTAAAAAGGTGTGAAAGGTACAACAAGCTAAAGGCTGAGGATGCTCTGCTTTGTTTCAGGGAGGAAAAGTTCAGGGAGCGATATTCCCTCCCCACACCCCATCAGTCTTGTCCTTAGATACAACCCGAGCTACATTTAAAGAACACAAAAACATTCTAGGTTTGCCTGGATTTGACCCAGATTTCACGGATATGTATGCTTTGCTTGAAGGTACAGTGTAAACTTGGCAAACCCATTCTTGCATTAATTTTCTCCAGAGGTGTTCATTTGGCTTGCAGTCGTCGCTCTTGATGTTTCCACTTGATGCCGCATGTCGAATCTAGAACTACATTAAACAGAACTCTAGATGGTTTTTATCTTAACTATCCTATTTTTAAAAGTTCCAACATATGGACACCCCCACGTTGGGAGTTTCCAAAGATTTACTATCAGTGTAAATTCTTGAAGGCAACATAAAAATGTTTTTTCTTCTTTTAATCCAGCAGGGGGAGGATGCCAATATGGCCAGCTCTCAAGTAGTCCCCCCAAAGAGGCTCCCCCCCCGTGTGATGAACCTGAGGGACGTCCCACATTGCACTGCAGGAGACGTTGACCTCAGCCGCTCACCACCCCTCACGAATATTCAGGTAAACTAGTCTATGCAGCTGTGTTGATGAGGGAAGCAGAAAAAAGGTTGAGGAAGAAGTAATCTCTGAAAAGCCGAGGGTGGAAGTCAGATGATGGTGGGGGGGGGGGGGGGGGGAGGAAAGAAAAAAAAAACTTGGGGACAGGTCTTCGCTCAGGCACAGCTCGGTTTCTGACGGGGTCTCTTCCCAGTGCACCCTGGGAAGGGCGGTCCTCAGCTCTCCAGACTCATAAAGGCCACCACCTGCTCCAGCTTGAAGGCCAGTCTCTGTTTCCTGGCTGCGTCATCCTGCTCCAGCGAACACACAATCTGTTTGCAGGACAGGGAGGCAAACATGGAACATATATTAATAATATATATGCCATATCAATAAAAATCGTTAATTACAGTATGTAAAGGGATACCTTCTCAATATTAACTTCTAGTTACTTTAGTAATACAGCTGAGTAGTACTATTGAACTAAGGGTGTTTGAACTTCACCAAAATTATTCATCGAACCCCAGGGGTTCGGCGGAGCCTCTAACACAGAGGTGAAGACATAGTTGTGATGACGCCCCGCTTTGCCATCACTTGCTGCAGAGGAGCCCTGATTGAAGGAGCTCCACTCTCAGCATGGATTTGAACTTGTGTCTTTAATTACTTCGGCAAAGCTCATAGTTTTTACCAAATTCTGTAACTTTCGGTGTACTTCTAAATCTGCTCCTTAGTCGCATCTTTTCGGGGTTGGTACTGCCTCTAGTGGCGTGGGGGTGGTAACACAACTAATATAATTACATTACTAAATCAGAATACTGCAAAGTCTTTATTATTTATTATAAATTTTTAATTCTCTTAAGAATGTAGAGCTAATTAAAGTGATTCCAGTTTCACTGATGGCCAACCTGTTGAAACTGTGGCAATTTTTAAATACCTTGGGTCATTCTGGACAGTCAGCTCAACTTTCCTGAAAACACTGACTATATTTTGAAGAACTGTTCTCCGAGACTCTACCTTTTAAGAAGACTTAGTGATCATGGGGTGACCCAAGTAGACTCTAGTGACCCAACTAGTCTAGATGAGTCACTAGGCTTAGTGAGTCTTGAGTCTTAAAACTAGACTCAACTAGTGATCACTAAGAAGATCACTAAGTCTTCTTAGTGATCATGGGGTGACCCATCTAGACTAGTTGGGTCATTAGAGTCTAGTTGGGTCACCCCATGATCACCAAGTCTTCTTAGTGATCATGGGGTGATCCAACTAGAGTCTAGTTGGATCACCCCATGATCACTAAGAAGACTTAGTGATCTTCTTAGTGATCACTAGTTGAGTCTAATTTTAAGCCTAGTGACTCATCTAGACTAGTTGGTCACTAGAGTCTAGTTGGGTCACCCCATGATCACCAAGTCTTCTCAAGTCTTCTTAGTAATCATGGGGTGACCCAACTAGACTAGATGGGTCACTAGAGTCTAGTTGGGTCACCCCATGATCACCAAGTCTTCTTAGTGATCATGGGGTGACCCAACTAGAGTCTAGTTGATCACCCCATGATCACTAAGTCTTAAGTCTTCTTAGTAATCATGGGGTGACCCAACTAGACTAGTTGGGTCACTAGAGTCTAGTTGGGTCACCCCATGATCACCAAGTCTTCTTAGTGATCATGGGGTGGCCCATCTAGACTAGCTAGGTCACCAGAGTCTAGTTGGGTCACCCCATGATCACTAAGAAGACTTAGTGATCTTCTTAGTGATCACTAGTTGAGTCTAGTTTTAAGACTCAAGACTCATCTAGACTAGTTGGGTCACTAGAGTCTAGTTGGGTCACCCCATGATCACTAAGTCTTCTTAAGTCTTCTTAGTAATCATGGGGTGACCCAACTAGACTAGATGGGTCACTAGAGTCTAGTTGGGTCACCCCATGATCACCAAGTCTTCTTAGTGATCATGGGTGACCCAACTAGAGTCTAGGGATTTAAAATTTGCCACAGTTTCAACAGCTTGGCCATCGAGAGAAACTGGAACCACTTTAAGGTGTTGTTTAGATAATTTAATTAGCTCTACGTTCTTAAGAGAATGATAATTAAATAATAAAGACTTTGCGGTATTCTGAATTAGTAATGTAATTATATTAGTTGTGTTACCATCTCCACGCCACTAGAGGCAGTACCAACCCCGAAAAGATGCGACGAAGGTGCAGATTTAGAAGTACACCGAAAGCTACAGAATTTGGTAAAAAAAAAAAACCTGTGAGCTTTGCAGAAGTAAATAAAGACAAGTTCAGATCCATGCTGAAAGTGGCGCTCCTTCAATCAGTGATCCTCTGCAGTAAGTGATGGCAAACGCGGCGTCATCGCGACTTTACACAAGTTTGTCTTTACCTCCGTGTTAGAGGCTCCGCCAAACCCCTGTGGTTTGATCAAACCCAGGTTAAGAACCAGTGATCTAACACAATCTGTTTGGCCTCCAACACCCTTCCTTCAGAATCATTCTTTTGCAACTTTTAGGCTTTAGATAGCAAAACAGTTTTACTTCAGACCATTTAAGTGTAAGCAGTTTAGAAACAATACATATCATTGAAATGGTAAATGTTTTTAATCCCTATTTTCTCATTTATTTCAGAAAATGAAGCTGCTCAATGGTCTAAATCCCAGAAGGAAGGGAGATGAGACTAGAGTGGACTTGTGTAGCAAAGGAGGCCCAACAAAGTATTGACGGAATAGTAATTAACACTTTGCTGATGTAATCTCTTTAAATTATTCTTATGCAATATTCAGTCACCAACACTACAATAAAGGATTGACATATTTCGCTCTTTTGTAAAATCTACTCGATGTACAAGTTTCATTTCCGGAAAGAGCGTTCTTCAGAAATGCAATGGTATTCCTTACCTCCTCAGTGTACTTTCCCACGTAGGAGTAAATCTCACTGAGAGAACTCATGGTGTTAAACTCATTCATGTGCATCCGTGACTGTTCTGCCAAGTAGGCATTCATGTCCTGGTCACTGATTGCTGGCATCTTGCTAATGTCTGAGTAGTACCTGTCGAGAGACAAGAAGGTAGCAAGAACACTATGTATAACTTGCAAGGATTTTTTTTTTTTTTTTTTTAGAAAAAGGTGTTAATAATTTTTAGCTCATGCATATTTTATAGAAACCACATGTGTGTTTTGTAGTAATGTGACTGAGGACGGCTGCTCTGCCTCAGATTTCAGCACCACAACAGTAGACATGCACACATGGTCCATTAAGTTAAAGGCAATCAGTCAGTGTCAGCAACAGCTGTGTTTCCCATATCAGCTATGTTAATTAAAACAGCTTATTAACATATTAAATTCCTGTAGCTGCAGCCACTTGAGGACAGGCCTGCTGGATAGCTAAATAATTTTAGGAGTGTATGTGTGTGTGTGTGTGTGTGTGTGTGTGTGTGTGTGTGTGAGAGAGAGAGAGAGTATCTGCACCAAACTGAGCAAAGGAAAAGGCAGGTGGGGTGTTGGTCACAGAGGTCATGCTCACATCAACACCTGCTCAGTGTTGGAAGGCAGTAATGGTGAGCTCCTAGCTGGGCATTGTTAGTGCAAAAAGCAGGTGTGTTTGTTTCAGCGTTTTCATCTAGCCTGGAAGTCGACTATTTTCTCACAAAGGTCTGTGTTACATTCACAATTCCTCCAACTATTCTGTCATTAATACAGTTTTTAAAACTGCTTGACATGAAAATGCCCTTCGGTGGACTAAAAATGTAATTTAGAACAATTATCAGTTATAATATGAAAGGCCGTGTCACAAAATGTAAACTTTAAAGTCAGCTGCATGTAAATTGTGGCTTGAAAAGAAATCATTGCTGGTATAATGATGAAAAAACTATAATTAATGCAGACGTGAGGTAATCAACAGCTGACATGTGAACCTTTAAAATATTTCAAAATTGCTCAAGTCAGAATGTTAATGTTACAGGGCCTAAACAAAGCATTTACACCCCAGACACATGTACGTTCAGTGTTGATGCAAAGAAAATGTATTTACCCTTTAACTTGAAGATCCTCAATGGCTTAAAATGCAACTTTTTAGTTATTGTTCAGATTTAGGGTCTATCTAGCTTTTATAGATACTGCAAACCAATTCACAGTCTTATCTTTTATTCAGGATTTAATTGGCGATAAAGAATAACGAATGTGAAGCCTCAATTTTAACATTACCACATTCTGCTCTTTTCCCCTCACATGTGCTTCTGCACTGTCCCAACCAACCGACTTTCCCTGTGCTGCAGCTCTCTTGCCCAAGGCGCTCCCATCCATCCTCACTGTGTTGTAATTTGGATGGGGTTTCACAGCTCATAGATCAGTGCTACAGCCACATAGCTAATGTAAGTTCTCTCTCCTTCCATCCATCCTCTAAGTGCTCACCTCTCCACCCAGCTCTTGTAGCTGGGGATGTCCTTGGCATAAAGCAGCTTGTTGGATGGTGAGTCTTTCCCAAGGCGGTGTTCTGAGGTGGAGCAGGAGTCCATGAAGGTCTGGGCCACCACGGACAAACAGGCATCTGTGATGCTGCTCTTGTGGATGTCAAACACGAACTGGGGGTTCTTGATCACATTCACCCAGAAGCGCAGAGGTAGGCTGAAAAAGGGTGAGCAAGTGGTGAGCTATTATTATTGTACATCATTTTTACAAATTGGATTAATGGAGGAGTCTTAGCTTACATACCATTTTATAGATATTATAGCGCATAAGAGATCGTTTTCATCTTCTTCTGTTTTTAAAAGCACTGACAAAAATTGCTTGTAACCATCCCTCCTCTTCTAAAAGTAGGACATGTTTTAGCTTAATCACATTTGTTTTGACTGCAGCAAATCTTTAAACACATATCAGTATTTTGACTTCTGTTCCATCTAACATATGTAGCATTATCTCCACCATCAGACTATAGCCTCAAAATAAGGCTTTGACATTTATATTACTGTAGCGCATCACCAGTTAAACATGGACAAAGAAAAATCAAACTTCTGTTTTTTACAGTTTTGTTTTTTCCACATATTCCTTAATTTTAGAAAACCATAAAGTCACTCCATGTGAGTGACGTTATGTTAATCTAGCTATTCAAACACAGAAAACAGAGCAAACCAACACTGAAATGCTTTAAGATCAAGTCTAAATGTCATTTTGAAATTTGCCATGGTGAGCTAGTCAATAGGCATGAACATGTTATTTGCCAGAGGGGGTGAAGATTCAATCATGTTGCAAAGTTGCTGTTGCTGTTGTTGCTCCTGTATGTTCCTAATTCAATAAAGGCTTTATCTTTAAAACCAGGTGGTGGCCAGTCCTCATTTTCTCAAATAGCGTCCAGCAGTCTTCACTTGAGGCCGCACTGTGACACAATTCATATTGGCTTATTTGTGCAAGTGGGTCCTATTTTTGTGCCTGTCCAGAATGATAAAAATATACAAGTCTTTTTTATTTGCCGAGCTTGTTTCTGCCAAAATAAATAGATACAGGGCCAGCTTTATCTGGGGGCTGCTGTGAAAGAAGCTCAGGTGGTATTAACAAAGAGCTGTGTGGATCACTGAAGCTTTACTATTCTAGTTATAAGCTTTTTAGGTGATATGAGGGAAAAAATCAATCAGGATAGACAGTGAATTCTATAAAATACAAGTGTTTCAGTGGCACAGTAATAAGGGATAAAGGGAAAATAACCATTAAAAAAGGAAATCATTTAAAATACCAGCAGAACACTAGTGATAAGTATGTATTTTGGCCCAAAAGCAATTCAGATGTACATTCTAACAAAAGAGGATTTGGTATTGGAAAAGATCTCTGTATTATGGCTGCAAAATTAATCTAAGCAAAGAATCTAGTGGGATTAGGTGCAGGGATCAAAGGGATATTAACAACACTGCTGTTCTGCAGTGATCATTGGCAATCTGCTCTTTCAATAGGGCAGTGGTTGCCACAATGATGAAGTCCCCCCATGTGAATTTTGTAATTTTGTCTTTTTTAAAATTTCCATCATAATTCTTGTGCATCACTCACTAAAAATTAGCAGAGCGTGTAAATTTGGCAGCTGGCTCATGCTGTGTATATGGATGATGTTTTTTGATCAGGAGTTTTGGTCGGGGATTAGGGGTAAATATCATCTGCCAAGATCAAGGGCATCGTTTATCCAGGAGGAATTATGCTGGGTGGTGCATGAAACCATGGAGAAAAAAAAAGAAAGACCCTTTTCTACTGATTCGTGACTACAAAGGCCAGCTAATGGGGCCTTTTCGGCAACGTTGCCTTATTTGGTTTAATGGGCAGTCTAACTTTTCATCAGTTTAAAGAAACTACCGATTCTCAGAATCCTTTTTTATATAATCAGCAACAAAATCACAGTGATACATATAAATCAGTGATTCTTGAGAATAGGAACAAAACGGGTCCTATGGATAAAGCACAAAATTTGAATAAAATATACACAAAATATTTTTTCTTCAAATATCTGACTAAACTAACCTGGGTCATGTGACACAACAATGTATATTTTCCAGGTATTTGCTGAATATTTTTTTATTTTAAACATTGTAATCGGTGGATGATGCCTGTAAAAGCCTTTGTCCAGGACCAGAACTCAATACATTATAATAGTTTAAAACATTTAAAAAATAATAAAATTATATATTATAACAATTAAGTATAAGTAGTCATATGAATAATTATAAAGGTATTAATAAATTGAATTAAAAATCCTTTTATATATTTTCCAACTCCATTGAAATTTGTTCTTAGTTTTTGTCAACACCGTCAGAAATGAAAAGAATGTAAAGAAATCAGGCATTATTGGGGGGCACCAGAACTTCTGAGGACCACATGACCTCTTCCTTTCTCTTCCTTTGCTAAGAGGCTAGTTAGCTCTGGTTAGCTTATGTTATTCTTTAGATTTTTCTTCTTTTTATTCCTAACTGACAATTTACAAAACTTTGATGAAATTTTGTGAAATAAAAGCTTAATTTTGGTAAATTGTAAAGATTTTATGGATCTGATGAGCTACAATATGGCCTCCTTCAGAATAACGTCATATAAATTGAGGTAGTTTGGCTTTTTGTCACCTCCGTCAGATGTCAACTCCATCAGAGATTTTGTGACTCTTTCAGTGAAATTGTTGTCAAATCTCACTTAAATGTGCAGTTAATTCATTTTAATGTATTTTACATAAATTGCATTACTTCACATGTATCAAGTTTTTCATTTTACTCACTAGTTTGTTACCACCTCCAGTTTTGTGTCAACTCCTTCATGCAGTGTCAACTCTGTTAGATGGACTTTTTGTTGTTTTTTGTTTTAAATATTTATTTTGTTTCTTGAGAAGCTTTTATCTGTAAAATGAGTAAAATATCACAAATAGGGTCATTAAAAATTATTTTTGATGTATTTTTGTCAGATGGTGATGACAACGTTCTGGGTCAGGTCGATTAAAAATGTAATTTTTTTAAAAAAATGTTGCAACTGGGAGCCTGTACCTCAGCATCTTTACATTTCCAAAAGATTTTTTGACATTTGTATACATAAATTTGAGAAATAACAAAAAAATGATGGGAAAATTGAAACCCATTTTGTCCCTATTTTCAAGAACCACTGAATACATGCATTGTAACATCTATATCACAGAGAACTCCTTGGACTGCAATAAATATGAGCTAATTGTGTAAGTAACATTCATTCAGGCTCTTTATTGAGGTAATATACTTGCTAATGTAACATGGGTATAATTTGCATGATAATTCTACAGTGAAAAGTCCAAATGTGTTGTTACAACACCAGGTAAATGACTGTCGTATACATATTCACAGGAAGTTTAAAACCCAATTTCTTTATAGAATCATTTAAATTTGCTCGAAGTGCATCAATAGTGAGGGTAATTACCATCAACAAGCAAATGGTTGGATATGTGATACTGGAGGCATTACAATGTGGCCAGGAAAGTGACGAGCTTTATAAACACAATCTAGTGGGCTTTGCTCCAGAAAGGACTTCAATAAGCCAATATGCAAATTTTGACGAGAATGGCACATTAATTATGACTAGAACATGCACTAATCTGTACCTCTATCCTAACAGGGCTGTTTATAGTCTGAGTAGGGAGGTGCTGCAGTAGCACTGAGGACAGATGATCCACATCTATGTGACAGTTCTGCACAGTAATTAAATTTCCTTCTATCTCCTCTACACGAAAAACACACTGTGGCAATCGACAGGCAGGCAAAAAAAACAGAAGAGAGAAGATGTGAGCAGGCGCCGACACGCTGCCATTAATCCAAAGGATACCATCTGGAGAGGCTCCTAGAGCCAGTGATTCGACTATGTAGAGACTTATTGGAAAAAAAAAATAAACCCACAGCTGAACTCAACACAATGCAGAAGAAAACCACTGAGCATTTATGTTACTTAAAGCTTCTGCAGAAATTAAAGGTATCAAGTTGGTTTCAGAGGGTCTGAAACTTGAGCAGAAGCAAAGGGAAACCGGAACGGATTTTGCTTTTGGCAGCTTGCAGAACAAACTGAAGAAACATTCAGATTTTTCAGTGCAGACCATGTTATTTGAAACCTAGCGTTATAGTAACACCATTAAGAACCACATGAAAATGACATAGGAGCCAAATGGTAGGCGGGGGAATCATTTAAGGGCAGGGCTATACTGTGATACTTGGCGGGTGGGGTGGGGACGGGGGGTAAATGGGACTTTGGGGGGTTGCATTGGGGTGCAAAAGCTTTCACTGCAGCTGAGGTTAATGGTGTGTATGATGACAATGAGAATGGGGGGACTTAATGGGATGGGGGCTCAGCTTGGAGGAGATGCTTGCATCATTATTCTCTACTCTTGGCCTTTTGTCACAGCTAATATTCCAGCTTAAACTTATGCATATTCACGCATACTACTACAGCTACAACGGGCTCAGTCGCAGCAGTTTTTGACAGTTCCTCATGATAGACTGCTGGTCATTTATGGTAGATAGAGGACATTAAGAAAATAATACTACCAAACCTGTTCTGCTGTCAGAAAATACTTAAAAACTCCAAACTTTCCCGTGACATGACACTAGAAACGCCAAAATTAAAATGAAAAGCAAACGCTTCCTCTCTCCATCTTGAATTGTCCTTCTGAGCCTCACTCTGTGCTATGCATGCTGGGATCTTGACAGAGGCCAAAAGGCTAACGAGTTATTAGTGTATTTAACTCCCATTGCATCCACTTCTCTTCATCACCTTTTCATTTCTCTTCGGCTCCCATTTTAGTTTGCGGCTGGTTATTTAACTTCAACCAGGCTTCATAAAGTGGTTTCACAGAGGTCAACGTGGCCTAAATTAATAAGCGGATATTAATTTAGAGGTGTACTCATGCACCTGGAAGTGCACATTTGTCACTATGGAGATTTCCACAGTGACGAGCGTTATTTTGGCCCAGTAACCCATGATGATAATGGAGAGTCTTGGCAGCCAATTGGATTAGCCTCTTGTGAATGGCTTTAACGAAGATTACACACCCCTGTGGCTAATGGGTATTAGGAAGAGAAGAAGCACATGGAGGAACTTGGCAGTGACAAGACTCTGCTATGGTATATGTGCCAAAATGTACGAGAGGCCTTGAAAGAAGCCAGACTGCAGCACAAATGAGTAAATAACTTTCTACCAAAGAAACCACACCCCGACGCGTCAACAACTTTGTGTTCATAAGTAGTAAATATTGCCAATTTGATTTGAACTCACCAGTTGCTCTTCCATGTGTGTCGCACATGCGGGTCGTGGATGTTGTGTTTGTCCGCCTGCTCGTCCAGGAAGTCAAACATGTATTTAATTGCCAGCGGCAGGGCGCTGCCCCGGTGGGCGGTGCTGAAGATGGTTTCAAACAGGTCGTCGACAAACTTCTGTAGTGTACCCTGAGGGTCAGAGAGGACAGACACACACGTGTGTCATGTGGTGGTCATAGCTTCAGAAGTGCACAGTTCCAAGCAAAGGCGTTCCTACCCCTGGAATGTTTTCCGACATTTATCACATTACATTCATAAAGTAGTTCTCAAATGAAAAAAGGAAAGAAAACCTATTATGGTTTAGCAGTTTTTACAAATAGAAATAGGAAAAAAACAAATAGTTTAAATCACTTCTTACTCTGTTGAGACCCGTAATTAAAATTAGCACTACCAGTTGCCATCCTAAACTGAGACAACTTGTTGCAGGACGACCTTTAAATTTGTCCAGCATCGCGTAACATCTACCATGTTTCATCCGAGGTACGGTGAATTTACGTTTTTCTTCAAAAGCACCTTCTCCCACATGGCTGCTGTGTCCTCTACACGGATTGAACTGGGCATTGGACTTATTTGCTTTCTTCTCTGGACTTCATCCACTTTATCCACATCTCATGTAACCCTTGTACTCATTGACGCCATTCGCCGTTATTCCCTAACAATGTCCGTTGTGTTTATACTAAGAAAACACATAGGTGAACTCAGTTTAGTAAGGGAGACTGGATTTTAAGGATTGTCAAATATAGATGGTTGCCATGTATTAGAGATTTTCTTTATATTAAAACCATGCATGTATTCCCACTCATGCCCAAATTTAGCAAAGTTTATGAATACTTAATAAGGTACAGTAGACTCTAACATCCAATGAGATGTTACTATGAACTTAATATTTTTTCCAATCATATTCTGAGTTGTGCCATGCATTTTCATGTAGTCCCTTCATTCCGATGTTTGCGTATGCGACTCTCATATCTTGCGGACCCGACCCCTAAATCTGCTTGCCGCTTTGATGGAAGAAATTGTTATTTCACAGCTGACTTTTAATAATATCTGGGAACAGGAGGTGCATCTCCTAAGCCTCTTTGTGCTGCCGGATTAGCTCCCACACTGCACCATTGACCCTAATTTGATTTAATGTTGGCGACTTTAAGGAGGAGGAGGAGATGAGAGGAGAGACACACAGAGTGAAAGAATCTAATCCTCTTGTAAAGAACAAGTTGATGGGATGCAGGGGAGAAAGTGGAAGCACGGGAGGTTTCCTATCAGAAAACGAGGCCATCGAGTGTGGCAGATGAGGTGTGTACAGGCGCAGGCAAATAAAAATCCAATTTGGGAGAAGCAGATGACCAAATGAAAGTCGAGAGATGTAAAACAGAGTCAGAGGAGGGAATCCTGTTAGTCCAACAACTGCGGCTATAATTTTAATGCAGCCAGAATTCCCAACGGCTTACGATTTCTCTATGAAGATGAGATCATGCACATCTTCATTAGGCCAGCACGTTTCTGACTGGCAACGGAATACCTAATGTGTGTGTGGCAGGGTTCCTTAGCTGTGTTGCACCTAAAACATTGGAGATTTCAGATGTTTTTTTTTCTTTCAAGTCATTTTCCTGAAGACCTAAAAGATTCAGTGATCAATCCTCTTTAAGAAAAATCAACTTTGAAAGCATTAGGCAAATAACCAATCTTTATGCAAAGGTCACTGAAATTTGGCAGTCTATCAGAAAATGTACTCCTTTTTTTATTAGAAAAAAAACATTTATTGTAAAAGCCAGTCAAGTTTTTTCTCACAACCGAGCATCAGGCTACACCTTCAAAGGTTTTTAATCACTAAAGAAATTAATCAAGAATCTCCGTTTTGGTTTTACTAGGTCATACAGTTGATCATAACCACCTGGCTGACAAATTGAATAGCAGATACTCTGATATTTGTTAATAACAAACCTGAGTAAACAAAGATCACATGCAGGATTACTCAGAATCTTTGTTCTCAGGCCACTTTTATTCAAATTTATATATTTCTTGCCTGAAATACTGTATCTATGACCTACAACTTTATAGTAGCACTTGACCAATAAGATTAAAGGACAGACGTCTTCGAAACTGATTATTTGTTTGTTCTGTGGTTAAGGATCACAAAGCAAGTACAAAAAAACTCTAGTCATCATGGACTCAAATGTTCTTTCAAAGAATTTCACCGAAGTATGTCACAAATGCAACTTACTATCATAATACCAGAAATCAAAAATCCAGAATAAAGGTTTTGTTTAAAAAAGAGACACATAGCCACCTATTATAATGGAGTAAATATATATATATATATATATATATATATATATATATTATATATATATACACATACAGGTAAAAAAAACGATAGCTGCAGCTCATTCAAGAGTTACTGTTTCAAAAAAAAAAGCAAATAAAAGGAATGACTGATCAGGGATATGAACACAGAAGGCACAGCACAGAAGAACAAGGAGGGAATAAGGAAAAGGAAGACAAGACAAAATAGAAAAAGGAAGGCAGGAGACAGAGGGAAAGGTGGGATACTCCAAGGATAGTAAAATAGTAAAAGGTAAGATACACAGGAACAAAGAGGAAAGGAATGAAGGAAAAAACACTCAAAGGACAGCAGGAAGGAAATCTTCCTGCTGTCCTTTCTGAGTGTTTTTCATTCAAAGCACACAAAGAAGAGACACTTTTTGTAGTCAGACTTAATTTGTAGTATTAAGTCTGACTACAAATATCTTACATGCCTAATTTTTTTTCTTGTTCTAATTTATTTGGGAGCTTGAAAATGCTTCAATTAAAGTCCAGCGTTTTCCAAGCTGCTTTGGAACCTTGTGGGAACGAGAGCTCAACCTGTAACACTGTCTGTCACCCTGTCGTCGTCACAAGGTTCTGTGGAGCTGGTTACTGCCAAGACACCACACACACCCCTCCACCCCCACAGCCATCCACCCTGTTATTAGGTTGCACTCTAAACACAACGTGTCATCTGGATGTTTTGATGTCGTTCAACAATGAAATGCAAGGAAAGCAAACAATCAGAACGCTGGAGGGAAGAAGAGCCCCACCACTCACCTGTGTGAAAGTGAGAAAACGCACCCTTTCCCTGTGCCACTAAATAAAACACCTGCTGCACCCCCTGCTCACCCCCCACCCTCACTCCAAAGCCTCGCCGGTGAAGCTAATACGAGAGGCATGAGCCATGTTGCCAGGGAGAGGTATTTACTGGCAAGGCAAGAGGCAAACGCAGTCAATTACACGCCTGTCTGCCTAATCATTTCTCACCAAGAAAGATGGCCAGCTAACATAGACTGGTTATTTCACAAAAACAATCCATTTTTAAAGACGATGCTCCGTCAACAGCCAGAAGCTTCCCTTTCTCTGCACCTCAGAGTGGGATAACAGCAGGGAGACAAAGCGACTCGCTGAGGCTGTGAGCCGACATGACTGCATGTGTGAAGGTGTGTGGAGGGCTGTACAGTGTGTGTCATGGTGACAGCTGCTGCTGCAGCTCTCTGGCTTCCTTTTAGTCTCCAATCACCATTTTGTTTATTAGTTTCTCTCATATGCTGGTTGTTATGCTCTCTGTTACAGTCACTGTTACACAGCTTCTACCCGGTTAATTGAATACCTGATTCTGTCAACACATCTGCATGGTAGCTATCCCCCCAGAGAGCATGTGTAGTACATTTAAACATATTATCGTTTCTTTTTTTTCTTCTTACCTTGACATTTCCTCGTCAAAGTGAAGTCTGTCTACTTCTGTGTCGGCCTGACTTTATCGGTTTCGATAAGTTTGGCCTATTATCATGAGCGCCGGTTAAGGGGAGAGGTTTAAATCTGACACCTGGTGTCTGTGCTTGAAACTCTCAAAGTAAGAAAGGAAGTTGTGATGACTGAGTCTCTCTCGCACAAGCTTTAAACATTTTGACGTAGAATAATACCACACCGTGGCAGACAGAGTGACTCGACATAAATAATTTGGAAGCACAGTAGGAAAATATTGTACTCTCTTTTCATAAAGTGCCTTGAGATAACATATTGTGAATTGGCGCCATTATAAATACACGGAATTGACATACATTGTGGCTGGCTAAAGCTGCTAACCACTTCAAAAAAACAAAACAAAAACAAAGAACAATGTGAAACTGTTCTGATTGAACCAATGTCAGCCTGAACATTTCCAGAGTGTAGCCACCCTTTTCTTTTTACTGCCTCAGTATGTCTGGCTCCTTCTTTCTAATAATGTTAGTCAAATGAAAAAGAAAAAAAAAGGTGCTTTAAGAGCAGATTGTGATTTACATTCAGCTCTAGGATCAAAGTCACACTTCCCTCTAAACCAAATTAACTATTTTCTTTCCCATATTAGAGGCTATTGTCCCAGGGCACATTCAAAGTGTCTCATTTTTTATCACCAGTTCTGTTTGGCCATATAATTTTTGTAACATTCACGGCTTTTTTTCCCCCCTCTTCTTTAGACTTTTTGATATGCTGCATTCTGTGGAACAGTAATGAAAGAAGCAAATAAACAGAAATATCTATTTTCCCTCTCTCACCTGAGGGGATAGAGAATACATTTGAATAACATTTTCCACAGAGATGATTCATCCCGAGTAATCATGAATATTTAAATAAAGTGAGGCTTTTCTGAGTCGTCGTAACACCGCATAAAGGTTATAGTGACCGGTTACGCTTTCGCTTGCTCGACTGTTTCAAGACACTAAACGATGCCACACTATGCTCAGAGTATGTGTCGATAAAAATCAACAATTTAAGGGGATTTATTTTTTTCTCTTCAGCAGGTTTCTCTTACCTTCGTCGCCAGAAGTCGTGTCAGGTAGATCTCGGAGACCATCTTGCTGCCACGGTCGCCTTCTTTCTGGTCTCCGTGCTCGTGGTTCTTAACCAGATGCCAGACCTTCACCCCACTCTCCAGGTCGGGAGTGATCATAGGAGTGCGGGAGCGCATGCTGTCCGGGCTCCCGGTGTACTTAATCATGTTCTCTGTGAAAAAAAATGTTTACTTCAAGCTGGTGGGAATCACAAGGTCAAAGACCATTGCTGTTTTCTTTCTATTTATTCATATTTCTATGGATATACAGTAGGAGTACGTTTATATATTCGTCCAGATTCTAACCAAAGATTTAAATAATTTTTCTTCTTTTTTTTTTTTCCCAATTACAAGAATGAAAAAGAAATAGCTGGAAAATAGACTAAAATAAGCAGCTGTAACCTAAACGTCATGACGGAGCAGCGTTTTGGCTCCAGGCCTTCGTTTCACAGGTCTGCCTTCTCGGCTTTGAAACTTTCAGAAAGTCTGCATGGTTAATTTTTCACAGCATCTCCTTCAGTTGACAAGACATTATATCGGCAGCTGACAGAAAATCGAACGGGTGTCAGACGAGATGAAATATGTATGGCCCACCCAGCGGTCGGAGTGGCGATGACATTTCCAAACACATGGCTCAATGAATGTTTACACAGTGTGAAAAAAAATTGATCAGTGGGTGCGGTCAGTGGGGAGAAGTGTTAAAGAAAAAAAAGGTGATTTTCACAGTGCCAGAAATCAATCTGTCCAGAGCAAGCAGAGTATGAAGGAGAGAGTTTAAAAAAAAAAAGATGGATATGGGGGGAGTGTGTTTGGTATCGATTACTGAAACTGAATGAATGATCAATTGAAAATGTTTCTGTCTCTTATGGGACACTTCAGTGAGCGTCAGCTAATTGCTGGTTTTCGGGGGGGTTTTTTCGTGGGAGACAACTAACTTCACTCTGCTGCATCAATCCGTTAGTGCCTTAGGGCAACACAGGTCAGAACTGTGACCTTTAGGATTGGTTTCTAGACATTGTTGTGCCAAAGCAGAACAGGCCATTACGTAAAGAGTAAGAAAAGAAGTCATGTTGAAACTTGTACCAAAAGGTTCCTCCTCTGCGCTCTCCGCCTCGTCTCCATGTTTGTTATTTGCCAATCGTACTCAGGAGGAGTTCAAAGTCACTCCTCAAGTACCACACCAGTCATGCATTACATCTATATTTCGAGTCAGTCCCATTAAGATAGTAGAAGGAAACATCACCAGCTTCCTTCCTCTCTCTCGTGTGTCGGAGCACTCATGTCCTATCTGGTGTCATTAGGTAGTAGGGAGGTGAGGCTTGGACCGTATGGAAATGAGGCAATGCTAATATTGTGGCGTTGCATTTGAAGTGCCTGAAGTGTTTGTGACCAGTAAAGCTAGCCCTTTGATCAGCATCTAACTTGATGGTTTCGGCAGGCTCAAGGAGACGTGGAGCAGACGGGCAGGCGGAGGATACATTGGCACATGGAGGGATGAGAGGACACTCCTCTATGTCTCAAGAGGCCTGAACAAGTGAAAGGAAAAGGTCTATTTGGTCTCTTCATATTTTAGAAATCCTTTCAACTACTCTAATACGCGGCTCGTCTTGCTTGCTCTGACCAGCGCGCGTTTACCCCCTGGAGGATACGTGTGTATATATGATGCACTTCTTCTTAAACCTTTGCACATTTTGTCAAGTTACAGACACAAACTGTTTATTTAGTTGAGACAGAATCACCACAAACTTGCATAATTGCGATGAAGACAGAAAATGACGTGTGACTTTCCATATTTCTTATAAATAAAACATAACATTTCCAAACATTGCTACAAATTTTTCTTCGGATTTAGTTCTGGACATTGAATTGGACATAAAGATCTTTTGATCCAAACCATCACATGATATGCATTTAAAAATAAAACGTAAAGATATGCAGCGATGGATTCTCACCATATTTACTTGCAGACGTTCTGGACACTGTGGAGTTATTTACCGAGTTGTAAGCTGTGACCTGCTTGGGAACCAGGGCCATCACGGCATTATCAGGTACCTGGAAAACAGACGCACGCATCATGAAATGACTCCTCAAACACTAAAGTGTTTGTTTTGAGGTTTCCATTTAAGCAGACTTCTAACACAAGCAGCCAGAAGTGTACATCATTGTGTTGGTGTAATTTTCCCTATTCTCTTTCATCTCTTCTGTTTTCGTGTGAGTAAACACAGAATCTGTTATTACCCTTATGCGCGGCGCTCAGCCCACACATCCCCACAATGAATGACGGAGGGGGGGAGGGGGGGCTGAGGGTTTAACAGAGCATTGCGGAGGCCTGTGTGAGAGGGGACGTCCCACAGTCTCCATTTAATAATACGTTTTCTCCAAGGTGGTGTGTTAGTGGAAATGTAAAGAAACGAGGAGTGTAAAAAGTCAATCATCTGCCTCTCTGACAACCAGTCAGCCAAACTGGATTCAATTAATACAGCTGGGATGGGGACTTTTTCCGCCACCACACACACACACACACACACACACACACACACACACACACACACACACACACACACACACACACACACACACACACACACACACACACACACACACACACACACACACACACACACACACACACAGAATGCCTCATTTTTGCATAATCAGGCTATGCTTTGGGGTTAATTGAAGTGATCTTTATCGGTGTGTGGGTGGATTGGACAAGCAGGAGTTAGTCTGCATGTATATATGTGCATGTGCGAGCTAAGGCTTTATTAAGATTGTGTCATTATTTCACCCCATCTCTCAATCTGCTCCTCATGCATAATATGTTTATATCATTTGTAAGCAGGAGGCCCACAGGGCAGATTCTGTGTTTCCTTTGTGAGGAGCCCAACAACCCTCCAAGAAACTCAAGTACTCGCCCTCATCGCTGCTCTTATATACTGAATCGATAGGCAATGAGCAGGGGGACCATAATGAAATGTGAAAGAGAGGAGTGGCATTTGAGGAAATAACATTTGGGGAGTAAAAGACAGAAAACAGAAAACCGTTTCCCGAAAGAAGGAAGACGGTAATGTGTTGTAATGGATTATTCTGCCGGTGGTTACATGCGGTTTCACGAATCAAACTCTTTCCTTAGCAACTGAAGGTTGCATGAGGTCAGAAGATTACTTTCGCAAATTTCCAATTAAAGCCTATTAACAAAGAATCCCATAGCGATAGTGATTCTGATCAGTAACTATGTACTGTCTGCTTCCTGCTTTGAGGTTTGAACTCTACAAAGACGCAATTGAATTGTCACGAACGTTTAATGTTTGATACTTTTTTTCCCTCTTTGCTTTGCCTCCTTATAATTTTTTGAGTGGTTCTGAGTGTTTTTCAGAGTTTTTTTTTATGTCTGTCAAGGAGAAGTTGCCCTTTTTCTCAGCCTGAAAAAAAAAGAATTAACTTCTGTCTTCATTATCTTATCTCCGATTCAAATCAGCTCTCTAATCCATTCCACCCACGCTTCGTACTCCAAGACTGTTGACACTTGCTGCTGCTGACATTTAATTTAGGCACCACGCAATTTGCACTTTGGAGGAGACAGTCACTACTTGCCTAGCTGCTTGAATTATTAGCACCATATTGGTGAGGCAGGTCCATTTTCCTGTGTTTTTGCTACATGGACACTTAATCTTCATATGACAAAAGGTAAAATGCTTTAAAAGAGTTCAATATCAGCTGTCTTGTTATTCAGGAAATGAATTACTAGTTTGAAATACTTTCATTTGGAAACGGACACAGCCATAAGATAGTATTTTTGATTGCAACATGCTTGACACTTTTGGTATCTCTGTAGTCTGCATTAACGTGGTTAAGTTGTTAAACGTTGATAGGAGGTCTGAGGACTTTTCAAACTCACCCCCCTCTTTTTAATATAGAGTAAAAATTAGTTCAGAAAATCCTTTTAGGAGGCTCACGCGAAAATCCAACTGTTTATAGATTTTAGACTTTATTCACTGTTATTTGGATGCTGATTCTTACAGCACAGAAGTATTAACTATAGAGTACAATCAACATAAAAACCTTTGTTCTGTAAATTTGTTTTTCTGTACCTCTTCCCACCCCTGTAAATAAACAGTATTAGTTTTATTATTATTTTATGTCTGATTTGTGATCTTTCAAATTTAATGTGTATTCTGAATATATTATCATGATAAATAAAACAAACATGTTTAGAAGCTTGACAGGGGTTTCTTTTAAGAACAGAAAACCCCAAAAAACAGGTTTTATCTTCAAAGAAAATTATAATTTTCCAACAAACTCATCTTTACAACTGATTTACTCAGTATTTTTGTTGTTGTTGAATGCTTTAGTATATGGACAGCGTACCTGGTAGTGGAACAGCATGTTGAGTCTCTTCCAGTCACCTTCAATCTTGGTGGTTATGTCCTCATCTTGTAGGATCATGCGTTGTCCTCTCCCTTGGCGCCACTCTGCAAAGGAAAGGGAAATTTAAAATATACTAACCTCATTTTCCAAATACCCTCACTTTGCTGACAGTAAAGACTTTTTTTTTGTCTGCTGGGGGGATTTGGTTTTAATCTCCCCTCTCTCCATCTGTCAAGATATCACCAAATCTTACCATGTTGTTTGATAAACTGGGCCGCCTTTGGGACGAGGAGAAGGGAATTTTGGCAGTTGTACCAATGCCTGACTTTTGCTTTTGGGAATAGCTAGCACTTTTCAACCACAACAACTAAAAAATAAAATCCTAAAGGAGATGTTCAATCATGGCAATCAATATTTGGAGGTAGAGTGCTAAAAGGGAATGATGTTGTGTCTCTTGGTTAAAAAAGTTTTGTTTTTACCAGTTTTTATATCACAGGTAACTTTGTAGACTATATATTTTTATAAATATTTTTTTATCATCTCAAAAGCAACATTGGGATTTGCTTGGAATATGATCCAGAGGGTTTTTTACAAAGATAACACACTGAAAACCAGGCAAATGCTGAGCTGAGGTTTGTTGTTTGGCAGAAGACTAACATGGGGACGAGATCAGACTGGGCTAAACCAGGTCAAAGAAAATAAAAACTGGATGTTTTGGAAAGAATCTTTAGCCTAGCACTGCTTTAGTAACGCTGAGGTTTTCCTTTTGAATTTTTATCGAGTTAAAATGAATGTTTTTGAAGGCCAATGAAACCTTAATCACCTAAAATGTGCCAATGATCTATCTCCCACATGTCCACGTTGCACACAACCTCCCCATCTGTATCTCATCAGCACAAAACCAGCGGCAGCTTTGATCGAATACTCCAGCGACATTATTTGAGAGGGAAATGAACAGCCATGTTGGAACCAGGCAGCTGACTCTTCTGTTCTGTTTTGGGCATCAAGAGTTTCTGAACGTATAATTCTGTCTGTGCCCCTCGTCGAGTTTCCTCACTTGCGTCGGCCATTGTCATCTGCTATTCTGATCACAAACAGGAAAAACAAAGCGGCAATCACGGTGCTGCCTGATGAGGCCTGTCTTTGGAGGATCCACCAGAGTTGTGTTCGCATCTGAAAAATCTGCAGGAAATAAAGATTCTCCTGTTGTTTTTGTCTGCGCAGTACATCTTTCTATAAAGATGCAAATGAGCTCCGGTCTCTAGTCAAGGCTCAGTAAACAAATGAAGAGGCTCAGAGTGAAAGGAATGGCAGGAAAGATTTAATAATAACGATAAACACAGGGTAAAACCAGTGCAAACTGAGATCCCCCCTTGTTCCCAAATCTGGCGGCGTCTAATCAGAAGGAGTCGGTGTAAAATTGTGTGAGCAAACAAAGCCAAGGAAATGAGGGCTTTGACTAGAAGAGATGGCAGCTCTTACTTTGATTTACATAAATCCATAACATATTTGCAACAAGGTACATAAATACAGTATCTTGCAAAAGTATCAATTCTCCTTAAACTTCAGTGTATATTATTGGGATATTATCCAATAGATCAATGCAATTTGGTTTATAGGTGTGAAGTGGAAAGAGAAGCTTAAAGCCATGTATGTGTGGAGTCCAATCCTTAAGGGCTTGTGTTTTCAGTGTTTTGTTTTAAAATACCAGTTTCTATTTAACTTGGTCTTAGTTCCTAGATCACCCACCACTGCATGTCTGCTGTGTCCCCTAAATGGCTTCTGGTGAAATCGAAACAAGACTTGTCATGACTTTCTTTTTGCCCCTCTCATATCCAGACAACATTTGCATGAGTAAGCCTTGTCTAATTCACAGATTCCTCTATCCAAGCTGTGATTCTTTACCACTGAGTTGCCATGGGCTTCTTAACTTCTCTCTCCTTGGCAGGTTTGGCTGTAGTCTCAGTTTAGTAATAGACTGAGATATTAAATACTAAAATAAGTTTAGCATGTTGGTTTATAATCCAAACCTGCTGTAAGCCTGCCACATCCCTGATGTGTTTAGTGAGTTAATTTGTCTCCATGATGCTGAGTATTCTCTTATTATTCTTTACCAAACCTCTGACATGCCTTCAAAGAAAACATGTTGGTCTATTGTTGTAGGATTATTGGTATAACAAGGATTGGATTGACATTAATATCACGCTTTTACACCTTTTTTTTTTTACAAACATATGTCAAAGCAAGCGTTTTTCTGCACACTACATAAAATTATATCACAAAAAAAAAAATTATCACATAAAATCCACTGAAATACATGAAATTTGGGATTATTTGGGTTTGTTAGGTGCCAGGTTGAAAGACTGAAATACAGTCGTATTTGGTGTCCTTAGGAATGAATGACAATAGTATCCTGAGGAAATTTGTAGCTTGTAGCACAGTGGAATTAAAGACAACACAATACTCTTGGTTAACTTGTCTCAAGACACGGATGCCACAAGTCCCATTAGCCTTTTTAGACATTGTGATCAGTCTGTCTATGAAGGATGGAGAGTTGAAGATGTTTAGCTCGGTGCTACATGTTTACAGAAACATAGTATTTAAAAAAAAATCTAAAATAAAGTCAGCTTTGATACCAAGATCCTAATTACATTCGCAAATTAAAATCCTACGGTTATGTGTGCTGAGAACATAGTGGATTCATGATTAAAAAAAGACTTTCCTCCAATCTCGGTTGACATATTGGATATATTCTTTGAGTGTAGGATGATGGGGGGAAAAAAATCATTCATATGTTTCTCCAGTGAGCTTGCTCAAATGCAGACAAATAGACCCTAGAGAGGGTGGCCCAAATTCCTCATTCCCTTTAACAACAACACAATAACAGAACCACGTCTCCTTCCCAAGGGGGTCCATCAAGTTTTTTTTTTTTTTTTAAGAGCGTCATCAAAAGGATGAACCAGTTTTTCCACTTAGCTGTCTCACAGACAGAATCCCCACGGTATGCACTCAGCCCATCTTTGATTTGAGATTGGAAAAAAAATAAAATACATTTGGCAATATCAAGCCATGAAAAGCAAAATCTATCCTGATGAGACGGTCTGTAGGTATTAGTAGAGCAATACCCAGCACTGCAGTATCATTCCATCTCTGTTAATTAACAAATAGCAACCAGTTAAAATAGCTGATGATGTGAGATCTTTTTCACATCGTCAGAAACATCTACTTATAAAGAGAGATGGCAGATTTTTAAGAAAGTAATAATTGCCTCGAACGATTTAGCGATCAATCATCTGGCTCAACCAGTGACGGAAGCGTACCGTAATTTCTGCACTACTAAATTAATATAAGCTGCACTCACTAACTTTGAAAAGAAAAAAAAAGCATAAGTAAGCAAAAAAAAAGACCTCACTTGTCTATAAGCAGTAGGTGTCCATGTTCTAAAATAAGACATTTATTGAAATGTATATAATTTTTCCCAGCAGTTCCTGTAGCACAGACACTCAAAAAATAGAGCAGCCTACCAAGAAATGCTATTGATTGCCATCTTCATCTTCCTCCTGTGCTAAAACCACTATAGTCGTCTTCTTCATTGTCAGAATTCAACAGTCTGACACACGCTTCCTCAGCCTCTCTTTTGTCGTCGCTTCTCAGTGTCACTTAAGCTTGTGCTGTCCTCTTCATCACAGAACAGTCAAGCCTTTCCAAAGCCATTGGTACAAATCAATATATTAACTGCATCAGTGTTCAAAGGTTGTGAATAAAAGTATTAGCTTAGACTCTGGAAATTGTGACAGATTGATTGAAAGTTTTGGTCTGGTAACAGGTCATTTTTTAGATATTAGAACCGTTACGGCCGAGATATCAATGCACTTAAGGAATAAAAGGAAAACACTATATTTCTGTTTGTACTTCTCAGAAAAGGTTTCTAAAAGTCATTTAACCTAGGATTCTTACCTAGGTCCATATCTGAGGCCTTTAGGCGGTGTGAATACGGGACATTCTTGTAGATGGCATCCAGAATTTTCTCCTTCACCTGACTTATTGTGTCACAGTTTAGGACCTTCACTTGGATCTCTGGACTTTTCTCATTCTCTGGATGTATGCAGTTGACCACCTGGAGCAGAAACATGAATGAAATTGACGCGTTGCAAGAAATTGTACGTGGCGCCACCGATTCTAAACCCCGAACCAAAGGAACGTGAACAAAACCACAAACCTGGGAAACCACAGCTGATAGCCACTAGTCACAGTAGAGAGGACTAAAACAGAGATTTAGCTAACGACTAAGAGGACGCAGAAGGGGAAATCTTAGTCGCTCCTCAGCTTGTGTGCAGTCATACATGCACGGAAACCAAGCCTTTTCTTGACAGCTCTTGCCACTATTGAGGTCACCACTCTAGTGCCCCCTGCGCATGTCAAACGTGAAAACAACAACTTCGGTGTCCCTTTGCACATCTCACAACCGACCACCCATGACCACCCTATTCACTCTTCCTGTCCCTGAAAGCATATTAAGCATCTCCCCTTAGCCCCAGTTCTCCAGGGCAGGTGAATCCCTTACCAGTGTCTTGTAGTCAATCTGTTGTCTGATGAGCTTGTCTTCGCTGAGCGAGTAGCGAGCCTCTCCTGTGATCGAGTCAATGGGGCCTTTCTCCATCTGCTGCTTGATGGCACAGAAGAGGGAAAAGAGGGGCTCGCCTGCACACTCCTGCAACGACATTTGGACAAATGCGGTTCACAGAAGCGGTAAAGCTCAGAGAGCTATTTATGGGCTCACTTTTCTGAGAATAAAATTTTAAACTAAATGTTCAGAACAATGTAGTAGCTTTTTGTTAATGTTTCTAGTCCTTTCTCCGGTATCAAGTGAAACACAGAGATTCCCCAAACCTAGATGATTTAAAACAAAAATGTTCACAAAAGACAAGACTCTTGTTGCAAACAATCATTTGAATCAAAACGCTGCAGTTCGTCAGTCAGAAGTGGTTGCACATTTATAAGCCTTCTTCTTTTCTGAGTGCCATAAAATAAACAAGAGCACAGAAATCATACAGCGGGAGGTAGATTGATTATTTGTTCATATATATATGTACACACACAAATGTGTTAGAATGGCTTGAGCTATTTTCCAAAAAACAAGCAGTTTCTAGACACGCTTCCCCTGATACTTAATATAAAGACAACTAATTGAAAATGCACACACCACACTTTTTAGATATTTATCTGTTAGGAAACACAAAAAGCAGGGCTCATTTTCCTTCTAATTTGTGATAAAATAAGCAGATAAAATAAGATGGTCACCCCATAAAAAATCCTGGATTTTTTTACTGCAACTTCGTAAAATCCCAGGGACACAAAAAATTATTACTTTGCAAAAACAAACACAAAAAAAGCACTGTGTGCTGCATACATTTGTTAAACGTTGAGGATAAAGAAAAGTTACTGCACCTTTAGAAATTTGTAGAGAAGGAACGTGAACCAGTTGGTCAGCATTTTCTCTGCAACAGACTCCGTCCTGCAAACGAGCACAAAGTACATGCTGAGGATTTGATCCCTGCACTGACATCATAAATATTCGACATTAGTGTCAAATTTTCTTCAAATAAAAGTGGCGGCAGCTGCTAATGAATAGGCTTTCACTGGACAAATGCATCTGTAAGGACATGAACTGCGAGAGCGATTGCACACGCTATACGATGGCCTTTCAGACAATCTTTCGGCCGCCTTTTATGCTCAGGCACGCCGAGGGCAGCTCGTGTACAAGCGGCGGGGATTTTAATATGAGGCGAAGCAATTAAAAGCCTTTATTTGATCCCGGTGGATTGATGTTGTTAGGGGCCGCAGTGGCTCTGTAATAACACTGGCCTCATTATCAAGCGCTCCCTCGCCTATTCACTGCACTAACACTCGATCCGGGTACAATAGAAAGTGAATGAATACATCTGCCTCTCCTTCTCCGCCTGGCATCCATGCTCCACTGGTGTGGTAAAAGTAATGTGTGTGTGTGTGTGTGTGTGCACGTGCATTGACCTGGGCCAACAGTGTGATTGATCTCGTGTGAATGACTAATATGCATGCATAATAACAACAGCGGTGGTGGCAGGAGGCGAAAAGGAGCGGGTAGGATCGGATATCCTTTGACAGCAGCCCTCGTGGTTAGCAGCGGGAGTATGTGGGCAATAATAAACACACACCCCTGCCCCTGCTTTAAATGAGAGACTACCGTAGACATCAATATTTCAGGATTAGGGTCCATTGTGCCCATTTGTGTGTTCTGTTTTTGTCCTTAGTGAGTCGGCTGCCACCTGCAGCCCTCCCTCCCTTCACCATTCAGTGTGCCTCGTAAAAAAAAAGGCCTCCACGCTGCAACGCCGGGGGGGGAGCGTGATGTGCCAGTGGGGTAGTCTGGTACCCCCCACCAGTGCTGGCACAACACCTGGAGGGGATTAACTTCCTGCTTCTCACTGTGCCTCCACTTTTTATTCAGCCCGTCCCGCCCTTTCCTCCATCCACAGATCCAAGGGTCAACAAGGTCACTTTTCATCTTTTCTTTCATGTGTCCTTGCTGACTTCCTCCCTCCCTCATTTCCATTTGGCTGCCCTATTCTGGATCATGTAATCGCGCACACTTCCAAATCCTCTCCATTTTCACAATTGTAGCTCCTCTGGGATGAAAGAGGCATGGGAGAAAAAAGAGGAGGTGCATAGGGGAAGGAAGGAAGTAAGGAGCAGTAAAAGGGTAAAAGAAGAGAATGAAGAACAAATAGCTTGGCTGAATCTCAGACCCACATTTCTTTTTTTTAAACCTCCTTTTACTTAGTCACTTTCAATGGACATTGTGTGTTTTCTGTTTTGCCTTTGTGCCCAGACAAGTGTGTGGCAGCTTGAAGGCTTGTGTGCAAAAAGCACAAATTAATCCCACTGCGTACGTATCCAAAAATTAGCCCCTGTGCTCACTACTCTTTATCACGCGGCGTGCTGTGTTTGTGTGTTGTGTGTGTGTGTGTGTGTGTGTGTGTGTGTGTGTGCTAAAGGCAGCGGGTGCCAGTCCAGCAGTAATAAGAAGTCTTGGCGCACTCCCACCATTTAGCTTATGCTCATTCTCACTCTCAGCACTCTCTATTGGGAGCCGTGATAAAAATCAGCACTGTGATGGATCTGCTCAACATCTAACGCTTGTGTCTGGTATTACACCGTTTTAAAACAATCTTTATCCCAACCTCTCCTCAGCTAATAATCCAAACACAGCAACCTATGTTTTGGGTTCATCTTTTGAAATTTGCCGTGCCTCTTTGGCATGGCCAGGCGTTTGCCCACTTGGCGGTCAATCAGACGGGCCGGTGGACGCTTGGAAGAATCTAGGACCCAGGAGCCATGGGAGTACTTGGGTATCCCTGATTAAAGAGGGACAGTGGGGGGATCAGACAGTAAAAATGTAAAAGATAGCACCCTTCCTCCTGTGTTGTTCTGTGGAATATAATACAACATGATCTAAATTATTTTACTCTCACATAAAAAGTGTCTAATGGTTCGAATATTCCTGGATATACTGTTTCTTTTTTGTTTTTGCACAACATTGGTTGTGCTGATGCAAATGACACGGCATACGTCATTGAATAAATAACATTAAATAATAAATAATATTTTATAGTAACCTAAAGCAAATCCGTATAATTATTGAATATAAAAGGGAACACAGAAGAATTTTAAATAGACATTCACTGTGCAGTAAAAAAATAAAGATTCATAATTTTCAAAATTATGTTTTCTTATTTCTAAGGGTCACAGATGGAACACTGCATGGATAAGCAATTAGTTTATTTTTTTTTATTTTAATTTTGAGATAGCAAAAATATAGAATGGATAATTATATTATTGTTAATTAGTAGGGTAGTCGGTCTGCATTCAGCCGCTTAACAGACATCTTGTTTATAGCTTACCAAGTGTCGTTTTGAAGCAGCAGTACTGTAATAAAAGTGATTGGTGGTGATAATTAGACCATGTATTTTCCAACAGGAAACATTGCCAAGCTGTTAAGAATTTTCTTTCACATGAACCAGGAAAATCTGTAGCTCCCCTTTTTCAGCCAGCTGGCCCGCAGTGCCCATCGACAGATGGGGCAGAGACGCTGCTGCGTCATGAGATGCTGCATAGAGTAGGAGATGACTGTCCATTTTCCTGCATCTCTTTAAAAGAACGCAAAACCCCCCATGAACAGATCGTCTAATTTTTTATTTTTTTTAAATAAAGTACTGAAAGCCTTGGTAGATCACTATATACCAGTGACACCAAACTAAAAATATTCAAATCAAGTTGAGAGAAGTTAATTAAAAGGTTTATTTCTGTATCGGTTTCAGTCGCATGCCGAACCAACTATTTCCATTTCTTACTTTGGCTTTTTGTGGGTGAAGAATGCAAGTCATCCAGTATGCCACAATGTTTTCAC
The DNA here is from genome assembly GCA_033032245.1 of Poecilia picta. Taxonomy (NCBI): domain Eukaryota; kingdom Metazoa; phylum Chordata; class Actinopteri; order Cyprinodontiformes; family Poeciliidae; genus Poecilia; species Poecilia picta. Next base: position 9,190,357 of record CM065375.1, on the reverse strand, counting down.
AGTAATCCATCACTCTCTTGCTGATGCACATGCTCAGTTATCTATTTATTTCTCACACTCAAAAAAATTAGGACTAAAATCATTTTCCATCAACCGACATTATCCATATGGACCTACAGCGAGGCCTGTCCACCTGCATGCTGATGGGGTCTCTGTGGTAATGCTGTGATTAACACATAAGCATATTGGGTCCTCTTGACCATAATCAGAACTAATATTTTGATGCCTAAACTGCAGCCAAATAAAACTTAAGGCGGAGGGAGGGGGGTGTTTAGCTCTGCGTGACAGGAAGAGCGAGAGAGATGGAGAGATGGAGCTTAGAAAGAAGTTAAAGGAGTAGAATGCAGGAAGCAATACGACAGATGGTTGAGGAAGGCTCTCGTTAGTTAGCTTGCCTGGTGGTTGTGCTTCAGCACAGGTTGAGATGGGACAGATGGAAGGATGTGAGCTTGTGTGTGGAGCGAGGAGAGAAGAGCACACACCACACACACACACACACACACACACAACGTTTCTTGGAAGAGGAGGTAGTTAGTTGGGAGCTGTGCTCACATCCCATGCCAGAGCTCGCGCACTTTAAGCATTGATTTAGCAATCAAGAAAACAGGGGAAGGGGGAGGAAAGGGCTGGAAATATAGACTGACAGCACGAGCGTAGGACAGCGAAAGAGAAATAAAGGTAGGTCCGACATTACACATGCGATAAGCTGAGACGGACAGAAAGAGAGCTGTGAAGAGCGAGCAGAGGCAGAAAGGAAGGGAGAGTAACACCGAAATGAGCAAACAGAGAGAGAGAGAAAGCTACAGGCATGGATGAAATTAAAGATGAATTAAAATAAGAGAAAGGGTGTGAATTCTCCCTTGCTTAAGCTTTCAAGTTTGTGTGTTTGCATCAAGGCTATTTTTATCTCCTAACCAAGGACACACCAGCCAGCACAGACTATGGGGTGGCATAGCTTGCCGTATCAGATCTGAAATGCATGCTGGGTTGGTGAAGCAGGACATTTAAGGAGGAATAATGGGATGCAACGGTATGATCAGTGGCCATCGCCATCATACGTATGACAATTGGGAAATCAACCTGAGTGCGGATATGATGTGAACATGTGTTTCCCCTTCTGTGCAGTCAGCATGGCGCTGGCATTTTCCCCAGGTTTTCCTGCTCTCTGTTGTCATCAAGGAGGAGAAATGTACTTTGCATTTTTATTCTGTGGTTGTTGATCGGTCTGGTCGTAATTTCCATCCGATATGCAGAAATAGATTTGCAGAAATAGCACAAACAGGGCTCTCGCGGCTCACGATAAACAGCGATCAAAGGGCTGACTTCCTAGCTCGTCTCTGCGCCTCGGCGTTCCAACTTTCTTCACTATGTAACAAAGCTTGAAGTGTTTTACTGTCCTTGACTGCCTCACACAGTTTGGCATGTAAACCACACTGTTCAGTTTTGGTCTCTTTTGACCAGAGTACCTACTTCCAGATGTCAGCTGTGTCTTTTAGATTTTTATTTCTACAGGTTTTTGGAAAACCATGCAAAGCAATATTTTGTGTTGGTCTACTACATAAATTAAATGTATTAAAAGCAGTTTACCTTCAGGCATGCATTTATTGTTACTGGTATTAACACACACATACAAAAAATGCAGCTTAAGAGCTAAGTTTGCTCTATAAAAGTCAAAACTTGCAATGGAATAATGGAAAAATAAATCGGTTTCCATGACGTTCATATGCCATGCTGGATGAATTAGACGAGGCTATCACATTTAAGCAGAATTAAACAAAAAGACTTGATGGCTACTGTAAGAATGCGTTTTGATTGATGCAAATCCCATCTCGACTTCAAACCATTAGTTTAAAGCGAAAACTAAAAATGGTGGAATAATCTTACAAAGCACCGTAATCAGGATTTCCACACAGGCCGCTGCATCTCTCTGCATCACAACTCAGAGTCTAAACATACTTCAACAAGAAGAACATGTCCACTGTCTCTTGGAGTGAGTGGGATTAATTTCAGCCCTGTCTGCCTTTTCCATGTTACGTTTATGCATTTGTCTTTATTGGCAGAAAACACGAGTGTTTGCAGCCAGAGGGAGACTCTGAATTCGAATTGAAATGCGACGGACAACTTAATTTATCTCATGCCTGTCAAATCATTTGGGGGGTGTCGAGGCTTGACTGACAACCTGCAAGCAAAAAAGAAAAAAAAAACCGCACAAACCGCGTAAACAGCAGCTATGAAGAAGCTGGTTTACTCACGTAACCGTAATCACCGCATTTACCAAACACCGCAGGCAGGACGCATAATCACATACAGAGCTGTTCAAGTGCATGCCATTCAGGCTTTGACTACAAATCCAACAGAGGACTGCGATTGTGTCAGAGAGCCATTTATAATCTTCCCCCCCCTTTTTTTCATGAATGAGTTTTTCTTTCCTCATGAGCAATTTGAAATTGGATTCGCTGCTAATTAATTATAATTATTTGGCTAATGATGTGCACAGCAATGCGCTCTGATGTTTCTGACTCTGAGCCAGTGATTCAAGGTCACAGGAGTTAATCCAAACATGTCACAGATAGGGAACACTGAGAAGCATGTGTAGCCTTTGGTTCCTGAGAGAGCACACATATCCACTGTAAACCTTTCATCTGCATCCCTTCCCACAAACAGCCAAACAACAGCGCTGGCTCAGACGTTTCTATAACCCTCTTGTGGCGAAACTAATCTTTTGATTTATGTTTAGACACACCGGGATGCTAAAAAATATAGCAGAAGGCTTGGGGGTCAGAACTTGTCCATCTTGTCTACAAACCCCAGTTTCAGTTGAGGGAAGTGACTACAGAACATGTTTATTGCAGGTATAGTGATAATGGATGTTGGGCCAAACATACACGAAGCATCAACTTGGGCTTACCGTAGTTTGCAAAAAAAAAAAAACGTCACTTTCCACTGTGATGCAAATTTCACTGAGTCATAGACTGGGAGCAATGAGACTGAGAAAAGAGCTGCTGTTGACAACTATCCTTGTGGAAAAGCCAAACAAATACTAATGGGAAAAGACAAGACACACAATAATGACTAGAAATATGTGGGGAGAAGTCAAGGTGAGGCTTTTAAATCTGGTTTTGGTCAACTAAATTGCTTTCATACTAGTTGTGAAGCAACTTGTGACATTTACATGTTGAAAGACAAATAACATTTTATTTTATTTTTTAACTTAGTAATTTTAATTTCATACAACATTTCCCAACATTTTAAAACAGCATGAAGAAGCAAGTGTCCATGCGCGATACCTGCCAGCTCTTGCTAATGATATGGGATGCTAGTGGTGCTGAAATCTGTGGTTAGTGTGTTGCATCTTGAGCCAGGTGAAAATCATGATGTCTTTTCTTGATTAATAATGTAGGCATTTCAAACTATTCCAATGAACTCAACCGATTCTGTGATCAAATATCAACCTTGAAGTTGAGATCATCAGCAGGAGATAACTTCATCTGATAATAAAGCTTTCCTATGTACAGTATTTAATTGTTCTTGTATGTAAAGTTGTGACCCAGTGTGGAGAATTATTTCAAGTTGTACAATCACTTCCCTCCAGACAAAAAAGAAAATTTGAAAAAAATCATTTCAAAGCTGAAAATTACTATGAGGTTTGTGTTCATGATGAGTTCGTTTAAACTTCTGATAAAACATAAATGTCGCTTGTCAGCTGTGGGAATGAAGCCACCTGTGAAGAAGTGCTGCCTACAAAGTCCGCTCACTTGGAGAACGCTAATTACCTGCGAAGCAGCAATTTGGGGTGATTTTTGCTTTCAAGGTTGCGGTCTATCAGGTCAGACAGCAGGTGCTTCAGGACGTCGGTGGCGTACTCCAGCTTGCTCTGCAGCACGGTCATGATCAGCGAGGCCACGTTGCCGCGGTCCCTCATGGAGAAGCCACGCTGGGCCTCCAGAGTGCGAATAAAACACAGCAGGAATATTTTGTTGTTAATGAGCTGGCCAAAAAGCTTCAGCCCCTTCTCCACTTGCTCCTGGCGGTAGCCTGGCACCTGGGAGAAAACAAGAGAAATGAAAGAGCAATGGACATTTCAAAAGCGGGGAAAATGTGCAGATTCAAACTGGCGTGTTCAAGACGATGATACATATACCTAATTAGTCACAGACTCATTTGAATTCATTATTAGCGCTCTGTCCTCCAAGTTAAACAAAGTGTTTTGTTTTTGTCTTTCTTTTAAGAGGAATATAGTAACTTCATTAACATAATATTAAGATCACTTACAGCCGTGTTTGTATAACCAGAAACAAATGAAAGCCATGTTTTAAATAATCCTAACCAATGAACGAATGTACAATTTTCTTACATAGTCGTGCATTAGCAATTAAATCCTTGGAAAGAATAATTGAAATAGGAAATAATTGACTGAAAAGGGAAAAAATAAAAAATAAATCAGGAACCTAGGGAGATGAGGAGTTTAACATTTTCAAGCTTTTGTCAGGTTTCATCTGAAGGTTGAGAATAAAGTGAAAAACACCAGGCCTCAGTAGGGAGTGTTTATTATTTCGATGGCACCGTGTTCCATATTAATGCAAGTTGAAAGGCAGTGCAGAACTGTGAATTCTTCTCATCTGAGCCCACACCATCCCAGCACTGTTTATAGTTGTAACTTGCAACATGTGCGTCTTTCTCTCCCCCCTCCCCCCACACACCATTTCTTCATAAACAGCACCTTAGGAGATTATGTTTTTTATCTGTCAGTAGCACTCTGGGTAAGACAGCATTGCTTTGCAGCAAATGCAGCTGTCAGCCCACATATGTTCCGTCTTTCTACCTTTTCCTTGAGGTGGTTGTAATCTGCCGGGAGCTATTGTTCGGTTGAAAGTCTAATTTTATGCAGCTTGTCAGAATGTGTTTCTGTGTTTGGGAGTGTTGGAGTATTAGTCGTTTGTGAATACGAGGTTTTCATTTTTAAATTACTGTAAGGTTTTCTGATGTGCAAAGCTTGAGCTATCAATAAATGGCTCCAACTTTAATTGCAGCAAAACTAAAGTTGGAGTCTTTAATTTTTATAATCTTTGGGTTGATTACAAAGATAGTCACAATTAGAACTTTATCAGCTATTTCATAAACTAGTTACCATTTTTCTTCCATAGATTTATGTTGATCTGTCATAAAATGCATTGTAGAAATGCAGGGGGACAAAATACAGGAGTATTTTAAAAAGGCAATATAATTATTTGACTACTATTTAATATGCTGGTTTTTAAATATAAAAAACAACTTCAGAAATATTTCAGTGCGAAGAATTTTCTACGGCTTTCGTTAACTCAAAGAAAAACTCCATCATCTTCCTTTACACACCTCCCCATCAGCACTTGGCTTTAAATTATTCGGTCCATCAATAATAATTAGGTGGTCATCAACAGCTAGGCAGTTTTTCCATTATGCTCTTTTTCCACATAATACTCTTCATATAGTTTGATATTTGTGCCGATTAAAACATAATTAATACGGCTTATTAGTGGGAGATTCTCATCAGGGATGGGATAGTCAACTCTGAAGCCAGTGAAATAAGGGCCCATCGTTATTGTAATGGAACAAGATGACCTGTTTAATCATAGTTGTCAGTCAAAGTTACCATTGAGGATAAACGACTTAATGTGTTTTTTTTTTCCCTTTTGCATTTCTCCTGATGATTGACTTTTAATTTGGTTTTGGGAATAAGGAGAAAAAAACACCCAGTTACCATCTCATGTCATTTATCATTATTAATGATTTCACAGTTTAAATTTGAAGTCTATCTTGTTTGCTTTGAAATAACTCTTTTGTCAGCTATCGGTGGGCTTTTTGTTTACGAAGTAATCAACAACAGCCAACATCTGCGTTAATTTCACCTACTGCGACCCACTACACTGGTAATTTGTTTGCTCATTTTGATCTCATTTCCAAAAGGGCTAATTGGATTACACTGCTGTTTGATGAAGACTGAAGAAAATGAGTCATATTTTATTTATGTGCTACGTCAAGGAAACAAAGTGTGAGATTAGGTTTATTCAGCTTGGAAAAACTTCAGGAAAAACCTTGAAACATTTTTGCTTTACAAATTTGTGCTGGAATTTAAATCTAATCATCTCTTTTTAAAAGACACTTTGCTCAAATATTGAAAGGAAAACAGAATTATCTATTACCTCCAGATCTCTCAGTACAGGATGTTCCTCAATGCCTGGAAAAAGGACCCTCATGGTGTAAGTCCTGTAGTCTAGAAAGGGGATTCCAGCTCCATCTAGGTCACTGGTGAGCTCATGAATGTCTGTTTGAAGCTCTGCAAAAGCTGGAAGATGACAAACATTTTGCGTCAATGCACATATTTGTTGAGCCAAGAAATGGCTGCAATCTTGTTAATTCAAAGCTTACAACATTGACGACGAGTCAAAGGTCATAACACGAGGGGATGTCGATTTTACGTGAAGGTTTTTACCTTCTTTGCACTCCAGCGCCACACGTGACTCGAGGTTGTCCATCTGCATTTGAAGTCTCTTCAGAGTCAGGTCGCTTTCACGAGACTTGCGCTTGTAGGCGATCAGGACCACCACGATGAAAAAGATGAGCAGCGCGCCGGCTGCAGCGATGCCGATGATCGCCGTGCTGCTGAGCGGGCTGTCAGATGTGATGTGGACCACACCGGGGGAGAATTCGATGCCGCCAACACGCGCCTCGTCGCAGAAAAATATGAGAGACACGTTCTAGTGCTGTAATAATCTCACAAAAAATATCCCTAGATATTTTCAAAATCAAACTTCTTTCACATTTTTCAGATAAAAAAATGTAAAGAGCTCATTTATAGCCAATTATAAACATACTCATACAAAACTTCACTTCACATTTATGGGAGATATTTTAACAGTGATCAAAGTTTAACGTTGGAACTAACTAAACTGATGATTAGTAGGATTGACAAATTGATGCTTCTCATTGTACAGAAGCAAATATGGACAATGATTGAGATGAACAGATGAGTAGATATGTCAAATGTTTAGACAGTGGAACATGTTGACCTTGTCACACTAGTATATTTGTTTTTCAGCTGCTATCCAGACCTAACCAATCGTCTCCAGGCTGTACGGAGCTTCATCCATGCATTTTTTCAGTGGAATATAAAAACATCTCATACTGAATGCAACGCACAGCACAGATTTCACCAAATGTTTCCCGTTAGTGTTTCTTAGAAGAACTATTTCAGTTGATCACACTGAAGTTCAAACTACAGAGAGAGTCGCAGATGGAAGCGTCTACACACTTCTGTTTATTTTACAGTGATGCGTTTTTATCTTTCTGCGACGTAGGGTTCAGGTGGTAATATCAGGAAATGCTTTGCTCAAAGTGGTCTCTCTTAAAGCCACAAATGGAATCTTTATTGAGTTTGCTTTGGCCATAATTCTTCTTATTGAAGGGTTATTTGTTTGTCTTTCGTCTGCTTGTGGGTACCAACAGGAACCATGTGGCTGATTGGATTAGAACCACGCTCCGTATGAGAGCAGACAAATGGATAGATGGCAAAACAAAGAACGTCTGTCTCTAAATCTTTCTATTGATTTGCAAGACTGTTTTCCTTCCCAGCAGAGCCTAGACATTAGTTTATGCTGCATTACCACTTACCAGGACTTTGTGGCGACCAGTCAGGTTGGGTGACTCGCAAAGAAGCTGGTTCTCTGACACCGTTAACATGCAGGGTTTGTCTCCAATCAGGACCGTGTAGTTCAACTTTCCATTCCCGCTATTAGTTGGCGGGAGAAAGTTTCGTCCCTGCAAAGACAATTCATGCACTGTTTTTCAATTGTTCAGTTATAAAAACAACAAGTCATTTCATTCAGATTATATACAGCTTGAAAAACAGTATGTTAAGTTTATTTTAATATCTTAAAAGCGAATTTTGCTCCGGGTGTTCTGATTAGTTCATACACAAACCAACTCACAACACACCAATATTGTATTAAGCAGGTTTGAAGAAAATGCTGTGAGCCCATTCTGCGATATTCACTAAACATGAATCAAAGTCTACAAGAAAAAGTGCATTGAAGATGTTGATTGACTTACTTTTAGTATGATCGGTGACCCCGGTTTAAGCTCTTGGACACCAGAGGGACTAAGTGGCTCAAATTCAGGGTTGGGGTAGTAGATAAAGTTGGTGTTGTTGAGGGCCATCAGGGACTGCACATCGTCCATTTTAAAGCCAAACTCATCAGGCTTTTCTGGTACTTGCTGCCTGGCCAGGCTTATGGACAGTTCTGGGACCTGACACTGCATAGTTGTGGAGCTCAGCACCTGACACATCTTGGGGACACAAAGGTAGAGGGAAATTTTAGTTTGCAGGTATATACATCTTCTTGACCCAACAGTTACAAGTCTTGGAACAATTTCCTTTTGTTTTACTTACTTCTCACCTTGTCCTCTTTCCCTATCAAATTGGTTTAGTTTCAGTTAGTTTGTGAAATGTCTCTCTGTAAAATGGGCTGCTTCAAGAACTCTTCCCTGATTCTTTCTACATAAACACGTGTGCCTCAGGATGGCCATATTTGTTGAGTAAATAATTAACAATCCTACTCCAAATGTCAGCATCCAAAAACAAAAACATTGCATATCAAATATACCACGTTAAGACAGTATTTTACTTCAGTGTATTTAAATATAATTACATTTGTAACATCTTACTGCTAATGTACTAACAGAAATTGCTATATGGGTGTTTAAAGGTAGCAGACCCTAAATATTGAAATTATTAAAACACACTTAATCTTTACTGATGATAAATCCAGCTTTAAAAATACCAAAGTTTTGAAAACATAATATGCTTAGGACATTTAGTTTGTTTCAATTGGTGCATATCTGTATATCACAAACATTAGGTGGTTTAATTTACATACTGTGTTGACAGTTTATATTAAATTTGCAGCTATTCATTCCTTTTGATTCCTTTATTATTTCTTGAATTGCTCAGTTGAACATGATAAACACCCTTTCCAACTTCAGGTGTTCAATACTTTAACGCCTACAAATAAAAAATAGGCAGATTTTAAAAAGAGCCTAATGTCAAGCCTGTCAGAGTCTCATTTCAAAGGTGGTGATAAAATAATGTACAGCTGGACACATGATGCAGTTTCATCACTAGCAGATCAGGAGGGATAACTGAGTTTTACCTTTCCTTCATTATACGCTACAAAGACCTCCCCAGCTTTTCTTCACTTCATCCTGTGACACTGCGATCTTTCCCTTTTCCTCATTGACGCAATCTCTTCTTTCTGTCCAACATCGTCCACATTTCCACATTGTCTTCTCTTGTCCTGTCCTTTTATAATAGTCTTTGCTGTTGACTCACATTTGATATATTAAACAATTTTAAACATTTATTTTTTTCCTTATTCTACTTAAAGTGAGACTTACTAGCAATGACAGATTGATCTATCACTTTAATGCCCCATGCCCCTCTACGTCCTCCTTACATCTCCATCTCATGCCTCTCTGCCTGTCAGACACTGACAAATCAACCTGCAGCAAGGTCTCCTCGCAGACATCTCACATCTCCACAATAACCCTGCCATGCAGTCATTCAAACTATTACCTGTCACTGTAATTGGCTCCTTGAACATCAGACTGACAAATCCTGCAAGGTCTTCAGGACATTACTGACATGTATAATGCAACGGTATATGTCAGGCACCAGAATGTAGGGGAGGAAAAGAGAAAACGCTTCTGTTTTTTGTGTGGAGAAACGTCACTAAAATCACTTTAGATGTCCGATTCTGTTTCTTTTCTCTCCTTCTTCTCATCCAACCCATCCTAGTGTCGCACTGCAACAGGAAGATGTGAGGCAAACTAGGTGGCGACAGTTACCTTTAGACACAATAGCCAGCTCATGTGAGTGTGAGCACAGATGTTAAACGTGCTGCAAAGTCACGCTCAAATGAACCATGAAGATGGATAGCATTACAACCTTTTTGTTCCCCTCTTCTTTCAGTGAGATCAAACAAACTCTTGTATGACTTTCTCCAGCTTTCTGTGAGAAAATTGCAAGTTACAGATATATTTTTTTGGCATATTGTCACAAGTTTTCTTCTTTTTGTTTGCATTGTCACAAGTTTTCTTCTTTTTGTTTGCAAGAAAAAGTGATTCGATTAAAAGCTTTTTAGTAGTGGTGAAACCTGATTAAAATATTTAATCTTGCTGATTGCAAAGTCTGTAATACTTAATAGTGACAAAATAAGCAACACTTTCCATTTGAAAAAAATGATTTGCTGTAAAATTATTGTATCAGAGACAGCTTAGCTTCACAACAAAATATTGTTTTTAATTAATTCACTTAGGTTATTCAACCATTAGATTGGTGCAATATGCTACTATAACTATTAAGATTTGTAGTGTTTCAGGAACCCTTGATCTGTAACGTTTAAAAAAAAATACTTCTTTAATGTGAACTGTGAATCCTGGGATGTCTGTGCTTGCACTGAGATTCTATGAAAGGTCATTGCACAACAATAATCTTTTCCAGCATGCCATGTGATCGTCTTTACTGGCTAATCAAATAAGCCAGTAAGCCACAAATCGTAACTTTTCTATGTAAAAAACCCAAAACAAACACAAAAAAAGCATGTATTAAAGTATATGGAATTAGTGAATTAAAAGTAACACTTTCAAACCCCTGCCCTACTTTTTTAGAAAATTTAAATTACAAACTTTAACTTCATGTTATGTATCTAAAAGAAGTTCACGTCTATGTGGCAGACAGCTTATTATTCCATTTGTAGCATTAAATATAAAGATAAACATAACAGAAAAAAAAAATCACCCTTCAAAATTTTTTTGGGCACACTCAGACACAACATGCAGTCAATGTGTTTTCATTGTAGGTTAAAAATAAAAACATTTTAACCTGTTTCATGTTCAGATTTCAGATGAAGGAATATTGGTGTTTTGCAGCTACTTACGCTGAGCGATTCTTGGCTGTTGTATTTAGCTCTTATGATTGGGGTCTCAATGATGTCCAGGTTAGTTCCTGTTACCATCACTGGAGTATGACCACTGAAAGACAGGCAATATTTCAGAGATTGTTTCGACAGATTACTAAAGTATACCTTGAACCTTTTCACATTTCCTTACAACCACCAAATTGTTGCATATTTAGAGGCTGACATTTTTGGCCGTTGCTAGCAACACGTAGCTCAAACTGGAGCTACATAAACTGGAGCAGTCAGATTGGATGGAAACATTTCTAAATAGTCAATTTTAACTCTGGTTACAGTTTTTAATTTCTTTCAAAACTGTCCACTGACAAGGCCATTTATTGATTAAAAACAATCCCTCAGCAGCTGCGGCAGTATGTTACAGATTGTTCCTCTGCTGGGTAGTAAACATCCACCTTAGCCTCCAGTCTTTTGCAGCCTCTTACACGTCTTCTTCCAGGATTGACCTGTTTTGCTCCATCCATCAACTCTGAGCAGTTTCAGTAACCCTTCTGATGAAAAGCATCCCCACAGCATGATGCTGTGGAGATGCAGTGTAACTCTGCATACCTTGGTTGACCTCAGACAGTAAACCAAGCTGATCATGGCCATGTCTTGATAGGTTTTGCAGTTGTACCATACTGCCTTCATTAAAGGAGTTGACAAAATATGCAAAAATAAAGATGTGTAAATGTAGCAAATAATTGTGGTAATGCAAAAGAGATGCTGTAGGTTTTCTAAGACGTACAACATTTTTAAGGTATTTTTAAACCATTTATTTTAACTTAATAAGCCTGAGGCCTGTTCAACAGAGATATGCGCTTCCTCCAGATCCACAGTGGCATTAAATTATTTATCAAAATGGGAAAGTTCTTCTTTGTGACATACCTGTAGATGCTCCACTCTGGCTCTATCTTCGTTATGGTGGGATCCTCCACATACTCAAACTGCAGATCTTTCTGGAGTTGGGCCCTATCTATGCTCACAGACACAGATACCCTTCCGTTGCCATGCAGAGAGCCATGTGTTCGGCAGGTTAGCCACTGTCCACCCCTCCTAGAAAGTAGCAGTACAGAATTAGCCAAGTAAAACTGCTACATAGGGATAATGGTGTGTAACCATTAAGGAAAAAAATATGACATTGGGAGGTAATGTCGTTTTTATTTAAAAGCTTTTTATCATTAAATCATTAAAAAAAACAAAACAAAAAACTATTTAATAACCCTGCACGTTACCACGGATGATAAAGTGGAGCAGAGTACACGGGTTATTGAATAAACTCATCGGCATGAATTCTGATAAAACAACCTTTTTCAAGATGACTTCATTTTTCCTCCAAACGCAGCTCATAACCAGAACTGTCAGAGCCATTAGCTGCCTACGCCTTGATGGAAACCGACTTTGACTGAGCTTTTTAATTGAGTCTTTGAAGAGTTGATTGGCAGGGTCAACCGAGGCATGTTCCCACTAACCTCAAGTAAGTGCACGGCTGGTCCTTAAACATAATTGACACGTTGCTCCCAGCGTCCAAGTGGCTGCCTGTGATGTTGACAATTGTTCCCCCGGAGACTGGACCACGGCTCGGCTTCAGCCCGGTAATTCGCGGGATCTGTGTTGGGAGTCGCATAGTAAGATCAGTGACATTAAAAAAAATAACCGTGCTGATGTAGGGAAACAAATATGGCAGATAAAAAGCTGGAAAGAAAAGTGTTTAAACTTTTGATGAAAATACAAAACAGGCGTTTTACTTTTTTTTTAAATGCCTATCAGGTGTTTCTTTAAATCTTGCTTCTGCATTTTGACACGTAGCACCAAGAGTACAAAAAGTTAAAAACAAAACTGTTCCTTTTCACATAAAAAAGTTTAGACAGAAAGTCATAATAACCGTCTCATCATTCTTGTTTATCAAACATCACTGGATAAAAATGTTCTACAATCTGTAGCCGCAGATCCCACTGGCAACAGGCACAGGCAATAACATGTTGGAAACATTATACAATTGCTACAGCAGAAGTTAATCAAGTCCAGTCAAAGCTGGACATCACACCGATCCATTATGAAGTCATCTGGCATTCTTATGGTTCCATCTAAAGCCTGTTGTGTTGCATGTTTCAATGTACCATCTCATACCTTTGTGAAGAGGGGCCTCAGTGAGAAATAAACCTCGGCCAGTATCCTTTGAAGGGTAACAGTAAAAATGATACTATAGCATAAAAACAGGTCCATAAAAGCAACCACTGGAAATTTATTCCAGAATGCGGAGCTGCGTTGGTGACTGGAACTGTGCTGGGAGAGAATCGAAAGAACACAGCAGAGGGTGTAATGTGTTTCTTTATGAGTTCGTGTCAGAAAACGCTTTTAGAAACATCAGCTTTTCTGCCTCATCTTAAACTCGTTAGTGGAGTGCCAGTCACGTCTCGCAACTGATCCACACAACGAGAGAAGAGCCATCATGTGGGAACGGAGCCACGAAACCGCAACATGCATTAGCACAGTAAGTGAGAACAGAGAACACCTGACATGGAGGCGCTAAAATGAATACAATTCTGGAAGAAAGTCAAAACTCAGTAAGTCACATGTGCAAAGTTAGAGCTTGTTTTTTTTTTTACAGTCATATGACTAAAATTTAAAAACTGTGATATGAAAGAAAATCTCAGATAAAGACAGACACTCACCACAAAGTAGTAGTACTTGGATGATGTTGCCATAAATTCTGGTCTGCATGCTCCAACACCGACACACACCTGTATGTTCCCAGTGTACTGGCTCAGCTCTGCTCGGCCCATCTCGCAAACAATCCTGCAAGAAAAGAGTAGAAACACTGTAGAACGCATAGAAATTCACACTGAAATTATTTTAGCCTTGAAACAAAGTAAAGAGAAAAACTGATCCTTACATTGTAATAAAAAACCTTACACGATACACCATTTGGTAGTAACTTTACCTCCTACGATTGGAAAACTTGAGGGAGAAAAAGCAAAAAAGTCTCTCCTTTTGCATATGACCTCGGTTACAGCTACCTCTGCTGGGTCAGCACTTACTAAGAAAGTGCTGGCCCGCAACTTTCTTTCGAAGCAGAAGCGCTGTGTCTGTTGATAAGCCAACTTTAAACTAATTTGACAGATGGCACCTGCAAGAAGCCTAGGCTGTGGATTTAAACTGGAACGTCAACTAAATCTGACCTCCAGAAATTTCTAAAAATGATTATTGGACTGTAAGGACAAATGTATGTGCAGCTGCTTGAGTGTTTGTCCCTAGAAATTATAAATGTATGAATTGGGCTCCAAGGTACACCTTGCTTTCAAGTTTTATGCACTTCATGTATCCTTGCTGATACCTCAGTTTCCTCTCAAATAGTCTTGGATGTAAAAATGACATCAGTTTGACAGTAATTTCAAGTAAAAAGTAGTAATAATTAATGAGGATCTGATTGCTAAATTATTTTATAGTTAAAAACACGACTTACTGTTCCGCGGGGATGTAACCATCACGTATGGGGGTGCAGTCCACGTCGGCCACCTTCACGTTACCCTGAATCTCTCTGAAGTCCAGTCCAAGATTTTCACCACGGATCGTCACAAGTGTGCCGCCTTCCCTGGGACCGCGCAGAGGGTTGATCTGTTGGCATCCGAACCTCGATTATTTCTGTAATCTTGTTCGTTTAAACATTTTAAACAAAGTGTTTTCCGTGCAGTAGTTTGCAGAAAATGTAAAAACTTCGACCTGCGACAGTTGATATGTTTCTCTTAACAGGTTATCCAGTAACTATTTAAATCTTTTCTTTTTGTCAGTTTATTGTACAAGAGCATTGATAGCACAAACCTTTCACATTTTTTTTTATTCTACAACCACAATCTTCAATGTATTTCATCTGAACTTAAAAAAGTGGTTCACAGTGGTAAAGAGGAAAGTAATTAATACATGCTCTTAAATTTTAAAAAATCTAAATAGTTTACTATACAGCCTTTTTGTTTCTCTGTTACCCCTAAAACAGTCAACTGGAACCGCATGTTTTGTGAAGGTTTAAAATGAAACACATCAAATAGATTATTTTGGTCAGATAGCAACCAAATAAAAAAAGTTATAGTTTGAATACTTTTATTGAGCAACCAATGAGACCTCATTCATTTTGTGAAGACAACTGTCAAGTTTTACAAAACTAATACATATGAAAAACCACAACAATGCGTGACTATGACACTGCACAAAATACCAAGATTGCAAAGTTGATTATTTTTAAGAGCGCCAACTACAGACTAGCTACTTCTGAAGACAATAAGTACCTCAAGCATTCTTTGCTTGCCACAGTAATTACTTCCCAAATGCCACAAGCATTTCAGGAGCTCTTCTAAAAATGTGCCGCTCATTAGTGCTGGATTGTGGAATCAGTGTATTAACATAGGACCTATTCAGAACCAATAATTAGGCTTGATTTGTTGAGCTTTCAGGGGAAAAGTGCTAATTGTTTGTGTTCGCACATATTCCAAATAAAGAGACAATTAACTACAAAATGAACACTCTAGAGGTTAAAGAAGCTTTGGGGTCGACGTCATGTCCTTTTTTTAAATGTGTATTTCAAGTCTACAACAGTCAGATAAACTCTGATCAACATAGATCGGGTGAAATAATCCCGGTAATCAAAAGCATCTCTCATTGCAGGTGATGTGGTTGCAACATTCATTACTACTTTCTTACAAAACTACCTTTTGAAGAGCCAGTGTGTGTGTGTGTGTATGGTGAGTACACATCATCAAGCCTGTCCAGATGGATAGATGTTACAAACAGAGACAGAGTAGTCTGTCCCCCATCAGTCTCTGCCAAGTACAAGTCCTCCAGGCTGCAGACCGGAGCCAGTTGCAGTGGCAGCTCTCCCCGTTTCTCAGCTCTGTGTATATGTGGCAAAGTGACCCTCCTGTGGTTTTCACATGGCAGGTAGAGTGCTGAGCAAATGAGTGGGTTTGTCTTGGAGCACAACATTGTTAAGGTATTCTAGAACCTTACTGCATACACTAAAAGTATTGAAAAAATTAATTACTATGGTTTGATTATTTCAAAATGTAGTGGAATAAAGCAACCTAAAATAGCTGAACTTGGAAGGATGTTAAGCTAAATTTAAGCCAAGTCATGAAGAAGTGTGAGGAGATATTGCTATGAAATTGTTCAATGCCTCTGATTAATAACGCTCCCTACAGGTTTCTTGATGGAAAAAAAGCCATTAGGGAAAGGGTTGCAATACATTCAGTTAAAAAAAAATTGCACACAATGCCTTCTGGCTCCCAATTCATTAGAAAATATATTTGACTTAAGAGGGTTGACTTAAGAGAAATAGAGAGGGAGGACGAAAAAGAAAAAAGGGAGGGAGACAAAATAAGGCTTTGATTAGATTTTTGACTTTGACAAGATAATTGACGGTTTCGTAGGGGCAAACAACCACCTCTCCTTTTGTTTTCATCTTGATATGCGAGTCACTCGCTCATATTGTTGGTGGGAGACGTCATTGTAATTTACTGCATCAGAACGCATTAAGGGCTGGCTAGTCTTGGGAAAGTCCTCACTCCACACTGGCTCACGGCTTTTACGGGGGAGATGAGAAGGCTGCAATATGTCCTGACTGCAGCCTCAGGGATGCAAAAAGACATACAGCCCCATCTCCTTCAATAAATCCACTGCTTTGAGTGAAAACAAACACTGCAGAGCCCCAGTGATGGACTGAGGCAGACTGGCTTTACTGCTTTAAGAGGAGCAAAGGGTGTAAAGCATTTTCCCCCCCTCTTTTTGAAAGAATTCATGTTTTTTTTTTTTTTAGTTTTCTAGGTTAACATTAATTGTGAGCATGTGAAACAGAAGTTCAATTCCTTCAATTTAGTGTGTGACTTCAACCTTTGCGTAAAGAGAAAAAAAAACAAAAGCAAACTATTTTTAGGGATTTTGTGTGTTATGAAGCAATTCTCAGAAACAGACATGACTACATCGTCAACCGCTTTTGTCAGTTTTACAGTAAATATTTGAGCTGGTTAACAAAAACGTGGACACTGCCACATGCTGAATGACTTTAAAGAGTTTTCTGCACAGTGGATAAGATGCTTGATGAATGTTTTGCTTTGAAATGAAATGTGGTGTCCTCCAAATGCTTCATATGAATTCTGACCACCACTCACCATTTTAATCACCCCTTACTACTTTTTGGGTAGCGTGCATGTTTCTCCTGGCGTTTTCGTCTCACCTGTGTGATTTTGGGGTTGGTGCACTTGCTGTTGATCCCGTTGGGCTCGAGCAGCTGGTTCTCTGGGAGGAGGCAGTGTTGCTTGAGGGTGCAGCGGTTCTCTCCTTTGCACCAAACACACCCAAACAGCGGGTCTGCTTTCAGACATAAACCGCAGCTTCCACGCTGAGCATCACACTTATAAAGATGAACTGCGCAGTAAGAAATAAAAGGCGGACAAAGAAAATGTGGGAGGGGAAGGGAGATCAAGTTATTCTGGAGAAATCACTTAAAAAATGAGGCCAGACCGCGGTACACGACCTGAACTCTTAGAAATATCTCATTATTCCTGCCATCATCATCTCCATGCACTCGCATTCCCTCCTGCCTTGCCTCGCCGGGCTTCCTACAATGCTGTCTCCTGCCTCTCGTCACCCACCACGCATTTAACATATCATCTCCATGGCAACAGACCAGCCATTTTCTCTTTTAATTGCCATTAGATGCGTGTGTGAAGTGCCCATCAAAAAATGCCCCGAGAGATGCTTCCTCCGCAGGCAAACAAAGGTAGGAGGCGGTTTAAGAAGCGTTCTCCATTTCAAGCGTCTCCTTTGTAACTTTTGTTGCCTCTTTGATTCTGCACTTACGCTCAAGGATATATTTTAGCGGATATGTTTTTTTTTTTTACACAGACACATGTAAACACAACCACAAAACACCCTACAAAGTTTGCCTTGCAGCACAGTGTCATTTTGGCACATAATCCACATTTTAACAATCAATTTCAGGAGTCTGACTCCACTGCCTTTAGAGAAAACAAGGGGTTGCCTTTTAGAGAACTAGAACCCAGCACATACTGATGATTTCCTGGTACAGCATAAACTGTTTGCAGTAGTGAATTTACGGTGGCCAAATTGAACAAGTGCAGCTCAAAGGCACATAAAAAAAATAATAATAAAAAAAAAAAATTTGCAGCAAATCTGCATTTCACAGATAGGTCAGATACAAAAAAGGTCAGGATAGCTCAGAGAGTGTTGTTTACTTCCTGTAAATACAGGAAGGGGAAATAAAGTAGAGCTGTTTGTAGAGACTGATAATTTTTAAAGTACAGGTGAATTTAAATAAATGACAGTACAAATGATTTCAGTTATTACATTCAGAAAGCCAAGTCAATACATTTTGCAAAGTCATTATACACAAAGCGTTATTTTCCTAGAGTTTCACCCTTGAAATTTTGATGATTATACCTTAAGAGTAATGAAAACCACCAAATTCAGATCCTTATAAATATTTCATACAAAACATCTTTTTACAAAAAAAAGCATGCCCATGCACTCACTATTTGGTTCAGGCTGTTATTGCACTACTCATGCTTACAAATGTAGCATGGTAATCAGCCTCTGGCTCTGAGTCATTAAGCAAACCGAGGTTGCTTTTAATAAGAGCCCTTCAGCTTGTCAAGCCTGGTGTCTGGATAAAGCCCCCAAATACTCTCAATGGTGTATAAGTCAAACAAGTTTCCTGGCCAAACAAGCACAGGTGTACCGTAATTATTTAAGCTGGCACTGGTACTTTTGACAATGTGTGAAGGCAGCATGTCACACTGCAAAATAAAACCAACAACTAATGAGCTTGTAAGCATGAAGTGTTGCAAATTCCCGTGGCTATGTTTACTGGACTTCTTAACAGTGCTTTTTCCTTCCACTTAACCTTATATTAACATGCTTGGGTTCTTCCCTCAGTGAATAGTCATCTGCATTAGCAATATCTTCTGCTGGAAAGCTGCCAATTTATCAGCCTTTCCCAATGTTGTGTAGGCCGTAGCATAACATGTCTGTATTAAAATCAAGTTTTAATACTCCACTTTTAAGCTAAATTTTGGGTTATTATTAACTATAAGCTATATGGAAATCCATTGATGTATAGCAAATCTATATAGTATTGTCTTCCTGAATTGGATTTATAAAATAAACTTTTAATCAATGCAATTTATCAGGATGCGCCAGTATATATACAGTATATATATATATATATATATAATATATATACGTATATATATATATATATATATATACGTATATATATATTATATATATATATATATATATATATATATATATATATATATATATATATACGTATATATATATATATATATATATATATATATATATATATATATATATATATATACAATATATATATATATATTTGTATATATATATATATATACACAATATATGTATATATATACTGTATATATATATATATATACACAATATATGTATATATATACTGTATATTATATATTGATATATATATATATATATATATATATTAATATATTTTTTGTTTTTTGTTGTTGTTTTTGCATTTGCAGTGCAGCCATATGGGAAAAAGATAAACAACAACAAAAGAGGAGGATGTGTTAAAGTTAACCACGCTTCATGGCAAAAACATCAGGAAATAGATGCTTCCCCTCAGCACACCACCACCTGTTGCTATGGAGACAGGCGGCAAGAGCAACAATTGGGAGGCAACAGACCCACTGTATACATCGCGATGCAAGTTTGTCAGGAGACGTCGGACTGAGTGTAAAGTGAATAAGTTGGTGAGCAGATGTGTTTGCATGTGTCGCTGCACATGATCACACAGACGCCTGCATCCGTCTGAACGCTCACCTTTGTTGTGGGCGGGGTTATCGATGCTGAAATCTCCGTTCCAGATGACGGTCAGCTCCACAGGAAGACTGCTCATCTCCATCCCATCGTAGAAATACTATAACCATGGCAACCAGAGAAGGAATGAGTGGCATTGCAGGGAGAGAGGGAAATGTTTATGCTGTGTATTATTTCTGTGTTCAAATGCCTTTAGTGCCCGAGTTCCTCTTTCATCCCAAAAATACATCAGCGACAACAGGTGGCTTTATACTCGGTGAACACACACACACACACACACGCACCAGAAAGCGTTCAAAGATTAGATTATTTTTCATTTGGTTCTGTAATACCAGCAGCATGAGAGAGGTTGGTGCTAGAATCATAATTTTCTGCTAAATTACAGTTTCCCTCTTTCACAGCTCAATCAAACTACAATGTTTGCCCTGTACTGTGATTACACACCCAATCCCAACGACATCTTGACACACACACACACACACACACATGCAGAGTGATGAAGATAGACAGGAAGATGGAATGTTATTGTATCAACAGACGATTAGCATCGAGACAAGCATAAAGCCTTTTATGCTTGATGTCAATGCATTATTCATTGAAAGGATGAAGCCTCAATAAAGGGGAGACATAGATAGCCTCTTATCACATATAATCTCTTTATACCGGAAAAACTTAACTTACCTTTTAACAGTGGAAATATCAGTAAAAGGAATACAAATTTCGATGGCAAACATGGGGAGTCTTTACCGAGACTGGTTAGGTGAGCGAATGTGAGCCGTTGCCGATGCTAATTCTTACCGATGTGTTTTGACATTGCACTGAGGAGCTGTTAAAGCGCAGGGCAGGGACTCTGTGCTCATTTCCCTGGATGGTTAGGAGGCACTCGTACCCCCTCTGCCCAGACTGTGGCTGGGGAAGATTCTTGGCCCGCAGGGTGATGGGCTTTACCACATTGACTGGAACCAGTATCCTGTCTGCAGGCAGCAACTGTGGACAGCCCTGAGACAAACAGAAATGTTGGGTTATCGTTTATAACGTACGAGTAATATTAAATTACTGTGGCAGCATGCGTGTTTTTGAACATCGTACTAAAGGTAGATAGTAAGAAACCTCACTGAAAGATATTTCTGTGTAAGGATGGCAGTGGAGTGCCGTTAACTCCCCGGACATAACGGCACTCCGAGATGCTCAAAGCTTTGATAATTATTCAGAAATTGTGCTCTGCTTTAAACTTCTCCACATTTGATCCCGGACCTATTTTGTGTGTTTCTTGGTTTTCGTAATGAAGCATGCGTCATTAATATCCTAATTAAATGACAGACTTGTTCATATTCAGAAAATGAAGGACAAGTCTGCTCTCTACTCTACTGATGCTATACTAAGGATGGAAGCATTAATTACATATTGAAGCAAACACTTAAGAACTTTAATACTAATTTGCTAGGTATCTAAGATATCTAGCAAATTTTTAAGAAACAAAAGATTTCACAGATGTCTCCAAAAAAGCTTGCCTCATGTCTAAGTAGGCTAATAAAAAGGCACAGAGAGAAAGAGAGATCAAAAACAGAAAAAAAATGTGAAAGGGATGTTAAAGGGATTGGACAAAGTGACAGGTCAACAAGTAAAACAAAAAGCATTAGGACAGCAAAAAATCTGACAAGAATACATGTAAGGTAAAGCGGAAGGGGGGCGGAGGGCAAGACAGGTAAGCGTAATAAATACAGAACAACACTTCCCTGAACACATTGCAAAAAAAGGTTCTGTGTGTTTTGCAGAAGAGCAGCAGATAGGGAAGAGAAGGGAAAACAGGCCAGCAGAGAGAGGAACAACAAAAGAAGACCCAAACTGAAAGCGGCAGGAACACCATTAAGCGCATGTGACAGGGAAAGCTTTAGTATGTCTAAGAGAGAAGTGCAAAGAGGGTGAAAAAGAAAGGAAGCAGATAAGAGAAGCCCCCTAACGGATGGAGCCGGGGAGGGGGGAGCAGGAGGGAGACGGGGTTGAAGCAGAGCACACGTTGAACTGTGCGATAACACTTGTTTGAAGTTCATTAAAAGCCACTTGATTTGGGTAGGCTGAGTGAGTGACTGACTAGTGAGTGACTCAATCACGTGGTGAGAGAGCCGAACGCTCCGTGACACCATTCACAAAGTCATTATAGATAAATGACACACATGGGGGGCGGGGGGGTTGAGTTCAGCGGTGGAGGAGAGGAAGGTGGCGGTGACTGTGTGTTTGCTCTTCCAAATCTCATTTTCCTAAGAACGAAGGGTCATATTTGGAGAATGAAAATGAGCGGGAGAGCAAAGAGAGATGCAATCCATTTTTAATCACATCTTTTTCCACTTAATAGACATGAACAATGGGGACAATAAATCTGATCTGGTTTGTGGAAATGAAAACACGGAAAGCACTGGAGTATGACTCCACGCGGCGCCTGAGTGGAATCTTTAAGACACAGATCTACGGCGATAGCGCCGTGACGTGATGATGGGACTGAATTTTACACACACGCCAAGATAAACGTGTGCAGGACCAAGTTACAATAACTTGGTTTCAAACATACAGCAAGCTTTGCTTCACATAGACAAGTATGATATTTTAGTAAAAGATGCAATTTGAAATAAAAACAGTAGATGATCCAATTTCAAAGGAATAAATAAAACAATTTTAAGCTGTTATATTAATTTACAATTGATTTTTGCAATCAATTGTAAACTTAAACTTGTAAACTTGTAAATTTGGCTATATTGCTAGCTTAATACACCAATATCACTCCAATATTACTCGTACATAATGCAAATAATTGCCTGGACTGCAATAAATGTTATTTTATGTACATTCAGGCATTTTCAGTATTCACTTTTAAGGGTTTAGCCAAACAAAGATCGTATATCTTCCTGGTTGGCTCGAAATTATGTCGCTCCGTGTTGTTGAGATTTATGTAGACGTTTAGCTGATGTAATGTGCACAGTTTTATTATTATTCCCCACATGCTTAAGTGCAAACACCCCCAGAGTCAGTTGTTTACTCAGACACCTACTTAGACGACAGCACTTAACATAAATATACTTAATATCCCACCACTATATGGCAAGAATATTGCATATCTCAATAAAAAATAATTAAACTCTTATAGATTAATGTACAGATTTGTATCAGACTGGACTAATCATTAACAACCTATTGTACAGAGTATTGTCAAGAGGAAGGTGAAAGACGTCAGACCCGATGATATAAACAGGCACAAGTCTATTATTACAGCAAACGAGGCTTCCAATCAGAAGACTTCAGGTTACCCCACATTGACGCCGTTACTCATGCAAAAGCATCCTGACCAAATGCTAAGTCCACATACTTTACAGTTTATGGATATCATTTTTTAAATGGTTAGTTTTATGTAATATTTAATCTTTCATCTTGTTTAATTACCTCTAAGCTGTAAACTTCAAAATGAACTCAAATACATATTTCCAACACTGGAGGATCTTTTGCAATGTAATTGACGCCTACTTTATTTTAAATTAACTTATCTTTGGTGAGTTTTACAGAATTGAATAGAATAGGTGAGACACCGTAAAGAGTTTCCATTAACGCATCTAGTTACTGTGTTCTTTAGTTTGTTTTTTGGGTGAAAAGTATTGACAACCTGTTTAATGGATTATTTAGGCGAATGTGGAGAACTGACAGAAAATGTTGGGAAGTATAGTTTCATCTTTCAATCCATTTAATTAAACACAATTATTTATCTGAATGGCCTTTCACACTTGTAAGGGAAGAGATGTCCGCTACATGGCGACAAAACCTCTCATCCTCGTTTCCTTTCAACCTCCTTATACTTTCATCTTGCTGAAGAAAGACCAGAGAACCAGATTTGAAGAAACTGTGTCCTGTGAATGTGCATTTGTGTGGAGCTGCCGGTGCGTTTGAAGCTGTAAATGTTAGTGACGGGGGATGTAATCAAGGACTTTACCTGAAGGACTATAAAGAGAAAAGCGCCTGTAATAGCATAAGCTCAGCATAGAAGCGACTGAAAATCAAAGTCGCCTTCCTTTTTGTCTTTTGCTCTCGTATTATTATTATTCCTCTCTTTTTCTCTGATACATTGTCATTTCCCATGTACATCCTGTGTTTTGCCATGTGAAAGGTCGAGTAATAATATAATCACAAACATCATTTAAAAGTTGCATTTTGCACTTGCTTGTCTTGTCTTTGATATTTAAAATGGTTTGATGTTTGGAATCTATTAAGTGTGACAAACGTAAAGAAAAAAAAGAAATCCGGAAGGGGCCAAACACTTTTTCACACCACTGTGTGTGTTATAAATATATAAACACATATATATATACATAAAAAGCAGCCAGTGCAGTTCACCTAAAGTTCATCCCTTCTCAGTGACCAATCTCATGTTTCTCGTCAAGCCTATCACTGATTCTCCTCCCTATACTCTTCTCCGACTCCTTTTCTTCTTGGGGACCTACTTAGATCTGATAATTAGAGACTGGTGGGAGGTGTGAAGGGTGGAGATGTGGAAAGTGACAGAGAGTAGGAAGCAGAATGGGAGCTGCGAATGTAAAAGCCCTTGGCATAGTTTGAAGCTAAAGGAGAGGAGGGGGGTGATGATGGCAACAAAAAGAGAGAAAGGCCCATAATTATAGCAGCGTAAGGTGTGAAGATGAAAAGGATCTTAAGTTTTCAAACACGTATGTGTGCACCAACACCCTGTGGCAACCTAAAGCTTCCCAGTTTCTGATTTATCATATATCTATAATGTAACCTAAGGCAAAAACACTCTCCTCCTTTGTCTTTGCTAACTCCCCCTGCCTGCAGCTGCTCCTCCTTATTGCCATTACTTCACTTTTAATCTAAAATAACATTTCAGTTGTGCTATTTTCTCCTAATGAAAAACTAACATTTAGAAAAAATCTTTTCGTATTATTTGGCTTGGTTGTGAAGAAGCAATTTATCTATCACAATAAAAGTTGAGATAACAGCAGTGCAACAACAGCTGAAGAATTAACTTAAGTGTTCAGTGGAAGCACAAAAACCAAAGAAGCATTTAAAAATAATTTTCTTCCAAATTAAACATAATTTTCAGGATTGTTTACTTTTTTTGCTCACATTTGTGGCCATTAAATAGAAAAGCATGTTAAAGTTGCAGAATTATGATTATTATTACTTTTAGAAGTTCAAATAAAAGTCAGAGTAAACAGCTGTTTTAGATTTGCTGCCCAAAGAGTTTCAGCATACATTTTCTCTGCTAGTCACACGATTTCAGGGGTCTAATGTTTCTTTTCAGCTCAGCGGTATAGTTTGTTCGGTGTGGTTTGGTACACTATCATTTGGTCCCAGGAACTCAGGACAGTAATTCCATCCCCAGCTGGACTCTGACTGGGCAGGCGGGGATAAAAAAATGATAAACACACAATGTTGTGTCATGTTGGTATGACAACGAACATGACACACTAATATTTTTTGTGCTTGTTGCAAACAGTAACATTTCCTAGTAGCTCCACCTTAACAGTATTGAAGCGTTGCTCTATGGACCTACAACTGAAGCTGGTCCAGGAATAGAGCTGTACCAATACTGTACCAAACCACACTGACCAGTGCTATAACACTTATTGAAATCGAGGCATTAAGGGTCTGCAGCATAAAGGTAAATCTTATTAATAGGTTGAAGCAGTAATAACTTTAAAATTGTTATAAAATTCCTCAAAATAATCTTAAAATTAATTCAAAATTCACTGATTGCCAGTACAGAAACTTGAATGTTAATCCTTCAGTTTTATTACCTAAACAACTCCAAATTCCCTCTTTTACTACCGCTTCCTTCTTGCATATTGCCTCCGAACTCCTCAACCCTCAGCTCAGAGGACAACATTGATTTCCCTATGAATTGAAATGAGGCAGTTCTCTGCACCATTCCCATCCAATATTGGCAGCTAACAGCTATTACAGTTGGCATTTAGCTTCTTTAATAAAATTATCCTGATCACCTGATCAATAAGTTGCTGGTAAATAAACTTTGTGACATTGATCACCGCCGCACAGTCAGGAAGTGAATAATGCAGGGAGATGAAAAGTGCGGTACGAGGCTGAGAGATAGCGAAATGAATTCAGTGACATTAATATTTTTGTGTTTTCTATCTCCCTACCAGCCGAATATATTAGGGAAAGACTTGGCAGCAGCTCAGGATATGAACATGCTGTGTTGTAGACAGGAAAAGAAGAAAGGGAAATATCCTCCTGTGGTTTTCATCAGACAAAGAGAATGGGAAGTGTACCCAGTTTCATCACTTTCTTATGGTGATACATTGTGCGCATATTATGGATATGGACTACAGTTTGAGGAAGACGGTAAACACGCTCCGTACAGTGGATGAACGAGAACAATCAATTCATATGGCAATACATATAAACAGAGGGTAACCGCTGGTTCCTTCATTAGTGTATTCAAGCTCAGCGTCATGAACAGTCTTTGTTAGAAAGCCAGAATCTCTACGTCCTTGAGATGTACGGAGGGCAAACAGGCCAACGTCTGATCCCTGTGCCCATATCGTCGCTGGCATGGATGAAACGCCCAGGCCTGGCTTAAACTCCACCCTGCCCTGCATACTAACATCGAGCTCAAGCAGTGGGGAGATTCTGCTGGCCTCACTTATTAACATAGAGTTAAGGGATTATTGAGATCACTGCCTCAAATCCCTTAATTGTAATAGTTAACAAAAAAAAATAAATCTGTGTCAGCAGAAAGAGGCGACCTCATTTTATTGCAAAGTTGACGCGTTGTAGTCATGTGTTTCTAAGCTTTTTATGCATGTGTCGGAAGCATTATGTCTAAACAGCATGTAAAATCTGTCAGTAAATACATCACCTTGGAATTAAAGGGTTAATTAAAAGCAAATTAAAAATCATTAAGCCCGCATGACACCTGCTTTTCAAATCCCTCTTTATTTATTCTTTTCTCTTAGCCAGCGCACAATATGAGAGGATCCGCACGTTATTAACCTGAGTCAATACTGGCCACCAGTGCGAAAGCTAATTAGAAATGTAAACCTGCAAAGAATTTTGCATGGGCGAAACTAAGCAGACAGTTCAAAAAGATAAACTACATGGAGGAAAAAGAAAATAGAGTGCAGGTTGAAATGCTCAAGGGGAAGGAAAATGGGTGGAATAACACAATTGAGAGCAGACTGCTCATCAAAAGAAGCAATCTGGCTGAGCTTGTCTCTGCCCGTCATACGCCGTCTGCCAACCCAGACATGAGCACTAGTGATCTTCATCATACCTCACCTCAGGCTAAGATTAACAGGCCACTAAGTCCCTGTACGTCCCTCCCCTGAAAGCCACAGCGAATTGGCGAAGTACAGGCAGGCTAACGCTGCCACAGAAACAAAAGCGCAGAGTGGAATTGCAAATAACTGCATACTGCATACTGAACCCACAGTCTCAAATCTCAGGCACATATCTCAACCTTCCCTGACCTCCTATCTTTTCATGAAGGCTGCAGCAGTAACGGAGTGAAATCTCCACATGTGCCCATGTGATGGGGAGTGGCTGGGTTGGAGGTCAGTCGCTTAGCGTGCCCCTTCCAAGCGCGCGGCTCGTCCTCTGCAGCAGAGCTGCCTAATTACAGCCGGCTCTGCTTCGGCGGGAATAGAACTGCCTGCCAATATTATTGATAATTCACAAAGAGTAAGCTGTTGCAGGGAATAGGGATGGGCATGTGAAATGACTCAGTTTTATTAGCTTCCAGTGCCCTTTGAAGAGCAGTCAAAAGCAAGATATGCCAAGAGACTCTTGCCAGATGGAGGTACTACGACTGAGAGGTGTTGCAAATCCTTTTAACACGACACTTTTTGCACATGAAATCTAAGAATGAACATATTTCTCCTATGTAAAAACATTTCCGTTCATTTTATTTCACCGAAGTCAATTTACGACCCACACAAAAACGCATTTTAAGGATAGTAAATAGACATGAATAAAATCTGGTTCTAACAGCTCAAAAACAGACAATGTTTTAACCCCAGACCTAATATACTTATCCTCTTACTTCCCTGGTCTACAGTGTGTATTCTGGAGTGGCATAATATTTGTTGGTAATTTTAGTTTTAAAACATTTTTATTATCCAAAAAAACTGGGAGCAACTCATGATCTCAACATTAAAGAACAAAAAATGTGAGGGTCGATAGAACCATTTTCATGTGAGGGCTTAACCCTAAAACAAATTAAGCAATTCAGAAGAAGCAATATTGCCCTCAACACAATTACTGTCTCCCATTTCAAAATGAGAAGAAATACTTGAATCAGAGAAGCTTGGGCATTCTCTTATGAGAAATAGATCAAGAGTATATGAGAAGCAAACACATTTTCTTAAAACTATTCCAGTTTCAGATCAACTGACCTCAGGATTCTTGACTCGGCCCTCCTGGAAGGAACAAGTGCGAGGGTCATGGGTACAGTCATGCCTAAATTTACACCAATGACACTTGTAGGGACTGCTGACACAAGACAGACACCTAAAAAAGTAAAGATATTTGTAATTACCAAGGGATGTTGGAAAACAGAAAAGGGTTAGTTAATCTACGTGCAGCTGCAGGCAGAAGATGGCACGAAGTCATGAGGAACATGGTAATTTCTGATTTTTCAAAGGGCATTTAAAAGTAGAATAATTATGCAATACAAAACTTCCGTGCTATAAAAGTAATTTTTTATTGGACGTTTTGTCATATTCTAGATTTTCTATTATCCACACAGGGGTCATAACTATATATTACTGTGGAAAATTCTAGCTGAACTTTTGCAAGATCAATAGTTATCGATAATCACTTAATTTGGGATCGAAGATTCAACTTTTAAACATGTTGAAAAATGTTTAATTGACAAAATTTCAATATGTTTGAGATTTTTTCTAAACTATCTTGATCATATATGTTCGGAATCACTGTTCTGTTTTCTTTCTTGGTAGAAGTCAAACTGTGAACTGATCCATCCCATAATGTTTGGTTTCCCTAAAACCAACATGTAACCCGTAACAATATTTATCAAAGTCTTAGAAATACATCCACAATAAATTCAGGTAAGTACCAAATACTAATCTTTGAAAAATGTTCACATTGTAACTGTACTTTACCATCAAATGTAAATGTCTGCAGAACTGTAATGATGTATATAAAAAAAGAAAAGAAAAGAACAAGATAGCTATATTTCATGAAATAAAGGGTGTGGAACTATAACAATAGGCCTGCAGGTGAGTCTAAACTTTAAATGTCAAAAGAGAGAGAAGAAAGCTGGCCAGAAATGCTACGTTCTGAAAACCCTCTAGAGCAATGTTTTCATTCTGGAGCTCTTAAATTGGTACATGAAAAAAAAGTAATAAAACACTGCAGCAGACTGTGATTGAAGTGCATTTAAAAACAGCAGTAGAGGTTGACTTACGACTTGTGCACGCTGCAGTTGTAGAAAACAAAACTGGCATTTGCAAAAGCCAGACCGGTCTCCTTGGACTTGAGATAGAGCTGAACAATCTGGTGGTCACCTGAGAAAAAGTGGTAGATGGTCAAAATTGAAACTTTTTCTTAAAAAAAAAAAAAAAAAAAACACTTAAAAAAAAAACACTTCTTGAACAAATTATTGACATTTACTGCTTGAAAAATGTGTTCTAACAGTGTTCGTCTGTTTGATTCTCCAATAAAGAAGCAACAGGTGATGATCTTGTTGCATTGACACAGGATTTATCTTAAAAGGCTGGAATTAATGTTACAGTTCTGTCAGGTCTCCTTTTTCATGGAGCTGTGCATGGCGTTGTGCATAGACATGTCCCTTGGGATGGGCAGTATTCCCACTGAAATCCCTTTGAGAACATTTTTTTGACAAGTTAAAAGAAAAACATGAAACGGCAACCATGTGTAGTTTTGTGCAAGTGTATCAACGCGCGCCTTGTCTGTATTAGGTGTGCCTTTTTGGTCTGGCACTAATGAAGGAGTTCATGTTTAATTCATCAACACGTCTACACATCTAACTGCTGATTCTCTACCTCTCTGCCTCTCCCTCTCGTTCCTACTATCTTTACACACAGGTCTCTTCCCTTCCTTCCACACTTTGACTCCCTGTCCCCTGTGTTCTCCCTCCATCTCTCTAACAAAGAAGGAATCATTCATCAATCAGAGTAAAGCACCGGTGACAACGGATCTGTCCTAATTAGGCCACCTAAATGTTACCTTGAAGCCTGCTAACACTCTCCATCCTTCTCTCTCTTCATCTGCTGTGCACTCTTTTCTTTCTATACCAAGCTTTGACTAAAAAGTGCTAGTAATAACAGAAGATGAAAGACTCAAAATTAAGAAGCATTTTACTCTCTCTCCCTAGCAGAAAAACATATAGCCCACATTTGCCGTCTGGGCAGCAAAGCTTTGTGTGTGTGTGTGAATTGGTTTTGGTGTACATATTTACACATTTATGTTTGCCTTATGGCAGTATTACCAGCTTTCCACGTGGCTGACACAGCAAACATTTAACAAATGTTTGTAATTCCCAGAATTTCAATGTCAGATGTGCATCTTTACACGGGCACTGCCTGTTCGTGGATTAACAAGTCATACATTTGTTCACAGCAGCAGATATGAGGGGGATTTTTCTTTCGCTTTGTTTCTGTGTTCACTTGTTAGATTAAAGAAAATATGAAGATAAGAGTTTTAGAGTTCAGATCCAACGGGTCACCCACTCACTTTTATAGACTTTTGTTGCCTGAATTATCTCAATTCAACATCTAAAATGGTAAAATGACCAACAAAAGATATTAAATATATTTGTAAATATATTCTTTTACTTGTAACCAAGTTGTGTCAGAAACGTTTCACCATTTAGCAACGCTATTGATGATGGGAACCCAGACACACACATGTATTTTCCGGATTATAGAGCTGTTTAAGCCGCATCTACAAAGTGAAAACAAAACAAATAAATAAATAAAATAAACTGGAAACATACATTTATAAGCCGCACCGGGCTATAAATCGCTGGTATCTCCTTCGCTCGGTTTTTCACAACCTTAAAAAAATCTGCTGGATTTATTAAGGACGCAGCCATAGTTTGGTTCAGGCTGAGTTTACATGCAGCGGCTCTATTTCCCTCCTCTACTGCCAGATTGATGACCCTCAACTTAAAAGCTCCATCATATGAGTTTGAAGACATTTTTCCGTCGTGCCTGCTGCTAGCATGTGCTTGTTCTAAATGAAAACCAGCACTTTCTTCTTTGATTTCCAATTATTCACTTCCTGCTAAAGAGCCCCCTTGCGGTGGAAGAAAAATCAACAGAGAAGCCAATGTACAGTGTTTTTTTGTCACCAACTGTGTGTGTATCGTGTTTTGTGTGTGGAGGAGCGACCAGAAACGGCAGAGAACAGACTAGCGGTAAGGCATGTATATATATATATATATATATATATATATATATATATATATATATATATATATATATATATATAATATATATAAAGAAAGAAAATAGAGAGTAGAGAGAGAGAGAGAGAGAGAGAGAGAGAGAGAGAGAGAGAGAGAGAGAGTTAACAAGGGTTCCATTATTCCCTTTGGATACACAAACTAATAACTAATGTTCATTTATTCTAACTCCTAAGGAGTTGCTTGAAGGCTTGTCGAGTTGCTTGTGGTAATGAGAAAATAATCCACGGGGTATTCTTTTGGTCTAAAACTATCTGAAGGGAGGAGATCAAAATGAAAGCAGGAGCACTCTGGTGGCAGGTATACATGTTTGTATTCGACAGGTGCCACTGACTAGCTGTTTCCTGTGACACCATTTTAATTTCCTGGTATTAAGAGAGATCTCTACAAATATGATATGTGTATGTTTACAAAGCAAACATGAAATGAAATGTCAAAACTGTGACAACGTTGTACTTTAAGGAACAGTGCTTTTCCTGAACAAACCTGCACCATTATCCATGCTTCTTACCCTTGTCCACAATAATTCGTGGCATCTCCTTTTCAGCTGGCGAGGAACACTTGATCCGGTTTCCTTCTACCAAGCCGTTCATCTCAGCCAGGTCCTCAAATGTGCAGTTAACCCCTGCTGAAAGTTCTGGGACATTATGGGCTTCCAGCACCAACTGCAAAGGCAACAGAATGAGAAGAAGGTTAGGAAAGAACATATAAATTGTTATTCTTACGTGAACAAATTTAATCTCCAGGTTGTTGGCGATATGGAGTAGAGATTCAGAAGATGATCCAGCAGTTTGTTTACATCTTAAGAACAAGAAACACAAGTATGAAGACATCAGTATGTGTATTTTGAACAATAAATTGGGGGGTTTTAGAGGAGTAAAACATAAAAAATCAAAACATGGGTGAAAACAAATAGGTCGTTGGGTCAACTCTTTGGTTGGAACCTGGATTCCTTAAAATAACAAGAAGGAGTTTCTTTACTTTTTTTTAAGCAAAGAAGATACAAGACATCTTGTGACATTTATTTTGGATTAATTCTATACTTGATGTGTAAGTTACTAACTTTTTGAGTAAAATGGAGCTAAGATTAGTTAAGAAAAGACCTTGGTGCAGATCTTGGTAGCAGTAGATGAATCAGTGCAGGGTTAAAGAAGAAGAAAGCAAAATGAATTCAGATGAAATAGTGCTCAGACAAGAGGAGAAACAATCTACTAGGATCACTGAGGAAATCAAATGAAGCAGTGAACCATTAGGCAGAGGCTTGCAAGCACACCGGCTAGTGGACTGTCACAGAACAGAGCGTTCTCCAGGATATAAAATATGCTAATTTTTCACCATCATATGAGCTCTCCTGGCACCTCAGGAAGAACAGGGCCTCATGTGAAGTAGGAAGGGAGGGAGAAACAAAGTGTCCTTTGCATAAAAGAGAGGAAGATGTTGAGGAAGGTGGAGCTGGGTCAAGACCACAATATACATATTGATGAAAAACCCCAGTCTGTAAAGAGGGCGATGGTTTAAACACTGATTTCAGGTGTAACCCGTAGTACACTTGTGATGCAACACTAAGAGCTGCATCAGCAGCACAGAAGGGCTGACCTGCACTGT
This sequence comes from Poecilia picta, assembly GCA_033032245.1. Lineage (NCBI taxonomy): Eukaryota > Metazoa > Chordata > Actinopteri > Cyprinodontiformes > Poeciliidae > Poecilia > Poecilia picta. Next base: position 9,157,420 of record CM065375.1, on the reverse strand, counting down.
TTTTATATTGCTATTTAATGAAAAGAAAGCAGTGGCTGCATAGCCATCTGCACTAAATCCCACATAAAACGGACAGTGAATTCCTAGCCCCCGTCTCTCCTAAATACTCCATCCATCACCTTCCTGATAACTTGCTTTTATTTGCTTTTCTTTTAAAGTAGTAAACAGCCAGATTCACGGTTTGCTTTAGTGCATTCGGAGAAAAAAAAAAAAAGATAAGCCTTACCACTGAGGGGATATTTTAGAAAAAGCATCCACTAAGCAAGCTTTTATACATATAGCCTTCTGTGGTTGGTAAAAGCCATTTTGTTTCTGTAAGGGTAAGCAAGGATGTTAAGTCAGAAAGTCATAAATTTGCCTAGATTAGCAATCCTTGAAATAATAGTGAATAAACTGCTAGTAATTATGATTCTGAAATGTATTCAGATGACCTTAGATCAATAGACATAGAGGCCTTGGTGGTTTTGTAAAGAACACATCTTCAATAAGCGAAACCAAAGTCAGAATTATTTCCAAGGAAAAAAAAAATCCAATGAGACAGACTATAGGAAAGACATGTCCTTGCTTTTAATCAGAGATTCCTCTGCCGTATTTTCCCAAACACATTAAATAACCCAAAGGTCAAGTTGTGGCCACTGCCTGTTTGGCTGAAACCTCTGCAGAGCATTCAGCGGAATGGTAAATGTGTGCAGAAAAGGTTAAGCACTCAACAGCATCGCACAGGCACCGATGAATATTATTAGACTGATGCGGAGGTGTATTTCTGACAATCAGCAGCTCACGTTTGACCTTCTGAGGAAACGCAGATGAAAACAGTCCTTCTGGTCTTAGGAGGACTAAACGAAATATTCACTTGATCTGGGAGATTCAAAGTCAGTTCTAAAAAGACCATGTGAAATTAGAATAAACAAATGTAACAAGATCAGTATTTATAACATTTAGTAGCAACTAAAAAAATGCTTCTTAAAAATAGAAAAACTAACATAGTGGAGAAAAAAAAGTAGATTATAAACTGCTCTGAAATGTAGCTAAAAATAGCTCAACAATCACAGCGGTGAAAATGACAAAAAACTTAGAATACAACTGATGCATTTAAAATATACCTGAAAATACATAAATTAAGCAACTCAACTTTTTACATTTTGACACATTAGAACCACAATCTCTCTTAATGGGATTTTACCATATGGTCCAATCCAAAGCATCTGTTATGAAACAGAAAGAAAATTATGTAAAAAAAAAAAATCAGTAGAAGAAAGTAAAGTCCAACTTTGTTTAATTTAACTGAGCTTTTATTTTTTTACAAATAGCCTTTTCTTACAGATAAGATTCTAAAAAGTTTTATGAGCATTTGTAATTTATAATCAAGTTCTCCTCGACCAACATGATCCATCATATTAGGAAAAGGTTTACACATGTGCAACTTATGTGAAAGGTTCAAACTGTTAGGGATTAAACAATTTAACTGCCTCAACTATATAGCATTTGGAGATTTATGCTCCTCTGCAAAAGCTGTTTATTTTCTTCAGAAAAATGGCTTCTGTTCTACAATCCTGCTTAGACACATTTTGGTTGACACTAACTACAGCTGTAGATACACATATCAAAATACCTGCACAGGTAAAAACTTGGCCTGTTAACTTGTATTTCAGAGTCTTGCCTCCAGCAGCTAAATATGCTTCATTTAGCTGCCAGAACACATGAAAACACAGCTGTGCTAAACTGTATGCTGGTAACGATTGCAGCCGTTTGCTTGAAGAGTATATCAGGAGCTGGAACTGAAAACTGTGAGGTCAGGATTTAAAGGATCGGTGTTGACAGACAGTAAAATGATACAAAGCAGTAATGGAAAGTTAACACCATGTAGTCAATAGTACTTAAAGCCCAATTACACTGTGGTACAAATTATGTTTGAGGGAGTGATATTGTGAATCTGCCAGAAAGGATTTTCTCACTTGCAACATATTCAGCCATCATCACAATTTACTGCAAGGTGGTGCAGTTAAAGGGAATGCTTGAATGCTTGCTGGGAGTGTTTCCTGCTGAATAAACAGACATATTCAATTGCTGCTAATAAAACACCAGAAGAAATGCCTATAGTTTTGTACAAACTCAAGCATTCGCTCTTTAAGCTGAAAAGTGCATGAAAGTTCAGCTTTCCTGTGAATCAGTAGCATTTCGTTGCACACCCACAGTTATTAATACCTTGTTTACATTTCTGTGAAATGGAGTTGAATAACTTCTAGCCCAGATATTCTAGTCCAGGAAAATTAGGCTATTTTCTACACTTCCTTTGTGTATTTTAGTATTACAAAAGAGAAAATAGGTATGATATGCCCCACTAGGCACCACAAATCCAGTGATTTGTGGTGCTGTTTAACATTAATATTGTTGGTCTGAAGCTAAGCTGCTGTTGCTTCCTGGTACTTTGCCAGGAAGCAAAGTCTTCTTGAAACACACTTTCAAAGTGTCTTTCTTAATTAGCATAGCTTACTATGACCTCTTCATATTCTAATGTACTCAAACTGATCCACGATTATGTGAGAAATATGCCCTACAGTATCATATCAGACATGTTCTTATAGCATGACACAAGCACCACAATGCTTTATAGGAGCTTGAATACAACATTTCCAGTGCGATCCAATAATCTTACTTTGCCAGTCCACAAAATGTTATGTCTCTTCTCTTTAGGTCGGTCAATGTCTTCATTGGCAAACTGAATCCTCTTGAGTTGTATGTTTTTATTTCCTTCAACAATGGGGTTTTCTGAAGACGTATTAATACGCCAATCCTTTAGATGTTTCCCTCTTTCAAGAAACCAAACAATGTTCACAATGACCCATTTAACTCCAATTTGTTGCCTTTGTCCTCAAACGAGAACCAAATATTTCTTTAAAATTGAGCAACCTCACTACCATTATTCTGAACACACCCTCCCCTTCAATTACTGATTCAGTTACATAGAGTGGGCAGCATGTGCATCATTAGAACACAAATATTCTTGATTAAAAATTGATGACATAGTGAAAACTTGTCAAGAGTTTCTCTTTCAGAAGAAGCAACGCATGTGTTCGTTTCCATCCACTCACCGTGACACTAAACTGGGACACTGATATGTTGTTTGGGTGGACACTTAGACGCACACACTGCTTGATGTCTGAAGCAAAGCGCCGGGGTTCTGATGAGCGCTCACATTTCTCCTTTCTGGCACACCTGAAAGGAAAGGGGGAAAAAAAAACAGGAGGGGTTGTTATTCTGGGATGAAAAATGGACACGCATCCGAATGCACATAGTAACCTGATCGAGACTTAGTCTTTTCTACCTGTTGGCATCTGGTGAAAAAAAAAGAAAAAGGAATGTCCCAAACCCTCTCAGACAGGGTCTATTGGAAACATTTATCATATTTCCTCTCTGGAAACGTACCAACTACTGTGGGTGGGAGCGGTTGCATTTAAAACAAAGGTTGCTCTATATGTGCAAGTAGAGCCAGCCCATTGGGAAAGAGGTTTCCCGTGCTTTTGTGCAGCAACCTTAATAACTGGCATTCATGGGCAATGCCAAATGCAGGTGGAAAGGTGGATGCTAATGGGGGGTAAGTGGGATAGATTACCCCAGTTCTTAATACCAAACCAGGTGGCCCGATCCAGTTTGTTACAGTGGTTTGAGGAAAAGGAGGGACAGAAGCTTTGTGCTTAAGGTGGAATTTACCGACTCTTGTTCTGAATTACAATCCCTTGTTAGACTGAAAGGGCATTCCCTATTTAGACTGAGAGAAAACTGCCATTCATTCTAACCACAAACTTACTGTGTTGCTAGTTTTTACATAGAGAACGCAGTTTAGTTTTTACTATATGCATTACAAGAAAGTGTCAAGCTGCTAATTTTTTACACACCTTTTTGTAAATTAGTTTTTGTTTAATCCTATTCTGATTGAATAAAAAAAAATCTTACTGTGTAATTAAGAACCTGGAAAATCTAGGGAGGTCTAAAAAACTGATTGGCTGTAAGAGGTCACAATCAATGTAGTTGAATCTGTCACAAGGAAACTTTCAGACTTTAAGGAGGGAGGATTTTGACCTGACAAGAGTATTGCAAAGAAGTTAAACAGCCTAACATGACACAAAGACGACAAAAAAAAAAAAAAAAATAAAAAATCAGTTAGAGAGTGAGAGAGCTTGAGCAGGTGGAAGAGGGAAGAATGCAGGGAAGTGAAAAAGAGCAACAAAAAAAATAGTTTAGATTTAAAGGAATACAGCCATTGTTGGCTGTCTGTGAAGCTTTTCCTGCTAAGCCGGTTTCAGTAGGGGTTTAATCGCTTCAGGTTTCTTTGTGCTCCTATCACTGGTGTCTGTGCCTTCCCTTTGTACTGCTTTAATAGGAACACATCATTTGAACAGCCTCAGGCAAACAAGCAAAATATAAAAATCCACAAATGCAGACATTCGACAGTCACGAAAGAAAAAATTCATTTCTTTAATATCACTGTGTGTGTTGTTTACGCAGAGCTGCATTGTAATTTTGCAATACAATTCTGAATGATGAGTGTTTTGATAGAAAAAAAAGTACATTTCAAAATTAGTCATTGCAAAACTGTGGACATGCACGTGTAAAACATGATTTTGTGTGAACTCGCAAAGTTTCTCAGAAAGTGAATCATATGACCCAACAAGTCTTAATCACAAATACGATTTTACAATTTATCTTTCTAACTGGAACACAGTTTTGCACATTAATTATGCAAAGCAGCAGATAAAGTTATCTTTATGCGCTGCAAAGTTAACATTGTATAGATGATAACATCTAATAGGCAATATTATGTCAAATAAATAAAAGCTAGGGTAAAAGGCACTGTTAAAACTAAATTAGAATTAAGGCCACAGTATGAATAAAAGATGCAGTTACTTTTAAAAACATTTAAACAAAATCTTCATTACTTTAATAGCATCACTCCACATCTGTGTTTATTTTTGTTTTATTTTTTGAAAGGCTTTTCTCGATAACTAGCTGCTTCTAAGGTCCAGTTTGTTGCTATTTCCATGCTATTTGGTTTTTAACATCAAACAGGAAAAAAGTGAATTTAAATGCTGATACTATTTCAGTTTTAGTTTTGCATATGAATACAAACCTGAGAGAAATATCAGATGGCATTCTGATTCACAATACATGTGCTAAGGACTGATAAATGAGCTACGGGGTTTGCAGAAGGACATACAAGTGGGGTTTATGACATCATCAGCTTGAGTCTACACACCATAAACCAACAGGAACAGATGATGTAGAAAAACCACCAAACAAAGTTGAAGGAGGTAACGTTTTGGGGTTAAACTCCATTTGAGTAAAAACAACGCTAACCAAGGTTTTATTTTTAGTCATCTTAGAATTATATATTTCTTTCACTAAGACAAAAAGACATAATGAGGCAATCAGAAGGGAAGAAAACCAGGGACAGTTAATCATCACATTGTCTCTTTCCCTGTTGTTTTGGTTGCGCAAACATACAGTAGAAACTACAGTTTTCGCTTTTGCTTAAAGCAATCTAGTCTTAAAGTACAAGTAGATAAAAAACTAACATCCCTAATTCACCTAATTGTGCTTTTCACTCCTTGCCACAAAAAAATGTAATGAACATGTAAATTGTCTTACTTGTCAACACTCATGTGCTTTTATGGTGTGAATAGTGCATGCAGCCTTGTCGTCCTATTCAATACATTAACTATAAAGCCTGGCTTTAGCCTGGTATGGGGCAAGTGAAACCTAGCTAACCACCAGGGCTTATAATACACAGAGGAAAACCCTACATAATATCGACCAAAAAAAAAGGGAAAATAAGATGTGTTGCCTCATTTTAAGGAAATTACTGTACCGGCATAATGTGATGACAAAAGTTTAATCAAAAATGTTCCCAAGTATCTTGTACAAAGTTAAGCACACACAGTAGCTATACATACAGTTAAAATTTGATGGAATAGCACACACAATTTAATAGATTTAGGTGGCTATTATTACCAAGGCAAAATACTGGATGACAATTTTCAATTACTATCTACAAAGACGGTGAAAAAAAGGCTTCATTTATAACAATTTGCAACACAGCGCTCTGTAAACACTGTTGAATAAACTGTTTAGCAAACCAAATCAAAGCAATTTAGATTGCAAATAATAACCATTTAAAAAAACACTGATACTGGGCATCGTGTTGTGCCCCATCTCTTCATTTGGTTCCCAAACGTCGCCGTTATGCTGAGCTGTTTGGCTGGGCATGACGCATTGTGAGGAGGCAGGCTGAATTGATTAGATCAACTCTGAATAAAAACTAATCATCCTTTGATAAGGCGACACAATTAGAGAAACTGAAAAAAGGGGCAAGGACAAATATGTATATTTATGTATAGTGGTGTTTTGATGCACAACAAAACTCCTCCAGTATTCCTCAAAAACTCATTGAGCATCCATGAGGCAGAGTTTGCACGTCTCAGGAGGAGTGGAGGAAAAGATTATACTAAAGAGAGAGCAGCAGTATCTGGCCATGCGAGGCTCCAGGTGTAATGCATACCTAATGAAAGGCTTGGAGAAGGTCAAACAGGCTGTGAAATGAAAGCTATTAAATTCTCACAAAGCTGTGGTCCGGCCGTTCTCGGCTCCATCAAATACCTGTGTCAGGAAAATGTGCACAAATGTATGAAATCATACACACATCCATTAATCTATACAGTGCATGTTGGAAGAAAGTCTGTGTGGAAGTAAAAGATTATTTTTCTAAACAATTCTGGTCAAATATAGGAAAAAAAAATTATTATAAATGGGTTTTGGATCTTTACAGTATTTGGGATAAATCAATGCACAATAAATAGGTACCCTTTAGCTCAGCTGAAGCCCAATTATCATACTACCCATGCGTCATCACACACTGCACAGAATCCTAGATATACTCATAGCCTGTGGCTATGCTTTTGAAGGAGTTGTGTCATATACATTTAATCTTCCAACACACTGCATGGCTGCATTTTCTCCTGCATGTGTGACCAAATGCACATGAATGTGTGAAGCCTATATAAAAGTATACTTTCTCCTGCCATTAAACACAAAATGTTATGCAAAGTTCTAAAAACTAAAAGCCATTTTTGAGACAATATGTGTATGTTTTGTTTATATCGGGGAAACGAGCCGTTTCAAAAACCTAGCAACCCTGGCCTCGTCAAATCCTTCACCAACCCAAGCTGAGCTGCACTCGTTTCGTTATTAGCAGAGGAGCACATTTGGTCAGCTAGTTTTTTCTGTTGTAAACACTGTAAAATGGCCTTTGTTGTTTGCTCTAATGAGCATGTGTCCATGCAAATTCTACCAGTCACAATGAAGAAAACTGCATGGGTTTGTTTTATTTTTAAACAGTGATTCTATCATCACAATAGAAACGGTTTACGGAAATTAAATCACATTTATGCATGCTTCAGAGTTAAAAATTAGAGTTAAGTTCACTCCAGGCTGGGATATGAATGGTGGAACGTTTCAAACCACTAGTGGGTCTGTTTGCAATATCCTATCCACATTGCTGAAGGAAACTGTAGTTTACGCAAGTGGCCTCCCTCTTTTGAAACTCTTAAAGACTACCGACTGTACGGCTTTACCAAACAACCTCGACTGAAGGACAGCTCTGTCCTTTCTACTTGTTGTAATTCAACTTGAAATATCCCATTCAGAAGCTGCTTCTTTCATCCTCAATGGTTTGTGCTGTAAGCTTCGCTTCTTCTCTGTCTAACTCAGGGCCAAAACAGACAGAATTGACCAGGTGAAAACTTATTTTTTTCATGATATGTAATGAACTGTGTTTTGTGTAGCCCATAGATGTGTCCCCACTAGTTCAGAGAAGCTCATAGGCCCCGTTAAGTGTGGTTGTCCACACGGCATCCTGAAATTTGCTTGTAGGAAATGGTGGGAGAGTCATTATCCAGCCCACTGGCCATGACCGTGTTACTCCAGTTTTGTGGACACACGCTAAGGCTCGCAAATCAACCGACTCATGACATAAAACTTGTCTCTCGTAGCAACACACCAAAGGACGCGGAAATTACAGAGTGGCAGCTCCTAGGTGTAGAAATCTCCAATCCTGCTGATGAAAGAACCCCAGCTGAGCAAAAAAAAAAAAATAAAAATACAGTTAAAGCTTTTTTTGAAGGTTAGCAATTTGTTATGAAACTCTATTTCAATGTGCTAGTTTATTTTGAAAAGCCCACATTACCACAAAAATTCTTAAGGGAGTTCACAACACAAAAAACATTTCATGTAATCTCAGTAATGTTATCTGACAAGGCCACTTAAAGATCAATTAAGATTAGCGCTGGATTATATATTTCGGTGAATATTTTGTGTCCATGCAAAATGGCTTGCCCAATATTCAGAATCATTTTTCAATCATTGACAAGTTGAGCAATAGATGTGTAAGCAGAGTTTACCTCTTTATCTTTAGCTCCAGCCAGATGATTTCTAATCTTCCTTTCTATTGTGGTATGAATTTTTATAACCCTTTTAGCCTGACATTCAGAGGCCTCATCGTTTGGAATACATAACCGTATATCTTCACTTCCTCTGACTGTCACCACATCTCTCCTTCATTGTCCCCGTCTCATGTCAGTCCAGTTCATGCTCTACTGGGCAAAAGCAAGGCAACTAAACCCACTCTGAGAGTGTGTGTGTGTGTATGTCCATTTTCCAGCGCTCGTGCATTTTTGTGTGCGCTAGAGTGACAATAGGTGACAGTGAGAAATGGCCCTGACTTCAAAGTGGACGTGCAGCTATTTTGTGCGTGCTTTTAGGGAGTGTGTGTGCAGCATTGTGTATGTGAGAGAATGATTCAGTGTGTGTTCTCACACAACGATGGTGGCAGTTCAGAGAGGATGCACAGCACTCGGTTCCATCCTGATGCCCCTGTCACTTCTTGGTCTTGTTCCCTTCTCTCAACCTTTCTTAGGACCCACCAGGAAATGCATGGTGAGGGTAGGGGGAGAAACCAATCTCTCATACACAAGGGGCACCTGCCCTCCCCTGGGCACGGATATCAACTCAGTGCCCTGGGATTGTAGAATCTCATCATCAAAGCAACAAGTTTGAGAAAGTTGAGCCTTTTATGTCGCCAAGTCAGTGACAAGAAGATTTAGGAATAATTTCTGTGCTTTCAAAGTATTTTGACAAAATGTTGTCAAAGTTACATGCAACAAATGGCAGTAACACACTGTTAATTGTATAATGAGATCGTGTGCCATATGATCTTGCTCCACAACATTTATTGTCAAAATGAGGCGTTATCCAGTTACTTTTGGCACGAGACTGTGTTTAATAAAGCAAGTGAATGAATGCTTTACAATTTCCACTCTGCTACACCTATGGTAAGTTTTTTTAGGTTCAATAGTTACTTTATGATTTTTTAATACCGTATAAACTTGATCAAACCTAAACTGGGTTCTTCTGGATTTAAAAGAGATGGCTAAAGCATTTGTACTATTTGGGAAAATAGATAACATGTTGGATATTTTTTGACAAAGATGTTACCAAAGATGGTGTTATTTAATAACAAATATATTAGAACAACAAGAAATTAGACAATCATGAGATCACAGAATCAGTTAGAATCAATCAGCATTTCTTGCTCTAAGGGTTCCCACAAAATATTAACTCAAAGTTTAATACTTTATCATACCATGTTTTTGATATTTTAGTTTCGATATTCTTACCACATTATGACCATAACATTGACCTGGTTTGGGTTGATTTTAATTTTTTTGGGTGAACAATTTCTAACCCTGGCAGTAGTGTATGTAAGTGCACTTAAAGTTGTCTCCAGGGGAGCCAAGTGGTCACCTTAACCAGATCCAAGATGCTGGCAGCAGTTAATTATGGCATTTCAGTTTAATTAGCATTAGTTTGCCTTGCCACAATAATGAGCACAGTGAAGAAATGGATAGCTATGATCAAAGTGACAGCTATTGGTGAAGCAGAATTAATGAAAGTAATAGAAGATTTGAGGAGAGATTGAGCAATGGGTCTGCCAATTATCCTTTTCTTCTTAAAGGTTATTTGACAGAACCTCAGATGTCTCTGAAACACAAACGTTTGAGCAGAAAAATCCCCTCCAGACTTAAAAAATGTATCAGTATTTTCAGGTGTCTTCTTGTGACTTCCTGAATCTTTCACATTTCTTAACCGGCATGGACATGACTGATGAGTATTTATAAAGGGGTAAATTGTGTGATTATAAAACCAGCAAGGATACAAAGTTTACAATATTTTTACCCTTATCTTTTTGAACTTGCTGAACTACTGATTGTATTAAGGCATCCTGTCAAAAGAGAAAATGTATTTGTCCAAGTCTGGAGGCAGAGGTGACTACCATCTTTTCTCCTCTTGATGTAGGATCGATACTTATGAGTGTGTGAAGTCGACAGAACCTAAGTAGGAAGCAGGGAGAGCGCTTAAGGAGAAAATGATTTCTGAATCCAAAACTCACTGCCAATCATAAAAAAAGAAACAATTTCAAATTTTGACTTCCAACAATAAAGGATTAAACAAATTAATGTGTATTTGACATGAATTAAAATTTATTGTACGTCAAAGCCTGATTGTTAGATTTAGCTGATGACATAGGAACTCAAGTAATAGAGAAATAAAAACGCAAGGAAAGCTATCGCAGCCAACTGGAGATCAAGATATGCAATCCAATTATTAATGTAAAGATATTGTAAAATTAGTGTCGCCTTTATCCAAATTGACACTGATAAGACTGGGTATAATTTGCGATATTCTCAATATGCATGACAACTGTGATGACAATCATTTTGACAAAAATACCCCTCCAAATATGGTCTCCAATCTGTCTTGCAGTCATGCACTACAGGCATCTTGACATGCTAGTTAACGACTTACAAATTGACAGCTGACAGAGCAACATTAGGTGAGGTAACATATCCACAACATGGCTGGAGGATCTCTGGTATATTGGTTCTCAGTAGGAGAGCCGCTGCCTTACTTGGAGGGAATAAAGTGTGGATGGAAGTTGGAGGAAAAACTAACGCGCCATATCGCCCTTGCGATGTAAACAAAAACAGTGAGACATGAATCCCCAGAGCTTTGTTGGGTTGGGATGTGGAAATTGCAAAAAAAAGGAGGAAAAAAAAAAGTTTTTCCAAGAAGCACAAATTAACTGCAATTTATTTACACTAGTTGGGTTAACGACGTATACGCGGATCTGCAACTCCAGTCCTCCAGGGCTGATGTCCTGCTAATTATGGAGACGTCCCTGCTCTGAAACACCTGAATAAAAAGGCTTAATTACCTCCTCAACTGATTTTGCAAAACCCTGGTCATTAAACATTCTTTTGATTCGCGTGTGTTGTCCCCGCAACATACAGTATCCACAAGTTGCAGGGCACTGGCCTTTGAGGACTGGAATTATAGGGTCATAATTTATTAAATTGGAGTCACAAACTCAATTTCTTGCAGTTGAATATCCAGTTTTAAACAAAGTAAATATTTAATGTGAAAGCAGGTACCGACGTCCCTTAGATGGGTATGAATTGATGTTAGGTTGATACCAAATGACCTGCAAAGGATGGTTTATCCTCCAATCACATTTGAAATGGCAAAGGGCAAAATAGCCAGCACCCTTCTGACATTACAAATTAAATAACATCAAATTGTTTTCTTAATGTAAAAGCAAACAATAAACCTTTTTATACTCCTAGTCTTCTACATAAGCCCTTTTACCCTCCGCTGACTCACAGAACATGACTTCCAATGTAAGTGGTAAAAGGTGAAAAGCAAGGCAATGCTGAAAACTAGGCAGTGATGTGGGTCACATGCATGGCTAGACAGGCATTAGCATAAGCATGCACATCTCAGCATAAGCTGACCAGGACAGTTTAGTTGACAGGTGAACCTGCAGTTTTTACAAAGATGGAGTAAGATCTTACTGGAAGACTGGAAATCTGCTGCAAATTTCACCGAGGGCTCAAACACACACAGATGATTTACTGTTGGTGAGACAGAAACAATCATGCGTCTTTACAAAAACCCTCAAACTTGTTCGGAGTCAAACTGTGTGACATTGACAACATTTTTAAAATAAATTATTGGTGTTTGTCATGGACAATATGTGTGCTATCAAAGAAGCAGACACACACATTCCTGCTGATTTTCTCTCCCGTAATATTGATTGCCTTCTTGCTCTTGCCCCGGTGTTCTCGCTAACAGCTCCTCTCACCAATCTATAGAGTAAATAAAGGCAATACTGATGGAGGAAGAGGAAAGAGAGTGTGTGTGGATAAGAGAGGAAGATAGTAAAACGGAAAGAGAGAGAGAGGGGAAAGAGTGAGGGACAGAGAGGGAGCATGCAATTCTGTTTTTTTTTTCTCTCTCTCAGAGCCGTGAGGTGATTTCAAGGTTGATTGGAACAACAAACTATCTGGAGGAACACTTTCAAAGTGGAACGGCTTCCCGTCCTTCCCCACAACCATTTTCCCTCCAGCACAAAGTGTGCATGTGGGTGGCAGACAGAGATTTCTTTTGTGTTTTGCTCTTTCTTTCTATATATTCTGAAAGAGTCATTGTTTATGCCTTTGCTTTTGATTCTATAGTGAAATATGTTTAACCTTGGACAAGCCAAAGTATTTACTTTTCAGTATATAAAAGCTTTTCACAAGACAGTTTGAACACATCAGAACACTTCCATTATAATTCACAAAATTTAATTTGTTGTGCCTTTTGTCAAAAGCCCTGCAGACTGTGCCTGGAGGCTTAACGCATCGAGTCGCTGTCATTCATGTGAAGAGCTTGTTCAAATGTGTTTTAGTAAGTCTTTATATGATGACTTAATAAGTTTAGCTCATATTTTTTATATCTGCCATAAAAAGATGAATTGGAAACTACGATCTGAGGACTTCTAGGAGGATGCAGCAATGTTTCTGGAGCTTTGGTGCAGTCAACACATATGAGCATGTTAATCCCGATCAATTTGTAAAAGCAACAAGGAGGATAAAACACCCAAGTATATTCCTTAGGCACTATCTATGCACCTCTACTTTGAATAATTTTGAGCTTAAATTGCAGAACTACCCATATGACAAAAATAACGCCAATGTGTCCATTGATGCTTCAAATGTGCACAAATATGCTTAATTTTACAAAAATGATAGAGTTGATCAATAGTTGATCCAGCAATTCCTTCTAAAACATTTTTCGTAACCAGGAAGTCTCTGGGCCGATGAATTAGTGATTCATGCAGGAACATGTTTGTGTACTGTTGCCTGTAACCTCAATTTTGAGCTCCATGATCCATTCATCATCCGTCATAGTTCATTTCTACCTCGGGGATCTCATATGTATTCATTTTCTGGTTTTTTTCTTGCTCGACTTTCTTCCATTTATTCTTTATTCTCGATGTGACCTGACACTTTTCTCTACACTCGCTCACTCCCCAGCCTTGGAATATATGAGCATCCTGAAACTATTTCTCTCCTTGTCTTTTTAAGAATTTATTACCATCTATTCTTGACTACTTTGCTTTCCAGCTCTCTTTATTTGTCATCTTCTCATTCATCTTCCACTCTTCTCATCTCTATCTCTTCTTCCCTGTCCATGTTCCCTTATATCTAGGTTTCACTGTGTTCCTCTCACTTCTTGCTTTGCTTCCTTGCCCTCGTCAGGTCCTCTCGGTGGTAGCAGGGATAAAGGTGCTAAATGTACTGGTCTCAATGTCCCTCTCACTCACACACTCACACGGAGCCACTTTACCCTTGAGCTAGCACCAACACAAGAAACCAATTTTCAATTTTCAGTGTAGTGGGGAAAAAGTCTCTGCCCCCACCAAGCACCATCTCCCTCTGCAATCTTGAGGGACAAGGTGGGTTGTTTGTGGATTTGTGCCCCTCTTGGTGTACGTGCTTATGCATTTCTAGGGGAAAATGACAGAGACGCACAATCTTAGAAGTAAGGCCATAGGTAACAGGTTAGCAGGGGCCAAGTGGGCACCTAAAGGTTAATGGGATCATCTCTGTGATTGCCAACAGTTTCCAATACGAGCAAAATCTCTCACTTTCAAGGTTGGAGCGGTGCCAGTCAGAACCCTTGGCAGTGCCCACCAGTGTCCACACTCTCACCAGGCTCTTGTTTCCAGGGCCGGTAAAGAATGCCAGTGGTTTAGTTGGGTAATGGATCTGAGGGGGTTTTGTGGCACAAAGCCCAATCCAGTAAGATAATCCAACAATTCACCTGCACCGGCATAAGGTGCTCCTGAATCCTCTACGCTTGGGAAGAATGGAGTGCTGGGCATGTGCTCAAACATCCCAGAGGTAGAGGAGGATATAATGCCATATTATAGGACTGACAGAAAAATGGAGAAAAAAAAAACAACACACAGATAACAAAAACTATTTACATCCAGCAGGAGTGAAGACATGCTGAGAGGTACTTACATGTTGTGCAAAACACACCAGCCACAGTGGGGATCACCCGATCCAAGACAGTCACTGCAGGTGGAGTACTGTCCGCAAGCTTCCACTGGCACTCTTGACAGCTGGGGAGAAAAACAAAAACAAACAATAGAATTAAAATCAATGAACACACTCAAAGTAGCTCAAAGGATTTTTCCCCCCTTAGGATTGCACAATATTAGAGAACATATTTAATACAGAAAAAACTTTGTGTTGTTCTGAAAATGAAGCTCTTACTTATTTTAAAATGCAGCCACATAACCACAACACTGGATCTAAGAGGACAAAGTGCCTTTAAAGGCCACGTTTCCTCTCAAACCACAAACTTGACTGTTTAAACTTTACAAGCCAAGCTCAAACATGGAATGTTAAAAAGATGAACACTTTAACCCCTGGGGAGACAAAGAAATGTGACAGCAGATGTCCCTCCTTACTGACGATCCTCTTCTGCACAATGATGATTTTTTATTTTTTAAACTGTATTTCCAAACGTGTATGGCAAAAAAAAAAAAATTAGTTCAGGATAATAATGCCCCTGTTTTGTACCATTCTGCAAGGTTAACAGAAAACCTCTGGTGTTGGTTCTCAAATGAAGTTGACAAAAAAAGTAGTCAGTTCTTGACATTGTGATCATTTGTGAAGACATATTTCAGCTTCCCTTTAAGCTATGACCTAAAATATTTGATAATAGGATGAATAGTTGGTTTCTTCTGGTATCTTCAAATTATTTTTTCAGTCATTTGTGATTTTTTTTTTGTTTTTTGCTCCTATTTTCCCATTTGCAGCTAAACCTTCAGATCCAACAGAGCATAATGTAAGTACTTTTAGCTTCTATCCCCAGTTTTAATATATGTATAAGTTTAAAATGGTGTAAACTTTACTATCAAAAAAAAAATCATGCAAATTATTTTGCAAGACATTTTTAACTAAAAGTATTAGTGTATGACAGTTTTCATTTTTCTACAACCCAGCAACTCCATATGGTAGAACCGGGTCACTAGGGATTAGCAGTCCATCTATGATGA
Organism: Poecilia picta; assembly: GCA_033032245.1. Taxonomy (NCBI): domain Eukaryota; kingdom Metazoa; phylum Chordata; class Actinopteri; order Cyprinodontiformes; family Poeciliidae; genus Poecilia; species Poecilia picta. Next base: position 9,141,915 of record CM065375.1, on the reverse strand, counting down.
TATATGGGCCTGCCAATTCAAACTGGCATTGACTGGCACTGATTGGCATGGACCTTAAGTGGTTCAGCACAAGGGGCAAAAGTGAGGTGGATCTCAGCTGTCCCCTCCTCTCATCACCATGACAACAACAGGCTACTGGCACTTTTGATTAAAGAGCCATCATTGGTAGATGACCGCTGTCACTCACGCTGCTCCCCGACAGCCAGAAGAGAGATGAGATCACCACTGCTGGACTGATGAGATAAAGTGTCTCCTCTTACTTGTGTAGATATGACGTCAGCCTGAATAACAGGGGGTAAAGGTTGACTTCCTTAAAAGAGCCTATTAACAGTTTTGGGGGGGGAAAGCGAGTCTAAAAGATTTGCCGGGTTATCTGCTTTTATGAAATACAGTTTGTAATATAATCTTGTTTTAGGATTTTCAAAGTGATTTTAGAACATACTTTATATTTTAATAATTTTAGAAAACTCACTTAAATATTCCAAAATAAATAAAGAACCTCATGGCCTGTGCTCATAAAAGAATATACTAGGTATTCTTGTTGACTCAGTACGGTTGCGTGTTTACCATGCCTCAGGAAAGTACTATAAATAGCATATAAACATGTATACACACACATCCACACACACACAATGGATTCACACACACAGCTGAATGAGTTTAAAAGAATGTGTATCTCCTTGTCAAAGTCAAGAGGAATTGTACACGTTATAACAGATTAGAGACAACAGAGGTGCATCTGTGTGTAAACCCTGTGTGTGCGCGCTTTGGGGGGAGAAAAAAATAGCAAGCATGTTGTTACCCTTTCTGCTGTGTTGAGGCATATTTGCATTAGGTAGATAAAGGGAATGAGTTTGAGATGGAATCAGGCAGATAGAGCAGCAATGTTGTGCGCACATGATCAAACTCAGCACTGATCCACACTGCACAATGCGTCTCACAAGACAGATTTCCTCTCTTCCCGTCACCCTTCCTCAGCTCTGCTCTTCCTCCTAACATTTAGAACTGCTTCAGTTCACTGCCAGTGAAATAACCTCTTAGTCGTTGAAGAGAAAGGCCACTGTGATAGCCTGTGGATGGTGCAAAAGCCTTTTCATTTTTTGACACTGGTTGAAAATATCGTTTCCTCACATATGCGGGCGTGTGTGAATGGTTTGCAACCATGTTATAAAAATTGTGATAAAACTGTAAAAAGTTAATACTACTAGATCTGCACACTTTACAGTGTAAAATTTAGCATCAATTGTCCACCTCCTTGGAGATTTGACATCTTTGCATTTAGGTTATACATAAATGTGACTTAATGAAGTTAATGAAATGATTTCATGAAAGACGGCATTGTTTGGAAAGCAAGTTTCTCCTAGTAATTGAAATTGTTATTTTAAAACCTACTTTTCTTTTTGGTCTCGTTAATATTTTGGATGATCTGAAACACTGAAGGGCGACAAAGAAAAGCACAAGAAAAGCAATATATTTAAGGGGACTAGTATAAAAATACAGAAATAAGACCGACTGTAGAATGGAAAATATTTTTCATGACTATTGAAGCCGTAGATGCCTGCATCAGGGGATATGGTTTTGTTCACTGAGAACACACTCAAGCAACACACACACACACACACACACCGCATTCAGAGTCTGGCAGAAGCGAAGGCTGCCAATAGGAGCCCTCTGTTCCAGAGCATAGATCCTGATATCATTCATTCTCCCTCTGTTTCTGTCTGCCTGTCTCTGTCACTCAGATGCTCTGAGGTGTGTAACATCACACATTCATCATCTCTCCAGAGCTCTCCTTTTGCTGCCTAATACACACACACACACACACACACACACACACATACACACACACACACACACACACACACACACACACACACTTTAGTGGGCAACACTTTTGTCTCCACTTTTATCACAAAATTGAGGGATTTGGTGGCTAAACGACCCAATGCACCCCTTGTCCCTCTCATCCCGATATCACATTCATTTTATGCTATCTTCTTCGTGGGCTTAACCAGTGAGTCGACCATTACGGCTCACCATCTCTTCGCTGTGACTCTGCTATCATATCAGCAGGGATGAACACAAAGGACGGGGTGCACGGCATTTATAATTCCCTCCTGTTTCAGGTGAGTAAATGACAGCCATTACACTCAGCACTTTCCCACCTTTCACAATAGGTAGAGATGGATGCTGCTGAATACAATCACGCTTTTAAAAGAAGTAGAGATCACAGGGGTAGTTGATGCCTTAATGTGAGGGGGAAGAGAGACGGGAGACACTTTTGATCATTTGCTACAGCGGCACAATGGTGTCAAATTACATATACAATACGCATATGTGTGTGTGCCTCGACACGCGGCAGATGAAAAATCAAAGAAAAAGACGGCGTATTTGAGACACATACCAAGAAATTTCTTCTTGAACGTGATTCACACTGCCCGTTTTTCCTTCCCTCCTTTTTTACCTCCTATCTTCTCTTCCCTTCACATAATGCCACGAGCATTCAACTCAGCCAAGACTGAGAACTGATGATTTATTAAATCTGCAGAGACTTTTTATTATCAACTAATTCCTCTGCCTCATCTCTATTCCTATCTTTATCTAGCTATTTTCTTGCCTCCCTTGACTTGTAATTAAAGAGAGATTCCACCTGCAGCACCCTCCACATGCACAGAGAGGGGGAAATTACACTGATAGTCCAATCCTGATTTACAGCCTGTGGGGCCCACTGAACTCCTCTTATCTTTTCTCTTCCACCCTTAGGCTAACTTCATCTTTTTCTCCTTCCCCGTTGTGAGTTTGTTCATTATTTCAGCTCAGTGTCTGCAATGCGCAGCCACTCTGTCGGCTGGGAAGTGGAGATTCGTGAGACGAAAACTGGTTAGAAGTAAATTGGTTTAGCGATCAGATAATTTTCAGTTTGACCACAACATTCTTCAGTGCGGATGGCTTTACCAAGTGAAAGCACTTGGTTCTAGTAACACATTATTTTCGCACCCGGGACGCCATTAATGAGAATCACATTTACTGACCTGCCATTATGACAACGCAGATAGTACGATCCTGATGTACAACCTGTACACTTCTAGATTTTTACTCTGTTTTTCCACACATATTGTAGCAGATTTAATATTCTAAAAAAATCAAGTGGGAAGGTTGATTTTATGTAGGATTATAAATGCTTTGCTAGAGCCATTTTAAAAAACAAAAAGATCCCCACCTGCAGTCAGAATGTCAGCCCGGCTTATTTTGGAGAAGTTAGTACTCCATGAAACATTAATGAAAAAATAAAATGGTAAGGAATTGCAAAGTTGTTGCTTTCTTTTGGTGAATCTCTCTCTCTCTCTCTTCTTTTGTCTTGCTCTTTGTCTCCTCTCCACCTGGATAAAGGCTAAGATTGGCATAGGGACCAAATGAAGCAAGGGACGCATCAGCCACTCAATGCCTCGTCACAGTCGAGGCACCGCTCAATCAGTTAACACCCAATTGACATCGTTACATCATAAATTCAGCTAACAGTGCAGCCCAGTGGCTGCAAGTGTAATATTGTTTTCATTTGACGTTCCAGAGGTTAAACGACGGAGCCATCAATTGCACTGTCATCTTCAGCGGTGCAAGATAAATGACTTGGAAATAATCAATCATTTTCTCTCATCTTTTTGCTTCCAGAGATTCTGAGCTTCTCTTACCCAAAGAGAAAATGCAGTTAAACAAACGAGAGGCCAGCTTACAAATCATAATTTCAAAGACATCCTGCTATTTTTTCCCCCCAACTGATTGATATTCCAGCGCTTAGTAGTGCAACCTCAGCATGCGTCATACATATATGCAATGCTGTTTGAATGTGTTTTTATTAAAATGTCAGTTATCAGTGCACGAGTCAAGCCAAGCAGATCACTGCAAAGATTTATATTTGGCACACAAAAAAATTGTTGGACGTACAGCGATTAATTCTGCACAGCCTGCAGAGATCCGACCTGACCAGACTAGCTGCTTGGACTGTAACTAGGAAATAAGATCCTGTCCAAAGGTGTTTAATATTATCCAACATAAACGACAAATTGTATAACATCCATCTGTTACACTGAATAATGGGTTTGCAAAAAACATAACTGAGCAAATGAAGGGTCAAGCTTCATAAGATAGTCTCATCGCATCAAGCTCATTTTCAACCACTTTGTTGACATTTTTTCAAATGGATGTCAGGAAAAACAGCTGCAGCCTATCATCTCTGCGCAGCTGCTTTGTCAGACCACCAGCCTCCAGCTAATCTCTGACACCACATAATATGCACATCTGAACACCTTTATAACGCTCAGCCACACAGTCAAGGGTTGGGGAAGTTGGATGCCGAAGGACGGGGCAAAAAGATTTCTGCTGATAGAAATTAAAGGATCTTGGTACAAAAACATATTTTGCCTGAGATGTGAGGATGTGATATTTCCACAAATTGGCTTATCGCATTTCCTTCGGGGAGTGGGAAAAAAAAAAAAAAAACGGATTTGACTTTGAACGATCTCACCCTGCTGTAGTACACGTTTTCAATAATTCACACTTACAGATCAGCATTTGCTACACTGAATATAAAATTTCATCACCCTGAATGTGACAGTGGCAACACTTTTTTTTTTAGTTGAATGTAAAGTCGTACGATTGTCAAAAGAAATTACAGAGGGACTGAGGCAACGTCGGGACAAGTCACAGTAAAATCTAAGCACCGACTCAGTTGATAGGAAGGATACGTTTGTGGACTTGCTGGTTGCTGCAGGGCAACAGCACGGCTTAGTGAACACTAAAGGATGGATTCAACGACTAAGACTCAACAAATAGCTTGCATAGCTTCCAAATGCTCTCAGACTCATGTCTCAGCACACCCAGCTGCTGAATAATGTGGTCAGCTGTCAAAATCATATTGATTATAAGATGTGAAATTTTACAACATTTTCATAACCCTTTCCTACATTTTGTTATTTTTCATTCACAAAGTAGAGCGAACATGAAGTGAAAATAAAATCACAGATGGCAACAGACCGAAACCTTCAGCAATTAAGAGTCGACACTTTGTAAAATCATCTCCAGCATTTTCAGAATGCCTCCAACAAGTTTAAACATGGAGAGTAGTTCTTCGAAAATTAGCTCAGAAATAATAAAAACAGAGTTCTTGACTTTGACTATCCCATTCTAACAAATAAATATGATCTAAGCCTTTCCACTGGAGGTCCGAACGCACAGCACGATGACCAACCCCATGGGAGCGCTTAATATAAATGCATGCCACTATTTTTGGATTTTTATTGGTGAAACTTTTGTAATTATCAAACATAATTTTCCCTCCATTTTGTGCTGGTATAACATGAGGTGAGCAACTCTAGTCCCCATAGTCCTGAATGTGTTGCTCCCCTGGGTTAACGCACTTGAATCAATTAAACTGCTCATTATCAGGACTCTGCAGAACTTGATGAAATCCCAAGCAGGACATCAGCTCTCAAGGATCTAGCCTGACCATCATCTGGTTGATTTCATTAGAATAAAAAAAAAAACTTAAAGTTTGTAGTTAGAATGTGTGCAAATATGAAAACGTTAAGATATATAAATATTTATGCTGTCTTTAAAATCAATATTCTCCAAGAAAAATGATTTTTTTTTTACTTTTATTCATGCCTAAAATGATCTGTGGATTTTATAGTTGCATGTTATTTGCAACCTTGATGGGAAAAAAGTGTTTCATAATTATAAATTATACATCTCAGTGTCTGTTGCTATTTATATCATCCGACAATTGAAAAACAACAATAAAGAGTACCAGAGGAATTAGTAAGTGATTTCTATGCATATTATGTTTTTTTATGGATGTTGAGCTGATAATGTAATATTGTCTTCTACCAGGACGAGGTTGACACATGAAACAGTGCAAACATCACTTGTACACAGTAGGGAGGTTTGGGACCAGCACATATTAACAGTGGGACTGACCTGCTCTCATCACTCACACAGCAACCTTAACATCCAAAATCACAGGCTGCTCCATCATTTAAGTTGTTTTATGCCTGAACATCTATTTAACCCACTAACAGAAGAAAAATCAGACACGCCTGTATGTGTGTGAATGTTGAGGGGTGAGGCAGTGAAAAAAAAAAAAAATCTCATTAGAGGACCACCAATCACTGGATTAATAAGGAAGTAGGAGTGACAGATCACTCCGTTAAGGAACATTGGGGGATGGCACATGATAAAAATGAAAATGGGTCGTTGGAAAGAGAGATAGACACAGAATACAGATGAAGAAATCTAAGAAATACCAGGCAAGAAAACAAATTACAATGGATCCTCATTATCTTGACAAATTCCTCATGAAAATATGTTTTAGTTGGAAAAACTCAAAAATAAGCCCAACAAAGACAATAGACACATAGAAGGTGGAAATAAAAAGAGGAACAAAATAGTGAAAATGAAAGGGACATTTTTTTTTGCAATCAATACAGTGAATGAATATGCTTGGCTCTTAAAAGAGTTTGTATTATCTGACAGTCTATTGCAATGATGGCATGATTAAAACAGAATTTCTGAAACTGAAAGGATTGCATAGTTTTGGCATTACTAACCCTCAAGATAGGGTTGGAAAAAGTTGAATTCATAAGTAACTGCTTTGTAAGAGTTCACTAAAATCAAGAAAGCTATGCATTCCACAGAGCCTCTTTCAGATGCTAACTTAATGAAAAACATTATTTAATTAAGTTAGTGGCAAAAAGTATAAAAACAAAAAAAAAATCCACATTTGAGCAGATTTCTCAAATTCCCCAATATCTCACTCATTCTGAAAACCATTTAATTCCGTTTAAGGAGACACAGATTTTCTGTGAGCCAAAGTCTAAGTGACTAACTTTCTCTGTTCAGTGGAGGACAAACACCCGCTAGGATCCATCATCACCAAGCTGAAGGGGAGCATTTCGGGGCTAAAACAGCATGTGAAGAGCTTTATCGATCAACCATGTTCTCAGCTGCCTGTTCGGGGCGGCCTTGCCACTCTCCTTCTGACCTCTGTCTGTATTTCTCCCTCGATCTAAGAATCACACTCTCTCAGCGAGCGTCTCAGTCCCAGGCCCCAGAAACAGCAGGTGGACCTTCAGCCATCGACCAACTCAGGCTGCTTTAACAGCATCCATCACTGCTGGGAGTTGGGAGTGTGCATGTGTGTGTGTTGTGGATGTTATTCTAAACCGCAATCATCAAGCGAGTGGTTCCTCACTCAATACTGGAGCTTTGCTAGGATGACCGTCCAACATGCCCTCTCTGAAATTGGCAGACACTGGGAGGTTAGCAGGAAGCAAACAACAACAATTCAAATTGACATTTATTGCCGAACAGATCAAACAGTAATTGAAGTCGATAATGTAATAGAATCCCATCTTGTTTTTTAAGAACAAAGGAAATTAATATGACACCGAACTTTCTGGGAACTATTATTTTTTTATGATTCGAAAGCATTAAATGTAGTTATTTCTGGCGAGAAGATTGTTAGAAAACCACATAAGTCATTTTTATGACTTTAAGGTTTTGAACATTATCTGTGTGTTTGCGGCTATAACAGCAGCTCTGCAAAACATGTTTATGCCATTTTATTTCAAGCTCGTCTTACTTTTCCAACCAGTGTCTTATGCATCTAATAGAGTTGTCCAAACACCACACCTGTCATACTATAAAACTCAACAGCTGCTCTACTAGTGTCATCGTCGTATGTTGCTGTGTGCAGCCTGTGAGCAAATACATTGTACAGTTTTTTAAATAACCCGGGTGAATATCACTGATTCTCTCTGAGTCAGAAAAACACTGAAATCTGTTTAGAAACTCGTCAAGTGTGAGTGTATATTTGATTTTTTTTTTTTTTTTTAATTTCAAGAAACATTTGGGATCTAACCTGAGGCATGAACTCGAAGGTGAAACTATTTCATTTCATGAAGTCAGTGAAGGAAAATAGTATGAATGTTCTGGCTGCGTGTCCATATCTCACAGAAAGTAATTTGCACTTACTCCTGATAAGTGATTAAAGACGTGTCGGAACTAAATTGTATTTAATAGAAGAATCACAGCAGGTGGAAAGTGATACCAAGACATTATTCAGCTTTTCTGAATCAAAAGGACAAATCCTTGATAATGACTGACCCTGGCAATTCTTGGACTAATTCATATATTGCTCTTCAAAGCATTAAATATCAAGTGATAATAAACAAAATTTTTAGAAAATGTAATTCAGGTACATAAATGTATTAACCTTAAAAACATTCAGTTTATTAAATCACACAAGTACAATCAATCAGTCAAAGAATACAACCAAGTGGAACTCATTCAATCTTTTCTTGCTCTTCAAACTCCTCTGGCACTGATTAAGATTGTTTATACACTGGATTTGGGTTTTGTATTTTTGTGTTTTTTGGCTTCATTAACTACTTTAGTCTGTGTTTGGCAATTCTCAATTGTTTTGCCTAAACTGTTCGAGGAGCTCAGACTTACAACTGAGCAAATTGACTAATTACTTAAAAGCCTATGAAGGCTTTTAAGCAACTTAAAAGCCTTTTAAGTAACTTAAAAGCTTTTAAGACTTAAAAGCCTATGAAGGCTTTTAAGTAATGTTGTTACCCATTCGGTTGTTTTTTTCCCAGTATGAGCTGTATAATTACAATATTGAATTTGTAAACTTGATTGGCTGCAACAGTGACACATAAAATATTCTAACATAGTTTTATTATGCACAATTTTGCTCTCTATGATCTTTTATAAAGTTTATTAAGTGGGGAGAAGAAAGATTAGCACATTAACGGTTGAGAGAGACACACAGCGGACGGCATATTTGAACTCTTGATAAACGTCTGAAAATGATGAGAGTTCTGACTAAAAGGACAGCTTTAACTCATTCCTTGTCTGTTTGATATTTATAATATCATCTAATAATCTAGGCTCCTCAATTGTTTAGCAGTTTAGCACACACAAACAAATACTACACACTATTCCAGTAAAAACTGACAATTCCATGGTGCCAAAAAAAGGTCTATAATCCTCTGAAAGCAGCAAACAATGCAGAGTTGAGGGAAGGCTAATGCTGACAACAAAACAACAATGACTTTCAGTGAGTAAGAGAATAATGTGCAAGTTATCTGTCCTTTGGAGATTTGACAAGATTTTTGAAATGGTCCAAAAAATAGTAAATAGCAAACAAAGATCCACTATTATCCTGATTATGTCTCTGTTCCTCTATAATAACATGTTATTTTAAATATAAAGTTAGTACCCAAACATGAGAAAAGTTCTGATAATGCCCTTCATCATATTTATTTGTTAACTGGTCACATTCGAACAAATAGTGTTGTAAAAACTGTTGCTCCCCTTAAACTTCTTCAATTTTTTTTTTTTGTCACACTTAAACGTTTCAGATCATGAAACAAGTTGTAACGTTCGGAATATTCCTTAAAATGATTGCAATCATTGCGTATTTACCAGGAAATTTGCGCTACCCTTTGCATCCAGCCTACTAAAGAAGCATTTCTGATAATGTGCAAGTTTTACCTTTTGCAGAGCATTCGTATTTGCTGAGCTCTGATTGTGTGTAGTGGTCAAGGCGCTGCCAAAAAAAAAGGCCATCCTCATCTACGATCTAATATAATCAATGTGTTTCTATTCGTGTGTGTGCTGTCATGTAGCACATCAGAAGAAATCCAGTCACTCGCAGGAGCCTGTATTAGAGCGACTTTTAGTGGTGCTATTTTGGTGGGTTTTGTCTAGGATAGGTGTTCGCAGACTGTGTCCATTACACAGAGTGCTGCTATTTTACACCAGATTCATGTCATCAAAGGTACTAAGAGATGGTGTAAATCTGCTCGTGCGCACACACGTGGAAGGAGACCACTCTCATCTCCCTATAATTTAACACAACTATCCTCTATAGATCTGCCACTATGAAAAGACAGTCCCAGCACCCAGTGGCGCATCCAAGCATTTTCCATGCTTGTGGCATGCTGTACCAAAATTCTTTTCGGCATACCAAACATTATTCTGATTTCTTACATAAGAACATAATATATAAGAACTGCTGTTTCTTACGAAATAATATGACAGCAAGCGGAGAAAACTTGATTTTTTTCTTGTGTTTCTGACCTGAGTCTCCGACATGACGTAGAGGTAGTGGTGGTCAGAGGAGAAGGCCATGTCTCTCAAGATGGGTCCGTTCTCAACAGCTTGGACAGTCTCATACTGAAGGGCACGAGAGGAACCATCGACCCGGATCTGTAAAATCCAAAGCACAAACAAAAAAAACAAGATTGGAATTTTCACATTTATTTTTGACATTGTAACTTTATTAGTAACAAACATATGTCAGAAAAATAGAAAACGGTTACAAGAACACAAAGATAATAGGAAATAATTGTTGATTGTGTTTTGAAATCGTGTCTGTTGGTGTTTTGAGGAACGCTTGTTTAGTAGGCACCACCGTACATTTTCCAACACATTACAGCTTTAATCGCTGTATCACAAAAGCACATATTTCTCGATCATAGCTTGAGTAATTTCAAAGCAATTGTGGCAAGAGTTGTGCTCTATGAATCCCCAGGTAAGTTTACTCAGCAGAAAAGGCGTGGAATTGCCACTTTGCACGCTGATGTGATGGAAACGGTCTGAGCGGCACCAGGACATCTGCTTACAACAGCCCGTCTCTCGCACACACACACTCAAACTATGTTCTATTCTAAATCTGCCTCCTCTTCCTCTAATTTGGCAGGAAAATGCAGTTCTGGCACGAACCTACGCAAGCAGCTTTCAGCTCGCTATAGATTAAACTTGCACACACAGACAGACACACACATTGGTCTGTATGGACATGCGGACAAGCATAAGGCAAGTCTTATTAAAGTTGTAATGACTCTTGGTAGTTCTTTGTGCCCTTCAGTCTAAAGTATTTGCAGGTAACGGGCACAAACAGGAGATAATTGGACAGGAAGCAGATGGTCGACCAGGCAGGTGAGTCACTTCATGCTTAATTATAATAAGATTATGACAACAAACTCTCTGTGTTCCCTCTGCCTCCGTTAAACAACAAAAAAACCCTGGCTGCTTGGAAGCTGAAGTTCTTAAGACTGTGGAACTGTTAATAACCAGGGCATTGTTATTTATCATTTTGAATTTCTCAAAGCTTTATTTTTTTTTATGGATACTCTTAGCAACTGACTGATAACTAATTTCTTTTTTGTTGAAATAGACCATAAGGTTGGGTACTGTAGTGTACCTCTATGTTTTAAAAACTCTATATTTTCTTCATATCGTTAGATTAAAATTCCATTATTTGAATTTCACGATGTTCTCCACCAAACGATACCCGTCTTCCAGCCCACACTCCTTTTGTCTGCACAGAAATAGTCATCTATTATATCATAAACTGAGAAACCATGTGCAGTCTAGGTACTGCCCTGCCGTTCCCTCAAATATCCAGTTTCACAACATGACATTTCTTCAAGCAGGCTCCATCGTTCACCCTGATTTCACTCGGGTCTGCCTTCTTGTTTGTTTCCCAGCCATTCTTCCCCTCCCGCCATGCCTCCTGCTCGGAGAAGGTAGTGACCTTGATCACAAAGAACCTCGAGTTCTGTTTTATCAAAGCCTGACACACTTCCACCGGGAGTCATTGTATGGACCGGGGTCAGCTGCACAGAAAAGAACAGAAGGCAGATAGGCGGGGGAAAGAAGAGAAGGAGGCAAGAAGAAAGAAACTATTACAAGAACTAAAGCCAGATTCAGCAGGTGGGGTTATCTAATCTGGCCTATTAGGCGAGTTCATTTTAGGTGCATATGCCTACAGAACACCACATGTGAGTGAAATGTGCATTCAGTGAAAGATGAGTGTATCCTATTACCCCCCAGTGCAAATGACCAAGTGCTGAGTTGCATAGAGTTTAAGAGCTGACAGTCCATAGCAGTGGCTGAGTATAGAGTTTTATTGTGTCGGGACAGATTCACAGTCACCAGGGAGCAGAGAGGTTTCAATGGGAAGCTCCTGTATATCATCTCTGGATCTGACCACCAACAAAACAAACAAGCCACCAGGGAGAGCACCGCATGTCCACAAGCATGCAACGCTGGCGAGTTAAGTCACACTGGGACTAAAGAGGAGCACGCAAGGGAGAGCCACTGATTTGAATTGAAGATTGTCAGACTTTGTCGCAAAACCTGTAATCCATATAAAGCATTATTGACAATTTGACACATTTCACAAAAGGGAGCTGTGCCTGCAAAGCGTTTGGCTTTGTCCACAAAAAGTCTCTTTTTTTTTACCTAAAACATACTACATTATTACATGATACTGTATTGCATTTGTATTTAGCCCTCTTTGACACCCTACACTGAAATGCAGTGCAAATAACTTACCTAATTAGTAAACCAAGTCTGCCTGCATGCAGTTTATTCCTTGGAGGTTTGTTAGAGAAGATTAGTTAATAATGTTCCAAGCTTTGCAAATCAAGATTACAGTGCAACTACAAACCTAGCAGGACTCAGCCATTCAGCTATATTCAGTGTGCCTTAATTAGAGAAACAGCCAAGAAGCCAACAACAAAGGAGTGTCAAGAAAAAGCAGACGAAGGTGCTCAATTTAGACCAAAAATGAAAATGTTGGTGTATACATGTAAGACAATGTGGTTCACATCCTCCTTAACACACCACTATTTCCATTGTGAAACACGGTGATGACACCATCATGCCACCAGCCAGAGTTGCAGTGATATTGCATTTACGTGGTAGAATGTCCCAGTCAAAGTCCAGGCTTTTAAATGCTACTTAGAAACTGTGGCAAAACCTGAAAATTGCTACTCACAAACTCTTTATCCAGTGTGATTGAGCTCAACTTCTTTGTTGAAGAATTCTCATAGATAAATATTTCCAAAATTGGAAGGAGATAAAAAAGTCCCAGAGGCGCAGAAAAAGTTGGTTCCACAAATGAGGAATTCAACATTTGTATTGAACACAAATGCATGGCACACCACATAAAATCCCAACAAAACACCTTACACAACTTGGTGTAATTTTTACAAAATGTGAATACTTTGTAAAGCCCTGTAGAAAATAACACTTTTTCCTGCAGAGGAGGTAAAAATGAAATCATGTGGTTCATTATGTCACAACTAATCCTGGACTCATCATCGGAAACATCAGTTATTAATACAGAATGTCTTAATTTCTCATCAGTCAAAAATCATTAAGGCAGCACAGTGGTGCTAGCCAATATTATCTGATTCCTTTTCAACAGTAATAAAGTGGATTAGCTGCTCTATGCTAAATGGATTACAATGCCAATCTGTGCTATCACATTAGCACAACCCAGAGACAATCACTTCCAGGCAGATCTGCTTTTGCCTCGGGGAGGAGCAGCTAAGATGTACACTAACTCAAAAGGTCAAAGAACATGCACCACTCAGGCACTGGGAGACACAGAAAAGCTCGCTCTGCCAAAAGCTCTCACACAGACTCCAGCTCTCATCTTTTCTGACTGCTGATTGAAGACAGTAAACTGCAGGAATGTCAGAATCTCCAGTGGCTTGAAGACAATAAAAAGTCGTTTACATTTCTTCATATCTAAATCTTAAAAAATGAACCAATAAAAGACATGCACTAGCAATGATAAAACAAAGTAATGCCTTCTACAAGAGACTAATTTGGACATGAACTGCATCCCCTAGTGGAAAAGGCAAGTTACTGCATGCACACGCAACAAATAAGCAGAAAAGTGAGGTCTGCAGCAATAATGAACAGAAGAAGAAACTGTCCTTTTAAATAAAGCATTTGATTGCAGTTTTTAAATCAGTTACATTCTTCAACTATAAGAATCTTTGGGGGGTTTAATTGTCCATTTAAATACCAAAGTGAAGCATAGATTTAGCAAGAGCACTACTTTCTCTCCATTTTAAAATCTATAGCTCTTGGACATGTAAGGATTTAAAAGTCAGAACCTGAGTATCCTACACAACGTAGATTCTTTAAAGCACAGCTTTGTTATAATTAATATTATTCCATTTGTGAATAAATAAAAAACAACAGCTCAAATGCTACAACTAAAGAGTATAGGTTGTGAATAACATAATCCCCGTCAGTGTAAAAACTATTTGGCCACAACTACATATACAACTAGAAGAAATTAGAGAAATAGTTGAGACCCAGCATCAACTAAGGTTCAGAAGAACAAGAACACAAACGTTCACTCTCAATGTAATACAAGTGATGCATCTCTACTGGCAGCCAAAATAACTTTAAAAAAAATATGTGTTGAAAGCTGTAAACAGATAGTAACCGTGAAAAACTTTGTGCCTCTGATTGAGATTGGTGATAGACAGTGCAACACTCTGTCCTTGACTGCCATGTCATGGATTTTGAAGCAGCAAAAGGAAGACTTGTCACACAGAGCCGCAGTCTGTTGAGCATGGCACACATGCTAACATGGCGTGGCTGGAACACACACCATGACCAAAATGTGGGTAAAGGAAGCCAGAATAAGCTGCTGACTAAAGTATCACTGGTTTGACATACACAGTGAGGCGAGCGGGCTGGAGCAGAATGTCATCCAAAGTCATGGGGCATGCTGGGAAACTGGAGTTTCACAATATTTATGTGAGAAATGTCATTAATCCTCTGAAACAAACTCCCTAGGAAAAACCTGAGGTTTTTGAGATTCCTGCAGCTCAAAAAAGTTGGTTCTTTTTTTCTGGTAAAGTCCAAGAGTTTAAATCATTTTCAAGAATGCGTAATAACCACTCTTAATGTGAAGTTTTCTTACCTTGAAGCTGCAGTAGCTGTGCACAAGTGGTTATCCACTTAAAGAACCAAATTGTAAACACAAACTATATTGTATTTTTATTGTGATTTTTATGCAATGGACAAATGTGAAGTACTGCAGAGTACTTCAAGAAACTTTTGTTTAATTTGTGTGGGTGTACTTGTACTTGGTTCTCTTTAATCTGACACAAAATTCTGCACAACCAATTACCTTCAGAAGACACTTAACAAGACAGTCCACCTATGTCCAATCTAACTAAACTTTTTGAGTTGCATTTGAAATGCAAACACTCAAAAGCATGGTGGTGGCAGCATCATGTTGTGGGAGTGCTTTACTTCAAGAGGAATTGGGAATCTGTCAGAGTTAATGGAAAGTGACTGAAGACAAATGCAGGGCAACACTTGAAGAAAGAGTGTTTAAATCAGTAAAGCATCTGAGACTATCAAATATCAAGTCAATGTGCACAAATACCAATACATACCATGTTTTTCAGATTTTTGAGTATAACTGTGTGCAAAATTTTCTTCCTCTTCACAAAACTACTTTGTGCTGTGACAAAATGTTGCAAGTTTCTCTGGGTGTGTATATTTCTGCAGTGCACTGTACATTATGGTGTTTCTTTTGTGTGTGTGTGGTTTTGTTTTTAAGGTCACAAGTCTAAACCCATTCTAGATATCAAGCCTTTCAGTCCAGGAGTGCTGTATACACACGTCAAAGGACTCTGTAACCCAACCTGTCACACATGGTCAGGTTTCCATCCTCTCTGTGTAGCCAAAGCAGAACGTTAGCAAGTCAACCATGCAGGGCAGGACATGCATTAAAAGCTTAGAAAGACACACCGGCAGATTTACAGAGACAATAGAGAAGAACATTTACTGTAAAAGGAGACGGGTAGAAAAGAAACAACACATCGTCACTAAATCATGCCAATATGTCTCTCCACGCATTGTCTTCACACAGACAGAATAACAATGGTGCCTGTCTGGCTGCCCAAATCTGTTCAGCTCACTGAAACATATGGTACAGTGAAGGGAAGGGGTGCACAAAAGCTGACTGGCTTCATCTGCTAATGCCAATCAATGACAGAGCAAACATGAACATGTCTCTTATTATACAAGATGTATAAGGGGGTTTGTAGGTTTGACATTAATCTATGTGCATCAATGAGGACATGGCACATTAACATTGGCTGTCAGGATAGAGTAACACTCACTGCTGGTACAGCTAATCACATTTCCAAGAGTTTAATTGATAAACATAAGTTTTTAATCTGAGAAAACTATGAATAAACAAACAGTGTGACACGTGGATGATAAATTTCAGGTTTATGTCTCCACTTACATTGTCTCTTGGTGCAATATTTTACATTTAATGAGTATAGCTTTTATCTGGGAGCTATCCAAAAAGACAACACTGTGTAGATGCTTTACTGGTTTCCGTTTTAGGGCTTAAATATTCATTCAGCTCATTAAATGTACTTTTAAGATCATCCTTCTTTCCTTCTTCCTTTCCTTTCGACTCAACCCCCACACACACTCTCACTCTCTCTCTGTAGGAGGGAGAATGAGTAAAAAAAAAACCACAGAGTGGAAGTCAACTCGTTCTATGCCTTAATTCTCGACTCTGCTTTATATTTGCAATTAGGCATATCTGCTGCACAGCAGGATTTTAATTAACGTCTTTCTCCTGATGCGTGCACTATGAGGAAGGTGCTTTGTTGGTGCAAATCAAGGAAATGTCATTGTTAGCAGGGAACTTCAGAGATTCATACTGTCACTTTCCCTGAGCTGTGTAAGAATATGACCTCCTCAATGGCCTGCCTGTTGAGCTGAGATTTACTGAGGTTACTTGTTTTTTTTCTCCTCATAAGTAAAAGAAAATGTAAGGTAAAGAAACCCAAAATCTACTACAGTTGAATAAAGTATAATTTGTGGTTTAAACCACAAATGTGCATACACCAAATTAAAAGACAACTTTTTCTGGAGAGTCCAAAAAAAACAACAACAAAAAAAAACTGAATATCTGAGGGGTGTTTTGATGAGGGCTGTGGAAAAGTACACACATCTTGACCAATTTTAAGAACGTTTGAAATGCAGAACGACCAAATATCCACAAGTCAAGATGCGATGTCAAGACTGAATGCTGCGGTTGAGTTGAAGCTAATTAAATTAAGTTAGTTTCAAAGTGTTAATATTTATACATCCAGGTTATTGCACCTTACTCTCTTCTTTTAACATTTTCCCTAAAAGTTTTCAAATGATTTCTTTTGCATCAAAAATATCTGTCCATTTAAAAAGGGCTCTATAGACTTTGGAGAACCACTGTAAATGTGAATTCCTCTTTCTGCTGGAACATTTATCACAGGCGCCACAAACGTGATCTTATTGTATCAGACAGCACTGTGATTGGACCCCTGGCTCAGTGACTGACCACTGTGGCATTAAAGGTGCGCTGCCCATTAGCCTGCAGCTCCAAGCAACCTACTAATAAAATCTTATCCCCTGCTGAGAGATGAACAGAAAAAGCACCGAGAGAGGAGAAGGACAAGAATGTTATTGTGAAAGATGATGGTGTTGATCGTGAAAAGGGGACAAGTGTCTGGAGGGTTCCTAGCTCATCCCCCACCTCTCCGTACTGCTTTCCGTCTTCAATCTCCCCCACGACTCTAAAGAATGAGTGACAGGTCTCCCTGCTATCTGCTGATCTGCCTTAGAGCAGTGTGACCAAGTGGGAGGTTCATGGAGCAAACAGCGCAACTTTTGTCATTTATTTCCTTTAAACAGTTATCTTGCTCTTTCTCCCAGTCACATCGTTTGGGTTGGTTTGAAATAGCTGTAGGCTTAAAGCCAGTTCAATCTAGAGAACATCTGTGACCTGTGGACTGCGAGCCGTCAGCTGTCACCATTATTGACTTTTTTCATCTTGTGTTATGAGAGGAACCTTTGTTTCTTTTTGTTAAATTACTAGTATTGTTTCCCCTGTTGCATCTTAAATGATATATTTATCTACCAGTCTCTCAAGCGAGCACACATATTCATGCCAAAAAAATTTTTAAAACTCTCTTCGGTCCAAAATGTTTTCAAATTAAATTATCTGGAACTTGTTGGTGTAAAGGTAGAGTCGAAATTCTCCATGCAGTTGTCAGAAGCTCCTCCGTCTTCCGTTTTATTCCCCTCCCATTCACCTTTTCATTTCTCAAAGTGCTGCTTTATATTTCAGCCTATTGATTTTTACACTTTTATAATTCTCCCTTGCCACATACGGTTACTCCATTATTTTATTTTTGTACCATCTCATTAGAGCCACGGAACGGCATCTGAGGCGACAGGCTAAGATCTTCCGACAGAGCCTAGTTATTGCTGACAAATACCTTACCCGCCTGAGTAAAAACAACTCTCGCATGTCTCCTACCAATTATTTTGGTAATGTTTGCACTTTGTTATCAAATGTTTTCACAGTGATAAAAGTTTCTGCTTTAGTACGTCCTGAGACTGGGCCTCAAAGACCCAAAGAGGAAGCAGCAGCATAATGTGATGGAAAAGCGCCACCTGTGTCTCTATTAGCGCTGCAAACTGGTGTCAGACCTACATAGCGGAGGGTACCCCATTATATTTAGTGACCGGGGGCACTTATGAGTCACAGTTTAATGGAGTCAACATGCTCCCAAGTGCGGGGAGGGCACCAAATGAGGCAATCACATCAAGCTTTTCAAGGCAGAGAGTCTGATTGGTGGAGTCAGTACATCATGTGGTTCAATTTGATTTCAGTAGGGACAGTACTGTATGTATGGATGGACATACACCAAATATTTATTATCACTTTCTCAACTGATGCATGATGTGATACCTAGCCAAAAAATATTTAATTAAAAAATGATTAGTTCATGTGTGTAATGTGCAGACATGCCGATTTTACCTTATCTGTAGTATTAAATCATTTGATTCATCATTCATTAGGGCTTCACATTTTAACTACATGATTATTGTAGACAAAGATATTTCTAAACAGGAAAACATATTTTTCTTAAAAAAAAAAAAGTCTGATCACTTTGACATTTAGTTTTTAAAATACTTTGATATACCTTGAAACAAATACCCAGCATTATTAATGGTTCATTTAGAAATACTTCCCATTTATTGCTACAAAATTAAATGCTCCCAAAATCATTACAACTGCTCTACATAGTATTTTAAATATATGTTCTGAATATTTGTCTACAATCGCTAGTTGCTGCACACAACTTGCTTTTTTGCCTAAAATGTCAGAAGACTGCTTCCTAAATTCATGCCTGCTTCCTCCGACCAGCTGGAAAGCGGCCTGTGGATGCAGGAGCCTGCCAGTCAATGTTTCAGCCCAAAATGCAGTGAGCATATGTGCTGGGAGGCATATTTGGGGAGACTGTGTTGCACAAGCAGATGAAGTGGAAAAGACTTCTCCTACATACACTTACTGCTATCATTCACATGCACAGCAGACCTCTGAGGTCAGCTATTTCTAAAGGTTTCCAAAAGGCCTTCAAAACTATTTTTAATCACACAAGTCTCTCCTCTTTAAATGTCAATCACCAATTTACCCAACCCTCCACGGAAATATGCGTTGGATGTGTTCAAAAACCTTAGATCAATATGACACCAACAGCGACTATAGCTCTCCTAGGGGACCTTAGAAGAATATGAGCTCTTCAAATAAGTGTCCACTGAAAGACTTTGATCAACACTCATTAGGTCACTCCCAAACACCCCCACTGTGACCTTTAACCATCAGTATGCAAGGTGCATAGTAGCGCAGCACTTCACTGGACCATCTGCTTCTATAAAAATCAATCAGCAGCATGTCTAACCTGGGTAGTGAAGAAAAGAAATGTCTCCACAAAGATGTCTGGGCCTGATAATGGCCTAATGACAGACTCTGATCAACTTAGGTCAAAGTGGAGGGATAACTCAGAACTTTGTTTTCTCTCTTTTACCAAGTCTACTTTTGTTCTACAGGTTTGTTCCTCATTTACTGATTGTCATTCTGTCTCAATTTCTCAGCTTATTTTTTATCCTCAAAAGGAACAGTTCATTGACTTGAAGAGAGAGACTGGTATTCTGGGAGATGAGAACAAAAGAATTCAACTTTACACTAATCCAAGTAAAAAAAAAAGAGAGAGAAAAAGACATAAAAGGAAAATAGTTCCACAACAAATGTGGAAACTAAAGTTGGGTTAAAAAGTAAGATGCAACAGAAGCGTCTGTGTGTGCATCAGAGTGTCTGAGCAGGTGTGTGAATAATAGATGGGGAGCTGAAAGCCAGACGATGTCTGGGAGCAGACATAACTCTGGATCTCCTTTCTAAACACTGCCATCAGAAAAAAAACAAAAAAAACTCAGAAGACATACAAATACTCTCCCACACATACACACACTTATGTAAAAACAGCATATGCAATCTGTCCCATGCACAGAAACAACTACTTTGTGCCATTTTGTGCAGTGCTTTTATTTTGTTATTTTTTTTCTAACAACACATTCACTGTTTGGATCTGGTATAATCTCTGAGTCAGGTAATATGATCCAGGAATGGGAGTTTTATGTCTTTTTTTTTTTTCCATGAGAAATCGTATTCTACTTGTGCGGCGACGACAGATAAGAATAAAAGTAGCACACATGCACATATTAAGTCTTTGGATCACTGACTTCAGCTGAAGACCACACATACATAAATTTATAAATTATCAATGGGCTTACTCTCTCAGTGCGGTGTGTGTGTTGTGTGTGTGAGCTTTGTGCTCATATGTGTATGGAAAACATTCATTGCCTACCCTTCAGTTTTGTGTTTTGGTGATTTATGAGGATCTTTCCCAGATTTCTAATTAAATATGGAAGCAGCTCAGAACCAATTCCTCAGAGAAAAGCAGGTGTGAATCTCTCAGATCCCCTACATACACTCTGTGCATTTGTCCATTTGTAAGTTCCTTTCTTTTGTCAAAAGGTGCTTCTTTTTTATATATATTTCATCTTTCTTCTTCTGCCTTTATTCATTTACCAAATAGACTGGCACATCACATCTATTATACCTCCTTTCTGCTGAAGGGGGAAAAAAATTGCATTGCTCATGTAACATGGAGAGGGGGAGACAGAGAGGCACAGAGAAAATGAAGAACAATGAGAGTAGATGGGGACTTTGGGTAATGCTGCTCAAATACTACAGAGCAGAGCTGTATCTGAAGGCAGTTAGATTTTCTTGACTTTATTTTTAGGGATATCAGAGTAAAGCTGGCTTAGTTGAAAAATATTACATATACCTAAAAGAAACTGCTTAGTTTCCTCCAAGTCACATGTTTTATTTCTTCACAATTCTTTTCCTCATTCAAATCGCCCACCTAACTCAGAGGCCAACACATTTGTCTGTCCCATATGGAGACCCATACTGCCCCATAAACCATTTTTGGCACTATAGAATGCATTCTTTTGTTCCACTGTTTTTAAAATTAACCAGGAAAAATAAATGAACTACTTGTGTTTGTTACTAATATATATATATTACTGAAGAGCTTGCTTAGATTTGCAATGCAATATAAAATGAGTCTTAAAAGAGTTAAGCAAATGGCTGTATACAAATGGCTCCCTCTCTCAATCCTTCTCAAACATGTTTCCCCTATTAAACCAATGAAGACATCCTGATATCGGCTCCCTTTCACTGCCTCTGTGGGAGCTTTTCTAAAATTAGCTCTGATTTATCAAGGGAGCACATTAGAGTTTCACGCCCATGCATTATGCGATAGCATAAAAGCAGGGTATTCTGCATGATAATGGAGGCTTCACAGTGGGAGTTAAATAACTTTATCCAATAAATAAATTAGAGTGTTGTTTCAGGATGGTTGGTTATCATCAAGACAAAGGGAACTGATAAAAACCATGTAAGCATTTTAACAAAATTAATGTTACCACTGGAAATATCTTGGTACTTGGGGGCATGCAAAATGGAAAACAAACAAATTAGGTAGTGAACTGTGGAACATAATGGAAATATATAATTCAAGAGTCATGCAGGTTTGCTGGCTGGATCAAACTAAGACCACTTTAGGAATACGCTGTTTGTTACAAGTCAAGTCAGGGAAAAAGGTTGAACTGAATCTGAAAGTATGGTTAGATTTTAAAACAGCAACCCATTCAAGAGTGTGGTTAGACAGCAAACCTGTGAAGATATAGGGTTGACAAGCCGGGCAAGCAGAGCAATAATCAGAGAAGCAACCAATAAGACAATAGTAACTCTAGAGGAGCTGCAGAAATCCACAGCTCTGTTGGCAGGACAACTATTAGTCAGGCACTCCACAAATCTGGCCTGGACGACTGTCAAAAAGAAAGCTGTTAAAAGAAAAGGATAAGGGGTCCCATGTGATCTTTTACACACCCCACAAAAGAGAGAGAGGAAACATGTGGCAGATGCTGTTGTTGACGAATGAGGCCAAAACTGAACTCTTTGGGCTTTCTGCAAAAACAATGCATTTCACCATAAGGACACAATCCTCAGGACAGCGGTAGCATCATGCTGTGGAATGCTTTGTTTTTGAAAACAAAAATATTACTTTTATTTAGCAAATATATGCAATCTGGTGTATGTTTATCACAGAAAATCCCTATGAAATACATGAAATTTAGTGTTTGCAATATGGCAAAATGTAAAAACTATAAGAGGATAGGTGCACTTCACTCACTCTACCACTTTTTGGTCACGTCACTCAAATATATTTAATAACAGCCATTCTTTCAAAATTTGGACCCTATGCCTCTTGTTTGCACTTTGTCCTACTCTGCCATCTTCGTCAACTTAATTTCTCCCTGTCCAACCATCCTGCCCTTTCGAGATTGTGGCACAGCAAAGTATGACACAAAAAGAGACAATCTGTGTGCCACTGTGACATCAGAGCAAGCCTGAATGACAGAAGGAAAAACTGAGACAAAGAAAAGAAACAGAGAGGAACTGAGACACATCACCTGCAAAATGTTAGATAAAGATGGCTGTAAGCTGCACTAAAACTTGAAGGCAGATAAAAGTTAATTCTTTCCCAGGGAGAGACAGCGTGAGAGAGGAATCTAAGAGGATATTTGCTGAATGGGACCTGTCAGCTTGCATTGCACAGAAATCCTCTTATGCCTCAAAATTTCAATTAGGTTGGGAAGCGATTCGGTGTGGTGCGCTTCTCTCATTTTGCACAGGAAGTACAAGGTGCACGAGGTAGGATTTGTCACAGCGGAGACAGGTCTCCTCCACCTACAATACGATTCAAAGGACGAGCGTGAGCAAGAGCGCGCGCACAGACACAGACTAGAGGAACTCCCCCCGCCCCTCCAAATGCCAAAACCATTTCAAGTGACAACAGTGGTACACTTGATACTACTTCAGTGTTCAGTGAGCAGTGTTGCAATTGAGTTTGTTCCACCAAGTAGGGTCTGAAATTTCAACTCCACAGGTTTGTGTTGGTCTTCTGTCATCTGTATGACAGCCACAATTACACTGCATGCCAGCCTCTTCTAAAGACAGCAACACGCAGTAATTATAATACTGAAAGTAACGGCTAATGTTCATTGTTTGCTTTTGTTTAATTCTCCCCTCGACGCTTCACTTTTATTCCACTTTGTCATTT
Organism: Poecilia picta; assembly: GCA_033032245.1. Classification (NCBI taxonomy): domain Eukaryota; kingdom Metazoa; phylum Chordata; class Actinopteri; order Cyprinodontiformes; family Poeciliidae; genus Poecilia; species Poecilia picta. The sequence goes on along the minus strand of CM065375.1, from coordinate 9,118,480 downwards.
TCGCCTTTAAAGTTGTACATGGGCTACAACTTACACATTCAAAGAGCAATCGACTTTTAACTTTAAAAATGTTTGTTGCTTGTTAATAGACTGAAAAGCCGTACAACTAATATAAACTTAACTTATAGGGATAAGAAGCTGTTTTACGCTAAAAAACAATGTTAAACTCTTATCCCAAAATTATACTTTCAGAGGTTATAGGATGGATTCTCTCAGTTAGGCTAATAATAAGGCTAATTTCAAAAATCACATGATTTCTTTTCATTACAAAAAACCTGAGATACCACCCATAACCGCATAAACACCAAGCTTAAAGTTACCATAGGTCCCTATCAGTCAGAAAATAACCAGAATTGGTTTACTTGAACTTTTTTAGTCATTCAACTAATGCAGCAAGTTTGGAAATCATATCTTTTTTTGTTGAAGTGAAAAAGCATGTTTTTAACTTGGAAAGGTTTTAGCAAACTGTTTTTTTTTTTTTTAAGTCGCATCACAAAAACCACTATAATCTCAAGTCCAATTCAAAACCGCTGTTCAACTCCCCAAGCTAAAAACAGAACCTCATTAGCCTTTTTTGTTGCTCAACAATAGCACTCAATTTACATTAATTTTCCAGACACTTCACTTTCTGCATATTTTAAGGCTCCTCTTAAGAGTGCTTCTATAATATTTAGTTTATTTTACTTCATTTTATACTTCAGGGTTTTTTTTCTGACAGTACTTTTCTATCATGCTGTCATGAATCCTGGGCAGAAGAGATTAATCTACATACAATTACTGTAGCTAAATAAAGTCCTTATGACTTTGAAGAACTGCAATTTAACAAATTTCACCTGACAATATGGTGGGAATGATTTGCATAAGTAACAGAAAAACTCTGCAAATTCAACAACTTTTTGCTTTGACCAATCACTTTTCTGTGTTCCTATATTTTCATTTGTTCTGAAATGTGAGATAACACTTATGTCAAAGAAAAAGTCAAAAAGCAAAAGATATACAATAAGTTTTATAAATTTCCAACTGAATAGAAAAAGTTTCAGTAAATTGATATCACAGATGGAAACATGTTGTATATAGTGATACCATTGAAGTCTCATCAATAACTATTATATCAAAACTTGAACAAAAAATAGGATATGTCAACTAGCAACTTGGAAAACTTAATCTGACCTGATATTTCTTATTTTTGATTTTTTCATGCAATGGTTCGATATAAGATAGGTTGGTTAAGCCACTTTTTAAGTGACTAATTCCTTCACTAAGCCAAATAAGCTCACCAATTTATGTCAATAGATCCAAAGCTCATCCTTCCATCATCCCTAAACTCTTCCTTCTTTGCATGCCTGTCCCATCTTTGCCTTCTTCTTCTTTCCTCCCCTAAACTTTATTCTGTCGTTCTGTTCTTTCACCTTTCCCCTCTCTCTCTCTCTATTCCCAGCATCCCAGTGGGCTTTCATCTTCCCCAGGTTAGATTACTGTAAAGCACCGTCTGTCTGCCAGCATTCCTGAAAGCTTTTCATCTCTCCTCTGATTCATCTAGGGAGAGTAGAGGAGAGGTTGAGGGGAATGGAGAGTTGAGAGCGGTGCAGAGGATGCTCTTGGAGACAGAAGGACATAGACACGGAGGGGAAACGGCAGGCCTGTGTTGTGCTATGGATTTCAGAGCCTTTAGTGGTTAACCTGCACTGCAATGGGCTGATGGGAAATTTCCCAGTTGGTCTCTTGGCTGTCGGCGAAACGCCCACGCAGAGCTGAGAGCACACCTCACTGGGGACGCACAAATATGCTCACATGGACACATGCTGGTTGAAGAAACACAAAACAAATGTCTACACACAAATACACAAAACTGAAATCTGAAATACAAACACCAAAGTAAAAGAGACCAAAAAAAAAAAACTACACTTCTGGTCAAAAATAATTAGCAGCAGACCAACAGACCCAAAGTTTAGAAATTGAATCTATTCTACCTTTTCCCCCTTATGTTTGAAAACCAGAAGCTCTGGTAACATTAACCTGGAGCCAGGCAACGCAGACCTCAAATAGTGCTCTGAAATCTACTCAGCCTTAATTAGAAAAAAGTAGAACATGCAATGCAATGCTAACTGAATATACCTCAGTGTGTGTACAAGTCTGTTTCTGCCCACATACATGCACTGGCAGCTTACAAACAGCAACACAGGTTTAATTACTGAACCCCAGCATCTCTTTACTGCTCTGCTGCGTTGTGTGTGTGTGTGTGTGTGTGTGTATGTGTGTGTGTGTGTGTGTGTGTTTTTGTTTTGTTTTTTTTGTGTTTATTTACACTGTGTCTGTTTGTGCATTCATGTTAAAGACAACAGCTGTGGAAATGAGGGGACTGTGTCAGTGGGTGAGTATCCAGCCGTAAATACATAAATGCCTTTACACCAAAGAGCAACATGAGCAAGGTTCAGTTACCATAACAACTGCATGTCTTTTTAACTTCATACTATCTGATTGATACATTGAAGTAGAACTGAAAAAAACTGATTACCAGGGTGGAAAAGACTGATTTTTCATGGGAAGTTTTCTGTTGCAAGACCGGTGGAAATTCTAACTGGTTGAATGTTTTTCCTTTTGCATAATTCATTCAAATCAGTTCAAAAATGACTGCAGCTTTTATCTTTGTTAACGTTAACTGAAATACATGTTCAAACACCGATGCCTCCTTACAGCCATCTGTAGACAAAATATATATTAATTATTCCAAGTTATTTTTGATGGCTTAAAAAATGGTGACTCTTCTGAGGCCTGTCTAAAAACATCCTTATGACCAATGGATCAAACTCTGCTGCATGCAATTAATGCTCCTTTGAGCTACTTTTCTCAGCCATTAGTTTTATAGTTGTTAAAGCTACAAACCCCTCTTACTTTGAAATCATTTATAGTGAGCCTCAGAGAAAATACTGTGAAATAATTACTAGAAAACGTTTAAATTAAGCCTTCAGAACATATCAAATCGATATTGTCCTCACAATTTTCACAATTATGTTTTTCCTGGTATCATATTTCCCTAGTTTTAATCAGAAGAAGGGCTGTCTTTTCCTCTCCCCTGCTGTTGCCTTCAAAGTGAAAGAACACACAAGTTTCATGTCAGTAAAATCCTTTTAAAATGTGCTCCATTGACTTTTCAGTGACTCTACATAAGTTCTAAGGCGTAAATTATACGACAGTGACAACCTGAAGTTTCATTACTACTTTTTTGTCACATGATCCTTTCAGACACTGATCCTTCAAACGTTTTGCTAAAATGTTTTTGCTAAAATAAGTACTGTGGACCATGTGGATCTGTCAATGTCCCTCAAGACAATATGTGACTTTACGATTAGATACCATTTTGCCATTATGTTATTATATTGTGAGTTTTGTACAACACCTTTTTGCTGTCATTTATATGAACATTTATTTTATCTGCTTTGGTGTTCCTATTTTTTGTTAATAATAAACAGTGACAAAGTCCTGTCTTTGAAAGGTTTCTATTTTTATAGCTCACAATGTAGAAAACATTGTGAGCATTGTTTTTTAGCAATAGAAGTGCAGGTAAGCATTTCTATTGCAAGGCAGCTTTTTTATATTAGACCTATAGTCATGGTGTTATGAGATTTTTTTTTCATTTTTATTCAACAACCATTGTCATTCTGTTGCATCATTCCCTCACTTCATGCAAATTCATCTAACTGAATTTCTTTTAAGCAAAGAGACTGTATGCCCATGTATTTTTTTATGTGTCAGATCACTGGTTTTGTATCAAGTTAATTACTATACCAGCTGCAAAACCAGTCCTGTAAATCAAACAGCAGTCAAGTTAGCCTTGCCTTAAAGACAACCAGTTGTTCCAAAAAGATGGCCATTGGCCCTTTTAATTAAGTATAGATAATGACAACTGAGCATTTGAGAGTACTGTCCTAAATTACTTTGTCTATTTGATTTTTTTTTTTGTTTGACCGCATATTTTGGACTGGAACGATTTGGCTTCTCAGATCTCTGGCGTGTTATTTTTATTTAGCAGTAAAAAGTAAAGTGGAAGAAAAACTGTACAAAATGCCTTTTGGGAAGTTTTATAAAATGACTTTTGAACTATGCAGCAAGTGGAGAAGGTTGTCCTCTCCCATGCCTTCACCACACGGTTGCAGACTCCTTCAGATGGTCACATTGTCACCTACAAATTCTGGGTCCTTCCACTATGACGGGACACCGTTATGATGCAGTACTCTGAAGTATTAGGGGCGTCCCTGCATGTGATATTTATGAACCTGCCATTCTTATGGCTCTACTCACAACTCCCACTCCCTTTAATCTTAACCGCTGTCATCTACTGTCACTGCCTTATGTCTGTGGCCTTGGCTAACTGCCAACTGACTCACAAGGCTGTTTGTGTGTGTGTGTGTGTGTGTGTGTGTGTGTGTGTGTGTGTGGAGGGGCATGTGTGCGCACACTTGAGTATGAAATAATTGTTTGTTATTGCAGAATATGTCAAATGAAGGGCAGTGACTGAAAAACAGCTATTTAATAATCATGATTATAGTAATTAACTCCAAACTATGTGTTTACACACAGACAAAAATGTTAGCGCTAAATTACCACCTATCCAATATAATCCTACAATAAAGGGGCCAACATAAATAATTTGGCAATGAAATAAAGAGAGATTAGCAATTACTGTAAGATAAAAAAAAAAATCATCTCTTCAGTCTTTGGCAGAAACTACAAATCCCACACAGAAAATGAATATTATAAATAATGAATACATTAACATCTGAATCATGCTAATTCTGGTCATTAAAGCTTCAAGTGTGTAGCGCTTATTGTTCTAAATTAGCTGCAGCTTTCTCAGTCCACACCCGCTCATGTATGGATTCCAAGATCACCCAAGGCAGATGAGAATCCTCTCTGAATAAATCAAGTCATCATCGACAGCCTTGCAATAGAAAGAGTGCATTATAGCATCGGAAAACAAGCTACAGAATTCTGCATTCAAACAACATCGCAAATACTTGTATGGAAACAAAAGCCGAACCCCGTTCATCGCTAAAGCTTTCCACAAAAAACTGTTAATTCGTCAGGCTCTGTGAAAAGCTCTTTGTTTCCCCGGACTTAATGTGAAACTGCTGTGATCAGCTGAGTAATTATGAATATGAATTCACGATTATTGCGCAAGCCAGGAGAGCACAAATATATTTTTAGTATTGTGGTAACATACAATTATGTTACTGTATAAGTTATATAAAGGGAGTTTGATAAAAGGAAGTTCTTGCTAAAGTATCTATACCCCTTGAAGTTCTTTATATTCCCTCATGTTGCAACTACAAACAATGTATTTTATTTGGGGGATTTTGCATAACTGGGCCATAGAAACAACATTTCTTTTACTAATAAGAAGCTGGGAAGAATTGCATGGGGTCTGCCAATACAACCCCTGTAATGGCAGACCCCTACATAAAGTCAACCAAAACAATTGATCAAATAAGTAGCAAAGAAAACCCAATCCTAGCAGGAATACATGGTAATGGGAGCATCATGGAAAGGATATTTTGAAGGACAGGGAAGGTGGATGGAGCAAAATGCATACCTGTTAGAAGATACTGAAGACTTCAGACTGGGGTGGAGGATGAGCTTCCAACAGGACACAGACCCTAACCATGCAGGCATATCTACAATAGTAAGGTTTAGATCAAAGCCTACTATTATAATAGAATGACTTAGTCAAAATATAGATCTAAATTAAATTGAGGGTCTGTGGCGAGACTTAAAAATTGATGTCTACTCTATCAAATTTGCCTGATTTTGAGCCGTTTTATATCAAAGAATGAGCAATAATTTCTAGATGTGGAAAACTGCCACATCTAGAAATTAAGATGATCTTCTGAGGTTATCGACACATTGATGCAGAGTATAAACACACACTACACCTTTTTAAATTTTTAAACCCGAAATTATTTGCACAAACGGTTTGTGGCTGCAATATGGAAATGCCTTTGTGAGGCATGCATATTTGAAATATATATATAACAAATAAGACCTTTTATGTTACTTGTGCACTGTGTTATGAGATTAGTTAATTATCACAATTGAGATCTGCCCTCAGAAGAGAGAACAAGCTATCAGCACATACTCAGGGTGACATCAAAGTGTATTCAATCTATTTTTATTGTCATTGTCCAAAGCAGACGATTGAGCAGACTACATCTAAGGCTGCGTATAACTTTAATTTCACTGCAGAATGCATTAGCATAATCCAAACACACTCTTGTCATGCCCTTTCACAAAAGCAGCCAGAGGGCTGAACGAAAGCCAGCACACTCACTTCTGGAGTCTGGAGAGATCTGTTCCCTTAGATCTTTAACTTTGGTCACCAACAGATGGGTTTGCTCATTTGTTTTCTCCTTTTTTAAAAAAAAAAAAAATAATACATTCCTCTCCCTTATCACTTTGTGGTGAAAGCCAAATACTAATCTATCGTAAAGGGCTTCAGGTGGACCAGCTGAGTAAGCATGCAAACTGTACTCAAAATGTATTTTATGATTCAACAATGTCTTATGGCTTTGGTGACGTACTAAACCAGAACTTCTAAAAGCATAAAGGCCGTGCATGTGACCCTGTGGATTTAATCTCTTGCACTACAAGTTGCTGACACTGTAGCGTTTTAAGCACAATCGATAAACACAATTAAATCTTCACAGTACTGCATTTTTTGTAAGCAGTCATTGTGAAACAATAGTAAAAAATGATTATTACTGCCTTTACTGAAGTACCTGCACAGCATTAATCTTTGGGGAAATTAACATCTCCACGTTTTTAGCTCTTTTTTGCAAGCCTCGCAGCTAAATTGCTCTGTTTGGAGCTAGTTTCACGTTTTTAAGCTCGTCTTCAAAATTTGAACCCCTGTATGAATTAGCAACCCCCCCCCCATAGCTCCGCCCCTGATTTGATCCCTATCAGTTCCATGTCCCATGGGTTGTGTATTTTAGCAAACCCCTGAGCTGCTCATGATATTACAGTAAATGTGTGTTATGTGTCTCAGGCGACTATGTTTTTTCATAGTTAACATTTTAACCTGAATAAACATAATAATGACCTTTAGATTTAATAATAAACATTTCCACATCTCCGATAGCCACCGGACTCTCAGTTGCGCGATATGTCAGCTGTTTGGGATTCTCCTCTGTTCTTACGTCACCGCGCTTTCTGATTGGCTACCTGTCACATTCAACAGGTTGTATTCTCGTTCCCAGTCAGGGAAAAACCCCACAGGCTGCGATAAAAGGGTGAAGACAACGGAAATTTGGTATATTTGGGGATTTAGTGGGAACACCAACATGCAGAAGACTTATCGGACGGATCACGGTCCCCAACCTTTTTACTACCGCGGACCGGTCAAGACTTGGAAAATGTTGCTGCGGACCGGATGAGGGTTGGGGTCCCATCTGGGAGTGATTAGAGATGATGACACCTGAAGTGTTGCTTTTATGCACAGCCTGCTTGGTCTCTACTGGTGAAGCAGCTTGAAGCTTCATTGCCTCATTAGCAGCGGGTCGCCGCATGTTACGCAGAGCGGGCTTGTAATGTGGGACTTGCATACCGGTCCGGGATAAATCCATTTTCCTGTCTCTTCTCTGGGACTTTTCCACTTTGCAGAGAAACTTTCCAAAGACAGCTGATCTGTTTCTTACTCATTTTGCTGCTTGTGGGTTCAGTGTTGGGGCGCAAGTAACCGAGAGAATCCGGTTAAAGGATTTTCAAACTAAAAGATCCTTCAGACTCGAATAATACATAAAACGGAAATATTTAATTATTTCTTGCGCGGCCCGGTACCAATTGGTCCATGTACCAGTCCACGGTTGGGAACCACTGCTATAGACCTTTAAATCTCGTCAACCTTTTTTAAATAGCTATAAAACCATTACATTTAATGCAAAACTTGTATATGGGATTGTTTCGAAGGATTAAAGACTCCTCTTGCGTACAAGTAAAAGTAATGTGTACAGGTTGTTGACCTGAACAGCCGCAAAACACGTGATTAGTGATGTGATTAGTGATCCCATGGGTAGGATTGTCAGGTGCCTAACAGTCATGCTTTTGGACTTTGGGAGGAAGCCGGAGTACCCGGAGAGAACCCACGCATGCATGGGGAGAAGATGCCAACTCCATGCAGTTACTATAAAGCCCAGAAGGTCGGGCAGGAGACAGACAGGACTCACTACCTAGCCCTGCAGGTCAGCCGGCAGACCAAAGGGACTAGCTATGAAGTGTTGGAGGTCAGGAAGGAGATTGACAGGACTTGCTATGAAGCCCTGGAGAAGTGCATATTGCATTTATAAAAGTCTATTGGAGAAGTCTCCGACCACACGACTAAATACAGGTGGCTGCTTCTGTGGCTGGTCTGAAACAGCAGCAAAACATGTGATTAGTGATCCCATGGGTAGGATCGTCAGGTGCCCAACAGTCATACTTTTGGACTTTGGGAGGAAGCCGGAGTACCCGGAGAGAACCCACGTATGCGTGGAGAGAACATGCAAACTCCATGCAGTTTCTATAAAGCCCTGGAGGTCAGGCAGGAAACCAACAGGACTCGCTATGCAGCCCTATAGGAGTGTATTGCATATTGTGTTTATAAAGGTCTATTGGAGAAGTCTCCGACCACACGACTAAATACAGGTAGCTGTTTCTGTGGCTGTGGCTGGTCTGCAACAGCAGCAAAACACGTGATTAGTGATCCCATGGGTAGGATCGTCAGGTGCCCAACAGTCATACTTTTGGATTTTGGGAGGAAGCCGGAGTACCCGGAGAGAACCCACGTATGCATGGGGAGAACATGCAAACCCCATGCAGTTTCTATGAAGCCCTGGAGTTTGGGCAGGAACTCGCTAATAAGCCCTGCAGGTCAGCCGGGAGATGGCTAGGCAAGACTGGTATTGCCTCTCGTTTGGTTCCAAGTGTTCTTCAGCCTATCCCTCACCTGTTTAATTTCTAAATTTAAGTTGCAGGTTTTCGTGTAGATATCCAATATGGTGCCTTCGTTTTCTTGGGGAGTCTCTAAAACTGTAACTTTCTGTTCCAGATCGGTCTTTACCTTCTTTAGGGCGATGTTTTCCTGCTCCAGGGCTGTGTTTACCTGCTCCAGGGTTGTGTTTTCCTTCTTCAGGGCCCACGCATGCAGAAGTTGGAGCAGTGTTGGAGCAGTGCTTTTCTGCTCAAGAGTGGTCTTTTTCTTCTTTAGGCCGGTGTTTTCCTGCTCCAGGGCTCTGTTTTCCTTCTCCAGGGCTGTGTTTACCTGCTCCAGGGCTGTGTTTTCCTGCTCCAGGGCAGTGTTTATCTGCTCCAGGGCAGTGCTTTTCTGCTCAAGAGTGGTCTTTTTCTTCTTTAGACCGGTGTTTTCCTGCTCCAGGGCTCTGTTTTCCTTCTCCAGGGCTGTGTTTACCTGCTCCAGGGCTGTGTTTTCCTGCTCAAGGGCAGTGTTTACCTGCTCCAGGGCTGTGTTTTCCTGCTCAAGAGTGGTCTTTTCCTTCTTCAGGCCGGTGTTTTCCTGCTCCAGGGCTGTGTTTTCTTTCTCCAGGGCTGTGTTTACCTGCTCCAGGGCTGTGTTTTCCTTCTCCAGGGCTGTGTTTACCTGCTCCAGGGCTGTGTTTTCCTGCTCAAGAGTGGTCTTTTCCTTCTTTAGGCCGGTGTTTTCCTGCTCCAGGGCTGTGTTTTCCTTCTCCAGGGCTGTTTTTACCTGCTCCAGGGCAGTGTTTATCTGCTCCATCACAGTGCCTTTCTGCTCCAGGTTGGTGTTTTCCTTCTCCAAGGCGGTGTTTTTCTGCTCCAGAGCTGTCTTCTCCTTCTCCAGTGTGGTGGTTTTCTGCTCCAAGACAGTGTTTTTCTTCTCCATAGCGGTCTTTTCCCTCTCCAGTGTGGTTATTTTCTCCTCCATAGCGGTCTTTTCCCTCTCCAGTGTGGTTATTTTCTGCTCCAAGATGGTGTTTTTCTGCTCCACTGCAGTTTTCTCCGTCTCCAGTGTGGTGCAGCGCTGCATTAATGTTCCAATTTTTTGGAACAATCTTTTAATTTCCTCACTATGCTCACTCATTATTCTATCTAAAAATCCAAAAACTATTCAATCACTTGTTAGAAGATGATGCTTCTTCTTGCTCTGCTAGTCTGCAATGGTAATGACCATAGAATTAAAGACTGCAGCCTTGTGACATCAATGCATCACTCTTTGTGACATCACTTTGCTTGATGTCAGAAATTGATGTCACTACCTCAACAGAACAACTTGAAAACTAGTTTGAATAAAAACAAACTTTAAGGCTGAATGCAGCTCGGCTTAGCTGATGGCCATTGCAGACAGTTCAGCTGGTAATATATCACCAAGGCTGAAACCCGCACTTGGGAGTCAGCGGCTCTTGAGGATAATGGCCTGGCACAGCAGGGTGCGAAGACCAAAATAACAAAAAACTGTATTACCTTTAATGCACATTTTGTGTTCATTTTAACACACAATGTGTTAAAATGTACATAACATTACAACACACTGTATATGTTAAATATTTCAACACATTTTTGTGTAAATCTGTGTTGGTTAGGCTTTTCAGATTATATAATTCTCCTCAATGACAGTTGGCACTAAACTATTTTTTCATATTAGACAAATAATTTAATTTCACATAATTATCGCGGTAGAAGCAATTTGTTAAATACTTGATGAAACATATTAACTGTGTTGATGTTTGTTGTAAATGACGTATAGTCACAAAGAATGAGGTAAATAGTCCAAGTTTGGTCGTTTATTGAACGTTCAGAAACTACAGTGGCTGTGATGAGTCACAGCAAAGAAAAAAAAGGTAAAACAACCCGAACAGCTGATCAACTGTGTCTATGTGCTGGAGCACCTATAGGTATATAACACCGGTCCTTCGAAGGACCCGTCCTATCGAGATAATTTTAATTATCGTCTTTGGGGTCTCTTCTTGCCTTTTTTTCTTTCTATTGATGACACTGAATGAAAAAAGGCTCAGCTCCTGTGCTCTCCACTGACCCTCCCTTCTTCATTTCCTTAGTCTAATGTCCAGTGCACATTACACTAGTTGTCGGCCCATTTTCAAACCCTGAGACAGTGGCGCAAAAAGTGGGTATGCAGCGTATGCAACGCATAGGGGCGCAGCACCAGAGGGGGCGTCAAAACACCGTCTGGAGGGGGCGACGCGCCGATGACGTTTTCCCATACACTTCAGGGCGCCTTACGCTCCTTCACCTCGCGTACATAACGAGGTAAATGTAGTGAGTTTTACCCTTCACGTATGTCGCCTCTGGCGGGGGGGGGGGGCATTGCTCCTTCACCCTGACGTTCCTTCCCTGGGAGGGGCGCCGATTTATGTTTTTGCATCCACCTGTATAATGTGTAGTTGCGCCACTGGTCTTAGGCCAGAAGATGAGGGCTCTAGGAGGGGACCGGTGGAGGGATTAGCTTTCCTGCCCTGCTCCAGCTCTTTACCATTTTAATGAGGCAGGGCTGCAGGGTCTTTCTTCTGCCCCAGCCAACTGTGTCATAGACTTGGCCTGGGGACAGACTGTGGCTGCAGGGGTTCAGGAACAGTTGCAATACAGCACAGCCATTGTATGGAGAAATGGAGTGAGACATGGCACTTATGAGGGAGAGGGGGGGGCGATGAAAAAAGGTGAATAAGAGAGAGAAACAGACAGAGATGGGAATAGGTGGGTGTTGAATAGGAGAGCGTTCTCTCAAACTGTCATGTGTGTCTTTCCACAGAATAAAAGAGTAATTCAGGTCTTTCATTATGCCTACCTCCAAAGCCCCTATGGTATCCACCCCGATAACATAGAAAGGGCACATGTGGATTAGCTCAACTGAAGGAACTGTAATTGCCTACTGATATGATTATTACCAATATTAGCAGGTAAGACCTTAGAATTTCATATTTAACTAACTACAACACAGAAAGGATGGAAAGTTAAAAAAAAAGAAAAAATGTGTCAATATTTCAGCTGATTTTTGCAATATCGACCACAGAATTAATTATTTGGCCATTTGGCTAGTTTCATTCAAGAATCTATAAGCATACCCTTAAAAATTCATCATTTTGTGATGTGTCATTATGCCACATCACAACATGATAAGAGTATAATTTTATGTGATAAACCATACAGTTATTTCAAAAATATATTAAAGACGCTATGCCAAACAAACAAAAAATAATAATGTAAACATTATGGAAGGTTGGTTTTAGTGTTAAATTTTTCTTGTAGGCCAAAAATATAAATGTCTGTCCTTTTTGCCCATTCTTCCAGACATTTGTTGTGTTCCCTGCATGAGAGAAAAATTTTAAATTGGATTTCAGTTGTTGTTTGTTCACTGTTTTAATATTCATCTAAAATGAATATTAAAATCTGTGACTGCAATCTGATGCAGTTCCCTCAATTTATGCGTTTTCAGGCGGGTTCGAAGTATGACAAACAAACTGCAAAAAAAAGCTGCAGAGTTACGACAGCGTTTGACAGCAGTGGACAAGATTAGCTAAAGTACTGAAGAGTCGAGTGGTGAATGTGAAATATAAAAGTTGCTTTAGTTTTCCGTGCTTACGATTGTGCACATGTGATTTTCTGCGCTTTCATTTCGATGTGCCATGAACAGTGTCTACCTCTCCAAAAACAAAACCCCTCCCACAGCAGGACATCTGCCTGAGCCCTCTCAGTCGGACAAAAGGTCCGACAGTAATCACCGGGGGTCAAAATTCAAGCGATACTACAATGCCTCTCTGGGCTTCCACAATGGTATGTATGCACAATCACAATCCTTAGAGGAATGCATGGTAAATCGACCCAACGAAAAGAAAAAAAAAAAAGAAAACACAAATAACCTTGAACTGATGGACTGTGTCTGTCAGCGATAAAGGGTTTTACAAAATGATGGGGTCCTTATGAATGCATGTATCTATGCTATTGAACTGGTCGTAATAGAAAAGTGCATGAAGAGGATTCATTGATACAAGCTGAGGTCCACTTCACGGTGGTTTTGGCAATAAGAGGGTGAAACTGAGAACCATTTCACAGCTAAAGACACTTGGCCTTGGGGCAGAAATGCCTCTGGAGCAGAGCTCAGCTCAGCCCTATGACATGGAGGTTTTAGCATAGACCACAATCGTTACTCACACCACCTCTTGACTTGGACTTTGTCCGTCTCTTTCATTCTCACGCATGCACTGAATGACCTTTGTTGACAGCAAGCACCCATGTCAGTCAAACGAGCGTCTCTGAAGTCATTTCGGGACCTAATGAAAGAACACACTGGCACATTTATCTTTTCCCCTTTCCTGTCTGTATCTACAAATGCACAGTTCTGTTTTTAGATACTACAATGTCAATTTCTGCCAGCTTTTCTTCTACAGACACAGACCTCAGTTCCGACAGCTTTGATTTGCCAACTGCTCCACAGTTACAGACCAGTCGGACACCGAAGAAGAACCAACATCCACTTTACATGAACAGCTTTTTGGAGGAAACTTGCTAAGAATAGGGTACCTAGGTTTATCTTGATTACTGTCCACGATTGCCTTCTTAAAGCCCTTTACTGTCTCAAACTAATGAACAGAGCATATACTCCATGTCAAGAGGAAGAGAGATGATTGGGGGGGACCTGCAGTAGAAAGCTAGAGGGGATTTAATTGGACAAAAAATAAGCTTAGGCTAACAGCTACCTACTGTTTATGAAAGGGTGAATGTTAGTGAGAACAATGAAGGAAATGAGGGAAGGATAAAGTAGGATAACACACAGAGAATTTAATGTTTTCAGCTGATATATGATCCTGCTGTGTTAAGTCGAGTAGAAACGCAGTGTGAGGCAATAATCCTGCTAAATTATGGGAAATTACAACATCATAAAAGCGTATATCACTGGGCCAAAACATTCTCCTAACAACCATAGAGTCGAAATGATATCTGAAGAAGCAGCATGCGTTATCCACTGTTACAAGTTCTGCATATATCGGAAGTTCCACAAACTGGACAGTGTTTATATTGATGTATTTTCACACATACCCACTGAAACAATAGAAATATCACAACTACGACGACTATTTAGAAAGCATTCATATTCTTAAGGTGAGTAATTGTGGAGTAATATTTTACTTCAACTCTTCTCTCCACCTTTAAAGTTTTAATAACCAACTTTCTGGGTCACTTATTACTGAAACTTTTCATGCACTGAAAAAGACTTATTTTTCTTGAGTATGCGAAAATTGAGAAAATACGCAAATAAGGACAGAATGTAAGTGGAATTTGAAGTGTTAAACTGATGGTTCACTTAGAACAAGAAGTGGCTCCATGTTCATTTCACTCAGTTAAAAACTCAGTTTGTGCATCGTCACTTTTCAAACTGTGAACTATGAAAACGAATTCAATTCGAGCCGTGTGAAATGAATTCAGATTGAGTATTTGTTCATGTCGAACTTGCTCAAAAAGAATTACAACATTTCATTTTCTCCTATGACATTTATATTTTAAAGGTTAATATACACATTGCAGAACTACTAGAAAGATGAAGAGTTTGTAGCAGTGGAGAATGTGAAGACAAAATATGGACGCAGCAGCTGTGCATTAATCCTCAGCTTCAAATTGAAATGTGGCTCCTTCAACACCAACCCCCTCACTCAAAATCAGTCAGTTCACAAATGGCCAGCATGTTTTCTATAACAGAAATAAAATGGTGCAAACATGCATGTGAATCTATACTCTACATGTCTCTGTGTGTGACTAATTATTATTTTTTTGTGTGCATATCAGTTTGTGTCATTGCTCCTGGCTGACTGCCCCCTGCTCCCATCTCGTCCTCTCACTCCGGGCACACAGATGAAAGTGGGACTTGTGGGTAATTAATTGGATATGTTTGTAATTAGAGGACGAGTGAGGGAGAGATGCATGCGAGCCTCCTTTTGTTTAGTCTGTTGCACCTAACAGCAGCACGGGAAAATAAAAACTGATTACACAGAACACTAATTACCATGGAATTATCCCGCTCACTTCACAGGGTTAATTCTTATTCATTGTGCGACTCTTTGACTATGTATTCATATACATTGGACCGCATGCATTTTTTTACGTACACATGAACCCACATTTTTGTGCTATAATGAGTGTGGACCAGGCTGATTATAAAAAAAATGTGTCGAAACATAATGACAACTTTACTTTCAGACTGAGCCCCCAACAAATGAGATCTCAAGTCCATACACTCAAGGATTAAAATGAAATATTATACTTGTTTGATGACTATATCTCTGACGAGTATCACCATCCTTATGTTTTCCTGGGGAAAGATCAGAAACTGAAAATGAAAAAACTTAAAGAACTTAGGCGTAGACTCAAAGACTTACCAGCGTTTTACAAACATTTATTGTGTAAAAATGGAGTTTACAGAACAGCAATCAGCGTCCACAGGAAAAAAAAGAAAAAAACCCTGTTTCCTATCAGAAAGTGCTATTTGAAAACTTATACCAGGGAAACTCCAGCTCCTTTAGGGTAAAATATGTAGAAATGAGAGACATGTTTATGTATTTGCATAGTAATGTTTCCTAAAATCATATCACTTCCACCCAGTCCATCTGATGAAGAGCTTTTTTTTTTCAATTTGTAACCATTACTAAGCTTGTCTCGTCTTGGGTTATAGGAGCATAAAAATACCTTATCCAAAGAAAATTGCTTGAAAGCATACAAAGCTTTCACATTTGCACTAATCCCTATAGATCTGATCAAATTTACTGCCAATCCTAATGCAGACATAGATGGAAAATATCGTTTCCTGTTAGAGTTTGATGACTGCACTGAATGTTGACTCTTCATTTCGTTGATGTCTTTGAACTGCGTGGAATGGGCCGCCCTAAACGCTGCTCTCAAGATTGCTCTCCAGACTCACAGACTGAAACAAATGATCCCATCACTACATATTGAAAGCATTTAAATCAATTAATTTTTTGCAGTAGCTTAACCTTCCATTAAAAAAATCACAACAAATCTATTTCTAAAACAATTTCACAAATGTTTTGCCCCAACATTTATTTTAGAATAACTGCAACTTAAGCAATAATTTCATTTTATAATTTACCTTTTTCAGTGGATAAAGAGTTTCAAGCAACCTATGATTTGCCTCCATTTATTTTCCTACGGTGTTAATATGACAACAATGAAGTTCCTTTTTATGTCATTGGTCACTAAGCTGAACCAGGAACCATATTTATCTCGTCAGCATTCACAGTGGAGAGGATAGCAGTGGGGTATAACGACACATAAAGCTCACAAGACGACATAATATCGAGCTCACAAAATTAAAATTTTATTATTGGCTTAAGAAAACTTCAAAGATCAAATTAATGCTGCAAAAAGGCCTTTCAATCTGCATTTTATTGATTTTGCTAGTCATTTTATTCCTGCAGACTTTAGTATAGTGCTTCAACTACAGATGGTCTGCCATAGAACATTTCCCATTTCCCAGTTGATACTGATAGTGCGCACCGATTGTGAGGCAGCGCAACGTACCTGTAAACTGATGAATGTGTGGCAAAGCACCTCATTTCCACAACTTGGCATGGTGGAAAAATCTGTGATGTTTTGAGCTCATTTTCCCTTAAAGGTCCTGGGTACCTTGTTAGAGTTCATGGAATCATTAGATGCTTAATATACCAGAAGATGTTAACTAAGAATCCCAGAGACAATTAAAATGGATAAACATCCAAAGCTAAATGGCCAAATCAACCCAGAAATGGCACGACTGAGACCTAATCCCCACCCCTTCATGAACATCTCAGTTTCCACTCAAAAGAAGAGTACATAATGAAGGATTTGGATCTCTATGTTAAGAGCAATTGTTAAAGACCCTCTCTATGTATCCTGAAAGTTACTAAAATGTTTTTCAAGACCTATTTGTCATGGAAGGTTCTACAAATTAATGACAACATGGGTAAGCAATGGTATGACTGGTGATCTTTTTAAGTTTCTTAATGTTCAATTGTCCCACACTTGATAAATACAGATAAATTAAAGATACTGCAATAAAACATATTTTAAGCTATTTATATGCATCTTCACCTGGGTGTTAAAAATGTCTAGGAGTGCTTAATCCCATCTCACTATCAAAAACAAATCATAATCATGATGACATCAAAGTCACAATGGTCGGATCTGATGCATCCAGAAATTTAAACAAGCATTTCACCCCTTACAGAAGGAGAAAAATCTGAACTTCTCCGTCTCTGATAACAGAACATGCCTTCTGTCTTCTTCTAGTGCATGGTGTGCTTCTGACTGTGGGTGGGATTTCCATTCATCCAAGACTCATGTTTTCATGCAGTGTAGAGTGAACTTCTTCTCAAACTGACACACAAGTACAGTGGTCTAAAATTCAAGCTTTAGCTGCAGCTCATCAAGACATATTTCCTAATTTTCTTCATGACACTTTGTAGTAACAACACAGCCAAGCCAGAAGGTTAAATCATCCCCTCTACTCATTCACCAGTTTTTCAGCTCGAAATGTAGGTGGAGTTAGTAATTATGGGAATTAACACAAAATTAGTAAAGCCAGGCAGGTTGTACATTACACTAGGGATATAAAATCTGGCACAGTGCTTGGCTTTAAACAGAAAACATACCACTGTCATAATTTTTGCCACATGGAAGCTGAAATATTTCCCTAAATAGAAGACGTGCACCAACGGCTGCAGATGAGACCTTTGTGTTGACCATCACATCTCATTTGGAGGTCCGCAAATTGTGTCGTCATAATTTGTTTGATGTTTACACACAAGAACTATGTCAACAAAGTTTAATCACACAAACGTAATGCAGGGTGAAAATGCAAAAGCCCAATTTAAACAGCGGCAGCATGTCTAACCACAGGATGTGCTTCCGATGAGAAAAAAGAAACAAAAAAAGAAAAACATATCCATTGGATCTAATTATCTACCAAGGTGGACCTGGGGGGGGGGGGGGGTGACACCTTCCTCTCCAAGATTACAGAGATGGAAGAGTGGAGGATCCCTCTGGGCTTCACTCTACTCTGCTCTCTTCCTCTTTCTTTCCCTCTCTCAGTTCCGCCCTGTGTTGCCACAGCAACAAGGACTGGTAAAACACGATGGAGGCTGTGGAGGTAGGAAATAAGAAGACAAGAGGGAAAAGTCCACCTGTGGTAGTATATATACCCTGTGGAACTTTTGCATCCAAGGCAAAGGGACCAAAGTTGAGGCCATCTTACTTTTTTACACACAATTTTGGTTTTGCATCTCATCTTTATTATTATTATTATTATTATTATTATTATTATTATTATTATTATTATTATTTCTGTGCTCCATATTTAAAATTAAATATGAAGCATAGAAATAACGCTTTCTACCAAGTTGTAAGTTTTGTTTTCCATACTGTATTTGTCTTTCAGTCTTTACCCTTTGTACATACAGTCTACATATGTCAGCTTAGACAATTTTCTGCAATTGTACAGAATAGACCTAAACTAAAGTCCTGTGAAGCTGGGATGATGGCCAATGAACAGGAAAATAATTTTAAAAATATATATGGATGTTTCTAAAGAACTAATCAAAAAGTTGACTTTTGCATGACAGGATGATTGTCCTTCATCTATTAGGTGTTTCCATGGTTGAACACACCTGACTTTAACGACTGCATCATTAGCAGGCTCCTGCAGAACTTGGTGACAGGCTGAGGAAATAATAAAATAATCTGAATCAGGGTGTTGAATCAATACATCAACACCACCCCTAAAGGAGCACAGCTGTTCAACTCTACCTCATGTGATGTATGAGGCATATACAGTATAAGGAAGATTGCTTTCAGGAGGGTTGATTTTATCTTTCCAAAATAAAGTCGGTTTGATTTGGAGAATAGTCCAGCTAGTAGATTTAAACTTGTTTTATTTATTTCAGTTTCATTCTGCATCTCCCTCCTTCACAGTGCTTCTTTCTTCTTGTTTTAAACCCTCCTTCACGCCAAATAAATTGATAATTATTCTTTGCAACATACTAGTACAATTATTAACATTAAAGTACAATCAGTAACTTTTTGAGTAAGAATACGAACCTGTTTTAGCTAGCAGCTTTTGTCCTTTTTTGGAAAAAGGACCAATAGTATATTCAGGCTTCCTAAAGAAAATTACAACGCCATCTGTAACACGCCACCCCCTCCCCCCTCTACAAAGCTTAGTTTTATATAAAACACTGCTGATTTCAGCAACATTTGATAAGTGGCATGGCATACAGTGTGCTGAAGCCTAAAAATGAGGAACACAGTATGCTGTTTGACTGTGCCACTAAAATGGACAAAATGACCTGGATGTGGAAGACCTCCCTCAAGTGTTTGGGGAAATTCTACAAGATTACTTCTATCCATCTCCGGACACTAAGTGGGTTAAACTAGATTTTTTTTTTTTTTGCTTACGCTGATACAATCTTATGTGACTCACAGTAGTGACATCACATTGTTCACTATCAAAACTGTTTCCTGATTAATTTGTGAAATAAAAGCATCAGTACTAGCATAACACTATAAAGTTGCTTACATATTTAACTGCACTTACTGGAAATTGCTACATAGTTTGTTGAGGATAGGAAAGAAAAAGAATCTTTTAGAATCCCAATCTTACAGTTATGATATGACAGCCTATCTGACTTCAGACGGTAATAATATAGTCTATATCTCAGGCTGTTGGAATCATAAGTTAAGGCTGAGCTGTCAAACTGATGAAACAATCTTGCCCAGGTGGAGCTACAGGGCCGAGACTCCTCCGAGACTGATAGAGATGTTCATAAAAGCATTTATATTGGATGTCAGAGTGGATAGATTGCTATCTTCCACATATACATGCAACATCTATGCACATTTGCAACACCACATATAGATAGAGACGCCAAACTGCCACTTTTTTCCTCGTCTGTGCCGTTTATATTACCCAATGGCTGCGAACTGAATGATCGCGCCGACTGATTCTGGTCCAGATTTAAGGCATTGGATGACAAGACGAAATCACAGAGACCAGATGCGATCAGAATCAGGGACGTCCTCTGATGCCTGGTGCCCACACACACCCGACCGTGTTCTGACACACAACGCAGGCAGCCTGTTTATCCCATCACTGCTGCAGCTCACATTCCCTTTGAAAGACAACATAACCCAATTACCAACATCCTGTTTTTGACAAAGGCAATATTGTGATGTTTCAGATAGGTGTTATTACACCAGGACGCATCCTACTGAAGGTCACACATTTATATCCTGTCCTAGGATATCTTGGCTCTTTATACGTTCCCCTTTAAAGATTGGTTGACTGTCTGTTACCATGTTCAATAAAAATCTGTCATCCATCGTAGATTTTGTTTAGGATGTCTGCCATCAGGATATCAGCCGATTGCACAACTAGCCAGTGATTCAGCCTGTGATTCAGTTATCACTGCCTCTGTTTACAATTACCATTATAAACAGACCATCCATTTATTAGCACCCTACGTAATTATTTGTAAGAATAAGTCATAATTTCTCTTCTAGTTGAAGTGGCATCATCTCAGACTGTAAAATGTAGAAAAAAATAACTTTAGGGATATTTACTCAAGTTAAAAAGGCATACAGTACAGGTGCTGGTCATAAAATTAGAATATAATGAAAAAGTAGATTTATTTCAGTAATTCCATTTAAAAAGTGAAACTTGTATATTATATTCATACATTACATATAAACTCATATATTTCAAATGTTTATTTCGTTTAATTTTGATGATTACAAATAACAAATGAAAATCTCAAATGCAGCATATCAGAAAATTAGAATATTACTGAAGACCAATAAAAACAAAGGATTTATAGAAATGTTGGCCAACTGAAAAGTATGAACATGAAAAGTATGAGCATGTACAGCACTCAGTATTTAGTTGGGGCTCCTTTGACCTGTATTACTGCAGCAATGCGCCGTGGCATGGAGTCGATCAGTCTGTGGCACTGCTCAGGTGTTATGATAGCCCAGGTTGCTCTAATAGTGACTTTTAGCTCTTCTGAATTGTTGGGTCTGGTGTATTGCATCTTCTTCTTCACAATACCCCATAGATTTTCTATGGGGTTAAGGTCAGGAGAGTTTGCTGGCCAATTAAGAACAGGGATACCATGGTCCTTCGACCAGGTACTGGTAGCTTTGGCACAGTGTGCAGGTGCCAAGTCCTGTTGGAAAATGAAATCTGCATCTCCAAAAGGTTGGTCAGCAGCAGGAAGCATGAAGTGCTCTAAAACTTCCTGGTATGTGGCTGCGTTGACCCTGGACCTCAGAAAACACAATGGACCAACACCAGCAGATGACATGGCACCCCAAACCATCACTGACTGTGGAAACTTTACACTGGACTTCAAGCAACATGGATGAAGTGCCTCTCTTCTTTTCCTCCAGACTCTGGGACCTTGATTTCCAAAGGAGATGCAAAATTTACTTTCATCAGAGAACATGACTTTGGACCACTCACCAGCAGTCCAGTCCTGTTTCTCTTTAGCCCAGGCAAGACGCTTCTGATGCTGTCTGTGGTTCAAGAGTGGCTTGACACAAGGAATGCAACAGCAGAAACCCATGTCTTTCATACGTCTGTGTGTGGTGGTTCTTGAAGCACTCACTCCAGCTGCAGTCCACTCTTTGTGAATCTCCCCCACATTTTTGAATGGGTTTTGTTTCACAATCCTCTCCAGGGTGCGGTTATCTCTCTTGCTTGTACACTTTTTTCGACCACATCTTTTCCTTCCCTTCGCCTCTCTATTAATGTGCTTGGACACAGAGCTCTGTGAACAGCCAGCCTCTTTAGCGATGACCTTTTGTGTCTTGCCCTCCTTGTGCAAGGTGTCGATGGTCGTCTTTTGGACAACTGTCAAGTCAGCAGTCTTCCCCATGATTGTGTAGCCTATAGAACTAGACTGAAAGACCATTTAAAGGCCTTTGCAGGTGGTTTGAGTTAATTAGCTGATTAGAGTGTGGTACCAGGTGCCATCAATTTTGAACCTTTTCACAAGATTCTAATTTTCTGATATGCTGAATTTGAGATTTTCATTTATTGTCATTTGTAATCATCAAAATTAAATGAAATAAACATTTGAAATGTATGAGTTTGTATGTACTGTATGAATATAATATACAAGTTTCACTTTTTAAATGGAATTACTGAAATAAATCTACTTTTTCATTATATTCTAATTTTATGACCAGAACCTGTACATGGTATGGTACAGAGAGTGACTTCCCTTAAAGGCAGACTTTTCAAAGCAGAAAAGACAAGAGAAAGGTCTCTTGTACCAGAGTTGCCAGATGGTTTATATTTTAGTCAGAAATTAGCTAAAAGAGAAAAGCCCACTCATCTAAACTCATCGTCGAATCTGCGCTCAGAATAATAATAGCAAAATTTCTAATTGCAAATTATTAAAACAACTCAAACTATGAGGAAGAAGACGAGGAACCAAGTTTGTCCTGCAACCACATAAAGTAAACAGGAAGGTAAGGGAAGAAAAAAAATCCCTATTGGAGAACATGAGAGGGTCACCACATTTTTAAAACAATTAGATGTCATCTACATGTCAACACATTACTCAAAATGTGTTGACACTCCAGCTGCATGTTGTAACACAAAGGCAGAAACGTAAAAAAACACAATATACAGTCAAATGTCATGAATTACAATACAAGTTGTGATGATGTTTGTTTGTCTGAGTCAAAGTACGTATTGAAAGCAGCAACCTTTGAGCAAGCAAACACTTTCAATAAGCCCACATCTAAAAATTATTTTTTATTTCACTGAACTTGTGTAATAATCTAATTATTAGCTGTAAGCAGAAAATTCTTACAATTTACAGAAAGAAAAAGGGCTTAGAAACATCAAATGGGTTTCACTTAGCAAATTGTTTTTAACGGACCTGTGATGCTGTGGGCCTCCACCCCCAAACTCTTCTGAGAAGCTCTTCAAAATATGACTTTCTAAATTATCAGTACATTTTAAATTAACATATGGCAGCCATGGCCAGTTAATAGAAAGTGGGACTTCGATGGGGCTTTCAGCAGAATAATGATACAAAACATGTGACAAAACTAATTCAAAAAGAGGAGAACATATTTGGGAGGACACAGGACACTGGAAGATCTAAAAACTAATTTCAGTCCTTGGGAGCTACTAACCTGCAATCTTTAGATGTGTCCCTGGAAACAACTCACCTAAATCAAATACATGAACATCACTAGCATGTCATTCAACTCTGTAGAGAACTGTAAACAAGCCATTCATTTGAACTTGCTGGGTTAGGAGACGTTTGGTACATCAAAGTCTAACATTAACCATACACTTCAAAACCAATAACTTTAATCCTTGGTTGTTATGAAATAACACGCACAATGGTCATTTAAAAGGAGATTTACATACAAAAACATGGCAACAAACCAGATAATAAAAAACACCAAAACCCTACAAATGTCTCCCCTGTTGTCGACTTTGCAGAGAGTGATAAAATGCAATAATGAGCTAGCTGATTCGAATAAGTGCACTGGAGAACAGTTTTATGACTGACGGTGCCTAAGTGTAAACATAATAAAGAGCTTAGACCGCAAGATGGAAGTAGAGGTGAAAAAACCGAGCCAGAACCATTCATTAACAGGCGGCATTAGTGCATAAATTAACAGTGGAAATAAATCAAACAGGGAGGACTAATTACGACCCACTGAGCTGATATAACATGTGTTTTTGCATGTCTGTCCGGTGTTTATGAGCAGACCGATGTGTCAACTGTCATGTGAGCTGAAGGGGCTCACAAAAGTCAAAAAAGCAACAAAGTTATGAGGCTTTAATCAAGGTTACAATGTGCCAGTTTAATTAACATACTGCCAGTGGGAGGCTCCACTGATACAACGCAGCACTGCACTCAAAACCTTTATGAGGGTTCCTGAAACAATGCCACAGGCAAGCAGTGCTTGCATTTTCCATTGAAATGTAGCAATAACAAATAATAATAAAAGCCACACATATCTCTAGGTGAAGAAGCAATAAAAGCAAATTCAACACAAAACACATTTGAATCCATCATTGTAATACACATATGAGCAGAACTGTTATTCTGCAAAAACTAATTTCAGCCCTTTTGCTTACAAGGACACATTTTAAAGTGAAAAGCCCAATTGTGGTTAAAAGGAACAAAATGGAATCTATGAAATTAAATAAATATAATTACAAATACTTCTAAAACTAAAACTAATTTTAAAGAGGATGAAAACTTGAAGAAATCCACCACGGTGCAGAGGCAGAAAATCACTTTGAAGACTTTCAGCAGCAAGTTTCCAAAAAAAAAAAAGGAAACTAAAGTGTGTTAACGTTTTGCAAATAGTCAGATTGTGCAACAATAGAAATTCTCTTAGGACATTTTAGGAGTACAAGCAGAATCCTGTCTACAGTACATCACCACAATCAACCAATTATAACGCTCAAACAATGGCTAACAGAATGTCATAGGACAGACTGAAGGTAAAAGTGTTACAAATCTCTGATAACATTCTTATTAAATGTCATACAATGTCCAAAATGGTTTGATATTAAATCTTAGAAAATTACACTATGCCCCAGAGAGACCTTAAGACCTGATTCACTAAATACATTTTAATCTTAATCAAACAAATATGCAAAATGGACATAAAGATCAAAGTTAAAAAGGTGCAGAAGTTATTTAAAAGTATTTATTTTATTTATAAAATGCAAAAAAGGGAATAAATATTTTTGCAAAGCACTCTATATTCCCCCAGCAATATGTATACATGTATACATATGATCTCCCACAATAAAGGACACCAACATAATGTCTAAGCATATGGCAAAAATGTTAATTAGCAAACTGAAAAAAAAATCCATACTGCTGCCTCCCACTTCCTGTTTCAGCTTCTACTCCTGGCTATTATTCAGGCGCAATGCACTACCTAAACATGGGTAAATATAAAGCTTCACACATTAAAAACAAATACTTTATAAAGCTTTCTTGCCCAGAGACAAATCCCTCCTAAATTAATATCTTTTATCACATTTTTAAGCTTGACTGCGACCAAAAACCGCCAGGTTTTGTAGTCACTATCTCTCCTCCATCAAAATGTCTTCTCCCTGACGACCATTTACAGCCCTGTTCCCCGGCATGCAAGCAAAAGGAAGAGAAAAAACAGCAGCACATAGAGAGAGCGAGGAAGAATGAAAACAGAAAGACAATGGCAGAAAGGGAGCTCATTACAGAGTTCAGACTGCAGTAGAAAAAAAGAAGGGAAAAAATAAGAGGAATGAAGCCTGGCTGTCAGAGGCAGAGGTTGCAACAAATATACAAATATCTATGAAAAACTTAACCTTGTCAACATCAAACAGCTTGTCTTTGATAAATATTAATCAAATGTTTACTTTCGATTATGCCTCATCAAAAAGACAAGAGAAAAAAAGCAAAAGACAGTGTTCATGAAAAGTTAAACCAAGCAACAAAGAACAGAAAAGAAATCTAATTAAAATGAGATGAGATGTATAAGCAGATTAAAGGTGGATAAGCATGCCTGCAATGCAACTCATGACTTTTTTTTTTACCTGTTCATAAAAAAAAAAAAAAGAAGGAAGGGACAAAAAAGGAAGAAGTGCAAACCAAAAAATAAGGTAGTAAGTCCCTTTGTGTCTGACAGTGCAGTGCATGATTTATGGTCAGCACTGTCCAGAAATCTAATTGGCCGCCATGTTGGTTTTCTAGTGTGGGAAGGAGAAGAGAAATCTCAGAAGATGTGAGGACTCCCAGTAGCCACAATCAAAATGAAAGATAGTGTCAGAAAGAAGGACGAAGGAACTGCAGCAGAAAATAGGAAAATTGCTTCACGTTATGAAAATTACCGAGCCCTTCTATGAATACTTTCTATGTGTTTAAATGGACGTTCACATGAAAGAAAGCAAAAACAAACCAGGCGATGAGGTGTTGATTAAATTGGCGACTAAGGTAACTAAGGTAACTAATCGAAGCATACTTTTATTACTGCAGCTCTATTTTTTTTGTCCCCAAGTATATTGACTGAAAAATTATGATTCATCAAAATTAGGTCATATTACCAATAAGGGATTTATTTTTGAAATAGTCACAACAATGCAACAATGTAGACTGTATTCTGCATTTGTTTGGGTTTTGATTACACAACTTGGACCATCTGACTTGTTAAATGTTATGATCAAATCATAAGATTTCCTGCTGAGGAGCTATGAAAAATGAATGAGAAAATGAAGGAAAATCCCTCATCACCTATTTAATGGAAGGCTGAAACATTTTCTCGGTTGGATCAAATTGGTGCACAGTTGGAACAAAAGGACCAAAACACACAAAGGAACACATTAATAAAGGCAAAGAATAATCAGGACCTGGTGAAGATCACAATGTAAAATTGTTATTGCTCAAAAGTAAGAAGGATAGGCGCTGCAGTACAATATTCCACATTCTGGACTAAATAGCTCAGCAATCTCAAGGATATCCTGGGTAACTAAAGTAGGAGAGAGTGATGCACCCATCTAGTCCATTGCCAACTGTGGTGCCATGTTATGGCGTTTGATTTTGCAGCAGCAAATGTCTACTTTCATGACTTCAAAATATACTAGAAATTCACAAATTTCCATCAGCACATGCTTTTTTTTTCATACGACATTGACACTAAGAGGCCAGTATTTACCACCATTATACATACTTGGGATGTGCTGAAACAGCATACGTTAGCATTGGTGGGCTCTCTTTCTCTTTGTGGTGAGGCAGCACATATAGTTTACAGAAATGAGCAATCATTTTCCAAAACGACATTGTCCATTTGATCCAATTTTGCAAACGACATCCTCTTGCAGCGAATAAATAGCGCACACTGAATCGTCCGTTCGTTCAAGTGGGCAGCCATGCTTGAAGTTTTGAAGTCAGTGTGCATAATGCTGCTCTGATGTGTAAATGGATCTAGTTAAAAAGTGCCATTTGGTTTGCTGTTTAACTGATTTCATCTTTGAGAAAGGACATCAAAGGGTTCTGTGGGTCTTTTATCTTTCCATCATGAAAACTGGTTTAATGCACAAGCACACAACAACATACACACAACGGGGAAAGACCACAACACTCATCATGACAGATAAGCTTCTATGTCTGCTAAGTTGTCGCCCTGGCAGCTTAATCACTCCTTCTTATGCCAACTATTTAAGGTATTTTTGGGGGGACTTCTTAGGAGAGCATGCTAGTAAGAACATCCTTCCTAAGATCGGGATATATAGGGATGAGAGTCTGTTTCTGTGAAGTTGTGTGAATTTTGCTGCGCTACGCAGAATCAGCAAAAGAAAAGATATTATCAAGAGTTGTGGCCCTTCATTTTTCTCAATTCTCCCAGCACAGTCTGCCTGAGCCTTCAAAGGAATGGAGAGAAGCTCTTCGATAAACAGAGTCAGAGAATGGAGGACAGATAATGATAAGAATAAAGTAAAATAAATAAATAAAAAAACCCTGAATAAGAATAAGTCAGGACTTAGCAGAACTTAACCAAACACCTCTGAATAAGCTGTAAGCTGAAGCTGTGGATGTCGTGGCACGACTGTCTTAGTCACTTTAGGCACAACTGCCAGCACCCATGTAAACACACCTGTATACAAACCCCACCAGCCTCAGGCAACTCTGTCAATCCACAAACCTCTTCCGAACCGTAATCTCCTTAACCTTCATCTTTCCAGCCTACAGTGATTTCCAAATCCTTCACTGATGTTGCATCACTGCTGTGCCTAAGATGACATCGCAGAGCTTCCTTCAGGGATACATCAGTGAATGTTCTACACCAGGGATTACATACCCAACCAAATATATTTCACACACCAAAGTATGGGAAAAAAAATCTAGAGTTAGGACTCTGTTGTTTGCAGATAAAAATTGTGAATTTAGGAAGGATACTAAAGGTAAATACCATATAATTTGAAATGGGGAAAGTAGCCAAACTACTACTAAAAGAGTTCAGGTTAAAATTTCTGTTTAAGCAGCATTAAAAACAGCTTACATTTTACTTTTCAGAGGAGCAGATGTACATGAATATTCATGACTGGAATGAGTATCAGGTTGAATTTCCAACTCACTGTTGTGCGATTGAGTGAGAGACAGTGCTTTTGTGTGTGTGTGTGTGTGTGCGTGTGTGTGTGGGGGTTGTTTCTGTAGATTGGCTCTTTTGTGTAGGTGGGAAAAAAATGGCCACTGCTCAGATACGGACAACTACATAAAGACAGAAGCAACAAAACAAAAGCAGACTGACTGCAGCGGGGAATATTAATGAGTAAAAGAGCAACTCATAGCAAATCAAGCACAAGGAACAGCAGGAAGGGGCTGAGAAACTCTACTAATTCCTGTCTGTTCAGTCATGAGTCATACAAGTCTGGCACAGTACAGGAAAAAAAACTGTCTTTTTGCTCTTTGTATAACATACTGCAGAGCATTTCAAAGGACAACCTTTAAAGTTATCTTTTCAGTTGAATAATAAATGTCTCTGCCAGTTGATGTGCATTTTAATCATGATCATTTTAATCAAAGCAACTAGAAAGTTCAGTGGGTCATAAAAAGAGGGGGAAAAAATTAGCTTGGCGAGAGCCGGGAGATGAAATATCCAGCATATTTGTTAAAACGAACCAGTGGGGAATTTATTCCTACTTGGTTTCGGTCTTTGTAGTTTATGTCTACAATTCGTAATTATTTAATAATTTCCTCAGAAAAGCAACTGCTGCAAAGTGTGACCAAGCCAATTTTTTTTATTCAATAATAAACACATTTCAGTCCACTGCAATTACTTAATTAGAAAGTAATATGAAAATAATATGCGAAATGCTGGCCCACAATATTAGCAGGTTTTGCAGCTGGTTCGGGCACAACAAGTGATGAAAAATATGACAGTTGTCCTTCTGATCTTAAAAGTAATGCTTAAAAGCTCAACAACTCTAATGATTCCAGTTTAGCACAATAAAATATACGTTTTCCTGACAATGACACATACTTTGTCCCAACAGAGGTATCTACAGGACAACATTATGGCTTAAACAAATATTTAATTTGATACGAACACGGACAGTTATTTAAAGTGTTTACATTATCTGCCTTACTACCCTTTCCACTAACCTTTGGTTCATCTTTTCAGTAAAAAAAAAAGTTCTAACAAAATGTGACCTCTAAAATTTTAAAGATGTTTCCAGAAGGTGAACAAAGAAAGATTCCGACAACTTTTCTATAAAAGAAAAAACAAAACATGGTAGACAAAATAGGTACACTTTCCAAAGTTTGAAATGTTCTAGTGGCAATCTGAAAAATCACAAAATCAAAACAGGTGAGCCAAAACAAAATAATAATAACAATACATACATAAATAGAGAAATAATTGAAGTGAAAAATAATTGGAGGCAGTTTAACCCACAAGGAAGACTAGAGACAAAAAATAATAATCTGCAGTGCACAGAGAAAAGATACATTATTTATGTCCTCATCGATTTTTTCCCCCCCAATCAGATAAAATGTATATTTATTCCAATGTGAAATCAAGAATAAAGACTGATGGAGGAGTGTATGACGACAGAAGGAAGAAAACAAAAATCCAAGAAACGATAAGGACAGTGGCTGCTGAATTCTTGATGAGATTAGCATTTTAATATATTAATGAGGTCAGTGTGAGACAAACCTCTCAGCATGGTTTTAATAATGATGGTAGTTATAATAATATTAATGATGTTGCAGTTCAAAACTACAAAGCCGGGCAGAAAATGGAGAAGAATCAGTAAACGAATCGATAGTTTCAAAAGCTTCACTAACAGTTCATCCTTTTTCAAACTTGCACCGTTACCATAGATTATTGTTATTAGCCAAACGACTGAAAACAAATTTAGGCAGCTTAATATCAGCAGCTAAACTTCAGCAACAGTTGACACAATTTATAACTTTATAGCTTATGAAGTGGCTGCTGCTGGAGCTGCCGATGATCTATAAATCAATAAACCTCTGACATCTGTCTATGCAGGCAGGTTTACGTCAAGGAGAGAGGAAACACACGTTTGTGCGCGAGCGTGTAAGTTTATGACCTTGGCATGCTGGATCTCGGCAGTCAGGATAATACGACAGGAGAGAAAGATAGGCAGTGAGTCAGCACAGCACCTCCAATGAATCGCAATCAGGTCAGAAGGGCGGCCGCTGTGTCATAGGAAATATCAAGGTCTGTGTTTACTATGCGATTTCTACGCAGCAAAGTCAGAAGTGACAACCAAGACGACGTTTTAGAACCGCACATCTGATGATTGCCTCATTTGTCTTTAAGTAAATATAGCATTTTCATTTTTCTACGTTCAAAGGGAATGTTTTTAACATACACTTTTTTTTTTTGGAGAAGCACCTAGAAAAGCTGAAGACAGCTTCCAAATGTTCATGCTTGTCTCTGCTTCTATTTTCATCTCTTCCTGTAATCACCATCCTTCCTTTTCACCTCCTCCTCCAGCTGTCCAGCCTGCTGTTCCACCGAGGAAGGAGTGATCACACCAGCACATGACACCACGCTGGGACATGTGGCATTTCCACTGCTACACATCTCCTCTGCCTAAATTAGCATGCATTACACTATCATATGAGCAATTAAATTGAGTGGGAGGATGACAAGTGTACATTTGGAGGGAGAAAAACCCTCAGTGCCTTCAGGTGGGGCGGGAGAAGGCAGGTGTTGCTGGGCTGGAGCGGGTCAGGGGGTGGGGGGGATTTTACGGAGGGCACAGCGGGAGCTAGAGAGGGTTTGTCAAGCACCAAGTTCGAAAGAATTAAGAAGCTTGGAAAAGCACACGACTGCAAATGGCTAACAGGGAAATGAATGTATGAGTGTATGCATGCAACACAGCAAAATATCACAGCAAAGATCTTAAAGCGTCTTATTAAAATTCGTATATCAGTTAAAACAACTCTTTCTCTTCAGCAGTCAGGGAGTCTCTTTAAGGAACAAGATGATAACAGTCATTACACAGTTTACAATGACTGTGTGCACCACAGTGCAGACAAGAGAGGAAATAAGAGTTTGAGAAGATGGTGATAACAATTCAAGTTGAGGATGCAAGAAGCTTAGGGAGTATCTATATCCAGCCTGACAGTTTCTGTGATCTGAGCTAAGGGTTTGAAGACTGCAAACCAGGAGACGTGGCTTTCTGAATGACACGTGGCACTGGGACAGATCCTACTTTAAGAGACAAACACTATACAGCTCAGTCGGATGACACTAAAATGCAACTATCACCTTTGGAACAAAAGCCTCTTTCAAGACATAAAAAGTAGCAAAAATAAGCTTTTATGTCGCATCATGTGAACTTGATGTTGAGACAGGAAGATTATCTCTAGCCTGGTAACAACCAACCCCTTGTTCTACCCTTTGCTTCGTATAGAAGGTCTGAATCCTCAGCTATCAACAAGCAATTACTGGAGGTGTAAACTTTGTTGAAAATTTAAAATTGTAATCTGTTGCCAGTATTTGACAGTGACGTATGTAACATATATAAAAGGTATTCATTTAGTCAATTCATCAGTCAAGTCGTTTTAAACTTGTCCAAGATCAATTTTAGCCTGTTTGACAAAGAGCAACATCATACAAATTAAAATATGATAAGAAATCTTACTTAACTCAAAGAACCTAATATCACCTTATAAGAAATATGAAAGAGGGTTCACACTCTGACACTGTAGAAATTGTAGAAGTCTCTGTGGACCTAATGAGTGACGGTGAACACTACTGATAATGCATCTAATCTAGATGTGACTGTATATCTGTTGCTAGAAAAACGACAAGGATACAAAGTGTTATCATTGGACACCAGTTTCTGTGGATCAATACAGACAAATATTATTCCTGACCAAACACGATTGTTTCTTTTTTTTTTTCCCCCCCAACAGTTTCCTAACATTTGTTACTTTACTTTTTCTGACCTAATCAAAGACAAGTCAAAGTGCAGGACCTCACACAGCAACACTGCAGCATCATATGCATAAAACAGAGACAGCTTTAGCAAACAGCAGAGGGAGGAAAGAGGAGCCAAACACATAACCGATGCCAAGCTACCAGTGTGGTGTCTGCTCTCCCTGCTGCAAAATTGATTAAGAAAGCTTCTCAGACCGGATGCAGCGGCCCAAACAAGATGGTCATGAAGGTCACACAGAGAACACTCACAAACCTGAGCTTCACCAAACCGTCTCAGGTTCAGTTCTCTCTCCAGAGTTCATTCAATAATCAAAACTTTAAAGGGGCATTATTAGGCAAGGCCCAATTTGAGCTTGTCATTGTACCAAAACCTTGAAAAAAATGTTGCATTAAACCCAAATATTTAGGCCTACAGTGGCAAAAGTAATATAGTATGTTAAAGTCATATAATAATTTTGAAATATTTTTTTGTCATTTTGATTTTGAAGCATAAACTTTAGCAACAAATTTGAATCTATATCTACGTAATATATATTATTTTTAGTGAAGATGTTTATTGTTCAAAAATATTATTCAACTTTGCCACATTTATTCATTAGAGTATAACAAACAAATTTTAAATTGTCTGCTAACTGGACTCAGCAGAATAATATTTCATAACAGATATGTTTATTGCTTATCAAGTTTAGCTAAGTAAAAAGATTACTGTAATAAGAATAGAGGGAGGCTGAAGGTATCTCTACACAACATGTTGACAAATGTTTCAATTTGTCAACATGGAGACAGGAAGCAATGGTTGTCAACATACCTGATGTCAGAAGAGCCATTTCAGAAGTGATCAGTGGGGGAACATCAGGGAATATGGAAGAGAGCAAGAGAGAGAGAGGGGAAAGCTGATCACATATAAAGACGCATAAATCAGAGGTCATGAAACAAAACTGAGTGATAAACAAAATGCATAAACACAACATGCTAATCAAATCCATAAGCACTCCACATATAAAAAGGAACAACACCCACAGGCTAAACTGGTCAAATTTGTCCGACAGTTTCCGTCTGCGCCCCAAAAGCAAATTGTGCCAACTCCTTGTAGCAGTGACGACACCCGCCTCCTGTGCCCGAGTGGTGCCAGCGAAGCAGGCTGGCACAAGGCTAACTGGCGCACTACAGTGCTGTGAAAGTATAGCCGCACCGTTTCAGCCTTAGGTTAGAAAGATGTGATTCATTAATCAGCGCTCCCTGCAGGGAATAACACTGCCTGCTGGCGCAGCCTTTTCCATTCTCTGTCGGTCCCTGCTGAGCAGCTACTGGACAAACAGCACAATAAAAAGCTGTGCACACACACTGCATGCAAAAAAATAAATAAAAAAAAACACTGATATGCATCCCACTGATAATTAAACACACACATCAGTTTACGTATTCATATGTTTCACTGCAGCTTTGTCTCCTGAGGCTTATCTTTGAGGAGATGGCTCGACTAGGAGGAAAATAAATTGAAAATAGGCTGGGATTTTTTATTTTATTTTTTTTTAATTATCTGAAAGTTCCATATTTCACTGGTTGTCTCGGTCTCTTTAGTATTTTGTTTACATTGTCCCCACATTTTCATTTATACAACGACTGTTTATTAATCACTGTCATCTGGAAATGAAAAGGCTGGCAGTGGCTCATAATAACCTGCAGTGCTTTGTGTGACTCTATAAAAGGTATATTGAAATATTTTCAAAGGTCAAAGTATTTTTAAGCAACATACCGTGTGCTTGTTTCTGCAGTGTTGTGACTATGATAATACAGATGTTCATTTTATAAATCATTAAACAATAACAGTTCTGTCATTTTGGTTAAATTGTTCCTTTGAGGATTCTAAAAACTGAGATCCATGTAAGCTAAAGCACTCTGAAATAGTGCTTCCTCTCAGTACTCAAAGGATGAGTGTTTCTGTGTAAAAACGAACATGCCATTAAATGCCCCAAGGTTCCTGAGCTCTTACTAAGTGCATCCCAAGTTAAAATGTATTCTGCCCCACGGAGTCCTAACACAGACATTTTAAGCACACAGCATAGCAGGGATTAGGGATAAAAAGCCACGACTGTGCTGCCGAAACACCATGAAGCTGTCCATTTCTCACATCTACTTCTAGTAAACACTGTTAATGGATATGCTGCTGTCATTGGACAGAGCTACGAAACTACAGCAGTTGCCTCTGCAGGTTGGAGATAAGCCATTGGAGACAAACAATCCTTTTGATGTTGTTTTTTTTCTTATAAATTTACAGTTTGAGGATGGTGATCAGCATGCACTTGCCGACTGCAAGTTTGTTTAAGGGACGGAAAGGCTGAACAGATGTGAAATGTAAATACTGGTCAGTCCCTTTCCAACAGCTCTTTGTCTTGGGTTGACAGCAAACAGTAAGTCTTCCCAGTTTGGAGCTGCTGAGTTTGTGTGGAAAGAGTAACCTGTAGCTACTGACTTATTATTAAGTCTAGTAAGTCTTAAATTAAATGTTTTTTAAATGGTTAGGATTGTTGCCATTTAACTGTTAATGCATTTTATCATCTAATTTAAAAAAAATAGTACAATCTATACAAGAACAATAAAGCTTTTAATTCATTGTTCAGGTGCAGAGAAACCAGGCTGATTTAGCCACATCGTTTTAGATAAAATCTATCATTTTATCTATCAGATAAAATGATAGATTACAGTTAAGCAAAGGTCCTCACAAAGTCCCTGATTACTGGATACGTTATCTGTATTTAAAAGGATATAAGAATATAAGAGAATTCACTCTTCATAAATATTGCTACATTTGGAGCAAATAAGCCCTTCGGCAGCAAGAGTGAAGTTAACTGGACTGAAGAACTTTGGGTAATTTTATTCTTCTGGCCTTCCGATATCCATCTGCTATGGAGAATATGCTCCATAGCAGATGTAAATGCTGGAAGACTTTGTAAACAATCCTCATCTTGTATCAGCCTGAACAAACACAGGCATTATTGCAACAGTCATTGCTTGAAAAAGTTGCAGAAACTGCTAAATTCAGTTTGCTTACCTAAAATAGGAAACTCAACTTAAAATAAACCATCACCAAGAAATGTAGAAGGTAAAGTATGCCCAGTCATTGTAAACAGGAGGAAAGTAGTGAGTACATTTGTGCTTATCAGAAGGAGAATTGGCTAAAAAAAAAAAGGCAACAAGTACGGACCTTTTAATAAACTTGACTGAAGAATGTACAGCAATATTTTAGACCAAATAATGACAGCTCTTAATTTGAATGTATTTACCTTCTTTTTGATGGTACAATGGACAAAAACATCAGGACAGTATTAATTAAAACTGATTTCCTTTAAACGAGTGTTAATGCTGAGTCAAGTATTAATGGCAGACCTTTATTTTGTTAATTCTGTGTCTTTGGCCTACTAGCTAAACCTCTCACTTTCTTACTCTTCCCATTTGCTCCCACTGTGACTGTTGATCTCTTTCTCAGTCTCTCATCTCCCTCCATATCTCCAGCCGCTGACAGCTCACGCAGCTTCTCTTTGCAAAGCAACAAACACCCTCCATCCCTAGCTTCTTGCTTTTTTTTCCTTTTCTCTCTCTCACAATCTGTTGGCTGCACACTCTCAGCACCTCACCCCATTATTTATTGATCATGGAGTCGGGGACCAGAGGAGGGGCTGTGTATGGGGTCTTAACAGTATTTCCATAAAAGATATTTAAGGCTGCTGCCTCTCAGATCCCCAGCGGCCATCTTTGGAAGACATACGGAAGGGTCATAGGACATGATTAAAGGACAACCCGGTCTTCATGAAATATAGAAAGCTTATAAGAGTGGCAATAAGGAGACAGGGGAATGAGAGGGTTAGTATAAATGGCTTTACAGTGGAAATTTGGTGAATAAGGGGGAAATTTATCAGTAAGAAAGACATAAAAATCTGAAACTCATCCACATCTAAGGCGTAGGCTGCTTTCCTTCATGCATGCTGTCCTCCTTCCCTTCAATCTCTTGCACCCGAATTGGTTTAAGGGGAACTATAGTCCCTCTTTCTCCTTTAAATAAAAGGACAAATGGTGCATGTGGCAGCCTGGCTGCGGAGCGCTAAAAATTGAAGTGACATTACATTCCTCCACACCATCCCAGACTCTGCTGATTCAAACTCACCGCCAGTAATAGCAACGGTGTGTGCGAGAGTGTTCTGAGAGCTCTGTAAAAGGTCAGGGATGGTACCGAAGTCTCTTGTCAGCATTTATGGTGAGTGGTGTGGCAGCAGGGAGAAAAGGTTGGTAGTATCTTTTCATTTAGATTTCTTGGGGAAATAGCCGGGGGGAAATGAGCCTGCTTTTCACGGCTGTCTCCACGACAAAACGGGCGACAGAAAGTCAGGAAGTGAAGAGGACATGGAGGAAACGCAAAGGGATGCTGAGAGATGTGGAAATGGCTGCTGACGGCTAATGGAACAGACCCAAGGTGAGCGGTGTTTGATGTGGAGCAGCATGTCTGAGTCTTGCCAAGGCCAAAGCACTACCCTCAGCAACCAGCACTGCAACATGACACAGGTGCCAGGAAAGGCTCAGATATGCTAAATGGGGAATACAGAGGGTTTGGATCAGGAACAAAGGGGAAGTAAGGTTCACCGCTACACACACCTCTACTGAGAAGAGACATCAGTCAGCTAGAGAAACAACTATCCTGCTGTGAGCATGGAGAGGATGGGAACTGAACTCACATCTGTTAATGGAGTGATGAGACAGATTCATAAACTTGCACCTGGGAAAAATAATACAGACATAGCAGCTGAACAGTCCATCATTGGACTCAGAGAGGGTAATGGTCAAACTGCTGCAGAGCCGTGGCGGCTACACATTTCCTCTCCCTGTACGCTTCTGTTAGGTCTTCCTCTATAGTTATGGCATAAGTGATCTATTGGCCATCATTTAACAAGACGACATGTTAATCATTCATCAGCGTAACCATTCAGTATGCAGCAGGCTGTTAGGCAGAGAGTCGACCAATGTGGAACAGAGAGCAGAGGTTTCCCTGTGGGACCCACTAGAAAAGGGAATAGCAATGGATCATCTCATGAACATTAATCATGCTAGCCTAGTTCCTAATGCAGAGTGTAAATGGACAGGGGATGTTAAGGTCCACTGTGCTCATATGGATATTTATGGCTGTATGAAACAAAGAAATAGTACCATATGAAAGGCAGAAAGGTACTGTATCTTGCACTAATTACATGTAACCCCAGAAAAAAGGTAGTCTCTGACTATAGGAGTTTCCAATCTAGAAGCATTTGATCAAATGTCCTGTTATGTTCAAATAATACTGCTCACTGCATTGCTGAGTTGTACCCAACCACAGACAGGAAGCAGGTAAAATTGTAGTGCAGAAGTGAAGTGAAAATAATGCAGAACTTTAAACATTATTGGATGGGCATTAATGTGAAAACAACCAGGTGAGTTTGATTACACTGATGTAGTAGAGCTGTGAGAGGAACAAGGACCTACTTCCACTGAGGACAATTATTAGTGTATACAACAAGAACATATGCAGTTAATAACTAATCAAAATAGTTGAGAGTTAGAACTTAAACTAAACAAAAAACGCACAAAGGAAAACCAAAGAGAAAGTTAGGAAGACAAAGGAACCAAATAAGAATTAGAACAAAAACCTTTCAACAATATTCAACTTGAAGCTCAACTTTTCATGACCAAAAGATGTGGGAGATAAAATTTAATACATTAAACAACAAAGATATTAAAAGTAACCAAACCAAGTCTTATGGTTGCTCCACAATAAGTTGTGAAAGCTGTAAAAGGGTTAAATTTTAGTAATTGAGTGAGGCTTTGAGCTTACAGTCTAATGTATTAAAGTAGAACTGCTGTTAAATGTCTGCTGTTGTTAATGACAACGTTCTTGAATGTTTTGGAAGCTGGGAAGAATCACTATGAGACAGCTGCGAGTGCTTGAACCAACAGAGAGCAGACAGAAAACACAACAGTGTTACCAACTGGCTGAGATGCTGTCACCTGAAGACAAACGGATGTGAAGAAATGCACCGGGAATAAAAAACACCACCACAATGCCGCAAAAGAAAGCCGAGTAAAAGGTATGGAGAAACATAAATGTGAGACCCAAGTGGCAGAAAAGCTACTGTAAACTGACGCACAAAGAAATTTTTCATGCATGCTGTATGAATGTGCCAAAATTTGTATCTGCTTGAGATTGAGATTTGGTTTTTCACCAACACTCCTAGCGCAGAAAAAAAACAAACATGTTGCTGCAACACAGCATGCAGTAGATATGTTTCTGCAACTTTGCACAGAAAAAAAAAGGAAGATGTGTTGGGAATGCAATGCTATGAAACCGATTCATTGTTCAAACAACCACTCGCAAGAAATATTCTCTTGGGAGGTCCCTTTTAACAAACGGTTGACCCATGAACATATTTTTCTTGTGTATTTTAGACATTTAGCTCCACAACTTCTACATAACAAACAGCAACAGCTGCAGTCAGCCCTAATTAAATACCTGTGCATCTGCTCCTGGATCCGTCTTGCTTGCTATAAGTCTGATTTGCCTGATATGAGTGTGCTATAAAGCATATTGGCACATGTTTTCACATTTTTGAAAGCATTTAAAAAAAAATACCATCTATTAACTCATCTTCTAAACTGACAAGCGTAGTTAGGTAAAACTCTACTGGCCTATTTTTTTGGCCACATAATCAAAGATATGACTCAATCAGTGAGGTCTTCTGTTTCAGCTGTAGCCGAGGCATATTTGTCACATTTGCCATCTATGTTAGCGCGTAAAAGGAAATAAAAGGACGCAAAAGGAGAGCAAGGGAAGAAGATATCAGGTCGTGACATTCATCACTTCTGAAACTAGATATAAAAAAAGTGCTGAAAAACAAGCCGACTCTATGGTCAAGTTGAAGATGTGAATGATGAAAAGACAAAGAATAGACAGAGTTCTTTGTTTGGCATCAATAGCAACCAATGTCCAGTTTCAACACATGTGAGCTTGTCGGACTCTTTTCAGCTCTCTCTTTTCCCTCAGGCAACCTCCGGCTCTAAATTGAGGTCGGATGTCGCTAGTGTGTGTGCGGGGTTGTGCGAGGAGGGGTCCTGCTTATATGCACACATGAAGAGGCGTCAGAAACGCAAGCTTAGGTCACCACATAGTACACAAACATGCACCAATACCACATCAGAGGAGACATCTTCCGGGCCCATCATGCCTGAGGGGACAGCAGCTCTTAACCTTCTTAAATATTTACTGACACTGCTATCATCGAGAGTCTCAACTGTCCTCCAATACTGTACTCTCAGTTTGCCTATTACCTCATATAGAAATGATGCAAAGCAGATATAAATACTGAATATATTCAGCACGAACAGTTGGACACGGCCTTAATTGGCCTTAATGTTGTCTATATTTTTAAACACAACAGACGCTGACCCCTGTCGCCATGCCCGTTTATGGTACGCCTATTGTCTGAAGGTATGCCTAATGAATACATCTGTACAGCAGCTTATGTTCATGGAATCATACAAGGCAATAAAATACACAAGACCAGAGCAATCACTCAATTATTCCGCTGACATGCTCCATTGTTTAGATAATGGCAGCAACAACTCATGCATACATAAAGCTAAAGGACCTGCCCATGTGCAGTTGTGGGTGTAAGGCTGCGTGCCAGCAAGACCTTGCCCCAAGGGGTGACTCTCGAGGCAATTATTCACTCCTCTGCATTGTGTTTAACCCTTGACCTTCCAAGGCGATTCAGTGTCATAAGGCTGAATGTGTCTAGACCACTTAGCGATCACTGGGGTCAGGCAGAAAAGTTTGCCCTCAGGACATCATTGACAGGGATTTATTAATCTGTATAGTAAAACTCAGTGAAGACCAAGACTCTGTAGAAAGAGAGGCTATGACACGTCATAAATAGTATCGCGTTTCTTTATTTTGTCAACGTTTGAAATGGATGTTTGAAGGAAAATATTTGTATTGAGGAGTAATTTAATTTTTAAATACAAATTGAGTCCTGATACTCTGGGATTTATCAAATATTTAGCAACTAAAAAAAAAACACTCTTCAAAAACTAATTGGACTACAAACAAGATGCTTATAGTGGTAAAAACCAACATGATACAAAAGCTATTTGGATTTCAATGACATGACTGAATACTTGTTGGGAGGAAGAAATGGACATAACGTAATGAATCCTGACAGAAGGGCTGCTAAAATGTGATACCCGATCTATGATAATCTCCCTCTTGTGTTTAGGTCATCTGTATTGTGTCAACAAGCTAAAGTGTTCAGTACATTCAAGTGAATGGTAGGTGGGATGAGGGGCGGGGGATGGTTAGTGGTTTTGGAAATCGATAGCGGCATATGCTTAGACAAATGCAGGGTAGATATTAGCTAGGACCAAAAAGTCAAAATACACTTAAATCAATATTTGTGGATGTCATATGTGTGCGGCAGGATCCAGCTGATACAAGAAAGCACTTCAATGGGCAAAAAGGGGGCTATTCTTTTCCATTTACCACAACTCATTAAAAATATAAAGAATGTTTTTAAATCTCAGCCCTGATTGAGTAAAACACAACAGTTAAAATCAAAAGGCAATCACGCCACATAAAGACCTTTTTTTTTCCTGGCATTGAGTTCTTGAAAGCTTGTAGAAGGAAGAGGTGGGAATAGTGGAGTATGAAATATGACAGGTGCTAGTTAGGTGGTTTTCCTTAGGGAAGCTCTTATTCCATTCTGCACTCCGCGCTGGGCTGTTGTGTATCCCAGACCGGTCAATACCCCAAACCCCCCTTCTCTTGAAGTAAACCCTTTTAAAACATGCATGAGTCTATGGGTTGGGAATGTGTCACACAAAGCCTTCAAGGCTTTTCAATGTGGTAGAATATCTAAGAGCTAAGTGATCCCATCTTTTAAGGATTAGGTTTGAGGGTTTTTCACCTTTTAACAGCCTTTTGCTCTTCTTGCTGTTACCTTTTTTTCTTTTTTGCTTCCTTCTCGACTTCTATAAATACAAATCACACCAAAGTCAGAGCCCTCTAGGAATATGAATCTAAAGATCCAGGTTACTTAGCCCTGTGAGGTAAATTCCCATGTTTATCATTCAAAGCTTGAATTGTTGTCAAAGTATAAAAGCCTGTACTAATTCACAATGTATTGGAAAATACAGACCTGACATGAGTTCTGACATACATATTTTGCACTTTTTAATAGCAACATATCTATTAATGTTGAACATTACAAAATGTTTTAGGAATACAATCCTGCACTGCAGCATCAGTGACAATGTCCTTCCTGGACAACATGGATTTAGGGAGGAGGAGGCTGCCATTAGACTAACAAGAGAAAAAGGTTTTACAGCTAGAAAACCCAAAATGTATTTAAAAAACCCCAACTTAGGTAAATTAATTACTTTCAATATCAAAATTCTCTTCACAGAGCACTTTGCTTCCTTCCTACGACACACTTGTTTTCTGGCTTCTATCAGAAAGAGATGAGGATCGATGTGCTGTCATGCTTAATGTGCAGTATCTGCTCTCCTTCAGATTCAAAAACGGGTCTGTATGTCAGAGAATGGTTGACACAAATCACCACTCAGTGGCAAATGTGGAACAAAGAATAGGCAGAGGGAGGAAAACATGGCTGGACAGACGGTGGGTGGACAGTCAACGCTGATTGAGAGCAGGAACCACAGCTTACCAGCACATCAATCACTGGCTTACAGGAACAAAACACAGACGAGGCAGAAACCACACCACTACCACCTATTATTTGATCGGAAATGCGATGAGCGACACACAAGCGTTAGAGAGAATCTTTCTTTGAGGAGAGCGCACAAGTCAAAGTGAACTGAATATAACTACTTTTCAGATATCTAATTCATTTAACCATTATCATATCAATATTTACTTCCACCTACAGTCCCTTTCGTGCTTCTTAATTGATCACTTTTGCTCATCCTGTTTTCTCCCACTTCGTCTTCCACAGCACCACATTCCTCGGTCCACATCACCCTCCTCCTTCCTTCATCAGAGACAATGAAGCTTAGTGGATATTATGCTCATGCATTCTTCTCTTAAGTGCCACCATTATGGTTACCAGATGCACTTATGGCTTTTTAGTCCCATTGATTGGCACAATCAATACGTCATCCAAGGAAAGTTTGGAGACACTACATTAGAGCTGCCAGACGCTCTTAAGGCTTTAAGCAGTCATTTATATGGAGATAGGAGCTAGTTCATTATGTTAATGGACAATAGCAGATGGGATGGGGTTTTGGATCTAAATGCTCTAGACTTGTTTCCATGATTTTCAAGTTTATTATTTTTCCACACGTTTTTTTTGTTTTTCGCTGCCACGATGTGGCTCATTAATGTCACGAATGAGTTCATGCGGGTCTCTGCCATGACCGTGGTAAACAGCATTTTAATATTCATAATGGGGAAACCACTCAAGACAAAAGTGGTCAGCTCATTTATGTCTCTAATTACAGAATAATAACTAGCCTTCCACTGTGTCACCATCATCTATGACAATATGGGTTTTCTTTCCTCTAAGTAGATTATCCCATTAAGCATAGCCTCCTTAACTTGCTTAGCATATTTTAATATTTCAGCTTTAGACACAGCCCAAAATGTCAAGTTGACAAGGCTGAAGTGTTTGACTAAACAGAATGCAGTTTTTCAGACAAAATATTTTCAGAGAGCACTGTTTTAAAAAAAATAGAAAAGAAGAAAAAAAAAACAACAAGAAACTAGGCAGTAAAATCTTTCAGCTGCAGCAAAAGAACCTGGATTTCTGCTGATATTTATGAACGGGTAGAATTATTGACAGAAGTATTTCAATCCTTGCAACAGTATTTATATCAATGAATGTTTCTGGTCTCCGTCGTTAGAATACCTTCCTTTTTTCTTGTCAAGGACTTCCAACTGTGCCACAGCGGCAGATAAG
This sequence comes from Poecilia picta, assembly GCA_033032245.1. Taxonomy (NCBI): domain Eukaryota; kingdom Metazoa; phylum Chordata; class Actinopteri; order Cyprinodontiformes; family Poeciliidae; genus Poecilia; species Poecilia picta. Next base: position 9,075,485 of record CM065375.1, on the reverse strand, counting down.
CACTGATTGCTTTGAAGTCTCCCTAACGGTTTCCACACTAATCTGGCATGTCACACTTGCAATCAGGCTGAAGCAGGTGACACACGACTGAATGGTTAAACAATGGGATGGAGCTTGAGCTTCAGATAAGAGAATTAATATTGATTGCACATGCATGTTGGGCAGATTGTGCCCATTGTGAGTTATAATGCTCTGTTCATTTGCCTGACAGTAATACGTCTATGGTGCTAAATGACAAAGGTGGAAAGTCAACTGGTTGACTGGAAATTATTTTGTGATTTGCAACATGGTTTAAACTTGATAATGAAGTGGTTAGCTCCATTTCAGCAAAAATGCCGTTTTTTTTTGTCATGTTGAAAAATATCATGATATAATTTTTTATTGAAAAGCAAAAAAAAAAATTGACTCGTATATCTTACTTATAAATTACATGCTACTGTACAGACACGTCTTGTGCACTCTTAACTCCAGTAAGCCAAAACAAGTAAATATTTACCAAAGAATATTACGATCTATCTGGACCAAAAATACAATTTTATGTTTATATTTGGAAAAGAAACATAAAATTGTTTCTTTTCACAAATCAAACATCGGTTTTATAAATCCCAATCTTAAGTTCAATGTGAAATTATTAGTTTTGTTCTGCTTGTGTATTTGAAACTCAAGCCATATTTCAGTAACAGTTTCAGAGTATTTGAATTTGCTTTCATATCCAGTCCCATTAGAATAGTTATGACTTCTTTCTACTAAACAAAGTCATGCTGTTATAGCAATGTGACAACCACTTTGTAAGAAAAGCTTTAATTTAGAAATAAAATGGGAATTTTAATATACATTTTTAGCTTGTATTCAAGTATCCAACAGTGTGAAACTGTTATCCTTTCATGCAGAAAAGATAACAGTGCGACAGCTTTGCTGACAAATAAATTGAAATAAATAGCACTTTCATATTGCAAGTACAAAAATAAAAAAACATATATAACTTTCTAATCGAAATTTTATAAGAATGATATGCCATATAAGTCCAAAAAGTTTTCAGTCATTTGCCGATGTTTTTGTGCAACACATTGAGTGAGATAACTAATGTTTAATCCATTTTGCGAGCAGCCATGTTTACACAGTTCAGATAAACTTGCTGACAGGCTCCAATTTACAGAAAAGACATAAATAAAAGGCCTTTCACTCAGTCTGGATAGTGTAAGCAACACCCAAATATAGATTTGTGTGCATGTCTGCGTGCGTGTGTGTGTGTGTGTGCGTGCGCGAGTGAGTGAAAGACAGACACAGAGCGCTAAGAGCTATAACTGCAGGAGTGTTTTACAAGCTCAAAGCTCTGTGCCTGCTCCTCTAATTCAGCACACACATTGCACTTTCAGCAGATCAATGATCCCCTTGTGCCTCACTCACAATCTCTCTTCTCACACCCAACCACATGCACATATACCTTTTAAGGTGCACAAACTGGCGCGCACACACCACCTACACCCATATATACAATTCTTCTCATTTCACCATCCCTTCACTCCTGCTCCATTTCTCATGTTCTCATACCCTTCTTTTTTTTTTCTTTTCCATCCCTTCTTCTCACTGAAGCCCTGAGCAATTACTCATCAAGACTCCAGAGAAGCCTTTAAGTGAGAGGGGAGGGAGCAACAAAGGCTAGGAAAAAAAAACACAAAAAAAAAACAAGGAGATGGAACAGTAGAGATAAATGTGAGGGGAAAAGAAAACTGCCCGTCACTGACTGCGGCAGAGCACCTCAAAACATCTGTTCTTAAATAAGCAGGGTTGACCCATCACACAGGCATGTGCAACATATGCATGGTTCAATGCAAGTGTGGATCACGGTGGAATGACAGAACATCATTTATTCTTTGGGGAGAGTAATATGTCCACTGCAGCTGTTCTGCACGTGCCCTCTAAACCAAACCCATCTACAACGATCCCCTGGACCGGCCTATGCTGGTCAACAGAAATCCAAAACGAAACATGAGTCAATTGTTTATTCTGTGCACAAATATTGATCTTTGAAGAACTGGCTAATATTTAGAAGGAATCCATTGCTTTTTCTCTGCTAAGGTAGTTATATTAGTGCCCTCTTCTGGACATTCAAGTTGTATTGTCAAAAAAAGGGGGGAAAAAAAAGAGCGAAAGTGTGTAGAGTTAGTTTTTTAAATAATATCTATACTTTCAAGTACAGAAAGCACAACTTATCACAAATGCACTATGCACATCATGAGTATTACAAAGAACATTTTGTTGTTTGTCTTCAACTGTAATGAATACACTCCTTGCATGCCAATAACACTCAGCCTGTTGGCTCACGTCTGACTGCAGAAGCACCTCACACTGTAATACAGTACATTTAGTAACGTCAAGCAAACATACCATTAAGTAATTGTTCTCCAAGTCAAAGTTGGTTATAGTGACAGTCTGCTGTTTTCAGAGATTATTTTTTAATGACCATTTTGAGACAAAAAATACAGTGAAACACATAAAGCACAACAGTGAAATGATGCCGTTATGAAAAGCTGATCAAAGTTGTATTTAGAGAAATTATTTTTACATACTTTGGATCAATAAAGTTTGGGCAACATTCTGGTTTTGAAAAAAAAAAAAATACTTTGTCTATAAAAAGAGTCTAGGTTATATTTTCCAGGATGAAGCTGAGCAGTGGTGAACCATTCGCCAAGTATCGGAGCAGAACCTACAATAAACACTGAAAACACCAACTGTATGCGTTTGTCCCTGCAGTCTCTGCTTTCGCTAAGCTCTAAGGTTGATCCATTTAAAGCACAATGAAGGATTACATTCTCATCTGGCCACTGGCTTCGGACTGCGGAGGAAAACATTACAGCTCCAACATTAAGTTGGCAGACACAGCCTCGCTGTGTTTAAACGTCGGCATCTTTTCCCATTTTCATGAACGACAAAGAACAGGATGCAAATGCGGTTCTACCAATGCGTGCCTCCTGTATGTGTGAGGTTATGCGTGGGAGACTCAGGCGTGTCATCCCGAAGGCAGGTTAGGGGGATAAAGCCCCTCTGTAATGTGGAGTGGTTGTGAATTGGTTTTGGCTGTGGTCTAGATCTCATCACAGACACCTTCTCACTTTCACCACAAGATACCCAAAAAAGGAGGGATATGCTTTTCATTGAGGCAGCACACAACACACTCAGTTTAGAGCGATGCGAACCAGACCTTTGGCCGTCCTACTGGTGTCAAGAGTATAAACAAACAAACCCAGATCCTCTCACAATATCCCCATCATTGTGTCATTCATAACCACCAAATTATTTCCGATGCAATGCTGAATCTCCTCGAACAAAGACCCTCTCCACTGCTTGTTGAAACCTGTGAAATGCAACTCCGCAACCAAACAACCTAGCCATGTCTTCTTGCGTGCAAGCACACAGCTACAGTTTCACAACGTCCAAACCCCCCACAAAGAAAACGACAGTTGCAGCCTGTCCATCCGGAAGCATTCAGGCCCCTGATTAAACCAGTGCTTATTGGTAATTAAACACAGTGCTTTGTGGCAGCATCCAGAAAGCTGTAAAGGATTCCACCTCCCCATCACATAAACACCCACCCAACCCACCTCCACTGGCACGGTGCCGTCTCCTCTTCTTCTCTTTTTCAGCCTTTCAGGCGGCCGCAGGTGGCACAATTGGCAGTAATGTGTTCTAATTGTTGGCAGCGCTGCCTGGGTAAAGATACGTAGTGGAAAACGGGAGCTTGGATGGAGTGGAAGGACTGGGTGGAGTGTGGGGGGTAGACTGGAGGCACTTTATAAATGGATGGAGGAAGGAAAGAATAAAAATAAACAAGCAGAGGCAATAGAGCAATGTTTTTGGGTAAAATAATGCAGGACATGTGACATGAATAAAAATGGAGAACATCTGAATAGGGGATTAGTGGCAGAGAGAGATGGAATAATAAAAACCCACAGAGGCAACTGTTCATGTCGTGTCCAAATGTTTGCTTCACTGTAGTTTTGTAGAAAAGGTCTCCAGGTTTAAGGCTAAACTAAAACTGCAGAGACAAGAACAGTATAAGCTGTGGATTTCATGTTGCAATGGTGATGCACAAGTCCAAGTAGATCAGTTCAAGGCCTTAAAACCGCTCAATAAAAAATGCTGATGACAAAGTGGAGAATGTCCAGTTTAAACAAAGATCCATAACTGCAACAACTAGAAATTATCTAACATTCACATTATAATACACAGTCCAGTCACATTAATGTGACCACCACGTACTTTCCACTTCAGAGTTAAATAACCAATCACAGAAGGCAGGTGGCAGCACAGTGGAGTTGAGCGTATATAAAGGGTGTGTGTGGGCTTCGGAAAACATTTCAATCGTTGGCGTAATGCAGAAACGAAGCGATTTATCCGACGTCCAAAAGGGCATGATCATTGGCTTTCGGGCCAAGGGTGGAAGCATTTCCGAAACGGCTGAGTTTGTGAACTGTTCGCGTGCCGCCGTGGTAAAAGTGTACCGTGCATGGCAAAATGGGACTGTCCAAAATCAACGACGTGGCAAATGTGGTGCACCACGGGCCATAGATGACAGAGGCGAACGACGGTTGCGGAGATGCGTTCGGGCAGATAGACGGGCTACCGTTGAGCAACTGACCACTAAAATGAACCAAGGGGCTACCACAAGTGTCTCCCAAACCACTATTCAGCGAACATTGCTGCGTCTGGGCCTCCGAAGCAGACGCCTGGTTCGTGCACCTATGCTGACTGGTGTTCATCGACGACGAAGGCTAGAATTTGCACGCCAGTACAGCAGCTGGACGTCCACTGAGTGGCGACAGGTAGCGTTTTCAGATGAATCGCGTTTTATGCTCCATCGGACAGATGGACGTTGGCGTATAAGGCGTGAAACCTCTGAAAGGAACCACCCTGCAACCATTGCAGGAACGGTCCAAGCTGGAGGCGGGAGCATTATGGTCTGGGGAATGTTTTCCTGGCATTCTCTGGGTTCACTGATTATTGTGGAAGGCACGATGGATCAATACAAGTACGCATCTGTCCTTGCGGACCATGTCCACCCCTGCATGCGCATTGTTTTTCCTCAGGATGATGGCATCTTCCAGCAGGACAATGCGAGGTGCCATACAGCTGCCAGTGTACGTGCGTGGTTCGAAGAGCACCAGGATGAGTTTACCGTCCTCCCCTGGCCAGCAAACTCACCTGACTTAAACCCAATCGAGCATCTGTGGGACCATCTCGATCGAGTTGTTCGCGCCATGGATCCTCAACCGCGTAATCTAGCGCAGCTGGCCACGGCATTAGAGTCGGCATGGCTCAACATCCCAGAGAAGACCTTCAGGGACCTAAGTGACTCTCTTCCTGCACGTCTCGTAGCAGTTCGCTCTGCGAAAGGTGGTTATTCTGGCTTTTGACAGATGGTCACATTAATGTGACTGGACTGTGTATTAGTGTATGAGAAGAGTGAAGAAAATTTGGGTTTTTGCAATAGATATCCATCTATTTATCAACTTCTGCTCTGCAACAGCAATACTTTTCCACTCATTCTTAGGAATCACAATGAATTCCCAAGTCACAAAACCTATGTAGTCCTACCAGAAAGTTCTGGTACACAATTGGTTGAATTCATCAACCTCGTTCTTTTCAATGAGGAGAAGCAATTCTACTCCAAGCTGAGTCAAGAGGAAAAGCCCCTCGCCTCATCTCCAAGCCTCAAACATAATATTGCCTTTGCATGTTTTTTTTTCCAAGTATCCTACAATTGTTGAGTCTTCTTTGTCTTTTTTTATAGTTGTTAATATTGGGCTGACAGACAAAAAAATCATCCAATTGTCATCACTGCATTGCCAATAAAAACTATGTCAAACTTCTAATATGCAGTTGCAACCCTATAAAATACTGTAAGGTGACTGAGACTCCCCAACAGCGACTGCTATGTCTGAGACATTAGCACGGCACCTCTTTGGTAAAAATGACATCTGGTTTCTAGAAGGTGTTTATGTAGCAGAGATTTATTTGTCAAACATTAACATCAAGACACAATATCAAGATATATGAAGCCAAAATAAAATGCTTGAACCAATTAGGTATAAATGTAATTTCAAGACCTACAAGGTATGTCAAAACAACTTTAAGTTATTAAAATTCAAATAAAAAGATGGGAGAAGATTAAAAATTAGCTACTTGCAGTATCAGTCAGCGAGATACTTAAAAATTACATATCAAAAAGTATTTAAAAAACTAACCGTTTCGTGGCAAATTAAAGGGGTTTACACAAAGCCTCGCTGACAGACAAATGCTACGCGTAGTCACAAGCCTGAAAATGCTAAATTCATATTACCATCTTTAACCTGCATATGCAAACACATTCAGCCAGATTTGTATCTCTCTGCAGTGGCTGCTCAAGCTGTTGGGTCGTGTCCGCATGCAGATGGGAAGTTTCAGAGAAAAACAAAACCCACTGGAATGAAAACTGTGCTGAGCTCCTGAGAAAACTCTCATATGCTGCAAGGAGCTGCTGCAGCGTTGCCATGGCAATGATGAAGAGAGCATGAAGTGTTGGAGTCGGAGTCTCAAGGTTACTCAATCTATTCATGTATTAATAATACCACTCCTTTTATGAAAGAAATATAACATTCCTTCTAAGAATGATGAAAATAAACTATCAGATATCACAAGTCAGGGTTCAGGTCCAGAGGAGAGACAGAAATTACAGAGGGATGGGTGGGGACGAGGCGAGGAATTTTAACTGCATATTTTCATTAACAAAACATCAGTTGATGTAGTCTTATTTGAGAATCATACGTTAAAGTTCTGGAATTGTATTTGATTTTGTAAGAAAACAGAAAAAGCCGGAAAAAGTAGAAAATATTCAGGCGAAAATATGGGGGCATGTCAAGACGCAGGGAGTAACAAACAGGAATAGTAATGGTATCGTGTACAAGAAAATGATAAGGTCAATGCTCCTGTGCCTCCCACGGTTCAAGTGTTCACCATTTTTTCCCCCAACATGTTTGTGTCAGAGGTTAAGCAGTGGGTGAGAAACTAGTTACAGTGTTTATGGCTGGGGAAGCAGGGCTCAGAAAGCCTGTGGAGATTTCAAGATTTCAGTTCAATTCCTGAACACACTTAGCTTAAGAATACACTGCTAGTAAAAATCCTCACATGTATGCAGTGTTTCCTTTAAACACATGGGTATGACAACATGGTCAAATGCCTTACTATAGTGCTAAATAGCCCTAAATATCTTGAATCTGCTGCAGTGCTTTATCTTGTTTTGGTTCTTTCTTTTTTAAATATGATCCTGAAAAACTTTCCAACATGCCTGCTTTGGTCTTTTTTTATTTCCAAGCGTATTATTCCCAAAAGTTATGAGTTTAATTTAAATCCAACATTGCAAATGTATGTGGTCTGGTAAGTTCTTTATTTTTTTAGAGAAGATGCCATCTTCAGGCAATCTTTCCAAACCAACTGAATAATACTTTTCTACTAGGGGCCATCATAAACGTTAATAATTGACATATAAAGTGAGGCCTCTAGAATCTCAATTGCAGTTCTTACATTATTTACACCTTCTTTGTGGACTGTCAGTTCTGACTTTGTGGTGAATAGGAAGAGAGAGGTCCACACAGGTGTCATTTGATTTTCCAATAACTCTATGCTAATTGTCAAACTGAAATTGTAATGAAATATATAGTAATTGTGTGTTTAACTAACATTGTATATGATATCCCCTTTTGAAAATATACATCTAACAAAATAAATATACATCTAACAAAATAAAGAGAAAGGTATAGATGACAAGTTACATTATATTTCTCAGTTTAAAGAAGTGATTTGTAGTAGATGGTGAGATTACATTTTACTAATAGGAAAGGGGGAACTGTTCCTGGAATAGGGCAATAAATGAGTGGAAAAGGAACGTTATTTTCACTGGATAACCAATTGTATGCAAGCTTATTACTTAACTGAGCAACTTGTGGTCAATTCTCTTTTCACTCCTTTTCTTTACAACATAAGTTGCTTTTATCAACCCCTCATTCTCCCTCTGTCTCTTCCATCTGGAGACCAGATAAAGCCAAGCTATTGTGGACTGCATGTGTATGTCTGTGCTCTAGGCTCCCCATTCTATAGCAGCCTCTATCTCCGAGTTCTGCAGTATTCACTGATCCCTGACCAAACTGCTGCAGTAACTGTACAGCCCTCTCCATAATAAATTCATGACATTAAAGAGCTTATGGTTACCCATGAGGAATATAACAAGGGTAAACAGCCACCGCTGTAACAAAATTAAACCTTTTGGGCAAATAACTGTGGCAAATTCAATTAGGTTTCTGGAGCCTATGGGACTGGGAGCATTTCATTTATTTTGACAATACCAAACGAAACTTGCAGCTGGAAGCGTTGTGCATGCAGTGTGAAAATGGCCACAGCTGTTATATGAAGGTTTCCGTGATGTGAAGTTATCCAATATGCAAATATTCAGAAATCATTGCTTGCAAAAAAAGAGAAAAAACACTGAATGGTTCAAATTCTGGTGTCACCCTGAGGAACACTTTGGGCTCCAACCATGACGCTGAACAAGTTTAAAAGAAAAAACAAAGATTTACTCATGACCTACACAAAAAGCATTTTAAGTTAGATTACAAAATGGTGGGCAAAAACCTTTTTTTCTTCTTCTTTAGCGCCTCAGCAGCATTTCCCCATGTTTGTTTGAACTGCATAACTGACTCATAAACAGGGTTTCAAACACCATAATTAGAGCGACCCAGGTAAGTTTAAACTGCTTTAAATCCAGTCTAATGCTTTTGTTTTCCTCTGCAAGAAAGCCTTGCATCTTCACTGAACTGATTCTCACTTATATCATTTCAAATAGTCAATTACTTTCCTAAAATGTTACAAAACTATTAAAAAACTTTAAAAAAAAATTTACAAGAAAAACAAAAACTTATTTTCATTCTAGAAAATAAATCTTTTAAGATATTTTTGGTTTAATTAAGAAAACGTTGGAAGTGACACATCAGGCATGAACCACTAAGACAGGCAATTTCCCTGTTCTCTCCTCTCTTCTATAAACTACTAATTGATCTCCAGGGAGTCAGGCTGCTTAAACTATTCGGGAACAGAGAAGACTGTACCCAAACCTTTAGCAGAGAGTGGAAGGGATCTGGATGAGTAATGAGCTGCGAGAGTGGACTAGGGCTCTAAAATCTTAACTTTGACTCAAAGTCAGCCTGTGCTATTTAATGAAGTCATTATCACATTTTTTGGAGCTGAATCCTTGTTGTCAGAGGATACACAGCTTATGTGATAAATGTGAATTTAAGAGTCGAATCTTGAAATTTTTGCTTTTCGCTTGGATTCAAATTTTCTCCTAGTTTATACAGCATCACTAATTGGATTGGGTATTCTATCATCAACTATATAAAGAAGCATTACACAGCTTTGATTTCTGACTCCACAGATTTAAAATTCAGATGTCTCTCCGGTTATGAATGAAAATAAAGACTGGTTGGTTAAACATGTTGGTTGTTGTTGCCTACAAGCAGTATGTCTACACTACACCATTAATCTTATGTAAAACTTAAATAAATAATAAAAAAAATGTGCTACATTTTAATAGTAAGAGTATATCTGATTCCCAGAAAACTGATCAGAATAATGTTTAAGTACATCTGAAGTAAAGCTAAAGCTTTAGCTGTTCTTATGCACAATGCAAGTGAAGTTTGTCTGTAGCTGGAATCGTTTCCCCTTGACATGCAGCCACCATTACTTTTCTCCAAAATTGTAAAAAACAAATTTTCCTCTTTTTTTCTAATTATTTATCAAATTTTGCAACAAAATGTTGCAAAAGTTCATATTTTCAAAAGTTTTTATACCCAGTACAAGAGCAAAACAAAAAAACAGACAAATTTGCTATAATGGCTGGGGAAATGGGTGGAAGGTGTCACAAAGTCACAAACTGTAAACAAAAACAGTGGAACAGAAACTGTTTTCCTCAGCTTAATGGAAAGGAATCTCAGGAGACGGTACAACTTTTCCAAGATGGGGAAAAGTGTTTGGGGGTGAAGGAGGAATGGAAAAAGATTGGCCATACTTGTACCTGCAACATGAAATGAGTAAAAAACTTACTTGGGTAGTTTTTTTCTGCAATCAGAGTGAGTTTATATTTGTAAAATTTTGTGCACGCATACTTGTGTAGACATCTTGCTGCCCTACTGGTATTAGTTAACTATTACCAGCAGATTAACAATAATTATGCCATCAACAATACTGATTGAAGCACTTCATTCTTTCTCATTTAGTAAATTCAGTCAAGCTGAACAGCTGGCATTATTCTTTTTGTTTCAGCCTGGAATAATACTACAGCAGGAAAAACATTAATTTGACTTTTTACACATAATTACCAAAAGTGTAAATAGATGTGGTGTGCACTGTACACACACTCCCATTATTACAGGAAAACAGATGAAGACAGGGGGCGGTGGGGGGGTGAAAGAGGGACCGCTCCAAAACAACACAAGATCAGGCAAGTCAGTGACTCACCTTTTTTACTATCATGGGAGGCATGTACAGCAATAAACAATGGAAGAAAAATCCCTACAGGTCACAAAGGGGAATCCCAGCGTGTTTTGGTGTGAGCACATGCAAGATCACACACAAGTGTTGCTATATGTTCTCATTGTGGGCATCTATCACAACAAGCTGCTGAATTATTCAGAGGTACAAAATAAAGAAACATCCTTCTGCATGCTGAAAAATAAATGGCCTCATAAATGATGGAGAGAATGAGGAGCTACAAAGTTCTGCTGTAACAAAAGTAACTTCCATTCATTTTTTTTGTTTTTTTTTGTTTTGAGCTCTTGTATTTTTGAATATTCATGTGGATCTCATAGCCCTTTTTGGACAATACCTTGCTTGGAGAATTGAGAAATATTTCTGTTTCTCGTAAAGTAATAGCGAAACTCAAATCAACAGAGATAAAAATAAAACATTGGTCAGGACTCATAAATGCACAGAGGCCTTGCTTTATGTACAAAAGTCACTGAAAACACGATGGCGGAGATATGAATGGTTTTCAAAAAGACAAAAGTAAATGGGGAAAAAAATGGGAGCCAACGGAGAACTGGAAATGAAAAGACAAAGGTAATAAGGTAAGATAAACACAGATTTTTCTAAAAGTGTAGAAACACACACACACACACACACACACACACACACACACACACACACACACACACACACACACACACAAGGACATAGTTGAAACATATGGTTCCTTCGGCACCAGCTGGAGACATCTGGTGCCAAAACTCCACAGGTCAAACCAAGTGACATGCTCCCTGAAGTGTAGAAGGAAGTGCACATGTGCCTTGTGTGCCAAATGATTAAAAATGTCACTATGACAAGCATAATGTACCCACACAAAAACATATTTAAACACGTGGAGAATACATAGTTGCCAATCCAAAAACACCACCAAAAAAATCACAAGCAGAATAAAAATAAAAACTATGTAAGAAAAAAATGAACATTTCATCCACTTTACACATCTAAAAGCGAGAAACATTTTTTTTTCAACCAATAACACACCTTTTTGTCAGTCCCATAAGCTGTTAGTTACTAATTTGTTATTCAGCCCGAAAATTATATTTATTCATATATAAAATGATGAATTTACACATCTGAGTAACTTAAAAATATTCTAAATATTTTTATAACAGATAATTCTTGAGTTTGTTCTTAAGGCGGTAATTAAAAACAGTGTGTGTTGAATTATGAACACACAATGTGGCATGCATAATAACTATTTTTGAGCAGGAACATGGGAAATAGTTTTAAAAAATGCATGTCAATGAAATATTCTCACTTTTGCAAATTGAAACAATTTCAAAGGATCTTTCATGCTAATTCAAAAGTGTTTTGAATTGAACAAGGCAGGTTTTGTTTCATTTAATATGGCCAGAATTATTACATTTTCTGGGGATATTTTTAAAACTGGAATAAAATGTCCTTTTGCAAAACTTTAGCCTGAGAAAGTAACAGGCAGCATTTTGCAACTTTTGCTTTTGTGAGCACAGCAGCATCGAGATACAGAGAGCTGGTGGTGAAAAGGTCAACTTAGCTGTGACTAACATCCAGTAGTCATCATTAAGCAGCTAATTAGATGAATAAAATCAGTGCATACTGCAATGAGCAATTCACTATAAATTAATGTCACAAAAACAGATGCTGTGAACTACAGAAAGCAGATTCCAAGGCTTTAGCTGTACTACTAAAAGCAAATAGTCTTCTGCAACTCCATTTTTTACATTCGGATTTCTTTGGCATCATCAGAAAAGCTGAAATTCTGCATGTTATTAACTGCATGTTTATAAACTGCAAACGACTCCTTCAGTCAGATTTGTCTGTGAAATTACATGGAACCACCAGAAAATAAATTAATTCTTAACGAGTCATTTCACCACATTGCAAAGATCCTGAGGAGTAGAAGTGAGATGTACGTGATTGAGATTTTTTTTAAAGCATAAAGTCAAAAAGCACTTCATAAATGAATAAAATAAAATTAATGATAAAGTAACATGTTAAATGATAAAGTAACGCGTTTTTAGAACCGCATGGCGGCGTTAACGGCAACTCTAACTGGGAACAGAGAAGACTGCAGAAACTCCTTTGGGGACAAAATATCAATCGCTGTCAGAATCCTGAACATCATCACTGGTGAGTAAGTTAAGTGAGACACAATCATATTAATGATGGGAGCCATGTGCTGATTAAATCTAGAATGGATTCATTGATTCAAACTTCATATCTGAAGAAAATGTAGCTTAATGAAAAGTTTCTTTAATCTCATATTAAACATGTATTTCTTCTTTGCAAGCTGCATTCCACACATTTATGAGAATAGATTTTTAGAATAGTTTTGCATGTCTAACAAAGAATTCAGAAAATGAAGTCTAGATAAATTAAGGGAATGAAAAACAAAAGGGGATTTGATAAAGCTCCAGAAGACTTGTTCATTATTGAAATAATCTTTTAGATTTTTTTTTTTTTTTGCACTTCAGTTAACACAATGTAGCTGGTGGAAGTAAGGAACTAAATAAAATTCAATAGATCTTACAGGTAATATTAACAGAAAGGTAAAGACGATTTTCATAGCCTGATTTCCCCTCTAGACACCTTCACACAAAACAAACAAAATATCTCAGCTTGTTTCACAACACAGTGAAATTCCTGCCAAATAAAATCCAGCCAAAACATACATGCTATGTCCCAAAAAATCCCACTTTTAACAGAATTCCCTCAATTTTAAGCAAATGACTTTTTAATCAGACTGCAGAATATAAAACTACAGGAGGCATCCCAGCCTCCCAAATTCTTTTTTTTATTCAATAACCTTATTATAGCAGTAAAAATCATGAAGCTCCAAGATTAATTTTCCTTCGGCATGACTGTGCTTGTAATTAGGTGGCGGGTTTACACAAGAATTATGATTGGCTGACAGCTTCAAGCACAAACAGAACCAGAGATATGATTATTGCATTGGTTGTCCAACTTCGCTCATTAGGTAGAAGATAGACATGCAGGCAGGGCCCAATAAAACTGTGTGAGCGCACAAGACAGAGAATTATGTGTGTTTTCTTCAACCATCTTTGAGCTCATTAAAAGACCAGCCTGAAAACAGAAGCCAGGAGTGAAAATCAGGCATGTTATGGATCAACTTATCAATGCTCAAGATAATTTTACAACTAAAAAAAACATTCACATAAAGAATGAGGTCATAAATAATAAATAGTAAGCAGAGGAGACTAAATTAAGAAAGGATGAAATAAAATATACTTAAGTCTTAAATGTGTCAAGACTACAAACAGTTTTTGTAAAACAACTTTTATTACAAGATCTTTAAAATTACTTTTACAAAAAATGTCTGATTTTCTGTTCACTACATATAACTGCTGACCTTGTACTTTGGCTAGCAGTGTCTCCTTAGAATGCCTAATTTATAACAAGTTTATTTTTTTCCCAAAACAAGTTTATTAAAATAGTGCAAAATCTGACTCATCCGACCACTGCAGGTGGAGCTGAGGTGAACCTGGACATTTCTACATAGTCTGGTGTGTAAATCTTCCTCAGAGTCCTTGCTAAGGTTATTCAGTCATTAACTTTCAAGGATTAAAAGATTCATGCATGAGAAACATTGTGTCAACATGTTTTAATTAGACTGTGCAAGCTTATTATGTTGCATTTATCCCAAAAAAAATGGAGGATGTTTTTTTTCATCATTTTTTAACATCTTCTTCAAGTTGCCATGTTTACCTGAGATAATGAAATAAAAAAATCTAACAGTTTCAGCTTAATTGCTTAATATGGAACAATAAGAATAGCAAATTTCAATACCCCCCACTGCCCCATAATTTTAGAATGAATTCTGTTTAGTCAGGAAAAACAAAAGATGACGACAAACAATCCTTACAACTTGTATAACTACTTTTCTGGATTATTTAGACCGCTGAAGAGCACATAATGTAGTTTACTGAATTTAATATTGTACTTAACAGCATGACAATTAACTTAAAATAATCTTTAATTATCTGCTCGTGTGTATAAGTACAGTGGGGGGCTTGATAATCATACGGTGAACAGACTGCACTCATATCGTTCCTGCCACCAAAATAAAAGGAGACAGAAAAATGAAAGACGAGCAGAAACAATAACGGGTGAGTGAGGACCTGTGTTAGCATATGCATTCACACCCATGTGGGTTAGAGCCAGTAAGCACATTTGCTGAACCCATCATTAAGTTCTCTCCCCTTGTGGTTAATGTCAGGGTCTAGACAGGAAGACAAAGCCTGGGCCCTTCCTCCACAACGCAAGGGCCTGGGGGAGACAGCCGAGATGGGACGGCACATCCTGGGTGACAGACAAGGGGAAAAAAGAGAGGGGGGGCAGCCTAACATGGTGATATAAGAAGGCTAGTTTGATTTATGAAGACAGATGAAACTACAGTATCTTCATCCTTGTTATGGAGCAGGAAATGAGCAAAGGGTAGCAAGCTGGCGTTTGGAGGGGTTGGGCTAATTAGAGAGAGACACACACACGTGTCCCATCATTGAGTAGGTCTCCTGGGTAGAGAGCAGCTCCATCAGTAGCCAGCTGCAGGTACAGGGGTCGTGTGTGAGTGCAGGTGCCCGTGCACAGCTGCACTTTTATCCTTTGCACTCTGACTCATTAATTCTGACGGTACATTAAAGGCTCTGTTGGCACATGTAAAGCACAGACAGACATCTCTACTGAATAATGGCAGCCCCGAGGGCACGGCACATTATCTGAACACAGGAAACACTGATACATGGAGTCATTGTTGAAAGTTTTCGTGTAATTTTTTTTTTTTTTTGACTTTGCCCTTTTTTTTCCATTCTCTAAATTTACTGAATCTAAAAAGATTTTCACTGAAAAAATGTCTAGGACTGCCAGTGGCACAATGAAGTTGTCCTAAGGCACAGATCATAGAAAAGAGATACAGTGTACATTATGAATACAGTTTTGAATCTTCACACCTTGTATATTCTTGAAAAACAGATGATGTTCGGAATCAGCAAATCTGATAACTCATCCAAAATGTTGAGTATTTTTCCAATCAGTCTTCTGTCGTATAGAATTGTTATTGTGACAAAAATCTACACTCTTTTTGTTGGGTATTGCTATAATCAATACCCAACGAAAAGTATAAATATACATTTTGTTCATGGAAAAATAGTAGAAACATTTATTCAATGTTTTGAATAAATCCAGTGCTTGTATTTTGAAGAGCAAGACATTTAAAATCAGGTAACAACATTACTGTGATGTCTCTCTGATACATAATGACAATCCCTTTTTTTTCTGCCAAAAACCTTTCCAGTTCTGGTACAAGCTGTGATTCAGCATAGGAACCACTTTGGCTGAAAAGAAATATGACGGTCCTTGAGTGACCTCGCAAAATCTCAGATTAAAGCCCAGATACCATCTGTGCAAAGCCCTGAAGATGTCTGATCCAAGACTCGCCCCATCCAAAAACTTGATAGGATCTGCCAGAAAGAATCAAATGAACACAGAGTCCAAGAATTTAAAGTGTGTACCGACTTACCAGGGAATCAAAGCTGTGACTGCTGCTACAAGGACCTTGCACAAACTACTGACTAACCACTCCTGCTCGAAAGAGCAAAAGGAGTAGTTCAACTCAATTTGACAAAAATATTTTGGCGTAAATACGAAAATAAATGTTAAAAGACGCAGGGAAGCTATCAAACCGTGGGGTGCATCATGCCCAGCAGGCTATGAAACGTGATGCACCTTGAAAGTGAGTTGTGAGTGACGCCTAAGCTCCAGTGAAGCATTCAATCCATTTAATCCTTGCTGACCTAGGAATCAGACCCAGTTTAGTCACATCTGTCATCAAAACCAACAGTCTGTCCGCCATTAAAAGGATTGCAATATTTATTTTAAAAATGTGACAAATCTAGACAGGTCTTTGCAAAGATTAGGCTCCAGTAGGCTCACAAGAGGAAAAACGCCGAAGTTGAATCGCACAGATTTAAAATTACCAATTAAGATTAAACGTTCATGCATATAAAAAAAAAAAAAACAGCTTTGCAGATATTTTTGAAGCTCCAAAACATGTTCCCGACAGCAGTAAACAAATCTGATAATGTAAATATGAAAGTAATGTTAATAGGAACATTTCAAAGGAAGTCTCTAAGGGTAAGAAGGAAAAACTGAAGAACGTGAAAGGAGAATTGGGGGAAGGGGAAAATGTATGGGTGAACAACAGCTGGTGGGATTACTGTTTAATAAAAGCCATCGAATGCGTGCCCTCCCTTATGCCCCCCCACAGAGCAGACCAAAAGACATTGCTCCGCAGAGTCCAATAACCCAACATCAGAGTGAAGCCACCACCCCTGGGGACCAGACGCCAGGCACCTTCTACCACAATGCCAAGGCTCCACATATCCCACTGGGGATACCATGCCTCCAGGGCATGCCGTACGCATGTCTGCAAGGGTGTTCTCCTTATTATCCAATGTTGCATATCCTTAGAAGGTGCATATGTATGTGTGCAAGAAAGGTACAGATAAACAGCTGTGTTTATTTGCACGTGTGTACGTGTTTATTTGTGTGCATTCTGTCTGTCAGTTTGAAAATGGAGGGGGGGCATCAGATAAGCTACCTCATTTGAGCTGCTTCAAGAGGAGTGAAAAGAGCCATGGGGAGGCTTTCATCGCTGAGACGGAAGAAAGAGACAGAATCAAGAAGGAATGAGTGTGAAAGAAGATGAAAAGGGAGGGTGAGAGGGTAAAGAAAAGGGAGAAGAAGAAAGTGAGATAAGGAATGAAAGAAATAATCCAAGAGGATGTTTATCTTGGTCCCGCTGACTTTGGACAAAAGGGGCCACCAATATGTGCTGCCCCCTACGGGTAGCAGGAAATTGAGCAGAGAAAACACAAGTTCTCAGAAAAAAAAAAATGCATGTTAGGACTTTGCTGTATTGGTCCTATTACTGTCTCCCAAAGACAAATCGCTTAATTAAACATGAGCCAAGTGCTTTCTGTCTGCTGCTGTATGTCTGGATATACAGTGTGTGGTGTGTGTGTGTGTGTGTGTGTGTGTGTGTGTGTGTGTGTGTGTGTGTGTGTGTGTGTGTGTGTGTGTGTGTGTGTGTGTGTGTGTGTGTGTGTCAACTATGCATTCGTTTCATCTTTATACATGGCACAAGCAGACCATTTGCAAGTAAGATTCAGCATTTAATGACACGGGAAATCATCTAAATTTATTTGAGGCCAGAACAGAGAGGAAAAGAGCCTGCTGAAGTTGCAGATCAAAAATGCGTAAAATTGCACGTACATGAGGCTTGGAGAGCTTCTCAGTTTAAAATGACGGAATGTTTGTTGGACTTTACATTTCATAGATGACGGAGACAAAATGATTCAGCTCAAATAAATCTCTGCAATTTATCCAAAACATCACCTTGGAAACAACGAAACGTCTCCAAGGTGATACCATTCTTTGTTCTAAAGTATTGGATAAAACAAAGTATTGCATAGAGAACAAGTTTGTAAAAGCAATATGAAAAACTGTGTCAAAAGGTTCAAGAAGTTTGGATACTTTTTCCAAGACATGCAAGATATTTTTTGATTCTTCTATCCAATGAGATCAAATGTATATGTTTTACAAAACACCCTTATTGCACTAATCTATAAAATAAATTTCAAACTATCAAAAAGAATCATTAATTAATGAATAAGACAAGGTTTGAATGAGAACCAAGTTCAATCTTCAAAGAAGTAAACATCCAATTAAGGTATATTGGTGAACAAAAAGCCTCAGTTTAAAACCTTCTCCCATGGCAACACCCCCATCAAAGTGTGTTGTTACTATGCAAGTGCCATCCAACAACAAAAAAAAGTCCTTAAGAGAAAAGGATATGAGGGACAGTGGGGAAAAGGCAGGAGGTGGCTGTTGTGTTTGTAATGGTCTGCATCCATCACACTAATTGGAAATAAACAACAGCTCATTGTTTGGAGAGCATTAAATCAACCTCTAATCAACTCTCGACACCGAATGGTAAAGCTCTGCCACTGAGGATACTTTCCACAGAAATAACTGAAATAGCTTTAAATGAGGAAGTTTGTGTGTATGTGTAATAACGGGAGTGAGAATAATCCATTGCATGCGCTTGATAACCTTTTGCATTCACAGAAAATGGGGCTCATTACACATCACACTAGGGAGTAATTGGACAGAGCTTTTTCACACAGATATTTAAATTCATATTAATATGATGATAACCTTAACATAATTTACAAATGGCCTCTGAGGTGAGCACAAATGGCAAGAAAATATTTGCAAATCTTATGTGTGCTTTTAAAACAGAAGAGACTTGCATAAGAAAGAATGAGACATGTCAATAATCCTGACTAAGGAAAATATTTGCTAAACAACAAGTTGTTATTGTTGGATATGATGTGGATACCATAGTTTATACACACATATGTGTTCCAGTGCTTACATCTGAGGTCCAATACGGTCAGGACTCTCCAGTAGTAGAATCTAAGCAAAGCTCATGACCCACAAAATGCCCTTAAACCAGTAAACAGGAGTACGACGACAACACAAACGAATGTTTTATCTCTTCCAACAATTATTGTACAAATATGTTTCACTAGTAGCCAAAAATGCCTATTTTCAAAAAGTATGATAGTATATGTAATGCCATTTCAATAAAATAAGAGTTGCTAAGCTCTGCTAACACTAACTAATTCAGAGAAAAAAATGTGACCCTCTTTAGCTGACATGTGAAACACTGGTGTTGTTTGGAAGTACAGAGAAACTGACAGCAAAAAACAAAATACTGGTTGCCACATGCTAGCAGTGCTAATAGCAAAAATACAATATAACGCTGTGAAACTGATGTTTGACAGCAACTTAGTTCTGCACAAAACAATAGTGTTTAATGAGGAGTGGAGAAATGCTGTACCAAACAGTAATGAAACAAAATAAACCAGTGTGCCCCATTCAATTACTCTTCTGTTTAGTTGTAAAGATACAGGAAGCTAATCTAGTTAAAGATTAGCTTCCTGTAAGCTACACTTACAGGAAGCTACATGTGTGCCTTTTTAAAGCACACATGTAAGAGAAAATAAATTGTATCCTTATATCCACTCAAATTATTGGTTTTGTTATAATTTTCTAGTAGTACTTAATCATGTATTTTAGACTTCCAAGCCTTTTAAGGCTACGTAGAAATCCAGGACTTTGGATATTGTTTTTCCCTAGCAAACGTATTGCAATACATGAAGGTATTATACCCCAAACAATGAATTTAACCGTGATTAGCAGGCGCCTCATTTGTGGTGCCGAAACTATAAAGCACAAAAGGCAAACCATTAAAGAACAACGCAGTAAATAAAACAGCAAGGCATGGAGCCAGGCAGCAAGGCCAGAATTGATGCTTACAAGCAGATGGCACATACAAAAGAGAACGGCAAAGATATATTCAGAGCAGTGATCTAATCGTGATTAATACAGTTGGACAGGAAAGCAGCCATAAAGGAAGACTAAAAGAAACAGCGGTTTTGTTTTAATAGGATCAATA
Organism: Poecilia picta; assembly: GCA_033032245.1. Classification (NCBI taxonomy): domain Eukaryota; kingdom Metazoa; phylum Chordata; class Actinopteri; order Cyprinodontiformes; family Poeciliidae; genus Poecilia; species Poecilia picta. Next base: position 9,055,354 of record CM065375.1, on the reverse strand, counting down.
GGCTGGGCATCAGCGCAGGGTCAACTGCCGTGTCCATGGCGACCCATCACTCACAGCCTGGATGACTCACATCAGGAGTCCTCTGTCTGTTAAACACCCTTTAAGCCGTCTTTTCTCGCCATGCCCTCCTTGTGAGCTTCTGCTGGCAGCTTGTGTTTCTTAATTCTTGTAATTTACTTTCATTTTACATTCGGTCTAATTTCCTCTCCTCTCTCTAACTGCAGTCCTTATGTCTCAGTGACTCATCTCCGGTCCTTGCACATGCTTTTCTTTTTATTGTCATCCACCTCCATGGTGACAAAACACCTCTGCCTGAGTATTTTGTATGCTGAATGCTTTAAAAAGGCACACATGGCAATGTGCTGTTTGGAAGGGACAAATTCAGAAGCTTTGGTCGAGGTTATGTCACACAAAGCATAACAATTTACCCTTTTTTGGATCAAAGGTTAAGTCTCCTAGGAAACACATTGTTTGAACCAAAGCCTAATTTTTTTTACCATTGCACAGTGATTGAAATCCCATGTCACCATAAATTAGAAGGTAGATAAAGTTAGCAACCCTTGCCAAAGAAGTGAAACAACCAAAAGAAAGAACATGTGAGGATGAATCGCATAAAAAGGTCGCACAGAGTTGAACACCAAATAACCTGCAAAGAAATGGAAAATGAAGGATGCTGAAGAGGACCAAACAAAATGAATGAAAAATCAGGCTGGCTTAGACATAAAAAGGTGGATATATGAATGAGGAATGAAGGAACATGAAAAGTTGGGTGATCTCTTTGATGGCACTGTGGGAGAAAATTAAAATGAGGCATCACTGGAGCCTTAAAAAAATTAAAAGAAGGTATTTTTGATCTGAGAACAGGTTGCAAGTCTAGAATATTATGTCATAACTGCTAAAAAAAAAAGAAAAAAGCAGGCAGAGGGAGGGAAGCAGAAGTCCCTCTCCCTTCATCTCCAATAATAGTCTTTCACTTGTGTATTGCACCGTCTATCCTAAAACTGCCAGATTCCCCTCCCAAAACAAAGCCCCAGAAATATCCTTGCCAGCACATGGCACATGTATTTACAGAGCCGCATGCCGGAATCTGTGTGTGTGTGCGTGCGTGGATGTGTGTGTTCTAGCTTCCACAGCTGTAGGGAGTGAGGAGTTCAGCATAAATAATTGAACATGGTGGGAAGGGTGCAGCTTTCCAAAAAGCAAATGCCAACTGCAAAGCTCATTTAATTTTATTTAAAAAAAAAAAAAAAAAACTGTGAGCCAAGGTCTGAGGAAGAAAATCAAAGAGACTCAAAAAAAAAAAAAAAAGGAACAGAGCAGCCAAAACAGCCAATTAAAAGAAGCGGCCACGGCAGCTGCAGTTCACTTTCTGCCATGCTCATTGCTGCAACAATGGTGTTGCAACAACCACAAGGTCAGAGGTCAGGGGTCAGGTCTGAGCGGTCAAGGTGAGGGTTGAGGTCAGGACCATTTTGAGGAGCTGAACAATAGACTGATACTGCATGACCTTGGCTAGATAAACACATGTTCATTATGACTTAGCTTAACAGAAGGGAAACCAAACCCAATGAATGAGGATCATTTCATTAAAGAGGAATCGGTCATATCTGCTCTGCTATGGCCAGAAGATCTCTAGCTGGTGCTGGTAAACTAATAGAGACAAAGAAAGGAAATGCCTCAAGGCTTTAAGGAAACGATCCATCTGCAGATTTTTGAGAGGAAAGCTTCCCTTCAATAGGAATTTAGTTAATAAAGTTGTCATTGAAGTTTATGTTCAACTAAAACAGTCCAGATTCTTATGGGCTCTCAAACTGAATTATAAAAGATTTTAAGTTGGTTGATGGAATCATATTTGTCAGTGGTAGCAAAAAGATCAGATTTTTCTAAACTTTTTTTCCTTGCTCCTGCAACAAATTATTTTTAATCTCTAATTTCCTCATCGCTAGGGTTTGTTTTCTTTTTAAAGCAGCAACAACCGGGGACTGATATATGGCCAGATATTTCACTTCATCTTGCCTTTATTGGTGGTCAGCTTCAAACTCATTAGTCCATCAGACAGATAAGAGGCTTGCAACTGGAAAGCCACAGCACCAGTGGGTTTTGTGGCTTATAAAAGCGATGTAATCAGGTTTTGGCAATAGAAATCTAAGGAGTTTAGGGAGAGAAAGGCACACTAATTTGTGGATTAGAATTGGACTGAGACTCATTTAGAATGAAATCTAACATCACAAAAGGGCTGTAATCTGAGCAGTGGCATGATATGACAGGATACAACAGAACTGAGACAGGCACAAGCAGCCATGACTTCATTCTGGGGAAAAATATATGAAGATATATGAAGCCAACTATGAATCTTTTCTGCTTCACTCGTTATCTGTGACTGGATGCAAAATTTGTAATATATTTGTTACTTTTCCCCTGCTTTGCCAAAAGGCCCGTCTTTCAACTCTCTTTTTCTTTACAGTAATCCTCTTTATACGACCCTGCCTTGGCTCTTACTGTCAGATCTCCGTATCCACTCTAGGCAAATTAAGCTTTTTAGATTACATCCCAGTTAAAAGTCCCATTGGTTTGACATCTGGATGTTGCAGCAAAAATAGCTTTTAAAAAAAGAAGGATGTGCGCATGTTTGCAAATGTCTAATCAGAGACGGCAGCCTCCTGCTAAATCCCTATTAAAGAACCTATTTACACTTGTTGCCAGATTGATCAAAGTTTAACCGTTGTGATCCACTGGCTTTTCATCTCAGCTGGTTTGAGGGGGATGTAGATGCTTGTTTCATGTGAGTTAGTCTGTGCAGAGGGAGGCTTTTAGTTGGCACAGTGTGGGGCGGTTGGCACAAACTGGGGCAAGACGCCGTGATACAAAGGCTGGGAACTGGGAGGCATTTAGGATCTGTCCATACAGCATATATTTGGTTTGTTGGGTTCAATTATCAAAGAAAACAGGTACGACATAATATATTAGGTTGCAAAGTGGATAAAACAAAAGGTAAGAGTTTTATTAAGATCTTTGATTATCTAATATTAAACTGCTTAGTTGCCTGTAAGCTGCACTTTTATTTTTTGCACTGATTTTAGGTCAATCTGGCATTTAAGGGACATATATTTCACTACTATTGTGGTAAACGTCTATATGCAACAGACAGAAGTGATGGTATGGAGAAAAAACTTAGAACAAACCAGGACAGCAAAAAGACTGCATATTTCAGCAGCTAAATTGCAGTCTTAACACTAAAATGAATAAATCCTGGGCTTTATTTTGACAGCTCTTCCAGAAGAACTTGATTTGATTTGATTTTAGAAAAGAACATTTTAGGTTTACTTAGGATCTTATTATTTTTATGCAGTTCATTATTTTTTATTATATTTATTTATTTATATTATTAAGAATGTTTCACTCATTCATTCATCATCCATGTGAAGCAGTACTGGGATTAGGGTACATATTGTGTTTATAGCATCATCCTTTAAGAGCTCTGTATAGTCGGGTCCAACTGCTGAAATGAAATCACTTCTCTTTGTCACAGTCGTATGACCAAAACTGCATTACTATATTGTCAGCCTCATGTGGTCTGGACCTCTTTGTGACCCTTTGGCGAACTTTTCAACCCCATCTATATGCAAAACTATTGTGCGTATGGTTAGATTTTCGTGGGTCCAGTGTTTTGGTCCAGCAGAATGTGCCTCCTAATTTAATTTAATTTAATTGTTATATAATTATCTTTTTAGTTATTCCCAACAAAAAAAAAACAGGATGGTAAAAAAAATGGTATGTATACTGGGATCTTTTCTGGACATGTCCTCTTATTCTCTATGCTCATTTACCAGCTGGACAGAAGCTGTGACAACATGCACATACACACACACGGATATAAAAACACACTCTTTCACGCACCCTTTTCCATTATCTTTACAGGCATTCATATCCAGTAAAACCTTTCTGTGAAAACTTCCCCCACTTCGTTTGATTTCCCCATAACCAAACGCAAGCTCCGGCTTGTTCAAACGCATCCATAAAAATATCCATGACATAGGCTATAAGTCACTTTCACAACACGTGATTTATGCTTCACTGCTTTCAATGGATCTACTTTACACTTGTGAAGTAGCAGAAATCTTTAGCTTTAGGTCACTCTCTCGGAGCTAATGTTTTGTAGGTTTGAATTTCTCAGACTTGAAGTTCAAATAGATCTTTCTGGGCAGCTCATGTGATTAAAGTGATTACACTCACTAAGAAAAACTTTAATCGCAAAATACCATAACCATTCTCATTATATTAAACGTGCAAGGCTCCGGGTCCTGTAATTGACTTAGAATATGAAAACGTGGTGGCAAAAGGAAGATCTCGCACTGAGTCATTTTACCCCACAGCAGGAAAAAGAAAAACAAAATTACCCCATCTCTCCATCAGTGCCTATTCACTGTCCCATTGGCATGCAAATTTGCCACTCACTGCCATCAATCATTCCCTCTTCCAGTCCTAAAGAGAGCTCATTGGTGAAATTCTGTGCTGCACCGCTCGTTAGAAAAACTTGGTGTTACTTTTTAACGGATGGCCTTTCAAGCTTAAAGGTTCACCTGAGAAACAACTAAGAAAGAAGGATGAAGCAATAAACCGACTAGTATGGGTAGGGAGAGGGGGGAGTCCATGCTTGTTTCTGCATGTGCGTGGAAAGGATTCAGTGCAATATGTGTCCAAATAAATGATTTCACTAATAAAATCAGCAGTAAGTGACTTAGATTTATTTATTTCCAACAAAATCCCCACACTTGCAAAATGGCTACCATTGCATACAACTTTGCAAATGCGCACGTTATGACCAAATGACTTGCAGGCACGGCCCTTTTACAGTTCTCAATAAATCCCATAATAGTAGCACACAGTTGCCTAGCAACAGAGGACGATACCAGCGGTCCAAATTTGTTATTACCGCAGAGAAAAACTCTTGCAGAAATCAGACATTTATTAACAAGGGGTCTGGGAAAGCATCAAGCTGCTGTGAAACAGATACTCTGTTTGCAGTTGTAATGTAGACAGATTATTTTTATTTATTTATTTTTTACTGCAGTGGCACTATGAATCCCCCTTTGATGAGTTGCTGTTCAGAGCTGGCTCACGTTTCTGTTGACAATACACACTCAGCTACAAGAGAAAATATGCAATCGAGATGAGGGCGAGACAAAAAAGCTGATTGCGGTTTGAGAGTACGAGGGGAAATTTCACACGTAGAACTCTGCTAGAAACCCCTCAGTTAAATAACAAATTGATGTAAAAAGCATGCAAATCCAACAAACTAGCAAGTGAAAAACAATTCACACTAGCAAATACATTAAAGCTTGTGTTTGTAAGGTGACAAAATGTGGTCAAATACAGAGAAAATAAGTAGTTTTAGTTTGCTGATTATGTCATTCATCGTTGCTCGCCACGTACATAGAGGGAATTAGAAAAGGCTACTTAAAGGATGTAGTAAACATCCTCCCATAGATGAGAATATAGAAGAATATAGTTTGTTACACTCCATTCTAAGAAGAAAAGGCCTTATTCTCTGAACTGATGAGTAATTTCACTCTTCATCCATAAATCAATTATGCATAATCCCCTGATACAGAGAATTAGTGGCCATTTAGTATGAGAAATTTAAGTGTTTGAGTGTGGTAAGTGCATGCTGGCAAACACATCCCAGTGTTTATGTAGCAGGGAGTAAGTTATCATTTGCTTAACCAGGAAAAAAAATATGGTGATGTTGACAATTTCCAACTGAGGACTCTTGAGTAAATCTAGCTTGAAGTCTCCTTTTAAAAAAGTTCAAACTATAGAAACGTGATATAAAGTAGCAAAGGAATGTGAAAAGCAAAGCTTAACTGATATATTAATGGAAAGGTTATCAGTTTTGAAGGGACGTTAGAGGGCTATATCTTAGGTTTTTATTAGTTCTGAGTTGTCTTTGATCCCAATTAAACATTTAATTTGATCAAATCTGATCTTATTAATGCAGACAATCCAGATGTGTTAAAAATACAGCTTTATGAAACTGTTCTACTTGTTAAAAAAAACTCATAGCAAATAAACATTTTCAAGGCTTTTATTGGCTTGAGAATCACAACTGAAGAAGTATAAATCATGGAAAATTGTAATCTTCCTAGTTTTTAGTCAGCAAAAGAAAGAAATAGCCAACTATGTTGGATCTACTGTTTTGGATTCTACAGTAATAGGTCATGTGCAAAGAAGCACTTTCAGAATTTAAATTTTATTTCTCAATAAAAAAATCAGTTATCAGATAGGAGTGAATGAAGCAGAAACCCTCCATTTCACAAATCTACCACGTCCGTGTGAACAGGCCAACATGCTGCAGCAATCTCATCTCATCTTATTTTTTTAACCTAAATGACATTAATGCTTCCTTACAACCCCTAGAAGTAAACCACATGACAAAAAGGAGCATCACTTGAAACAAGAAGAACACAACTGGAGACCAGGAATCCTTCACTGCTCCCCCTAATTTGGTTGTTGCGTAAATAATTCACCATATTATCACCAGAAATGAATGTGAACCTAAATCAACAGCAACTTTTTTTTAACTGGCAGAGTCCAATTAAGTCAGTGAAGCAACTGCAATCTAAACTAAAAACAAGCCATTTCAAAAATCTAACAGAAATCTTTACCAAGAATCGGCAATAACAGCCAATCAATGTGGGCAGATCCTGTGAGGCAAAACAACAGAAGTGACTCTTTTTCTAACCCTGGAATCTATTGCCACCTGCCTGCTGTCCTGCATCCATCTACATATAAGTAAGCACGGCTGACATTTCTATTTCAGTACGTGTCTCCCTTGGTGTGTCTTCATCAGCCAAGTCTGTTGCCCACGCCGTGTGAAAAAGGGTGCCTGCCAACACACAGTTACATCTGTAGTGTGCTAAGCTGACTGGGAATTACAGCCTAAACTGTAGGGCATTGTATCACAACATAAGGTACTTGTGAACATAAATATAGCCAAAACAGCGTTTTCCTTTAAAAGCACAATTTGTCCAAATGATACAGTCCAATCAAACGAGGATGCCTGCTGATTTTGCCATTTAGTCTTTTAAAATATATTAATTCTTTTTTATTGCATTTATTGTAAAAAAAACAAAACAAAAGGGTGCAAGCAAAGTTCAATCTCTCTCAGTTGCACAAGGGAGGAGCTAAATATATATGGCGCTACTGCAGCACTTTCTGTGAGGCTGCAAAGGCTACTGGTGTGAGCTTACAGTTTAAGCTGCTACTGGGAGCGACAGCAAAGCAATGATGGTGATGGCAGAAGGAGAGGAGGACAGTGGTTTCGTTAGCTTGCCAGTTGCAGGAGCAGGAAGCTGAGACTAAACGGCAATAATCGTCTAACGAGGAGAGATCTGGAGAGCCAAACCAGATGGAACAGCCACGTGTCTGCTTGGATCTCTCACGGCTTTCTTAGCCAAACAGAGACAAATTCACAAAAAAATAAAGATTAAAATATGATGGAGATTTTAAAAAATGGAATAAAACCATTCAGTCTCAACATCTGTTTGTCTTAATTACACATCTTCTGCTTTTGTTGTTGTTTTATTACCTATTAAATACACATGCATTTCCCCTGTTTTTATTGCTTACACCCAAATGCTTTCTCTAATTGATATTCAGCACAGTCTGTGACTAAGGGTTTTTCCCCCATTCTCTGTAGCAGTAACTCAACTTTAATGAGAGGAGAGGAGGTTGATTAGATATAGCAAATTCTTGCTCTTCAGGGAAGCGCGTAGTAAATGAAATGGTGCTGTGGGTTTCAGTTAACAATATATATAGACAGAGAATATGAGAATTGATGTTGGAGGTGTGTGCACATCAGTGTCCTTGAAGTCAAATTTCCCAGGGTGCTCTGGAGTCAGGAATCAGGGACATGGAACAAAAAAGGCTAAAAATATCCCCGATGCTGGTTTTTTATGTGGATTTTCGGAGATACCGTTGACACAAGGACATAGTTACACACCATTGCACACCAACACACACAGCTCTAGGGTTTGGTGTTGTATAACTACACTGGTGGCTAATTGAAGACTACGTTCAAAATATTTACTAATCACTACATTACACTCTCTTTTGCAACTCACAGTATAAATTTGTGTACTAATATGTTTTACAATCACAGAGTTATGTTCTTTAATGAAATTTGTGAAAATATTCACTGCAGACTAATTGAATATGTATATGATTGCTTACAAATACAAGTGGTGGTACTTGGTTTGCTTTTTGAGAATCTCAGAAGACATTTTTCTTTTACTTTTTTATAAAGGGAAATACAAAGCTAAGTAACTGACAGAACACAAATAAGGCACAGCTAAAAACTATCAATGACCTTGCTTCAAGCAAAAATTACTGAAGAGAGGGATTTAGTGGAGAATACTTAAAGAACTAAATACTTAAGTAATGAACAACAGCTTCCCTACTTAGAAAACTAGTAGGTTGAGAAAATGCTAATTGCCATCTCCAGAGAAAACTATCAGAAACAAAAGGTAACAAAAGTGCATTTCTTTGTAATCAGATAATAAAAAGGACAATGTCCAGCAACATAAGTTGTAAATTAACAGTTAAATTCTTTAGCCAATGTATTGTAAACATGTGACTGGCAGTGGTGTTCAAATTTGGCATGAACATATCAGAGTATTTTTATTTCCAGAACATGTAAAACTTTAACTCTTGTGCAAAACCCTCAGTGAAGATATGTTCGATATTATGTTGGAACATACACAAGATGTGTTTTTAAAAACCTGATTTATATATGTAGTGGCTAACCATCTAATGATGAATAAAAAGTGAAGTTGGAAATTAAAAAAATTTAAGAATCTGTCAGTAAGAAAAGGTAACTAGCTGGTAAAGCCTTTCTAATGGAGAATCAATAACCTCTGCAAGATGAACTTCTCCAGTGTACAGGTATATGTCCAATAGTAAGAATGGACTGGGATTAGTAAGAATTACACTAGAAAGGAAATTAATTTCCTAATGTCAAAAAATAACTTTTTTTAAAGTAATCAGTTAACTGATTATCTTAACCCTGTCTAACTGTGATTTCTATAATTTTGTTCATACTCCTTTCAAAATATCTGTTTTTGACTGTGGACTGGCAATTACAATTCTGTTCATGCAGCACAAGGGGGGAAAAAACACCCATAAGCCTTTGGGAGGGATGGTGTAGCTGAGATAAAAATCCACTTATTAAGGTCTGTGCTGAGGATGGAAAAAGAAAGGGCCAAGTAGAGGAAGTAAGAGAAAAAAAGGTAAAACTGAGAATAGGTGTGCGAGATTACATATGTTAATTTCTTTTTCAGTTTATGTGCTTCTGCCATCTTTATCTCTCTCACCACTCCTTTCAGTGTCTGTTCCTCCTTGCATCTCATTTATTGACTCTCAATCTTTTCTGGCACTTCCAGCTACTCCACACCCTGAATGCATAAAGTCGCTTTTGGTGCCTGAGGTGCACTTCTGCGCCTCGATGTCAAAAGAAGGCCGACCCAGGGACCCTTTCAAAGATGTTTACACAGGCATCTGCTTAATAGTGCAGCGATCTAAAATTGCAACTCATCAACTCTGCTGCAGTGGCATTAGAGAGTTTGCATGTGAATGTGTGTCTTTGAGACGAGTGGAAGGAGAAGCTGAGAAACACAAGCACGTACAAATAAACCCAAATAAACAAGCAGGTGCTGTGAGAAGAAGCTAATGTTTACAAGTGACTTAATACATGTGGTGTCTAATACAACTCTCATAGAGAACACTTGCGAGTATGCAAATTCATAGGAATCTCTAATTGGCACGCACATGTTCTACAGTCTTTATGGGGTGTGGTGAACAGAAAACAGACAAGAGCAATAAATACAAAACAACTCCCCTTGGAAAAACTCTCGCATCTGCAGTCTCAAAAGTCTCTGTTGCAGCTATGCTAAGCTAAGAGGTGTAGCTTTGCCCAGCCTGAGTGCTTGCTGGTATTTACTGCAGGGAGTAGAAAGAATGACCCAGTTGTGAGAAACACTATCCAATAAAGAGAGAGAAAGACATGGCGAGAAGGAGGACAGGTACAGGAATATGAAAAGGTGGATGGGGACTCTGGATGTCCCAAGTGCCCAACAGTGTGCAGTGATTGGTTGCAGGCATGCAGGGAAGGGAAGGAAGTGTGGAGAGAAAGGGAAGTGGGGGTGGGGGGGGGGGGTGGCGCTGCAGAGGGCTCACCTGCAGTGGTGCATCTTTTACAGCTGCAGAAACGGAGTCATAAATCACTTAGTGAAGAACCAAGGACATACAGAAAAAAAACAAAAACATTTGAAGCAAGACAAAGGTATGAGGGGGGTGTTTTATCATCAATAAAACCAGGTAAATTAGGTGGTACTGTGGAAATATGAATACTGCATAATCAACTATTAGAAAGGAATTACTGAATTGGCCACACAAATGATTTTTAGAGAAGTGATTATAAATCAAGATATTTAAAATGCAATGAAAACAGAAAATGAAAGCAATTTATCAATACCGACACTGCTTTTCAGCTAATAAACCAGAGAAATAAATAATAGAAGTTGCTTAATGCAATTTTTTTTATTATCTATTCTTTGTACAGTTTAAATGCTCATCTTGTGCATTGCTATACAAATTTGTCTTTTGCACCAGCATTGATGGAAAATTACAGTCTGTGCTGGCAGGATTACAGCCATCCATCCGAACGGCACGTTAATATATTGTGCGATTACGTGCTAGACAACACATTGATTTCTTTCTAGCAGGTCTACAAATTAACTACCGCTATGCAAAGATGTGGCACTAAAGCAAATACCAATGCATAAAATGGAACAATGAATGATTCTTTTTAATTTTGATGTGATGCAGTTACGTACACTTGTAATTTACCCAATAACGACAATCAACATGAACCCTTATGGAAATGTGGTAATTCTGCAAAACCTTATTTCCTTGCAGTTGAGCTCAGAAAAATAAAATCATTCCAACATACAAAGCTTCGGTCAAAGGAAATTAAAGAAACTGAAAGACAACTTGGATAAAATAGAATAAAAATGCTGACTCAGATATGATGCCTAATCTTAGAAACGGCTTTTTTTTGGCTCCAGAAACTATTACAATGTTTTTTTAATGTCTTTAGATGAGGATGATATTTCAATGGTGTATTTAGAATAGTGGACAAACTGCAGAGGATGCTGGTTCTCTCCCCTGAGAGAATAACCTAAAATAAGACAATACTTGATCGACATCCTTCACATAAGAAAAGAAACGGTTTCATTGTGTATTTTTGATTCATATAAAATAATTTTGTTTTCCTATTATCTTGATAATGTTAACAAAACAAGAAGTTTGTTGATTTGTGAAGATTGTCAGACCATCAAAAATGCTTAGAATGCAATGTTTGTCAGACTGTTGACCTGCAAACACATAAGTGAATACAAACTTATTAAATAAAGGCTATGAAAGACAGTGTTTTCCTAAAGTTAACCAAAGACTGATATTGTATGCTTTTCTTACTGATCATACACGATCATGTTTCTAAGGTGAGAGAAGAAAGAAAATATGGGAATGTTTTCTTTAGGTTCAAGTCTTTCTTGTTCAACTTGCAGTTTGCCCAATAGCTGTCTACAACAAGAAGTAAGATGTGGGCATCTAATTCGATGAGCTGCTGCTTTTCAGAGACAAATCTAGACAAACTATGTACTGAATTGGGATTTGCAATGCCTGTGCTTAACCAACGCGTAGCAAGGCATAATATTATGTGGCATCTCTTTGATTTGTTTATGTCCCCAGACCTTGACTCATGTTTCTCAGCAGCTAACCTCATCTTAACCCTGAGCAAGCAGCAACACACACGAGTCAGCTGAAGTTCAAACTGCCAGGGCGCACAAGGATCAGACCAAGGTTTGCCGTTTTGACTCACTTCTCGGCTGACTCAAGCCTTTTAAATCCACATACACATTGTAGTGAATAGCCACTTGAATCACTCACAGCTCAATATACTGCCTCATACCGGTTCGCCTCTCAGTAGGAGCAGACCCGTGTGAATGAAATTAACATAAAAATCCATTTCACCACTTTCACCTTTTCACTTTACCCTTTTTGACTTTCTTCTCCCTGCAGCTTACTTACTTTATTTTGGCTTGGTAATTTTGCCCTCTGCACCCTCTCCTCCTTTCAGTACTGCGCTTTCCTCTCTATGGCTTTTCACCTGCTCCTGTACTACTCCCCGTTTCGAAAATAAGAAATCTTGGTATGAGCTATGAAACTTGGATTCTGAAAACCATGTGCAAAAATAATAACTCTGTTAGAGACACTGGAATGCCATCTGCATGTACACATACTGACCAGTTGTATTTGCAAACATCACTTGTAAAGTTTGACCAACAACCAAGAAAGCTGGAGAGCAATCCAACAATACCAAGGAACATTTTGGCCCTTCTTTAGCTCTGACTATTTGTGCTATGAAATCTTATCTCAAATCAGAAAACAGATCACACTGGACTACTGCTAGATGGAAATTAAAATCGCACAATTACAATTTACAAACTATTCTACGGTATTTGTACCATTCTTGTTTTAATGCAATTTTTTGCATTAAAAACATTTTTTATATCTTTTTGTTTTTATTTGGGTTTTCTTTTTGGTATTATTGCATGCTATTTTATGTAGAACTGCCAATGTGACAAATGAAACTTTTCTTATTTTCTGACATTTTAGTCTACACCCTGTTTGTATTTATGCCAAGTGTCTTTTGTCAGTAATACTGATTATGACTTCTTATTTAAATAGATTAACTACAAGTAATCTCCTTCAAGGCATAGCCACTTTTTTCTTTAACTAGATGGAGGAAATTGCAAATAATGATTTTAAATAAATAAAGCAAGTATAAAATGTTCTTTGGAACAGCTTCTTTTGGTAGCTTATAAATATGAAATTACAAAATCTGTATCAGCCCAAAATGGTTAAGCGACAAAATGTAGTCACCTTGGCATACATACATTTTTTCAGTGCCCTATTCTCTCCCTGTTGGTTCCATTTTACCCTAATCCAAATAATTAAGGAATATTTACATCCTTGCCAAGCAATTAACTACTAAAAAAAGCAATGCAAAATCCAAAGCCACTGCTTCTTTACTAAATACAAAAGGTTTATAGAGGTTTATGTCCTACATATTTCAACACAGTATTGACTTATATGTACACAAACATGTATAATACAAACTACTATGCAATTCCCCCAATTTAGACAAAGAATTGGAACTTGGCAGTGTCTAAGCCAACCTTGTACACTAAGGACTTATCAGGGGATGATGGAGAAACAGTTGGCTTGTAGTAATACAGCAATATAAAACCTCAGAATAGGGATGTAAAGTGAAGGAGGTTGCCAGAGGCTTCCATAGACTGATTTGTCCTGACATACCTCTACAATAAGCACCACAGTCTAGCCAGAGTAACATGCATCCGGTTACTGCAGCGAAAGAACAATGTTGCCACCTGTCTGAGAGGAAACCAGCTTTTAGAATAGTAGTGTTCTCATAGATCATTGTATCGGCGTCAAACATGCACTCTTTATGCAAAATAGACACTTAAAACCAAATGTGTCAAAATACACTCACACACGTGCCTGTGTGCCTTTCCTATACATTATATACCCTGTGCTTGCGGAGCAGCCTTTGCTGCCATGGCAACTCAAGCTGCACTATCTGGTGTGGGAGCAGCAAAACACACAAAGTGCCAAGGCAACTAGCAAGACTGCTGAGGAATACTTAACAGTAGGAGAACATTGACATTCTGGGAATACTGGCTGAATAATGCAGTGGTTTAGGCCACTCGCAAGGATTGAATGGACAGCTGGGTGGGGTTGTAATGGCTACTGGCAATGGTGATAATACTATGCACACGTGCGTGTGCCTCACTCGAGCCGCATTGTGTTTACAGCAGTACAAGAACGGATGGCAGGCAGCATAGATCATAAAGTGCCGTCCACATGAAGCCCGGCGGCACTAAAACATATTTCATCATTAGCTTTAAGCAGTTAATCCTCTGCTCCACTGACCACAGCTCAGCTCAGCCCATTTCAATAATCTGTGTCTGGAGCTAACCAGCACGTCATGCATGCACACAAACACATGTGGCCAAATCAACGACACAATCAGTGCACAGAACGAGACCGGTCCAGAGCTGTGAATATTTCAAGACTCATGCATGTATCTATAAATAAATAGAAAGAAGGCCATATGAAAACAACCTGTTCGTTCAACAGATAGGGGAGGATCTGACAGACCGGTAGGGAAGGATAAAGTGATTGCTGTAGTTGGAGAGAGAAGTAATAATGCAGTCAAGTCAGGGTAGCCAGTACAGAGCACGAAACAGAAATTGACAGAGGTTGAGGCATGAGTGAGAGTTTGACCTTTCCCTTCTCGACAGCAAACATTCACAATTTAGTGTTTGAATTGACCCATTTCTCGCTTCTGCCACCTGTCACAATAAAATGACAGAGCTCAATGAGTCCTTACAAAGTCAATCTTCCTTAAAGTCAAATATATGGTAGCTTCATAAAAACATTTGTTATTTTTACATTTGTTAGCATCTTTTCTAATACTCTTGCTTCATCATGGTCCAAATTCTTGTAGCTTATTTTATATTCATCTTTGTTCATTTTGGTACTTTGTTCCTCTTCAATTGGGAAAATAACCATTCTGACCAGATTTCCAGTCCAAATACTTTTGAGTATACATAATTATGGAGCTCAACAAAGAAACTGACTGTTGACAGAAATCATGAGATTTTTTCTTTTTGCCTAGATAATTATAACAATACAACAATTACTGCAATTGAGGCTGCAAGAAAACAAGGGAGAATAAAACTTTCAGCAGACAATGGGAAGACTGCACATGTTGCAGAAAAATTGCTTGGCTTTAATCTTTTGTGCTTTCAACCTCTGTCTGTTATGTCAGCTTTGGAAATACTGGCAGCCTTTTTGAAATTTCCGAGTTCAAGTAAGGATCTATATTCTCAAGGAAATGCACATACAATGTGGTTTCAGTAATGCTACAAACACTAATGGCACTAATGGCCAATATAAGAGGCCAGAAGGCAGTTCAAAATGTGAACTCTAATAATTTTGTGTTTGCTTTAAAAACTCTGCAATGCTCCACTTTACAGCATCTGCTCTGTCACATGTGGCCATAAAGTCCCTGTAGCCCTTAATAAAAAATAATGATTGGTCGCAGCAGCAAGGCTATATTTTGAAAGTGTTTCTTATGCCCTCTTATATTACAGTTGTAAAAAGAAACAGTTGGCAAAAACTTGCATATGCAGGTTAAAACATTCCATACTCTGTAAGTCAGACACACAAACAGCAGCTTAAAACTTGGAAACACCTAAAATAAAGGCACAATAACCTGTTCCAGCTTCAGCTGCCTTGCATGTTCCAGCTTGCTAAATTTTGGGTGACTGTTGATGTCAAGTTCAAGGTTAGCTGCTCATTGTATTGAGCGCCAATGCTCCCCCATTGGGATTGACAGAGGGAAGATGCATTAGCACCTCAGCAGGTAGTTCTCAATCTCATCTTTTTGCTCTCTTTTCTCTCCACTTTCTCCCTCCACACCTTCCTCTTGTCCCTGAGTCTACCTCTCAAGCCTCGACCCCATGCCGATAACTGGCCGGCTTCTGTCCAGTAGTGTGTGCATTAGCTTCTGCACGGGCGTAATGGGTCACTGATGCATCCATCTGTGCACATTTTTAAAAAAATGACTAGTAATCTTTGACTATAACACATTTGTCTCAACATCAACAGCTATCTGTCACACCAATGTGTTATATGATCAGATAGCCATAAACAAAATCGAAGTCAATAGGGGGCTAAGTCTTTCTCCTTGACTTGCTGTTGTGCATTGACCTGCAGTAAATGGGTTTAAACCTAACCCTGCCTCAGTCTTTTATCTCCATCACTTCTTCGCCTCCTCACATGTTTATCACAGACCAACGAGCACACAAACTGACCGACAGACAGACTGACAGAAGCCATATGGTCTATTCACTTCCAGAAGCAGGAGGTAGCCATCAAAGAGATCTCACACGGCAGCTCCGCTCAGCCATGGACAAGTAGACAGAAGAAGGCAGAGCGATGAATCGAACAGGAAGAGCAAAAATTAAGAGAATGTTGAAGAAAGAGGGTAGAGACGAATAAAAAAAAAGAAAGAAAAAGGTCCACAGCATCACAGATCCAGCACCATAAGTAATATTGGGCATGTTACGAGTTTTGAGAGAAATTTAGCTTGATCAGTTTTCCTTTATAATGTAATATTTTAAACCCAAGCAATGTGACAGCAGTGCATTACAAATTCAAAATGTCTAAAAACTACGATCAACTTTAAAAACATAAAATATAAATGAAAAATGGTTCTGCCTTTGGTATTTAAAGTCTAACATTATGGCACTGCATTAAAATATGTATTTATTTTATGGCTGGTGAAACATCTTTTCTAGGATGAAAGATGAGGATGTTATTCAAGACCTGGTTGAAGGAAGCAGCTTAAGCAAAATTTTATGTATTAAACAAAACTGACGTTTAAGGCAAAATCATGTTTAGTATTTATGGGAAGGGTTGGTTTTTGTGTAAAGGATTTTTTTCCATTGTGTTGTGACAAAATTTATTAAAAAGAACCTAGAGAATTGGAATAACTAAAGAAAAACTATTTGCATTAGAAAAATGAAGCAATCATGGGACTTCTTCTTAAGCTTAAGCAAGATTAATATATTTAATGTACAGGTAAATCTGCAACCAATCTCCAGTTGAGAGTGAGGATGAATTTAGAGTCAGGACTAACTATGACTTGTGAAAATATGGAAGGGTGAAGGGCTCGAGAATGCATTATGCAATTAGTACAGACATACTGGAGCTATTTCTACTTCCACTTCCCCAGGACTCGCATTGCACTTTAGAAATTTTACACTAACCCCCATTACGTTGCGCAGTTTTACAAGCAAAGTTAATTTAATTTACTCTACTTCCTGCTCAGTTTAGTTCATGATGTCATAAACGTGAGAGTATAAACAGGAACATTTAACGTGACCAAGAAGGACTCGGTTAAATTATGTCCACTCTTTTCCTGTAATTCTCAGATCCATTCAAGGTGATGCGTTTGTCACAACGCCACATAAAAAGCAGAATAGCAGATTGAAAGATGAGCAGTGAGAGAGCTGGTCAGAGAAGGAGAAATGGGCAGGGACTAAACGATGGAAAAAAATAAGGTGGAGGGCAAAGTATAAATCAACATCCATTAGTCCAGAGGTTATAAAGTCACTGATGAAAGAGGTGGACTTCAGCTCAGACTTTTTATTGTCTTGTTGTTGTTTTTTATTGCCTGTGATGTCATCTAATGGTATACAGTTAATGACAGGGGAGGGGAAGTGTGTACAAGGGGAGGATGGAATTGTAATGGTGCTCTGTGTGCACGCCTATGTTGACACATAATATTGATTGCCTTTGTGGAAGTGTTTGAAAGGGGTCTTTGTCTGAATATACCATATGTATATAACTGGATTTTTCTGCTTGGTTTCCAGGAAATATTTTTAAAATATCCCACTGAAAGATTACTACTACAAAGAACAATTTTAATTTGATTTTTAAAATGTTTATTTAAAGAAAGGCTACCTAGAAAATCAAGTGTTATATAAATATATAAATCTCTGCAAAATCTCTTCTCTGGGTCTCAGCTCACCGGTCATGCCAATCTCTTATTTGATTTAGTTTGACCGAGTCTCTGCAATCTCTGGGTGCAAATATCTGTGAGACAGTGATGTAAAGGTGCAAAGGGTGCCAGGTCCTACAATCCTTTGCACCAGTGGATCATCCCTTTAGCTGTGAAAAGGTCTCCCACACACAAAAGGGCACAGGCGCATGAAGGCAGTCTAAGGTGGAGGCAACAACACTCCAAAACCCAGCTTATCCTTCACTTCTTAACTCTGAGGGGACAAATCCTGTTTAGCCAAGGGCTCTGAATTCGCACAGAGTGTGACATGAGACTTAAGGAGACAGTTACAGTTGAAGGTATTAGAAAATGTCCTTGAAAATATTACTAACTTCAATCTTTTTTCTTATATATATATATATATATATATATTTATTTATTTTTTTTTTTTCTTACCAGTGCCACACTGAACATTTTGGCTTCCTGTGTTTGTGTGTTTATAACTTCAACAATTTATTACATTACAACCACCATTTTTTTATGTATTAAATTGCAATTCTCTGTGATATACCAACAGAGTTGTGAATAATTTATAATAGAATATAATAGAAAGAAAAACTTTCTAAATTTTGAAAAAGTAAATCTCAGGCGTAGCCATGTATTTATCTCCACTCGTCTTTACATTATTTCTCACCAACTTTCCCACAGCATTACACTGCCACAATATGTTTTATCTTGATTTTCAAAATATATACACCGGTATTTTTTGGGGGGGGGGGGGGGAATAGGGGTGGGGAGCTAAAAATGCTTTCCAAGAAATCTGAGGCCTTCACAGGAAAGTTTTATTTTGAGATTAATTTTTTCTAACTCAATTCATTGGGTGACTTCTAAATGCAGTTGGTTGTACGTCACATTATTTATACGTATTGAGAACAAGGCGCCTGAATGATTATCCACGTTACATTTTTAAAATTGCCACAGTGAAAAGGTGTGATTTACATGGCTCCTTGGGGCTCCATTGTTTGCCATTATCAGGCACATAAATTACTTAATAAATTATGCATTTAATCTCATTCTGACTTCTTAATTTCCCTCGCAAGAGATAATAAACTTTGTCCAATCAATTCTGTGACATGCCAATTTGTGCTGTCTAGCAAGTTCTGGAACATGCTGATGTGCACAACAATTTGCCCCCAGGGTTCTGGATTTTATACAAGTCCAAAGTAAAGGAAAACTGCAGCGGATCCTCCGGATTCCGGGTGTGAACGTGTGCATGCGTGATATATGGTGCCGGGGATAAGCAGGTCTGAAAGATATCAGATGCGCTTGGCAGTAGAAATAAAACCCCCCTTAGGGGCCTTCGTGATTCCCTTACCTCAAAACACACACACATATACACAATTTCTTCTTCAGTAAAGGACATGCACTACCATTCACTCTCCCCTTCTTTCACTCAAGCACACGCACCTTCATGCTACAAATACAGCCGATTCAGCTGATTTGCCTGAAAGTCAATCTGCCTTTCTACTACTATCCATTCTCCAATCCAGTATTCCCAATTCCCAGTTCTTACTACACATTCTAACAGAGAGAAACCAAATCTCGGCTCTCATTGATTAAACTATCTATAATGCAGTTTACTCAACCCAAAGTCTGCTCTCTTTACCTTCTTGACTCGTCCACTTTTTGTGCCCACGAAGACCAGTGAGTGGTTCTTGTAGACGTAGGCAATCACAGAGGTCATTTTGTCAATGGCGTCCGTAAAGAGAGGCTTGCCGTGCACCATTTCAGACACACCCAGAGGTGCATTCATGTCGAGCCCACAAAAGTCATCGTCAATGGTTAAGAGCTGGAACAGAGGAGAGAGACATTGCAAGTAAGAAAAACGAGAGTGGAAATGCTTCAAAATGCTTCGCGGTACAGTTTTAAGTCACTTTTTCCCCAACGTAAACTTTCAACAGACATTAAAAAAGCATGTTAATTGCTATTAGCGTGAGTGGAACATGTGTTTCAAAAACAATTTTAGTTTGATTTAGCTAATTTTCATAGTGTAAATTCACATGTCATTTCAAGATACTTTACAAAAAAAGTTATTTAAATGCAATCATACACACATTTTTGGCATTCAGAAATAACTTGAATTCTGAAGAAATATGACTTATATCAGGTATTCATCAGTTTGTTATGTTGGAGGCAGCAAAAAATGAAAACAGGTTAGAGAATGGAAGAACACTGCAGTCAGGCTCTGGTTCTTCAGCTGCGCCAGAGGCTGCTCTGTCAGGCTCTATTCCCCACCGTCCATCCAATACAACAGAAACTGCTGAAATGCTGGTGCAGCAAGACACCAAAGTGATTCAAAGTGAAATAAAAACCAAAGAAAAAATCTGTGCCTTTCCTGCACTCAGGCAAATCACTGCAAAACGATTGAGTTCACCACCTGGGCACAGTAAACGTGGTCTGACTGAACAAATGGGAAACAAACTAAAGTTAGAAAAGTGCCCTCTGGATGAACATGCTGCTACTGCTAATGGATTCTAAATGGGTCAGCATTTAGAATCCTATAATTTATCTATTGTGAAATAAGCAAATCCAGGGGTATATGTTTTTTCTTCTTTCGTCAAAAAAAGCAAATATTTGTGTTGCGCAAAAGAGAAACTTGTCCTTGGAACAAAAAAAACTTGCAAGGTAGCAAATACTTTTTCACATCACTTTGTTCAGGCTAAAACCAGTAAACCTGATGCAAAATAGAATAACACTAAAATAATGCTTTGTAGCAGAAGGAATATCACAGATACAGCAAAACAAGGTGCATGAATGAAAATTATTTAGATACAAAATTGTTTTAAATCTAAAGCTGCCTTAAAGGTTATGAGAAAATCTGAGGGAATGCCTTTGAAGGGTGGCAGGTCTTATTGTTTATGTCTCATTTTCCATTTTTTCTTCCACGAAGTGCACTCTGGGGGCTTCCGATAAATCGCGCAAGGCCATGGTCTATGCTCAACCTATCACCAAGGGCCATCATCATCGTCAGAACCCTTAGAACGAGCTATACGGGAAATATGGGGTCTGCTTTCATTAGACAAATGGAACATTGCTGGTTAAGGGCACAAGCTGGAGGCTACAATGTAGGGTCATATGGAGTGGGATGAATGATTGATATAGACAACCTAAATGTGGGTCAGAAGCATGTCACGCAGTTGAAGGTCTGAGATAAAGGTAGAAAAAAAATAAAAAGAAGATGGACATAGACTAACACTGACTGAGAATAAACAAGACAAATTTGTATGCAGGGCAACTTTTCCACAAGTTCCCAAATCTTCCCGTCTTTCACCAGAGATCTTTTAAGAAGAAGCTGCTGTCAAGAATGAACATTTTGTCCTCTAAGTCCTGCCATAGTCCTATGTTTGAGTAATGGTTTGCTGATGAGAACCAAGATCAGTGCTTATAATAGGTTTTAACAGCAACCAGTGCCAATGCTCTGGTCTATTCAGTCTTAGTCCTCGTTTATGGGACAGACCAAAAACACCCTCTGTTTTTTTTTTGCTCCTCATCAGTTATAGCTGAGGACATGACAGATTACGGCTCATCATTCCTGGGTTTAAAGGTCAACAGGATCTATCGGAAACAAAACTGAGTACTTGGCAGTATTTGGGCCTTCGATGATTGAATGCTTCCTCCAGAGATAACAAGGTTCCCCTCATTTATTCAAAGGATTAATTAATTTTTCAGAAAAAGGAAGTACTTCAAATCATTAGGAAATTAATTATCTGAACTCAGCCTAAATGGGACAAAAAAAAAACCTTTTATGTGAAATTTCTTCAGGTTACCCATCAACTTTATTATTATTTTCAGGTTAAGCAGCAAGCAGACACCATGTTTTTTAAAACTAAAACAGCATTTGTAGTCAAGTAGCTAATGGCATCACTGTTGACCTTCACTTGCACGTGCACATTTCTTAAATATTCAAAGATTTTCTAAATTTCCAATAAGTGAGTTAAATTTCAGGAGAAATTTGCATCAAAGAACAAACTTTTAATTTATTTTGTTCATTTAAAAAAAGGAACAAATGCTTGTCCAAGTAAGTAAAGCGTTCCAGAAGATTGATAGATCCATCATAAAGACAGAAGGACAGGAGAAGGGAGTCTATATTTGGGCAGAGGCCAGACACTGATGCAGAATCAGGTCACTCTCAGCCGTATCCATCTCTTTGCTTGTGTCTGGCTGCCAGCACCAACACAAAAAGAGCTCTCTTCTGGACCGTGCAGAGGGATCAGTAGATACAGAGTGTGGAAAAAAAAAAAAAAGAGAGCGGGCAGCAAGCACAAGAAAGCTAGAGTTGCTCAATGCGATTAGTGGGGGAGTGAAAGAGATCAGCACTCCAACATTCTCTGATGTATGGCCTAATCTGGGTTTGGACTGCTGTAAGGACTTTTTCTACTCGCTGTAACTTCACCAAATTAATGGCACACGATCAACTGCAGCGACGCTTGGTATGTCGAAATTGAACACATTTTTAAAAGTATTAATGTACTTTTGGTGGCACTTTTTAGTGATATACTTAATTGACTTATTTTTAGGCACAAAAAAAGGTGATTTGTAAAAATAAATTGTTTTGTATTATATTTTTGTGCACAGATTAATCTTCAAAACTACTATAGACAGAAGAAAAGGAACTATAAAAGCGTATTCCAGCAGGCTTTATGTTCTTTTTGTGACTTTCCAAATGGGAACTAGTATTTTCCTCTTGCCCTGCTGTGCTAAATGACCAACCTGCTAGGATGATTGGAGGCACTGCATAATTCTTTTATGACTAAATGGGTTTTCTGTATTTAATGTGCTAAAATTATGTCAACATTAGATTTTCTCTTAACAAAACAATGGCTGTATGAGTTGTGCTGTATAATTAATAGCTTTGTGCTTCTTTACCTGTGAAGGGTTCTATGTAAATTAAATTAGCTTATTAGTTCATACAACCAACCTCACAAATACTGCCATCATGCCATGTAGAGTTTTTGGGGTTAAACAGAAATAATTTCAAAATTATTTCTGTTTTCATTTTTATGGAAGTCTGTAATTTGCTTAAGTTGTTTTAATGCAGCAATGATGGAACAATTCTACTCCGAAGACTACAGTTGGGAATGTGCAACACCTGTCACTAGATATAACTTGGCTATAGTGAAACTCACTCAATAATTGAAGAAAAAAAAACTATAAAATTTCCAATTTCCATCTGCCTCACAGTTATTTAGTTAAATGTAAAATTTTAAGCAGGATTAAAAAGCCTACCAATCTGTACATTAAATGGCATTTATGTGTGTAAATTACGCCGAGTACACACTTGTAAAGCTAGACGATAAACTTGATTTACTTGTGTGATCCGAAGGCAAAACATGCAAGTAAATCAACAATATGAGACAGTCTCATGATAAATTGTTCATTCGTGTTTGCTGATGTTTTCGTCTGTCAACCATTAGTTATGCAGGTACAACAAATAAATATTTGCGGGGTGGGAAAAAATGAATCAAATCAGGAATAAAACAGCACAACAGGGTGAGACATCACTGCAGCAGGAGGCGGAAAAGACAGAAATAGAGGAAGGTGTACATTTAGAAGATGGTGAAGAGAAAAAAATCCAAATCACAAATCAACCTTGAAGCTGTGAGGTGAGCTGAATTTTATGAAGGCACATCATTCTCCTGATGATTCAATGTTTTCTCTTTATAATGTACTATGGGGACTTTTACCTCTCTGTGGAAGAGAGAACATTTTATTTTTATCAAAAACAAACAGAAAATGAAACATTTCACCAGGGGAAACAGCCTTGGTGAATCAATTACATAGAAAGAAGGGGTTTAGTGGATTGACTTGTTTTAATGCATTTCATCTAACAGCTATTATTTGCTGCCATGTAAAAGCATTTATTCCTTATATCGGTTTGCTTTTTTATTGCACTTTTTTTGTCACAATTGAACAATCAGACAAAGATATCCATCCTTCCATTTTCTGCCGCTTATCCAGGATCGGGTCGCGGGGGCAACAGCTTCAGTCGAACCTCGGATTCAGGAAGAGCAGCAGATAAAGATAAAGAAAAATAAAATGTTTTAATTATGACTTTATTAGAGGGAAAGGGATCTCCAAAACAATGTGGCCCGCTATGGAAAATGCAACTGCTGTGCCACCTTTGGAGGCAGAGGCTACCATTGATCTCTTGCAATAACTGGAAATTAGTCTTTTACATCACTGTGGACAAACTTTGGCCCATCCTTCTTTGCCAAACTATTTAAATGTAACCATATCGGGATTTGAGCTTGAACTGCTTGAGGTTTAACGTCATGTCCCAGCCTGTTTGACAGACTGAACATTTATAATGTAGAAGTCTCGTTTTACTGTTGAATCTAAGTATTTTAAGGCAAATGAGGCCTGCAGCACTTTAGATGTTATTTCAGGGCTTTTTTTGATAACCTGGATTAAGGTTATATACTTAAACTGCTTTCCTCATATTGTGAAGCAGAGAAAAAATACAGAGAAACCTGAAGTTTACACTTTTTTTTTAGTTAAAACAGTAGAGTATGATGAAGAAAGCAGAAGACACTTGTTTAATCACAGAATAATGATATTGTGATTGATTCTGACCTTTAGCAAGTGGTATCATGTAAGGAGATTTAATTAGCGTGCCAGCCAGCGAGCAGAATAGCGGATATGTGCATGGAGTGAGGTGAAGTAGAAAGGGATGGGGGGCAGTCTGGATGTCCTTAATGAATCTGCTAGCCTTTCCCTTCCTGAGGATGTGACCTAGACTGACTCATCAGCCGCAGCAGTAGCCAGTGACTGATTAAGCTCCACAATCAGACAGCGGCGCGATTGAGATGACCAGCACACAGGCCGTCATCATTCAAAGGCTGGTCAAGCATGTAACCAAACTTAAATAGGAAAAAAATGTAAAGGAAATTTCAGGTGAAAGCCAGGAGAAGACTGAATTTAAAAGCAGAAGAGCTCCTTTCAAATGACGGGTGATGTCCATGTGTTGAAGGGCTGTTAGAGATCAAGAAAGAGAGTCAAAGAAATAGCAGCGGCCGACTAGAATAATCTAATTAATTGGGGAAAATTCAGAATCTGAAGTCGGTAGCACATAACAAATGTAGAAGAATAGCCCGTGGCATGTTAGTTAATGACATGTAATTAATGATCATTACTAGAAGGGATGAAGGGATGGCCGTAGCCTGTCAGACTTGTGAACGACCTTGTGATTTTCCCGTCAGTCTTTGAGGGGTGGCAGGCTTCCCTTTGATGCTTACAGAAATTGTTGTAAGGAATATAGGAATCTGTGAACACGATCTAAAAAAAATTGAGACACATAAGGCTGGTATTTTTGTAAGATTGTGATGAAAAGGACAGGCAGAGGAAGAAAGTGGCCAAGCGATGAATCAAGGATGAGAGAGAAAAAGAAGTGAGGGAATTTATTGCAATCCTGCTGTTTTGTTGTTCTGTTTTTTTTCTGCTGACATAGTCAACATGGAGGGAACAGGCAGCGCTTTTTTTATAGGTCACATGCCACTTCACAATGATCTATGGATGCAGGCCCTTTGCAGAGTTATACTGTTGAGCATGCATTATGTGGATCAGCCAAGCATGGGCATTTGAGGCAAAGAGGAAGCAACCCCCCCCCCCCCCTTCACATACACACTTGTTCTTTCCATGTATCCTCTCTCCCCTCTGCTGTACATTCCTTTTCTTCTCTGACTCCCTCTCTGCCTCTCTCCAGTGATGACTGAAAGCCTCTTAAAGATGGTGTGAAGCATCAAAGGTCTGGCAGGGGCAAATGTTTTATACAGCCCTAACAAAGACAGCAGCCTCGTGTCCCAGCACACACTTGCTTTAATTGTTTCATTATAACATTCTACAGATACAAGTGTTTATTATAAAAAAATATTAATTTTGCTTAGGTAAAACATGCAATTTACCCCCTTAATTGTCACCCTAAAAACACTTGCATAACTTAGTAAAACTGATAACAGGGTTAAAAAAAATAATGTTATGATAATTAGTGTATTTTAAACAAGATCACATTAAATTATGTTAAGATGTTCAAATTTTGTGTTTTCTACAATTTATAGGGTATAATATTATATTATTAGGTTCATGCAGCCTTTTCATATTTTAATCCTCATTGCTGATTCTTTTTGTGTGATTATGTTTGGTTATAACATTTTTTGCTTTGTGTATTGGTAATTTTTCAAAAACATGATAAAGTTAGATTTAAAATATGCTTCTTTCACAAAAAAATGAGAATTTTCATCCTCAAAAACAACACATAGCAATTAAAGTCTCAAGTCTAACAAAATCTTACTGTTCATATGCCTCAATATACGTATATTGATAGATGTTTACTGGACCTCTCAGATGTGTGATAGAAAACTGTGTGTTTTAAAAATATTTAGTCCATATTTTGTACTCGTTTATCTTCCTGTGTTTTTGTGCTAAAACACCATTGAACACACCATCACCAATGTAAAGACATGGTGGTGCATGCATGCAACCCATATTTGTTAGAATTTTTTGTTTTAAAAATAATTAAGCCCAACTTATCCTTCTTTCTTCCCCTCCACAACTGTAAATTATTTGTGAGTTTGTCTATCACAAAAATGAAAAGTGTAAAGTGGTAAAATGTGAAAAAAGTTCAGGAGTGTGAATATGTTTTGCAAGGCACCTTATTTATCTAACCTTAACAAGTTACTAAAGTGATGGTATAGAAAATATCCTGGTTCTGCCAAACATTCATTCCAAAGTGTTTAGGACTAACCACAAAGTATGAATATTTTTCTTCACTATCAAAAATGTGTGTGTGTATTCGACTACACAGCTAGCTAGCCCACTCTAATGAGCCTTGGGGCTGTTCATCCTCTCCCTAATTGGAGGAAAAACACATCATGTTCAAAATATGATGCTGTTTGAAAGGCTGAGAAAATAAATGTGTAAGAAAAATCAAGAAAAGGAGAACAGGGTGTGAGATAGCAGAAGATACTGAGCATTGAAGAGGGTAAGATAAAGGGGAATCTATTTAATACAAGTCTCAGTATCATCTTAGCTCCCTTTCACACCCAGCCCTGACATGCAGTCTGCCATCAAAAAATAATAACAGCTGTCTGTACTATATCCCTTGGTCTATACTTTAAAGGACATGAAGACTGTCAATTTGATAACACTAGATCCTTAAGAATTGTATCTTGGTCAAAGGGTCAAAGACAGTTTGTGGTTCTTTTTCCCTAACCAGATCGCTGACTTTAGTGGCAACAGGGATGACGGTGCTTTACAGTAAACAAGAGATGCCTGCAAAAAACACAGGCTAACATTAGTGCCTAGCACTTCACAACAATGCATTTTTCAGACTCTAACTGCATGCATGAGGTCAGATAAATCTTCAGAAAAAATAGGACTATGTGCATTTTAGATTGTGTGCTGTAAGAACTTTATTGTAGCTCTCTTAATAATTAACTTTAAGAAACTCCAGGTGAAATAACGTGCATCTTTGCATCAAGGGAAATGGTTAGCGATGCAATGTCATCGGCGAGGGGTTACGTATTATAATCACAATCCTAATGTAGAGCATTGAGTGCTTGTTACGTGGAGTGTGTAATTCTGTAAAACGTCCAGATTTTTCCAGATTCAGTTTTTTCCAGTTCTCAGTTGTTTAAATTAAAGCCATAAAAGTTCATCATTAAAGGGAAGTTGAACATATGCAGAGGAAAGAGAAATATGACGTAAGGAAGGAAGACACATGGAATGCAAAACAAAGAGGAAATACACAAAAGAGAAAAGAGGGGAAAAGAAAGAGGGAGGACAAAAAGCACACTAGATTATAAAAAAACAGGATGGAAAAAAGGAAGGACACCAAGACAAAAAACACCATGCAAAGAAGGAGACAAATATTTTTCTATACTACTATTGTCTTTTCCTGTACTGCAAAATAATGAAATTCATTATTTTTCTTTCCCACAGCAAGGACAGCCCTAATCAGTGTGCACACATTAGTTGATATCCATGTGATTTTTCTGATTCCACAACTAGAGTATTTTTGAGAGCAGGAACCAAAAAACCCAGCCTGTCATCCTCTATTCTCAAAGCAACATGGCATTTTAAATGTGCAAGAGTGAACAATGTGTGTTTGTGGCTGTTTCAGCACAATTTGAGAGTCATTAGTTTAAAGTGCGTTTCTGTTATGTGTGATATAGCATTTCTGGTCACGCGTCATTTAAAGTAGCAAAGAAATTAATCTCAGAGTGACACGCAAACATTCATAAACACACACCATGAGAGATTAGCAAAAGAACCACGCCTGCAGACAAATCAGGTTAGCTTTGATTGTTCAAGATTAAACAAATCATTCATTAGTGTGATAAAAGCATACATCATATTTACTCCATTTAAATAAACTTTTAAAAAGAATATTGTTATGTAAATAAAAATGTGGATTTAAGTAAAACTTTTTCTGTCTTGGTACAGAATTTTGTTTTTGCCCCACTCTATTGTCTGTTTTCTCAGCAGCCAAACCTGCACATACAGACATTCATGAGTGTCAGAACTCATCTATCCCCTGAGTCCAGTGTCACTTGTTCAGCAGGGTCTAATTTATGCACTGACGTTAGTGCAATGTTTAAATGTCATCATTTCTCACCGCTAACCTCTTTGAGCTACCTCACTCTTCTACTCTCCCTGCCGACAGCTCTACCCCAGGCGTGATTTATCAGGCCCTCAAGCTGCAGACAACGGCACCCTGGCACGTGTGCTGTGCCAGAGACAGATTAATAGATTAACACAGTTATTTGAGATCCATACACAAATAGGGTCAACATTATAATGTCTCAGAGCAGTACATGACTGAGGTCAGGATAATATGTTCTCGGCACCATCAAGATAAAATTTATATCGCGGCATTATGGCTATGGCAGAGTCATCACTTCCTGGATAACAGCATTTAAAATTACTTCATACAGTTACACAGTTTTGATTGACATAGTTTTGTATTCTAACCATTCAGCAGCATCAAGAGAAGAGTAGTTGAGGAAAGAGTTTCGGTTCCTGGGGAAGGTAGCCCAAGCATCCAATACCCAATTTAACCTTATTTGTTATGTGCGCAAAGAGAGAAATCAAATGAACTGAACCATTGAATTTGTAATGCTGTTATGGAGAATAAAATTATGGTAATTTGGCACACTGTTCAGCTGCACTGTTTAAGGGGTGAGCAGATTCAAACAGGCAGTGGATGGTTAACATCTCTTTGCGACTGGAGGGATTATGAACCCACTGAAGAACATTGTGTTGGTAACTCCCCTTGTGCAGCAGGGCTCGTTAGCGAAACATCGGTGAGAATCACGTCTAATATTCCCCAGAGACACTTGCATATAATTAGAATAACTAGAAACAATATGCAAATTGTTTTGGGGTTTTTTTATGACCAGTTAAGTATATTTTAAAGACGCACATACCATGCTGGAAATGAAAAAGGAAAACGCAAAAATATTCAAAGAAACCTTTAGAAATTATAAATCAAATTTCACTTGATGTTCTTCGATGTCTAACTTGCTTCTGAAATTCCATCATGTCTTCATAAAATTGTCGCAACCAACAATCTCACATTTGCATTTTGTTCTAGCATACTCACCGCACTGCTGCAACGAACATCTTTGACTTTCAGCCAGGCCAGATCCAGTGTGCCCTCTCCCTTGTAGCAGGACTGCAACCTTTCCTTGATTTTCTCATTGATCTTTCGAAGAGAAAAAACACACAGAGCAGAGTCCTGAGGGGCCTGCCTCGGACGCCTCTTCTGACCTCTTGAGAAGATGGCAAAAAGCACATCGTCATCTGGGGCCATGTCCAGAGAAGGTGCGAGGATGGAACCAGCTTTTGATAAGTAGGCTGCTTCAAGTAATCTGTACTCCACGTTGCCACTTATGCACCCGATGGGGACCTCGACGTACGAGATGAATGCCGTGTCTGTCTTGCAAAGGCGAACTATCTTGGATGTGTACACCTGTTCCCGACCAGCAGAAGAGGAACCTGTGGTTGGTCCACCTCCCATTTCGGGCTGCAAAGTTAGGAAGTAGACAAAATTCCCACTGGCAAAGCCATAAATGTAATATATGTCAAAGTCAGGGATAACGGTGAATGTATCCGAAGGGATCTTAATCATAGAGGCCACAAACTCATCATGGAAGACGTAGGCAAACATGCCATCCTCCTCTGAGTTTCTTGCCAGTTTTCGGCTAGAGATGGTAGGGAAGTACTCTGGCTTACCATCGACTGCTGTGGCTACAAACAACATATCTGGAGAGGCATTGCCATAGGAAACAATGACACCAAACACAGAGCCACTCTCATTCACACCAGAGAGGTAGTGCTCTTTCTTGTGGAAGGGCTCTCCCAGTTTGAAGAGGTCATCTAGACGGAGGAGTTTGCAGATGCCCTGGTAGAGGCTGCCACAAGCCAGCAACCGGTTCTCCCTGTAGTCCATCAAAAGCATCTTGTTTACATTGTTGGTAAGCGTCAGTGGCTCGCTGCAAGGCTGGACAATACGTGGTGGGTAGCACTTGCGGTTGTCTTCATCTGGACCAGTCTCATGGAACAGTTGAAGCTTCAAATTTGGAGACAGTTTGTATATGCGATTAACTGCTCCCAAATAAACGTTGCCATTGCGATAGTCCACAGCAAGATGGTTAAATGTCCACTGCGGGTCCTCGGCATAAAATGAGGCATACCCCTCCTCTTGGAGCAACGCTGTGATCACTTGGGACCCGGCACTGTGGGCCTGTGGGGCTTGCACCACCGTCTGTGATGCCGCAGGAAGCACCAAACTAAACAGGAAGCAGCATAAGAAAAAGTAGGTCCGTGTTTTTTTGTGAGATGTCATGGCTGTGCTGATGGTTGACGGTTGAGGAGAGGGACAGAGGCACAGTCCAGTACCGTTGCAGGATCAAGCCCGTTTTGAGATGGACATTATGCACCTACAGAAAGGAAGAGGAAAAAAACAAGTGAAATTTGGGAAATGAACTCAAAAATTACCAACAAATTACTTTCAAATAAAGTGGTTCTTGCTCTAATTTCATCTGGCACAGATTAAAACAGAGCAAATCAAAGTTTTAAACAGGTGTACAAGCCATGTGCTAGAGACCCTAAAGCAATCTATATTTTTATCAATGAGCTAGACAAAAAAAGAGATAAAAATTAAATGAAATAAGATAGTTTTTTGTTTGTTTGTTTAATCTGTTGCTTTGTGTCAAACTATTAAATCAGGTACAGAAAGTGGGACAGGAAACAGGAAGAGTAATGCATTGTCTCAACGGAGGTGATCAGAATGGCTCTGCACCATCTCTCTGCATGAACCTCCTGCCTCTCTCCATCTATATTTGCCTTTCTGCTCCAGCCTCCATGCCCCTAATTGATTCTCCCCTTGGAGTAACAATTTGCATGCTTTGGCGATTTCTCTCTTCTCTCCCAATAGGGCAGCTTACCTGCTGACACCGCTAGCAAAGAAAAAGGACCATCTTTCGCTCTTTAAATTACCTACACTCACATATCTACACACAAAGAGGGAGGTTTATGAGCCAAAGAGGAACAATTAGGTTGGAAATGCTGGCAGTTGCAAAAATAAGCTTCCCTTTAGAACTAAGGTCATTTGCACAACCTCCCCATTACCAATACAACTATTATAAATTCACACTTCTGAAGGCATTCTTGTAAAGCATAGAAGCACTTGTAAACAATACATCCAACAGACAATATAAGGGATATTCTAGGCAAATAAGATGTATTAACATTAATTTAATCTCAAATAACTGGTTTTCACATAAATTTGATCTTTGTGAAAGAATATTGATAAGAGGAGGGGAGGGGGAATAAATTGCCACAAATCATAAAACTACATAAAAACGTTTAAGCTTCATTTCTAAACAACAAAGCACAAATCTAAACTTCCATATTTGTTATCATTATTATGATTAGACATCATGAACGTTCCTAACCAATGACTGTGGACAATATCCAGCATTATCTTGCCACAGATCCCATTTCAGGGCACATCCAAACATTCATCAGGCATGGTGGAGGAAAATGCAACCTCTCAACAGAATTGACACTCTCAATTTCAGAACGAAGACAGAAAGAGAGCAAGAGCAAAGCAGAGCGAGCTCACAGCACATGATAAGAGGTCCAGAGCTGATGATGAGAGGAATACAAACTGATCCAGAGATAGGTGAGGCATGTTCGGCTGTGTGTGCCGAGAAGCATAGTTAGCATAGCTGAAACACAGGAATGAGGTTGCAAGGTGAGAAAGAATGGAGGCCAAGAGAGTAAAATATGAAATACTTCTGCAAGGTACATGGATTAATATGAGATCCAGATTGGAAGGCTGAACCTGCTAAGTAAAAGGCAAAGTTTTTGATTAAGGCATACATACAGCATTTAGTAAAACCTGGCTTTGTTTTCTAATTCATTTTACTGATAATACTCTGAAAAGTATGGTGTGTGTTTTTATTGAGTCCCCTAGCAACCCACCTACTATTTAGTGATTTTTGTTTAGTGTCTCTCATAGCTTTGCTGACTTATTAATGAACATTCTTTGAAAAACAGCTCCAGCTCAGTGAGACTGAATGGAGATGGTCTGAACAGGAATCTCTCCACAATTTTTTTCCAAAAGTGGAAGGTCTGTACTTTGACTAGGCCTTTTCTATCCTGCTGAAATTTGGACCTCCTGACTCACATGGAAACTGGCTAGCTTTTATGTCCCATTGAAGAAAAGTATCTGCAGAGAATAAGTACCGGTGTTGCACCACAAGGACACATAATGTGGAGTGCTTGCTTTCTTTCACACAAAGAGATTTATAGGTATACCAAAAAGTCACACTTGATGTCACCTAGTGACATCAAGTGTGATGTCAGAGTTACCTCAGACATCATGATTTAAACAGGGGACCTTAGGAAAGCTGCTGCCACCTTAAAGACTGTCAGCAGGACACCCAGTCCATAAGGTAAGTTAAAAATAAAAAAAAATAGTAGATTAATTTCACATTGAGAAGATCAGTGGTCAAGGAAATCTGAGCTGACATTTTCCTGCAGATTAATAAAAACAGGAAAGTAGCAAAAGCAAAGAAATCTGAGAAATTAGACTAAAGTCATGATGATAAAGGGAGAGAGTGAGCTCGGTAATCCTTTATATTCACCTATTCTCCTGTGTATAAACACAATTGCATTCACACTCAGCTTACAGCTACAAACTAAAAATAAAAACACTATAAAAAACAAGACAAAAGCTTCATGCAGATTCCCTTGAGAAGTGGAAGTTTGGCAGTTGTAAAGCATTAACGCTCTAAAAACACCTCATCAGTGATGCCCCTGCAAAGGCAGCGTGTCTGCCACACAAATTTGTTGCTGAGACGCAATTATCCTCACTGATGGAAAGGAGGGGGGGAGCTCATTTAACTGCTGTTTGCCTTTGCCTGCTAATCATCAAACTCCATTAATTAAAGCTTGCTCTGGTTCTGAGGATTTATACATCAGACAAGATGCACATACACACATGCACACACACACAGACATAAAGAGGGACTGACATTCTAAAGTATAGTTGATCTTTAATTTCATGTGCTGTTAGTGTCTGACTTTCTCTGCTCTTTCTGCATTCTTTATAAATTCAGATGCAATACTTGAGCTATAAAGGAGGAACTGCAATTGTTCAAAGCAAATGCAAATTGACGGAATGGAAGCTATTATTTTACAAGAATAAAATAGCAGTTCTACTTACTTTTGGAAAGGTGTGACACTATTTGTCAACCCAGAAATATATGCAATAGCATGCAGAATCCAGAAAATCTGCAGGTTTTGTGTTGCTGGTGTCAATTCTAACCAAATATAATTACATGATAAATTTGGAATGAGGAGTTTTATAGCAACATTTTGGTCAACTTTTTTTTTTTTACAAAATACTACAAAAACAATGCACTCTACAAAAAGAAAACGCAAAAAACATTTAACATACATGTTCTTTTGTATATACATAGTTATTTGAGTACATTTAGAAGATCTAATTCTCCATCAATAACTTGGAAGACATAAGGATAATTCTAGATAGTTTCTTAAAGTGGCATACCTGTGGTCTTCTATCATCTTGTTGCCTTTACTAATAATTGACTGATCTCTGTGTATGTAGTCAGTCGACTCTTGTTTTATCATTTATTATTTGTGTATGCATGTGCCACCCTTTTTTTAATTCACAGTATGACACATTGCCACTCATTCTCTTTAAAACCATGAGACAAATTGCCTTAAAACACTGCAGCATTTTTATTTGTGTAATTACCCCACTTCTCACCCACTCATCTCATAATCCTGGTTTACTCACAAGGCTGTCTTCCAAGTAAGATATTTTTGATTTTTTTTTTTGTTCTTGTGAGAAGGTAAGCTGTTTCCAAAAGAAATTGGCAGCCGTTTCATTTCCTAGTAATTTCTCACATATAAACGTTTCCCCCATCTATCAGACCATTCATAGGAGGGGGTTACTTTGTTGAAGCCCATTTGTCGTCTTTTTTTTAAACTGTCATCTCTGGTGGTAGCTCAAATGTTGCCAAAGTAAAATGGTTCCTGTCATATCTATTATGTATTTTCTGATTGTTGTTGTGCCCAAAATTAGCCTTTCATGCATCAAAGTGCTTTATGTGAAACAAGTTATTTAAAATGGTTTTTGAGCTCACAATGTTGGTTATGTTGTGTCTGTATTTGAGTAAAGTATTTACCCCTGTCCAACAGACTAGATGACAGCTCTTCTTTCTGTTTGACTGAAATGACAGATACGCATCATTTGATTGACATATGAAATATCTTCTCCTCTTTGGTAACTCTCTTTTTTGCCTCCCTTTGTATGCTAATTGATGGCTTTTTGAATACATAAAAACAAAACTAAAAGGTTACCTCAACTGTATTATTTAATTAAAATGATGTAAGGTTTGCCTTGAATGCTGCACAAAGCGTTTAAACAGAATATATTTACTCCATTGTAAAGAAAACAGTATACACTGTGTATATTTTTACTTTAATAAAACCAATTTTGATATTACCATTAAAAAAAAAACAATGATTAGATTTTTTATGTCAACGTATTGTGTCAAACTATTTTTCTTTTTTTTTTTGCTGAGATAATCTGCAAGATGGTTTTGGTTGTAGTAGCACAAGAGGAAGCTTGACTTCAGTGGTACTAACATATCAAGACACCATAAAATATACAGAAAATGAAACTGTAATAAGGAGAAATAGAAATAAGCAAAACAAAAAATAAGGAAGAGCTAGAAGGCAGAGTTGTGTGTCCCAGATCTGGGGATGCAAGGATTGGGGTAAACTCCTGACCTCCTCCCCATCCCACCAAAACTCAACCAAGTCTGCCTGCCTGCCTGCTGTGCTTTGGCACACAGAGTAGTAAGCCCTGCTATGAATTGTAGCAACCCACCAGGACTGCAGGAAAACCAAGTCCCTGAATGGCCTGGGATATCCATAGAAATGCATGTTTGTACACATGCCTCTCAACCCACAAACACAAACATGACACCACACAGCAGAACACACTCCACCACAATTCTGCCTCAAGTGCACCCAAATCTGGCTAACCACAAAACAGGATTTTCTGCTTATATAAGAATTTTTTTACAAATAAATAACACAATCAAGCCAAACAATTTCACAGCAACTCAAAATGTACATACTATGTAAAAATTAATTTGTCCTCGAATGAAAACTCAAACGTCAATATTTCATTTCCAGGATGCGTTTTTTTAAGGCAATAGGTTTCATGTTTACAGTAGACGCGAACAACTGTTTTCATTCATAAAAAAAAACAAAAAATTAGACCATTTGCTATTGTGAGCAACACATCCCTACCTTAACAAAATTGATCAATGTTATTATCAATCGTAGCCAAGTGTAATTATTATGTAGGATAATAATAAGGCAACCCTTTCATTTAAAAAAACAACAGTTTAAGTAATGACTAGGGACAGAGTAGGTCCAACAACTAGAAAATTCCTGCAGAAATTTTGAAGGGCCTGCCAAAGTGTGCCCGTCGGATTAATAATGTATTCTGATGGTAAAAATTAGCAATAATGCTAAAGAAAGCTGCAATGTAGTAAATAACTTGCAGGGAGTCAGAAGCATGCTCACTTAGCTTTTCTAGCACCATTTAGTATGTTACATAATGTAAAATTAGCCAAAATGCTAATGTTAGCATGAATGCTATCAGCATCATGTTTTGCATCACTATCATGTTGTCTGTCATTACTTACTCCATTCAGTATATGAAACATTGGTAATAAGTAAGAAAAGTGTTCTGATGCTCAACATTAGCATCAACGCTAACCTGAGCTAAATAGTAGTCAAAAACCTGTGGAGAGTCAGAAAAATGTTGATTAAGCTCCTACTTGCACCTCTCAACATTGACAAAAAATTCAAGTATAAAACTTAACATTCAAAGGCAAAAACAGGATCAATCAACATTTCAGAGTTACTGAATGAAAACTTCCTGTTAGCATAGCGGCTAGCTGGTTACTGCTAGTTCTGATTGACTGTTTCCGGCTGAACAGGGAGGAGATCGATTATATTTTAGAGATTATCTGTCTCATGTTAGGACAGCGAAAGTTTTAATACGCATGTAAAATGTATTTTTTTACGTAGATGCTGCAGCTTTAAACAGGTTCGGTCAGAGAGTCACTAACAGGTGGAGCAGAAGCGGCTCCGTGCCAAATATTAAATGTTACTGCCTGTAGCTAGCAGCGGTTCAAGAGCAGAACCAGCGTCTTACATCACAGATCTAAGATTTAAATAATTTTACAGGTTATTTGTTTAGCTTCTGCGCGCTGCTTTACCGGCTGTCTGATCCTCCATGTCTTTTTTTACTGCAGTGAGCCTCGATGTAGCCAATCTTCGTCAAGTATTAGCTTCATTGTGTTGATATATTTTGCTTCATTGTGTTGATATATTTTGACGAGCTCCGCCGCTGTGAGTCCAGCTGCACATGCAGGTTATTGGCAACAAGAGACAATGATCGCAGCGCACCGCTAATTGACACTGTTAATGATTAACGAGCTTCAGACCGAGACTGAAGCTTCGCACATGTTCTCACTCACGGTACAAAATATTAAAAAATTACAACAGTCCATAATCTCTAAATCTTTCAGCCTTCATAGTAAGGATGTCATTTCACACTGAAAAATTCAGAGAAATAATAATTTTATCTAAACAAAATATCAATAGTCACAGGAAATACTCTCTGCTGTCTCTCAGAGTAATGGCTGCCGCTGGCTGGAACCCGTTACTATGGTAATTAATGCCCCGCAGCTGTGAGGAGACAAAGAGCGGGAAAATCCTCTTCTCCCTAGTTTCTATACTTGGGAGACACCCAGCGCCAGTCTGAAGGACCCTGACAAAAATCCATAAGCCCTAGGAAATTTTTGAAAACATTTTACGGGAGCAGGGATGTGTATCTATGTTATGACCAAGTTTTAGACCAATAGGGAAATATTTATGCCTGTGAGGGCGAGTTAAACACAGTTTTTCAGTAAGCCATCAGGAGTCCTGTGTGTGTGTTTCAGACAGAAAGGTTACTGATGCTGCGAGTTCCTCAATCTCCAATTTTTTCGTTTTTATTAATTTTTGTCGTCATTTTAAGTCAGAATCCCAACAAAAGTAATAGCTCACTTCTCGGCACCGAGCCGCTCGATTTGATACCACTTTTGTGGGTGGGCACGCAGCGGTACGAGCCGCATTAACGGTAATGGAAGAAAAATAAAGATATATATAAACTAGAAAATTCCTGCAGAAATTTTGAAGGGCCTGCCAAAGTGTGCCCGTCGGATTTTTATTAAAGCGTTCTGATGGTAAAAATTAGCAATAATGCTAAAGAAAGCTGCAATGTAGTCAATAAGCTGCAGGGAGTCAGAAGCATGTTCACTAAGCTCTTCTCATACAAATTAGTATGTTGCATAAGCTAAAATTAGCCAAAATACTAATGTTAGCATGAATGCTATGAGTAGCATGTAGAGCATCACTAACATGTTGTCTGTCATTACTTACACCATTCATTATACAAAATGTTGCTAATAACTAAGAAAAATATTCTGATGCTTAATATTAGCATCAATGCTAACCTGAGCTAAATTGTAGTCAAAAACCTGTGGAGAGTCAGAAACATGTTGATGAAGCTGTACTTGCACCATTAATTTTGTTAAAATTAATGCATAAGGTGAAATAAGTGAAAATGCTAATGTTGGCATGATTGCTATCAGTATCATGTTTTGCATCACCAGCATCTTGTCTGTCATTACTTACTCCATTCACAATACAAAATGTTGCTAGTAAGTAAGAACAGTGTTCTGATGCTTAATATTAGCATCAATGCTAGGCTAAGTTTAATTGTAGTCCAAAAATGTTATTGCTCTAGCTTCCATAAGCCAGTTCTATAATCAGAAATATAATGCCAATACTATCACCCTACCTATGGCAGTGCACAGACTCACACGGTTTAAATGGCCTATTTAAAGTCAGTATTACACAAACAGATGGGTCTTACACTGTTCATCTTCAATTGTTAATGTGTGAAGCTCTTGCCAGGTTATAGTTCTATAGCTGATCTAAATCACTGCAATAGTGCAACACCTGAACCCAACAGGTAATATCACTTACCTGAGAGGATTATCGAGGCTTTTATGTTGAAATTTTCAGTAAGCTTCATTTGAAATGGCAACACTAATCCCAATTGTAACAGTAGTTGTCTTAAACAGTTATCTAATGCCCAAAAGAGCAATTACATGATGAAAAAAATGGTCAAGGCTTTTATTTTGAAATTTTCATTAAGATTAATATGAAATGGCCACACTAATTCCAAGTGTTATTGTGTTTAAGCTAAATCAGTTATATAATGCTCAAAACACAAGTAGTTCTGTATAGCAGCCAAGTCCTCCTCTGCAGTAACAGACAGTTCCGCCATGTTGTAAATTCTGACATTCTGAGTCATGGCCGTAGATAGAACTACAGTTAATATGGCCGGTTTGTAGTCCAAAGCAGAAGCTCTGCCTTTCTCTGTCTTCTGTTGCCATGGTGATCAATCCTAAATTCCAACTGTCAGCTGGGGGAGTGAAGTGCAGGGCAGATTGTATGTAATATAGAGGGATCGACGTCAGTTACCCCTTCCCATAATTTCACTCTGAAGCACCTGGAAAGAAAACCGTAAGACCTAGAGAAATTTCGAAAACATTTTACCGGAGCAGACAAATTTATCTATGTCATGACCAACTTTCATACCAATAGAGCAATTTTTGAAGGCGTGAGAGCAATTTCAAAATTACCTTTGGGTCAAAATTCCACTCTGTTTCTCACTCTAAAAAGCGGCAGTTGATGTCAGTTACACTCTGCGTTTCGGCAGTTGGAAATTTCGCTCGTTTTTTGCTTTTTACGTCGCCATCGTAAGTCCGATCCCCAATAAAAGTAATAGCTCACTTCTCGGCGCCGAGCCGCACGATTTGATACCACTTTTGTGGGTGGGCACGCA
Organism: Poecilia picta; assembly: GCA_033032245.1. Taxonomy (NCBI): domain Eukaryota; kingdom Metazoa; phylum Chordata; class Actinopteri; order Cyprinodontiformes; family Poeciliidae; genus Poecilia; species Poecilia picta. Next base: position 9,016,064 of record CM065375.1, on the reverse strand, counting down.
GCGGTACGAGCCGCATTAACGGTAATGGAAGAAAAATAAAGATATATATAAATAAATAAAGAGGCGTTCTATTGGGTGTAGAATAATAGGTGCCTGCCATGCAATGCATGGAGGCAGTGACTGACCTGCTTCGCAGGTCAGTCACTGCTCTCCTTATGCATTGCAGTGGCAGGCCCCAATAAAGAGACATTCTATTGGGTGTAGAATAAGAAGTGCCTGCCATGCAAATGCATGGAGGCAGTGACTGACCTGCTTCGCAGGTCAGTCACTGCTCTCCTTATGCATTGCAATGGCAGGCCCTAATAAATAAAGAGACATTCTATTGGGTGTAGAATAAGAAGTGCCTGCCATGCAAATGCATGGAGGCAGTGACTGACCTGCTTCGCAGGTCAGTCACTGCTCTCCTTATGCATTGCAATGGCAGGCCCTAATAAGCACCACAAAACTGACCCCTGCTGATACAATAACCAGATGGCAAAGCCCACTGCTTTCAGAAAGGCAGAAGGAAGGGAGAAAAATGAGGACACAGAATATAGAAGGCGGGTTGTCCTTGGTGTTTACATCAAGACGTGGATTAGCAGCATGGATTACTGTCACAAGATACCCTGTCAAGATCAAGGTTAGGAGGTCTAATCCACCGCAGAGCTGTTGATATTGCAGCGAAAGCTTTCTGATTGTACTGTCAACTGGGTATATGTCAACTAAATGCAAGAGCACAGACTGAAAGACGAACATCACGACTACACATGTAGCAATCAAAAATGTTCATAAGAATCAAGATGTCTCAATGACAATTTATGAATAATTTAAAGCAATATTTCAGTTTAAAAACAGCAATTTCCAAAGGAAATCATCTGAGTGTTTACTCAGTTTATTCCAAATATACTTTTCTGTTCATTAGAGAACAGTAAATAGTAAAAAACTATATATCTTGAAACATTTTTTATTTTACATGTAGTCCTTGATTAATAAAAGCAAAGCGGCAAAAGAATAGATTTAACATTGAAAGAGAAAGATTGGTCAATTTCTCTAAAATTAGATTAATTTCCACGGCGACCTTGTTTGGTTTGCTATAGCAACGATAAACTGGTTCTGAAGTTGAGTCAGAAAAACCTTAAGCAGCAAGCTCTGGGAATGAATTCAAAAAGTCAGCTTGATTCAAGTCTAACCTGAAAACTATTTCAGCAAAAACAATTTCTCTTTCAACCCACACAAAAACTGCACAGTTCATGCTTGTTGACTTGATTGTTGTACATTACTTCCTTTTTTTTATGAAATGCCTGAGAAAAAAAACTAGTGGTTTGCAAAATCTATAAAGTGAGCAAAACAGATTTAAAAGTTTCCAAAGCATGGATTGCCTGTTGGCTTCATGTTTATGTTTCAGATCCTTTTATTAGTTTGTAAGCTTTTGCCAGTCTTAACCATCTTAAAAGAAACCTCGACTTATAAAGCCTAAAGAATTTTCATAGAAGCAGGTTTTTAATTATCCATGGAAGTAATATCAACATTTTAAAGTAGCTTTTCTGTTCCAAAGTGGTACTTTTCTGCTCCAAGGTGGTGCTTTTCTCTTCCAGGGCTGTGCTTTTCTCTTCAAAGGTGATGCTTTTCTGTTTCAAGGTTGTACTTTTCTGCTCCAACGTGATGCTTTTCTCTTCCAAAGTGGTGCTTTTCTGCTCCAAGGTGGTGCTTTTCTCTTCCAGGGCTGTGCTTTTCTCTTCAAAGGTGATGCTTTTCTGTTTCAAGGTTGTACTTTTCTGCTCCAACGTGATGCTTTTCTCTTCCAAAGTGGTACTTTTCTGCTCCAAGGTGAGGCTTTTCTGCTTCAAAGTGGTACTTTTCTGCTCCAAGGTGAGGCTTTTCTGCTCCAAGGTGGTACACATCTGCTCCAGATCTGGCTTTACTTGCTCCAGATCAGTCTTTGCTTTTGTGCTCTAAGGTGGTGCTTTTCTCTTCTAGGGCGGTGCTGTTCTCTTCCAAAGTGGTGCTTTCTGCTCCAACGTGATGCTTTTCTGCTCCAATGTGGTACTTTTCTGCTCCAATGTTGTACTTTTGTCTTCCAAGGAAGTGCTTTTCTCTTCCAAAGTGGTGCTTTTCTGCTCCAAGGTGAGGCTTTTCTGTTCCAAGGTTGTACTTTTCTGCTCCAACGTGATGGTTTTCTGTTCCAAGGTGGTACTTTTCTGCTCCAATGTGGTACTTTTCTGCTCCAATGTGGTACTTTTGTCTTCCTAGGAAGTGTTTTTCTCTTCCAAAGTGGTGCTTTTCTGCTCCAAGGTGGCACTTTTCTGTTCCAACATGAGGCTTTCCTGCTCCAAGGTTGTACTTTTCTGCTCCAATGTGATGGTTTTCTGTTCCAAGGTGGTACTTTTCTGCCCCAATGTGGTACTTTTCTGCTCCAATGTGGTGGTTTTATGTTCCAAGGTGATGCTTTCCTGCTCCAAGGTTGTACTTTTCTGCTCCAATGTGATGTTTTCTGTTCCAAGGTGGTACTTTTCTGCTCCAAGGTGAGGCTTTTCTGCTCCAAGGTGGTACACATCTGCTCCAGATCTGGCTTTACTTGCTCCAGATCAGTCTTTGCTTTTGTGCTCTAAGGTGGTGCTTTTCTCTTCCAGGGGGGTGCTGTTCTCTTCCAAAGTGGTGCTTTCTGCTCCAACGTGATGCTTTTCTGCTCCAATGTGGTACTTTTCTGCTCCAATGTTGTACTTTTGTCTTCCAAGGAAGTGCTTTTCTCTTCCAAAGTGGTGCTTTTCTGCTCCAAGGTGATGCTTTTCTCTTCTAAGGTGGTGCTTTTCTCCTTCGTCACTTCTGAATACAGGCGGTTGCTTCTGTAGCTTGTCTGTAACCGACTGGCTGGCTTTATAGGTTTCCTCTTCAGATGGCTGCTGGTTCTGCTGTTCCTCTCTGTCCCTCCACCTCAGCTGTTCCACTTCAAGTTGCAGGTTGGTCTTTATATGCTCTAAGGTGGTGTTTTCCTTCTCCAGAACGGTGCTTTTCTGCTCCAAGGTGGCTATTTTTTGCTGCAAGTTGGTGTTTATCTGCTCCAGGGCGGTCCTATTCTGCTCCATATCGGTCTTTTCTTTATGAAGGTTGTTTATTTTCTGCTCCTGGGTGTTGCTTTTCTGCTCCAAGGTGATGCTCTTCTGCTCCAAGGTGATGCTCTTCTGCTCCAAGGCGGTACTTTTCTCTTCCAAGGCGGTGCTCGTCTCCCCAAAGGCGGTGTTGTTCTCTTCCAAAGTGGTGCTTTTTGCTCCAAGGTGAGGCTTTTCTGTTCCAAGGTGAGGCTTTTCAGCTCCAAGGTTGTACTTTTCTGCTCCAACATGATGCTTTTCTGTTCCAAAGTGGTACTTTTCTGCTACAATGTGGTACTTTTGTCTTCCAATGTGGTACTTTTCTCTTCAAAGACGGTGTTGTTCTCTTCCAAAGTGGTGCTTTTCTGTTCCAACGTGTTGCTTTTCTTTTCCAAGGTGATGCTATTCTGCTCCAATGTGGTACTTTTGTCTTCCAAGGAAGTGCTTTTCTCTTCCAAAGTGGTGCTTTTCTGCTCCAACGTGATGCTTTTCTTCTACAATGTGGTACTTTTCTGCTCCAATGTGGTACCTTGTCTTCCAAGGAAGTGCTTGTCTCCTCAAAGGCGGTGTTGTCTCTTCCAAAGTGGTACATTTCTGCTCCAGATCGGTCTTTGCTTGCTCCAGGGTGTTGCTTTTCTCTTCCAAGGTGATGCTTTTCTGGTCTAAAGTGATACTTTTCTGTTCCAAGGTGGCACTTCTCTGCTCCAAAGTAGTGCTTTTCTGCTCCAAGGTGAGGCTTTTCTGTTCCAAGGTGAGGCTTTTCAGCTCCAAGGTTGTACTTTTCTGCTCCAACATGATGCTTTTCTCTGTTCCAAAGTGGTACTTTTCTGCTACAATGTGGTACTTTTGTCTTCCAATGTGGTACTTTTCTCTTCAAAGACGGTGTTGTTCTCTTCCAAAGTGGTGCTTTTCTGTTCCAACGTGTTGCTTTTCTTTTCCAAGGTGATGCTATTCTGCTCCAATGTGGTACTTTTGTCTTCCAAGGAAGTGCTTTTCTCTTCCAAAGTGGTGCTTTTCTGCTCCAACGTGATGCTTTTCTTCTACAATGTGGTACTTTTCTGCTCCAATGTGGTACCTTGTCTTCCAAGGAAGTGCTTGTCTCCTCAAAGGCGGTGTTGTTCTCTTCCAAAGTGGTACATTTCTGCTCCAGATCGGTCTTTGCTTGCTCCAGGGTGTTGCTTTTCTCTTCCAAGGTGATGCTTTTCTGGTCTAAAGTGATACTTTTCTGTTCCAAGGTGGCACATTCTCTGCTCCAAAGTAGTGCTTTTCTGCTCCAAGGTGAGGCTTTTCTGCTCCAAAGTGGTACTTTTCTGCTCCAAGGTGAGGCTTTTCTGCTCCAAGGTGGTACATATCTGCTCCAGATCGGGCTTTGCTTGCTCCAGATCGGTCTTTGCTTTTGTGCTCCAAGGTGGTGCTTTTCTCTTCCAGGGCTGTGCTTCTCTCTTCAAAGGCTATGCTGTTCTCTTCCAAAGTGATGCTTTTCTGCTCCAATGTGATGCTTTTCTGCCCCAACATGATGCTTTTCTGCTCCAATGTGGTATTTTTCTGCTCCAATGTGGTACTTTTGTCTTCCAAGAAAGCGCTTTTCTCTTCCAAAGTGGTGCTTTTCTGCTCCAAGGTGATGCTTTTCTCTTCCAAGGTGGTGCTTTTCTCCTTCGTCACTTCTGAATACAGGCGGTTGCTTCTATAGCTTGTCTGAAACCTCCGCTGTTCCACTTCAAGTTGCAGGTTGGTCTTTATATGCTCTAAGGTGGTGTTTTCCTTCTCCAAAACAGTGCGTTTCTGCTCCAAGGTGGCTATTATTTGCTCCAAGTTGGTATTCATCTGCTCTAGAGCAGTGCTCTGCTCTGAAGTTGTACTTTTTTCTTCAAAGGCGGTGTTGTTCTCTTCCAAAGTGGTACTTTTCTGTTCCAAGGTGATGCTTTTCTGCTCCAAGATGATGCTTTTCTGCTCCAATGTCGTACTTTTCTCTTCAAAGGCGGTGTTGTTCTCTTCCAAAGTGGTGCTTTTCTGCTCCAATGTGGTACTTTTCTGCTCCCAAGTGGTACTTTTCTGTTCCAAGGTGATGCTTTTCTGCTCCAAGGTGGTACCTTTCTGCTCCCAAGATGTACTTTTCTGTTCCAAGCTGAGGTTTTTCTGCTCCAAGGTGGCACTTTTCTGCTCCAATGTGGTACTTTTCTGCTCTAATGTGGTACTTTTGTTTTCCAAGGAAGTGCTTTTCACTTCCAAAGTGGTGCTTTTCTGCTCCAACGTGAGGCTTTTCCGTTCCAAGGTGGTGTTTTTCTGCTCCAGATCGGGCTTTGCTGACTCCAGATCGGTCTTTGCTTACTCCAGGGTGTTGCTTTTCTCTTCCAAGTTGATTCTTTTCTGGTCCAAGTTGGTATTTTTCTGTTTCAAGGTGGTACTTTTCTGCTCCAAAGTGATGCCTTCTGTTCCAAAGTTGTACTTTTCTGCTCCAACGTGATGGTTTTCTGTTCCAAGGTGGTACTTTTCTGCTCCAATATGGTACTTCTGTCTTCCTAGGAAGTGCTTTTCTCTTCCAAAGTGGTACTTTCTGCTCCAAGATTAGGCTTTTCTGCTCCAAAGTGGTACTTTTCTGTTCCAATGTGGTACTTTTTCTGCTCCCAAGTGGTACTTTTCTGTTCCAAGGTGATGCTTTTCTGCTCCAAGGTGGTACTTTTCTGCTCCCAAGATGTACTTTTCTGTTCCAAGCTGAGGTTTTTCTGCTCCAAGGTGGCACTTTTCTGCTCCAATGTGGTACTTTTGTCTTCCAAGGAAGTGCTTTTCTCTTCCAAACTGGTGCTTTTCTGCTCCAACGTGATGCTTTTCTGTTCCTGGGTGGTACTTTTCTGCTCCAATGTGGCACTTTTCTGCTCTAATGTGGTACTTTTGTTTTCCAAGGAAGTGCTTTTCACTTCCAAAGTGGTGCTTTTCTGCTCCAACGTGAGGCTTTTCCGTTCCAAGGTGGTGTTTTTCTGCTCCAAAGTGGTACCTTTCTGCTCCAGATCGGGCTTTGCTGACTCCAGATCGGTCTTTGCTTGCTCCAGGGTGTTGCTTTTCTCTTCCAAGTTGATTCTTTTCTGGTCCAAGTTGATACTTTTCTGCTCTAATGTGGTACTTTTGTCTTCCTAGGAAGTGCTTTTCTGTTCGAAGGTGATGCTTTTCTGCTCCAAGTTGGTACTTTTCTGCTCCCAAGTGGTATTTTCTGTTCCAAGGTGAGGCTTTTCTGCTCCAAGGTGGCACTTTTCTGCTCCAACGTGGTACTTTTGTCTTCCAAGGAAGTGCTTTTCTCTTCCAAACTGGTGCTTTTCTGCTCCAACGTGATGCTTTTCTGTTCCAAGGTGGTACTTTTCTGCTCCAATGTGGTACTTTTGTCTTCCAAGGAAGTGCTTTTCTCTTCCAAAGTGGTGCTTTTCTGCTCCAAGGTGAGGCTTTTCTGTTCCAAGGTGGTGTTTTTTCTGCTCCAGATCAGGCTTTGCTGACTCCAGATCGGTCTTTGCTTACTCCAGGGTGTTGCTTTTCTCTTCCAAGTTGATTCTTTTCTGGTCCAAGTTGGTATTTTTCTGTTCCAAGGTGGTACTTTTCTGCTCCAAAGTGGTACTTTTCTGCTCCAAGGTGAGGCTTTTCTGCTCCATGGTGGTAATTTCTGCTCCAGATCGGGTTTTGCTGACTCCAGATCGGTCTTTGCTTACTCCAGGGTGTTGCTTTTCTCTTCCAAGTTGATTCTTTTCTGGTCCAAGTTGGTATTTTTCTGTTCCAAAGTGGTGCTTTTCTGCTCCAAAGTGATGCCTTCTGTTCCAAAGTTGTACTTTTCTGCTCCAACGTGATGGTTTTCTGTTCCAAGGTGGTACTTTTCTGCTCCAATGTGGTACTTCTGTCTTCCTAGGAAGTGCTTTTCTCTTCCAAAATGGTACTTTCTGCTCCAAGGTGAGGCTTTTCTGTTCCTAGGTGAAACTTTTCTGGTCCAAGGTGCTGCTTTTCTGGTCCAAGGAGCTGCTTTTCTGGTCCAAGGTGCTGCTTTTCTGGTCCAAGGTGCTGCTTTTCTCTTCCAAGGTGGTGCTTTTCTCTTCCAAGGTGGTGCTTTTCTCCTTCGTCACTTCTGAATATGGGCGGTTGCTTCTGTAGCTTGTCTGTAACCGACTGGCTGGCTTTATAGGTTTCCTCTTCAGATGACTGCTGGTTCTGCTGTTCCTCTCTGTCCCTCAACCTCAGCTGTTCCACTTAAAGTTGCAGGTTGGTCTTTATATGCTCTAAGGTGGTGTTTTCCTGCTCCAGGACAATGCTTTTCTGCTCCAAAGTAGCTATTATTTGCTCCATGTTGGTGTTTATCTGCTCCAGGGCAGTGCTCTACTCCAGGGCGGTACTTTTCTGCTCCAGGGCAGTACTTTTCTGCTCCATATCGGTGTTTTCTTTATCCAGGGTGTTGCCTTTCTGCTCCTGGGTGTTGCTTTTCTGCTCCAAAGTGATGCTTTTCTCTTCCAAAGTTGTGCTTTTCTGCTCCAAGGTGATGGTTTTCTCTTCCAAGCTGGTGCTCTTCTCTTCCAAGGTGGTGCTTTTCTGCTCCAAAGTGATGCTTTTCTGCTCCAAGGTGATGCTTTTATGCTCCAAGTTGATGCATAGCTAAATAACCGACATGTTGAAGCTGAACTGGGAAACAGAGACTGAAGATCAGCCGCTCAAGGTCTGATCCTGACTGATTTGTCCTCACAAAATCCCCTGGTTTTTAATTAACTTCTCTAATAGCAGTTTTTCATCAGCTCTCTCTCATTAGAAAACAGTATGAAAATGTTAGCTGCTACGCTAACAATCAGCGGTTACTTTGGTGCAATTTAGCTACATAAGAAATATTTCTCAGTTGTTTAGAAGCGAATTTTTGGGTGCGAAGTCAAGTAATTCTGATCTTTCATCCTTCCCTGTTTAAGGTAATGCCAATGAATCTGGTTTGTTTCGTAAAATGGTTGAAAGAAGTCCACGCAGCATATGACTTAAGGAGCTCCGATCGCCCTGCTGCCACATAGAAGATGGCGGACGCTGTTACATACAATTCAGCGCTCTATGAGGCGTCTAAGTATTTATGTCTATGGTTGTTGCTCCTCCTACACTTTGGACTGAACCATTGTTCTAACAATGGTGGGGGAGACCTAAAAATTAATTCTTATTTTTTTTCTTAGATGAATGGCAGATTTACTTTGTTTTTTGTTTCTATTGCCTTTGTTATATTGATATTGTTTAAATACAAGGGTTTCTTTCATGATTTCTTTGCGGGGTGGGGGCATTCTAGATTTTTCCAAGATTGGGGGAAGGGGGGAGGTCCAGACCCCCCGAACCTCCCGGAATTTACGCCTATGGGAGAGACTGAAGTATTCCACTGTGAACCCTCAGAGTCTCCTTATTGTCTTCAAGGAGGGTTAGAACACACACACACGTTGGCATTGCTGGCTTGTATAGGGAGGGCTCTTCTTATACACAGTCCAGTCACATTAATGTGACCACCACGTACTTTCCACTTCAGAGTTAAATAACCAATCACAGAAGGCAGGTGGCAGCACAGTGCAGTTGAGCGTATATAAAGGGTGTGTGTGGGCTTCGGAAAACATTTCAATCGTTGGCGTAATGCAGAAACGAAGCGATTTATCCGACGTCCAAAAGGGCATGATCATTGGCTTTCGGGCCAAGGGTGGAAGCATTTCCGAAACGGCTGAGTTTGTGAACTGTTCGCGTGCCGCCGTGGTAAAAGTGTACCGTGCATGGCAAAATGGGACTGTCCAAAATCAACGACGTGGCAAATGTGGTGCACCACGGGCCATAGATGACAGAGGCGAACGACGGTTGCGGAGATGCGTTCGGGCAGATAGACGGGCTACCGTTGAGCAACTGACCACTAAAATGAACCAAGGGGCTACCACAAGTGTCTCCCAAACCACTATTCAGCAAACATTGCTGCGTCTGGGCCTCCGAAGCGGACGCCTGGTTCGTGCACCTATGCTGACTGGTGTTCATCGACGACGAAGGCTAGAATTTGCACGCCAGTACAGCAGCTGGACGTCCACTGAGTGGCGACAGGTAGCGTTTTCAGATGAATCGCGTTTTATGCTCCATCGGACAGATGGACGTTGGCGTATAAGGCGTGAAACCTCTGAAAGGAACCACCCTGCAACCATTGCAGAACGGTCCAAGCTGGAGGCGGGAGCATTATGGTCTGGGGAATGTTTTCCTGGCATTCTCTGGGTTCACTGATTATTGTGGAAGGCACGATGGATCAATACAAGTACGCATCTGTCCTTGCGGACCATGTCCACCCCTACATGCGCATTGTTTTTCCTCAGGATGATGGCATCTTCCAGCAGGACAATGCGAGGTGCCATACAGCTGCCAGTGTACGTGCGTGGTTCGAAGAGCACCAGGATGAGTTTACCGTCCTCCCCTGGCCAGCAAACTCACCTGACTTAAACCCAATCGAGCATCTGTGGGACCATCTCGATCGAGTTGTTCGCGCCATGGATCCTCAACCGCGTAATCTAGCGCAGCTGGCCACGGCATTAGAGTCGGCATGGCTCAACATCCCAGAGAAGACCTTCAGGGACCTAAGTGACTCTCTTCCTGCACGTCTCGTAGCAGTTCGCTCTGCGAAAGGTGGTTATTCTGGCTTTTGACAGATGGTCACATTAATGTGACTGGACTGTGTATTTGGCAGTAACCACAGGTGAAGGTGATGTGGGTGGTGATGCTCAGGTGGAGAGTTTTCCTTCTCCAGTTCTTTAGGTGGTGAGATCTCTGGCTGTTCTACTATGTTGTTCCATTCATTCCTCATCTGAGCTTCACGGGACCACTGGCCTTAAACAAAAGGCAAAAATTAATAAACCAAAGCTCACATGATCTTGAATACATTTTATGTACACACACCCACACAGCAGAGCCCTACTTTTACATTATTATGTAATTTACCAGAATGGCATGGGGTGCTCTAATCTGCTAAATAAAGCAGCATAACGTGGTGCTGTTTGGTGACAATCCTGTGTCAGTTGATAAAAACTATGATTCTCTTAGCAATTAAAAGAAAAATCACGCAGAGTTAAAAACAGTAAAAGCGCTTTCACGCTGCAGGAACCGGACGGGACGGGACGGGACGGAATGGGTGTGTTCGCATTACGACTTGCGTTCCACCCAGCCCCAAGCGTTCCAGCAGCTGATTGGCCGCTGGTTGTTATGGAGTCAGATGTTGATTTCCCGTTGACAGCTGGCTCTGACTGTAGGCCATTTTGTAACGAGTGGTCTTTTCGATATTTTAATAGTAGTTTTAATCGACAATGGATCCGATGACCTGGTAGAAGAGGAGCAAGAAAATCGGGCACAGCGTGATCGGCATGTAAACATCCTGCTGGAGGACATAGTGAGGCTCGCAGGTTGGAGAACACCTTCCGCCGAGAGGAGCTGGATGCTCGGAATGAAGAAGTGGCCCAAAACGCAGTTGTTGCTTCCTCTTTAGTAAAATTAATTGAAGTTATGACTGCTAATGTGAGAAAATAAAATATACTATGTAATAAATTTCAGTTATAATAAACTGATAGCATATTCATCCTTTGTTTTTCTTTTCATTTGTAGATTTATAAGAATTTTCTCCTTGCAATACGTAGAAGTCGTTCAGCATTTTGTCTTCTGAAGGTAGCTTGTTGGCGGAATTTAATTAATTGTACGAGGTTGATGAGGAGCAAAATTAAATCCACGTCGTCCTTTGTTGTCGTCGCAGCGACTGTTAGCCCCGCCCCACGCGTTTCTGCTTAGAACCAGCAGCTGATGGTTGTCATGGAGTCAGACACTGACTTTCATCTCAATATCAACCAATCAGCTGCTGGAACGCTTGGGGGCCCGAGTGGAACGCAAGTTGTAACGTGAACACGCCCGTCCCGTTCCTGCAGTGTGAAAGCGTCAATTTATATTTTTCAATTGGTAGAATTGAAATAAAATAAAAGCGAGGTCAGACAACTGCCGCTGACGACATGGAGGGAGGGGGAAGAATGGCCGTTTTATTATAACAGTCCTCAACTTCAATTTTAACTGAAAAAAACAGCTGCCATCTGTTGTGCTCCCCATTGAAAAACAGCCAAGGTAAAGTTTAAGTAGTGACGCTTCGACGCATCAAATCCGCACTAATTTGTTACGTGGAAACAGTTATTTGTTTTGGGAGCTGTAGGACTCAGGATAATGTCTTCAAACTGTAAAATCGGCCAACATTCAGTTCAACGTTTAGCTAGCTTAGCATGACTTGAGTCCTAAGAAAAAGTTCACCGGTATGTCACTATCAGCACACATTATTTTGCAGATTTATATTGCTGTGTAAACATTTTTGATACACCTCGAGAATCAAATCAAGTAAAATGTTTCTTACCTTTTGGTTGGAAAAAAGGCCAACCCTTCAAGTCTACCCTTCAAGAGAAAAGAGCGCTCAACTAACCGTTTTGTTTTGTTTTGTTTTGTTTTGTTTTAAACCGTCCTCAACTGTCCAATGAAGAATCTTCTAATGGGGTGGTTGGGCTTGAAAATAACTCGCAATATTTTCGAAATAACACAAGATATAGATAGACACACACACATCAGAAGTCGTGTTAACAGAATATTTTCCGTGTTTTACCGGTTATTTTTTAAACGACTGGACAATTAAAAGCCTGTCTGTCATTTGACATGTTGTAATGATGGGCAGACATTAGACTTTACGCAAAGATTTGCTTTAAATCAATTAATAAAAAAATAATATCTGAATATCATCTCATGGACTCTGAACTAAATGCGTCTTTCTGACCGGGAGCTGAAATGTTGAAGAATTATAGACAGGACGCTTTGGGCCATCTGGTTAGGAAGCGCGTTCCAAACCTTTGGTTGAAATGGCGTCTTTAATTCAAGTCTCCATTACAGATCAGAGAAAACTAAAGAGAATGAAACGTTGTGTTAATCCACTTAGAGAGCCGGCAATTTATCTTGAGGAAATAAATAACAGTGTAGAAGTTAATTAAACCATAACATGCGCAGTGCGCTGCGCAATCAATGCTGACGCAGCTGCGAAGAATTAAACTTAACTCACTCTGCAGTTTTAATAAACGGAGCCTTCTGGGTGCATGTTACCTTCCCGCGCCCAGAAAAAGAGCGGCACGCAGGAGGTCTGTTTCGGAGAAGCGAAACCATGCAAAAAAATCCTCGTAAAACTGCTGTTAATTTAAGTGGAAACGTTTTATCTAATTTGTTATAAGTTATTGGGGCAACAGTCAGTGGTTTTTTCACTATGGAGAAAAAATTGGATGTGTTTATCTGCTTTACGTGTGATAGAATCTGGATTTGTGGTTCAACTAGGTCAGGGGTTGGCAACCCAAAATGTTGAAAGAGCCATATTGGACCAAAAAACCAAAAACCAATCTGTCTGGAGCCAAGACAAATTAAAAGCCTTTATATAAGGCTTATAATGAAGGCAACACAGGCTTTAAGTGTTTATATTATCTATTTTAGCCTATTATCAAAACGACTAAGTGCATTTACTCATGAGCACTCATGATTAAATGTTTGTTATCCCTACAGTGTGTCCTGAAGGGAATGATGCACCATGTGACTACTCTGTTCTATGGTGGTGCTTTAAAGTTTACCTCCCGTTACAATGTTAATGTTAGGGTTAGGTTAGGTTTCGTTGCATTGATAAAATTAAATAAATGTAAAAAAGAAATACGATTTTTAATGCAATTTTATCATGAAGATCGGCAGGGAAAGGGAAATTTTCTTTTCCTTTTGGAACTCGAAAAATCTGCTCCCAAATGCAGTTTGCATAACGACGATCGCTCCTTAAAAATAATCACGTTATGTGTCTCTAAAATTGTAAAATTATAGGGGCGGCTTATAGTAAGGTATGCTATATAGTCGGGAAAGTACAGTACTCTTTTTCTTATTTGACAACTTCTCGCTACAGAGCAAACGTACAGGTAATCCTTCCTCATTGGCAAAGAACGCAAATGATTCGGTCCAAGAATTGTAGAATCTCTCCTTCACTATTTTCCTCGTTTCCGTTTGCTATCCATGGCTCACCACACACCCGTCGGTTTGCTGTAACACCTAGCCTGTGACACCTGCCTCCGTGTCACAGGCTATGACATACATGTTGAAATTTTATATTTGTTCTACACATTTTATAGCATTGGAAAACATTAAGAATGACTGTGTCATGTTTGTTCTCCTACAGAAACCATATTAAAACAAATATATTTCCCACCCCCATCTTTTTCCATTTTCAAATGGAAAAAGATGCGGAGAACAAGACATGAAAATAGCCTCATTTTATTTTTATGTTAAAAGATTACTTGGAGAAAGACACTAGCTCGTTGGAGTTTTATTGTTCCTAGCAATGTTTGGGTTTCGCCATCGGAAGGTGCTCAGCGCCATATGCAACAGCAACTGATGCTCTGGCATTGCTGAGAACCGCTGTACTTTCTGTTCACAGATAAGCTGAGTCATAATATTTATATAGATCCTAATGCAAGTACCCACTGATAGGTACAGAATGACAGAAAAAAGGCGCTTCAATAGAACTGAACTGCCGAGCTCAATGTGAAGCCGGAGTTTGCACCAGGCTAAAGTAACGATGCTAATGGCTCGCGCTAGTATGGGCTCGGTTGGTCGGCTTAATAGGGCCGCAAATTTTTTTTGAAATATATGTATTGTTTGAGTTCAGTTAATGAAAGTATGTTGGAGTAGATGTATAGTGAAGTCAGTAGTGAATATGTGTGTTTACTGTTGTGCCGCTCGTTGATTATCGTTTAGTGGTTAACGCTCTGGCAGGCTGAAGAAGTTCCCATTGCTGAGAACACAGCTTCCAGCAGATATTAGGAGCATCTACTATAACCGCTGTACTTTCTGTAAACTAAATAAATATGCTACACAAGAAGTGACCCGGCACATCATTTTCTGCGGTGTAAAACCTTTTTGAAAAAACTCCAGGGAGTCACTAGGGCAGCGCCAAAGAGCCGCATGTTGCCGACCCCCGAACTAGGTGAATATTAACTAAACGCATAAAACTGCGGCTAAATAACCAATGTTAATATGATTATAGTTTGACAGGTAAAAATAGAACATGACCGATTTTTTTTATGTTTTTGGTCAAGATGACGGATAACAAAAATAACATGATCTCTGAATAGCACAGAATTAGCAGAGCTTTAATTTTGTATTATTTTATTTTATAAAGCATTTTAAACTTTTATTTCACACCAGTTGGCAATTTTTTTAGTTAACTATATACATAATATCAAATATTTCTATTAACACATAAATATAAGTGACAATTTGTCTTAAAGTTCAAGTCTATGCCTCTGGCCCATTTATTTCACCTTCGTTTGTGTATCCTATGTGATGTACATGTGAAAACATGGGAATCACATGGGTTTTTACAACGAAGTATTCCAAAATCACGTAAACGTGAGAATTTGTGTGAACTATGTGCATTTTTTATGTGGTACATGATTTTCAGATGTGACTTTTACATGTAAAATTAATGAGATTTTTATTACATATTCAGAATTACTCAATCTTTACATGGAAAAAAATCTGATCATACAGTATGTGGTGTACATGTGAGAAATATGTCATCATATGCGACACATGCGATTCCATGTTGAATAAACCATGTATGAACAAAATGCTTTATCACATGTGTAACGTGGGGACCACATGCAAATTTCATGGGATTTTTTTTGTCGGGTTGGTAGATGAGTTTCTGAGTGTGACAAATGAAGGTGTCATAAATATCCTGTATTGCTCCCCCCCAGCCCCCATATACCCTCCCGTTCTTACTTTCGTCCCCTGGTCTACCGGTCCCCGGATTTACGTTTGTCTATCCCTTGGTCTATTTCCTCCTCTCCACTGCACATCTTACGTTCAATCCTTAGCTTGCTCGCTCGTTTGTTCCAAGTCATTTTCTGAGTTAAAAGTGAGTAGTAACAGTTTCCAACAAGTAGTAGTATAAAAAGGCAAAAAGCTGTTCGGAAATCATGACAAGCTTTGCTGTAAAACAAATTTTGAAAAATCCATTGATTATTGGAAAGAGCGTAAAAAATATTGACATACCATTTTTTATCAAAACATAAACTCCTTGTATGTGCTTTTAATCTTTTCTTTTTCTATTCGGCTGCACTCAGATTTTGACACTGCACACAGTCTTTATTCTTACATATGGGAATTACAAATCCTCCTTTGTAGCATAGAGTTCAAATGCACTTTGTTTTGTCATCATCCATGATGGTTCAATATTATTGTCTTAGTATTGTGACAGTGCAGTAAACACTGGTTAAATTGCACTCAACTTTGTGTTTCACAGTAAGTTTACTCAAACATATGAACACACTGAGACGTCCACACTCACATTCTTGGCTTAGGCTGAAGTGGGTACTGATGTGGTTTGTGATTGTTAGCGCGTTATCTGTGCAGATCTAGATCTCTAAAGTCATTAATAGAGTTGAAGGATTGCCATTAGCACCTCATTCTGATTGTGTTAGAGAGTAGCTGAGTGCCTGAGAGGAAGGACTCTCAGATTTGGCACAGAACAACAGCAACAGAGAACCAGTTATATCGTGAAATTAATATATCTGATAATCATATATTTGACAAGGATTCACTCATGGAGCTATAATGATCAATTACCATCAAACAAATGAAGAAAATAATATCCCAATCTAGATGTACAAAATGGAAAATGCTAGACTGTGTGTAAAAATTACATCTACTCAATATGATCTCTCCTTTCAGGGCGGTATTTTTAGAGTGAGATTTGTGGTAACGTTTTCTTTAGCAAGCAGCCTTTTGTCTCCTCCTTACCCAATTTCTCACTTTTTTTTAATTGGTTTGAAGCATACCTGTTTCCTATCAAGACAGACTAATTATGAGTCGATGTAGCCTTGACACGCAAAACTGAAAGAAGGCCAAATAGTAGTGTATTTGTGTACGAATGTGTATTTCAGTGAAATGGACTCAAATAACCTTGCTTTTTAAGTGCTTTAAATTGAAGTCTGCTGGGCTTCTCTTGTTTCTTAAATACATGACAACCCTGAACTAAAGACAACTCTTAACCTTGCAGCTTACATATTCTTCCTTTAAGAGTTTTATGACCCAGCAATGCTATCTTTCTGCATCAACTCACAACCACAAATATCATCATAAAAACTTCCACTTAGACATACAGCTCTACCACAATCACCTTTTCAATTCATCAATATTCAGACAATCTAGTCACACTGCAAGCTGTAACAAATGGAGCTTCAGTCATATTTCACATAGTGAAAATAATGTTAATGAAGTTAAAAACCACTCAAAATGAGGCCCCAGAATCAAAGAAAATAGTTGGGACAATATGCAGATATCAAAAGGAGCTTAGGCTAAGAACCAAATGGGAGAATATATTAAAGGATGCGCCACACAAACAAAAGCACCTGTACAAAGCGAAAATGCTTTACTTCTACTGTACATCATTGCATTCCAGGGGTTAGAACTATAATCCACCACAGCATTGCCTCCAAGCACAACAGCCCAAGAACATGAAAGTAAAAAAAAAATTTCATAAAAACAACAAAAAAGCTATGTTTTAATGTGGAGTTTCTTTAATTAAATTGTAGCTTCTCCAATTCTGGGGGTAGTCACCAGAACACACAAATATAAGAAGACATTGTTTGAGATAATAAGATTTCCCATTTAAATTTGGAATTGAGCCAACAGACAAGCTAAAAACAGAACAGTGGGGCTTGTTTGCATTTGTATTTAAAGCCGACACTACCAGTGAGGGAATGAAACATCAGAGCATACACACAAATTTATTTGAAAAGATATTGACAGTTAAGATGGGTTTTGTTAAAATCAGAGGAAAAAGCAGCAACAACTTTTTTCTCTTCTGTGGAAAAAGCCCATACAGGACCATAAAAATGGATCAGACTAATTAAATTCAGGGAGTATGAATAACACCGTTTAATTTTCTGCATAAACATGCCAAATTTAGCGAAAAGTACCAACATGTAGACATAATGACAGGGCTTCTGGGAAAAGGTGCGGAGGAGTTGTGGACCAGGTTCAGACAAGTTTAACACTACTGGTGCCTTGAGGGACAGTGCAGACAACTTTCACTGCATTATTTGAATAAATCAGCATTGGGCAAAGGATAACAGTAAAATAAAAAGAGAATGTCTTTGTAACAGAACTTAGAGAGATCGGAAAAATACAGCAGAAAGTAGCACTAATACAGATGTACACGAATGAGTGAGTGAATACAAGGCTGGTTTTCGCTAAAAACACTTACCCATCAAAAAAATCCTCAACACATTTATCATTCCAGTATCAGATATCATAAAAAGGTGTTAATTTTCAACGGGTTTGAGCTCGCCAAGGACCAGAACAAAGAAAAAAAACATGACACACTAAAGTGATTGCTTCTGAAGCAACCCTCAAGCAAAATCACGTTTTTTGACAAGTTCACTTTACAAGATTAGACATGCTCAGGCTCAAATATCTTGTGACAGTTTGTTTTTAATGTTCATCCAGATTTTAGCTCCTTCTTTCTACATCATGCAGTCACAGCAGGTAGTTTCTGAAACAGACTTGACCTCTGAGATTAACTTCTGAGACAGGGAAGCTTGATAAATCTGAAGGCTTTGTGGGATGATTATGCTAAAAACAATAAACAACTGTTTTAATGAATCTCTAAATCTCCTTCTACTGTAGATTTTTTTAATGACCTTGTAGTTTTACACAAACTTGGATAAGACAAAACCAAAAATAGGTGCTAAACTACATCCAGGTAAAGGATGAGAATGGTTTTGTTTTGTTTTTTTGCAGTCATTTTTCCCATTTTGTACACTCAGAGGAACACACAAATCTACACTAAAGCAGATCACAATGCACATCTGTGAGCCTCATCAGAGCAGTGGATGATTTGGTTTACTTAAAGCACGTGGATTACAGCCCTCCCTTATAATCCTTAGAAGACATGTCTTTAAGATGCCAGTTCTGGTTTATGATGCACAGCTGGAACAAGAATAGCTGCTTGTTCCATTATTAATCTTTTACTTTTTTCTACTTTACCATCTCCTAAGCTCCTATTTTTGCACTAAGAGAAAATACTATATTTATTAAGGGAAATGCAAACCACTACGTCATAATTATGACATCAACATTTAAGAAAATGGCACTTGTGTCAGTTTAAGTGCATTTTCTTAAAGAAAAACTACAACTTAGCAGCACTGTGCAGTAAATCACTGGCAAATGTGTTTATCAGAATTTCCCTGAAAAAAAAATTCATAAATCAAACATCACAGCAAAGAAAAAGAAATCATAAATGTCTGTGATTCATAAATCACAAAATAAAAAACGAATGCATAAAATGAATATTCCAAAGCTTTTTTGTATTTTCCACAAAAAAAGGCAAAGAGAAAAAGGTAGCAAAAAGAACACTTTATAAAATTACATACTTTAATTATCTTCAGGGAATTGTTTAATTTGTACTTGAAAATAATTTCCATGCATTATCATCTATATGCCATGTTACAGTAATATTTGTACTGCATTACAGAACTTGGAAGTTCTTAAAATATTTTTTGCGGAACATCTATGCTATGACTGCTACTAAAACTATTGCAAACTAAAATAACTAAACTTCTAATTTAAAAAAACATCTTTGTAGAGTCACTCATGGTATGTTTTCATCAACAGATTTACAGTATTTATGATCACTTACCATGAACAGAAGAAAATGATTCTCAGTTTTAAAATTTACAGGACAATACTGGGTATTGTTTTTTTACACTGAATGTTTGACAACAGTGACTGATGGTCTTTTACCAAGAATACCTCAAATTGTGTTTTGCAGTGTATCCACTGTAATAAAAAGCTCAAACTAAAGTTGCGGAAGGAGACTGATATGTTTACTGAAAATGCACCGCTGATGCCTTTTCAATCTTGACTTTTTAGTTTTCACTGTCAGAAAAAGACACACAGCCTTGTTCAAACTACATTTTTGACGAGGGGTAGGGGGAGAAAAAATCATGTCATAGTTTGTCTTCCTGTTCATATCCCTATCCAGGACACTTTACCTCAGTCTATGCCTTGTGGGATAGATGGAAAATGTGGGACACGCCAGGGAAGACAGAATGTCTACACCTGCAGAGACTTGCAGCCTCAACTGTAACAATCTCAGAATACTGAAAAATGAGCAGTTTGACAAGATGTGTCAAATGTGCCCTTACAGCTGCTGAGATATTCCAGTTTTAAGCACATTCAGTGAATTGTGCCGTACAATTGCTACCACCCGGATCTGATAAACGAGCAGAAGTGGCAAAGTGGATGTGTAATTTCCATAAAAGGTCAAAGTGAAAAAGAAATTTATTACAAGAAATGACTATGATTAAGTGTCTTGATATTTAACTTTCTCTACAAACTAAATAAAATCACCTCCTTAAATTTTATTTAAAAAAATTTAAAATGTACTTGTACACACATGGCAATCTATTTCTGTGCACCATTTTTGACAAACACATCCGAACACTAAAACCAATGTTGTCATAAAGTCATAGCAGGTAATAATTACCAGTAATTTTAAATAATTGTCTGTAATTATGGAAAGCAGCCCACTGTGAGCTAGAAATGAAAGTGTTTACAATATTGATGTTTAGTGAAATCACTACATTAGAATAATTTATGCAGCATAATGATGCTCATTTATGTAAATTTAAATAAAAACCTTAGAAACTTTCAAAAAGGTTAGAAAGTATTTTCACATTTTCTCCTGTAGTGTAATTCTAAGCTTAGAGCTTGGAAATTTAAACAATAATTATTACGTAAAATACATATCACAAAAATGTAATTTGCTTTTTTAAGGATTTTGTTTGGACATTAGCAAAAAAAAAAAAAAAGAAGCAAAGAGGAATGGCAAAGATTAATACAAAGCGATCCAAGAACTTATTCTATTTTCATTAATCTAAAAACCATGCAATGGAGGTAAAAACCTAAGAAACTACTAAATGCTTCTCCTTTTACCTCCATCTCCAGGCCTGTGGCATAAACACATCAGACAAGCTTTCAAGCCAAGTCACATAAAGCAGCGAGCAAGAGGATGCAAAATTGTTATTTACCATTTCACCACACTCTTCTGCCCTTTTCTGCCGTGCATTGGCTTTTCGTGGAGTCACGGTCATTTTTAAACTTGAAGTGAGATGGAGAAAACCCTTTTGAACACATGCCAACACGTGGTCCTGCATATTTGGTTTTGGTATCTGCCTGGCGGGCCCGCAACAGCCCAGTCAAAGCTCAGCTGGAACAACCGCCATGACAATTGCAGAACGAAGGGACAAAAAGGAAAATGATTGAAGGGAAGAATAAAACCCTCAAGCATTTTTTACATCCGTTTGTAAACTCCAATGATACGATGAATTTCTGGCTCACAAGAAATTCATCGTTTTAATGCTCCTGCAGTAAGCAGGATCGTGATTCAGCAGCATGAAGCTCCCGACTTCAAGGCTGAGGGCTCTGCAGCTGTTAGAAGTGTCACTAGCCCCCCCCAAAAAACTATTTGTATCACAAACTATTATTTAACTGATTAATGACTAAAAATGGGAAAACGTTATCAGATATAATAGTCCAAAATCATACATTCAAATCTTGCTCTTAATTCAAACTGCAATAATTAAACTGCTGAAAGTCCAAGACTTAGCTGAAAAAAATAAATGCAAGGTTTTATGCCAAGTAAGCAAAAAAAAAAGTCTCCAACTGGCTGGTACAAGTTTGGCTGCGAGTCAATCAATGCCTTTGCACAGACATAAGCCATCCCAAATCCTATCAACAGAAAAAAAGATACTCAGGAAAGGCAAAACGGAGTCATACACAGAAAGAAGGAAAACACAAAACCCTGTGTAAGTCTCACTAATTCTTTCTGTAACATTCCTCAAGTTATGCCGTGAGACAGCGATGTGCCCTTAGGGGAGGGAGAAGAACAGGAAGAGGTGGAGTCATCATAAAGAAGGAATAACATCAAGTTGATTCTCACTCAATCTCACTACCTTCTGGTTTAAAAAGCAGCAGGGGTTCCCCCTTAAACCTGCTGTTTTACAATTACTGTGGTAGCACTGAATATTGATGTTCACTGACACTGAGGGCGGACTGAAAGTGTCGAGGTAAAAGAACGAGTGTAACAGCATGAGGATGAGACAAAAATAGAAGGGTATATCATTATTAAATTCTCAAAGGAAACCTGCAGGATCCCTCCTACTAGCACAGTGAATGGTCTCTGTAAAAAAATATAGTAATAATCTTGGTATACTTGATTATAGCACTGCATCCTTAGAGAAGTCTGCAAACAGTCAATGAGAGCAATACAACATTTCAATAAGTAAATTATAACTGCTGATCTATTCTCAGCTATGTTGTTATTGGCTGCATTCTGCTTATTTTTTATTTTTTTAAATGAAAGCTCTCCCGTGTGTGTGTGCATGTGTTTTTTTTAACATTCCCACTTTGAAACGATGCTTTGAGAGCTCACAACTAAAAAGGAAGTCACTGACCTCTTTCAACACCAAACATCGAGCATCGATTCTCTTTTCAAGCTGAAACAAGTTCAATTTTTCTAAAGAGCACCACTTATTAAGGTCAATCCACAGCTTCAGCAAAGTAATAAAGTTCAAGAAGAGTTGAGGCCTATGATGAGGGTAACTTTTAGGAGCAAACACACCACAAACAACCTTTGGAAGAATGTTGAAGAGGCTTCATGCACTGTTGCTTGAAAAGGTTAAGCTCTAGATTCTCAAACTAACAAGAAAAGGCTGACCTACAAGCAATTTTTCAAGTAAAAGAATATGGTGAATTGAAAATGATTTACACTTCTGCAAAATGATTTGTACCTCTGTCACAAAGGAAAACATTTTAATGTGCATCCTATTTTTTTTTCTTCTGTGCATAAAAGCATAAACCTAGATTGGATAGAGTTTAAACAGCATTTTTTATGTCTACCCACAATCAGATTTGTTGGTAAACCACCTTAAAACTATTATAAAATAAATTTGTGTTAGTGATTACAGATTGGAAAGTTTTAAAAAGAATAAAAACTTTTCTAAGTTTACAGATTTTAAAATTAGGTTTAGTGGATGAACAATAAAATAGTCAATGCAGCATGTTGTGCAAATCGGAAGGAAAAAAACTGTTCAATTGAGGAAGAAGATCATATTTAGAAGAGTGGGTCTTTCTGATCTGGACTAATGGAGCATGCAAGTACGTGTGTGGTGTGCTACATACTGCATGGATTTCTACATTTTTTTTTTTGCAAGGACCAGGATGAAAACAGAATTAGGAACTTAATCCTTGCGTGGACTTAGGGCATCAGTGAAGGAGCAAATGAGAGTGAATGTAAGTGCGACAAAAAGCCCTAAGACTGTCTGCAATTTTCTCATCATTTCATGCATCTGAAACAAAACTAATTTACTGCTCGTCATGCTTGGCTTGACATACACAAGCGCAGAACCAATATGCCACAGCGCGTCAACTGCCGCTGCATCAAAGAAAACTGTTTATACATCAGAGTCACAGCTCCATATGAATCATAGGGACCTGGGAGAAACGCCTAATATGGTCTTATCAAAACGAGCAGTCTGGCAAACCCACTGATACGCTGGTGCCTTTCCACATCGCCCTGCCTCCCGTCTACAACAACATCCTTTTCTCTGTTTATACCCTTCCTCATAGGTCATTCCAATGTCACAGCAGTCTGTTTTTTTGCCTGGCACCATACACAAACACACGCACGCACACACACAGATAAAGTTATGTGCTTGGAGTAAGGAAGAAAGATATAGAAGGGGAAAGCTAGAGGCAGAAACTGTGAGAGAGGACTGAGTAATAAGATGAAATAATAGCGCCAGAGAATACTAGAGGGAGGAAAGAAAAGCGGTGCAGCTGTGATGGAGCATGTGCATGTGTTAAACCCCTTAAAAAAGGCAAGTGACATCTTAATAGGACCCTGCAGTCAAGAGATGTTCTTAACAGTAAAAACATATACACAGACAAATCTTTCTACTGTAGTTTTGAAGCATATGCTGACTTTACTGTTCAGATGAAAGCAATGGTTCTCATTAAAATGGATGCTGTCTCATGTATTGATTTATTCTCACAGTGCTTTTGTTTGGAGATCCTCAGTTTGGATTTTGCTGTCATGGCTGGGGCAGACATCGATATGTAGTGCAGTGGTGCATAACAAAAGGCTTAATTACACACTTGTAAACTGTTACTCCTTTAATGCAGCATACATTTTTCTGCATGAAACCAATTATCTGAGTTGGTGCAATCCATGGGTCTGACCTTAATGGAAGCATGGCATGAAGCAAGACCACTGCTGAAAGAACGCCAGAAGAAATGCAGTTGTTCACTATTCAGGTAGGAAACATGTTGAAATAGGGGCAAATCTCACTGAACAAAACATCCCCACTGTGATACATGGTGGTGGCAGCATATCAGATTTGTGGAGACGCTTTTCTTCAGCAGAAAGAGGGAGGTTTGTCCAAGCTGAAGAGAAGATGGATGGAGCTAAAAATAGGGCAATTATCAAATACTTGACACAGGGTCAGTTTAACATTACAACAAAACAAGTATTGCCAGTTCAACAACAGAGCTGTTTAGATCACAGCATACTTGTGTCAGAATGTCCTAGTCAAAGTCTGAGACCTAAAAATCGAATTGTCCAAAAGTGAAAGAGACATATCACACCTCCAAAAGCTAGAAATGCAGCATAAAGTGGTTCTACAAAGTGTTGACTCTAATGCAAATGCAGGCACCACTTTTATGTACAATTTGTCTTCCACTTTAGCAATGTACTATTTTGTGATTTTTCTCTCTCACTCATTTTTTAATAAAGTGCATTAAAGTTTGATAGTATCATTATAGGTGAAAAGGTATGAGACAGATGAAAAGGTCAATATACTATTATCAAACTATTATCAAAGCTAAAAAAAAGGAATCACCACCTAAAACCTGCTTTCAGGTTAACATCCCTGTCATTGCTATGCAATATGCTAGAGACATGACGGCGGGAAGAACAGTTGGGGACACAGAAATACAATTTGCAATCTCCTCTGTGGTGTTGGGTGGCGTGAGAGAGGAGCGAGCCTAATTGGACACTGGCCTGTGTCTGGTAGTCCTGTCACAGCCCACAGGGGTGTAAGTGTGTACAAGTGAGGGAGGGAGAGGGAGGGAAACAGAGGGAGAGAGAATGAGAACAAACAGAGAACTCCATTCAGGTCTAATTCACAGACGCATCATTCAGTCTGACATGACGATACGTCTCTGTGACCGAAGTATTCATATGGGGCCTCGCCAGCCATTCACAGATGCATCATTCACACCCACACTTAGCCACACAAACACACTTCCGCTGGATCTTGCCTACATGGCCACTAGGCATTTATATCACTATGGAGAATCTGTCAGAGATTTTCCCCGTTCATATTCAGTTAGTTTTCCCTTGACATGAATACGCTGCAAAGATTTTATGTGGCGCTTATTCTTAAAAGGGTACTGCCCCCAAAACGCAGTTAATGTCTTCCACTACCAAGGCTGGAGTAAGAGTTTATCCATTAGCAAGTCATAATATTGACAAGGCTTGCTCTTGTCAAACTGCAGCGCTATAGCCGTAACATTGGCCGACACACCGGGGCTGGTATGTCAATGTGAGGTGCTTATGTGCCAATAAAAGCTGCCGTTCCAAGTCCTATGGCAGCCTTTGATTGATGGCACGCAGGAAGAGGAAGGGAAAATTTGCACGGCTGAGGGTGTTACTACGTTCACAGAGGTCAACACGCAGTTGGAATTTGATGAAAAGACAAGGATTCAAGAGGATGACAAAATGGGACTATCAGACTGCTTTGGAACTAAATATCGCCATATTTATATAAAATAAGATATCAAATAAAACCCAACAACTTGTCACGTTAACAGATGCAAAGTAAAGTCAACGTGCAATTTGAAATCATGCACGTGAATCTCAAAAGCCAAGTAGTTTTCAGCAAGTTATTCCCTGTATGTATGAGATACCTATGACTATGGTATCCAACCAGGTTCTTCATGAACAAAAATCCAAGACTTCAGAATCACATAGGTATCAAACTATCTGCCTCACAGCCTGTGAACCACATTGACAGTTATGGATTTCACACCTACAGCCTTGTCCTTTTGCTCTACCTGCTATATTGAGGGTGATTTAATTTAAATAAGGTATGTCGTACTTTCAATTCAAAATTCCAAAGTCGAGTAGATATTTGACAAATAATAGTGTTCTTTACAAAAATTACAGGATGATCTAAATTGGATTTAGATCATCCTGAAGAGTAGAGTAAGAGCGAATTTATACACCGAGTCCGAGTTCTAAGTGGATGTAAGAAGAGAGAAACCAGTAGAGGGGCTCAGAGCCACTGCTGTAACAGGGTCCTGCATTATCTACAGGCAGGAGATACAGCTTTCTGTGCATGAGGTGAAAATAACAGTGAGAGCAAAGGAGGAGAGGATGGAGGATAAATGTAACGATAAAGAGAGCTAAGGAATAATGTACAAGACAGATTTTTACCACAACACACAATTCATACTGCAAGGCTGAATATGCAGCATGTCAAAACAGTCTGCAATGTCATGCTTCTTTCTCTTTCATCTTAAATACAGTTTTAGCACCAACAAACCTTCAAACTCAAATGCAGATGACAGCCTGTAGTAAAATGACCCTGAGTTAGGCAGAACAAGGCGATGGGTGACCTTCCAACACAACAAATGAAAATTCTTAGTTTTTAACTTTGAGTACTGAGACAAAGATCCCTACATCATTTGCTGCGAAAATAAAAAAAAGTATGCTAATTAAATGTTTCAATTTCCGCTTTATATTAAGCCACATTATAGTTATTTTGACAGAGTAAAAAAAATATTAAACATTTGAGCATGCAAAGGGTTAAAATCTGCACAAAGAACATTTGAATTCCTAAAACAAGTTTATGTCTAATCTTCTAAGTACTGTAAAATTAAAACAGTTCTGCCACTACAATAAAATTAACTGGCTAGCCTGATAACCTAGGATGGCCTCTGATGTTAAACCCAGTATTAAATGTTCCATTTCAAAAACGTAGAAGGTGGTATATCCCAGTGACCTCAACTGCTCTGAGAGAAGGAAGCTTTAAAATAAAGTTTTTCAGAATGTATACAGACAAAGTTGCTCCATAATTGATATTTATTGTGAAAACAAACCCTAACATGCAGAAAAGTTATTCTTAGCATGTCGACTTATTCTGCATAAAAATCATAATACCTTACTGAAATGGAACTGCAGCTTTTCAGAAAGCCATATCCTCTAAATATGTCAGATAAGACCGTGGGAAATGGAGCGTTACTTAGTTTGACCATTTCAATAATTTAAAGCAAAGTCTAGACTGATTCCTTTTGAAGTCAGGCAGTCTGAACGCCCCTATATTTAAAGCAAAGCGTGTACGTTACTTCAATCCCTTTAGGCACTATGTATGACCGAATATTTAACCATTTTAAAGAGAGGACGACTGACAGTTTGGGATGCTGTTCTCGTCGGCTCACATGAAGGGCAGTAACAGCTCAAAAACTGGGTGACTCGGGCAACATAAGGTCCCGAATCGAGCTGAGTAGCAGGTCATTTAGTTTTCTGCAGTCCTACATATAAAAAGTCATACTGTTGTGAGGGACAGCTGACTGATCCTGCAGCGGGATAAAGTCTGTCCGATCGCCTGAGCTGAGCGGGCATGGCGCAGCTAGAACAGGTGCAACACGCCTTCTGTCACCTGGCTGGTGCAGCAGGAAGCCCAGCCTGATCTACGGCTGTTAGCGCATCAAAAGCGCTACAAAAAAAAAAAAAACAGTCCTGACGGATGGAACTAACCCTCTTAAAAAGCCGATTTCCTTACCTGTAATCTATGCAGACATCAGTCACAACCGCATCGACACTGCGGAGAAGGGGCACCTCCACAGCAAATCCCAACTCTGCTCACTCCCCTCCCCAAAAAAAAAAAAAAAAAAAAAAAAAAATGAGAAAGCTTCAGAATAACGATATATCCTGATCAAAGCGGGCTTGTTCACTTTAAATCCCGGACAGCGGCGCAGTTAAAATGCGACTCCTGAAAGAAATAGCAGCAGACTTCCAGCGGCATTTCCCCCCCCCCCGATCAGCAGGGCTCTTTACACCAAGCCGCTTTTAGCGCTCTGAGACCCGGGAGCCGCACCTCCCATCTCCCGGCGAGGGAGGACGCGCCTGGTATGCCGTGGGGGGGAAAAAAAAGCCGCTGCGCCGCGCACGGGGATATACCGCAGGAGGCTGCGTCTTGTGTGCGTGAAGGTGCGTTGCGTGTGGCGTAGATGCGACTCGGTGCGGTGCTCCTGCCCCACTGAGGCTGCTGCAGAGGAGAGGGAGGGAGGAGAGGGAGGGAGGGACGGACAGAGGTGGAGAGGAAGGCAAGCAGAGTAAGTTTCAGCTTCGGGGTCGAGAGGATGGAGCCTCGACGAATGTCCTCACCTGCGTCCCTGCCTCGTCCGCAGTGACATCCCAGGTCGAAAGGAGGGGGGGAACTTTTAATTCTTGGAGCCTGGCTGGAGGCTCAATGCGCATTTAGACCGTAACAACACAGCCCGCATCAAACAGGAGTGGAGTATTTGTAAGGCATTAGGAACCCGCGCAAGGATCTATACAGCAACGCACCTGCTGCCATCTTTAATGACCGCGTGTTTACGAAGCCAAACCAAATTATGCAAGTAATAACCTTTCAAATCAGAGGGGACAACATGCTGTGTTAAGGCTTTGTAAGCCAATACTAAGAATGAGATTTGGCAATGCCAAAAGTGGAATTTTTTTTTTTTTTTTTTTTTTACAATACAGGGGTGAAATGATCAGATCATCGGATTTGTGCATCTAATCTCAAGATCATTTAAAGGCAGAGATTAGGCACACACTGCAAGATAATTACGACCCCTGCATAGTTGTGAGGGATTTAAATCTGCTCCCCCCCCCCCCCTCCTAATGATGATATTTAACATGCCTCGGGAATGCACCCCCCCACCACCACCACCATCCCTTTTGCATTTTAAGCAATTAATATTCTAAAAAGCCTAATTATGTAATCATGTATTCAGCGAAATAGGCTGCATGGTGGTACAGGAATAACGCATTCTCCATAAAACAGCCTTATGTGCGCATTAAAGCAATTTAAAACGAATCCATCAACACTGACTTACACATTACCCAAGCAACACTTTGGTTTCAAAGAAGCACATTCTGCAAGTAAAATGCCCACACGAGTTTATAAAGCGACCAAAATAAACCTTTCCCACCCCTTAACCAGCTACTTTTTTTTTTTTTTTTTTGGTATCTAGAGTTTTGAGGTCTTTTAAAGAGTCTTGCTGCTGCAGCATCCTCTCCCTCTGTCCTGCTCTCACTTCCAGAACGGGGACCTTCGCTGTGAAACGCTGCATCAGAGCCCCACCTACAGGCCAAATAGTCTTTACAACCAGACAGCCGAATGCAAACCACAGAAACACACCTGCCTGCACACACTCCTCTGTCAACATGTTCAACCGTATTTCACTGGCATTTTGAGACCAGTTTCACCACAAAGACGTGTTTTCACACTAGCGTTGTTGAGTCATACCGCATCTGCACAGAGCTTTATGGAAATGGATAATGATGCCACGGTGCATTCAAGTGCACCTCGTAGACTAACTAAATTATCTCGTTTGAAAATGAATGCGTTCACATTAGGAATGGCTAAAGGCCCAACATTCTTCCTCAAAGTTCCCTAAATAGCATATTTGACCATTTTCAAGTGATTTTTACGTTTGTTGTTTTTTGTGTTTCTTTTGTTTTTAATATTAAACAATATGCAGACCAAACATCTAATCAGAGCTATATAGTATAACTAAAAACACATTGAAGTCCTTCAAAACACTCTTGACTGGTTGCTAAATAAATAGTCCGGATTTTTCTTGAATATCAGAGTCTTCTTATTGAGACTCTTCTGTGAAGATTTAAGACAACGAGAAAAACATTAAACAATATTATTGGGTCAAATTTCCTTTACTGTACGGAGAAGTCTCTGGTTTCTTACGATGAAAAGAAAAATAATGTCTTAACTTCATTTTTTTAAGGTAATAGAATATTTAAAGCAGTCGTGACAGAACAATACAATGAGATTTAAAACCAACATATGGCATTAAAATCACTTCATAATGATAAAGAAGGAACAAGAATGTTGCGCTAATTTCCCATTTGAAAAATTATAAAAACCCATTTTATGCATATTGTACGATTTGACCCTACCTTCTGAAACAGCTGTTTGTTGTTGTGTTTTTTTTTTTGCCTTTCCAATTTCAACAAACGTTAATACGTTACTTAAATGCAGCTTTTGATTTTGTCCAGTAGTATGGAAAACACAACGAAGGAAAATGTTAAGTTATATTACACGGACCTTAAAACAACGAGCTAGGTTAGCCATCCATCCATCCATCCATCCATTTTCTTCCTCTTATCCGGGGTCGGGTCGCGGGGGCAGCAGCTTCAGCAGGGAGGCCCAGACTTCCCTTTCCCCAGCCACTTCTTCCAGCTCCTCCGGGGGAACCCCAAGGCGTTCCCAGGCCAGCCGAGAGACAGAGTCCCTCCAGCGTGTCCTGGGTCTTCCTCGGGGCCTCCTCCCGGTGGGACGTGCCCGGAACACCTCACCAGGGAGGCGTCCAGGAGGCATCCTGACCAGATGCCCGAGCCTCAACTGGTTTCTCTCGACGTGGAGGAGCAGCGGCTCTACTTTGAGTCCCTCCCGGATGACCGAGCTTCTCACCCTATCTCTAAGGGAGAGCCCGGCCACCTTGCGGGAGGAATACCCATTTCGGCAGCTTGTATCCATGATCTCGTTCTTTCGGTCATGACCCAAAGCACATGACCATAGATGAGGGTGGGAACGTAGATCGACCAGTAAATCGAGAGCTTCGCCTTTTGACTCAGCTCTCTCTTCACCACGACGGACCGGTACAGCGCCCGCTTCACGGCAGACGCCGCCCCAATCCGCCTGTCGATCTCCCGCTCCCTTCTTCCCTCATTCGTGAACAAGATCCCCAGATACTTAAACTCCTCCACTTGAGGCAGGACGACCCCCCTGACCCGGAGAAGGACCTCTACCCTTTTCCGGCTCAAGACCATGGTCTCGGATTTGTAGGCACTGAGCCTCATCCCGGCCGCTTCACACTCGGCCGCGAACCGTTTCAGCGAGAGCCGCAGATCACGATCTGATGAAGCCATCAGGACCACATCATCCGCAAAAAGCAGAGATGCGATCCTAAGGCCACCAAAACGGATCCCCTCAACACCTCGGCTGCGCCTAGAAATTCTGTCCGTGAAAGTAATGAACAGAATCAGTGACAAAGGGCAGCCTTGGCGGAGTCCAACTCTCACCGGAAACGAGCCCGACTTACTGCCGGCAATGCGGACCAGACTCTGACACCGGTCATACAGGGACCTGACAGCCCGTATCAAAGGGCCCGGTACCCCATACTCCCGGAGAACCCCCCACAAAGCCCCCCGAGGGACACGGTCGAACGCCTTCTCCAAGTCCACAAAACACATGTAGACTGGTTGGGCGAACTCCCATGCACCCTCCAGGACCCTGCTGAGGGTGTAGAGCTGGTCCAGTGTTCCACGACCAGGATGAAAACCACACTGCTCTTCCTGAATCCGAGGTTCGACTATCCGACGGACCCTCCTCTCCAGGACCCCTGAATAGACCTTTCCAGGGAGGCTTAAGAGTGTGACCCCTCTGTAATTGGAGCACACCCTCCGGTCCCCCTTTTTAAATAGGGGGACCACCACCCCGGTCTGCCAATCCAGAGGAACTGCCCCCGATGTCCATGCGATATTGCAGAGTCACGTGAGCCAACACAACCCTACAACATCCAGAGCCTTAAGGAACTCTGGGCAGATCTCATCCACCCCCGGGGCCCTGAGGCCACCGAGTAGTTTTTTGACCACCTCGGCGACCTCGTCCCCAGAGATTGGAGAGCCCAACCCAGAGTCCACAGGCTCAATGTCCCCCACCTCCCCCGGAACGTGTTCGAAGTTCTGCCGGAGGTGGGAGTTGAAGCTCCGTCTCACAGGGGACTCCGCCAGACGTTCCCAGCAGACCCTCACTACTTTTGTACCCAACATTACTTTTGTGTACTTATTTGCTTACAAAAAGTAAACAAATACATGAAAATATGTACAAAATATACTTTTATACATCTATTGTCACCACCACAGGATTGACCTCTTCTTCAGTTGATTAATCTGCAAAAGTTGCTTTGGTCTTTAACCAACCATTGATTTAAACATAGGTCAGGTCTATGTTTATTTATTACTGTCTGGTCTCTGTGTCCAATTCGGAGGGCATCTCCTCATGTCATCTGAAGGACAAAACGTGTAGATGAACTAGCAAACCTATTGGGTTCATTAACTTACTCAATAAATGGCACAGAGCTAAGTCAACAGTCTGTGGTAGTCAATTATCAGATAAGTTTCAAAGCAAAGCAAATCAATGGCCCTGCAATCTACAGTGACAATAGTCATTTCATAAAAGGTCAGACATGTGGGACCTAAATCATCTTGCTCATGTTTAGATCAAACATCCTTGTATTAAATTAAAATAGGAATTAGTTTTCATTATAAGAACAGGATCATATCTGTGCTCTGCATGAACATAGATTAATCATATGGAAGGACAGGAGTCCTTTAAAAAAACCTAAACAATATATTTTTTTAACCTAATTCATTTACTCATTCATTGACCACCATTAAAACCCAATGCTATATATATATATATATATATATATATATATATATATATATATACACCTTGCTATTGTTATACAGTTAAACAATTTTAGTTTTGCTTAGAGTTGACCAATATTGATATAGCTTGCAATATGAAAGTAGCAATAATTTAAATCAAATCCATGGTCCTAATCTTTCCTCCTCATGCTAGACAAAGGGAAACTAACCCAAAGGTTAAAGGTGGAAGAATGTTTTTTACCCTTCTAGGTGCTGCTTGGGTCACCCAGAGGCCCACAGGAGAACTTTCTTTAGGACCTGCATCAGCTGTGGTACATTTTGTAAAGTTTTTATGTTTATTTTAGTTTTTTTTTTCTTTATCTTTATAAATTAAAATCTAAAAATGGTTACATGTCAACCCATGCAACCCACTTTACTTTGGTAAAGGTTTGATTGACTGACTGACTGACTGACTGACTGACTTGTTCAACAGCCTCGTGAGCCACACAGACATGGAAAAACAAACAAAGATACATGATACACAATAACAAATAAAAAAAATTATAAAAGACTTGCATAGCAAAGGCAACTGGTAGCGTACTACACTGGTCGAAGAATGTGACAACATTACAGAATTACTGTTTCCAGAAAAAACAGTAATCCTCAAAATATGTATTGCATGGCACTGTATTATTGTCTCACTATAAACAACGATTACGCATGCAAATGAAAGATGTTAACAGTTATGTAGTGGCTTATAGTTGATGATCTAAGTTAACTGATCTCCCAAATCCTGCTTACGGCTCTCCTCTCATGCAACCTCGTACTGGCTCGGTGTAGGGTCGGAAGCGGTGCCAGCTCGCCGTTTAAAGCCGGATGCTATCTCGGTGCTTTGCTATTGTAAAAATCCGCTGACCAATCTGACTTCCCTATTTGTCTTGCAAATGAGATGGTGACTTATGAATGGCTCTGATGAAGCCTTTTTAATGCAGTCAAGTGGGCTGCAGGGATGTGCGGGTGTCTGTCTCCTGATGCCAGCTGGCACAGTGTTACTTCAGTGGCTTCCTTGTCCTCCTGAAACTGTGGATGCATGTGTGTGTGTGTGCCCACACATAACCCAGCGTCACGTCCCTGTGTTTAGAATTAGCTCAGTGAACCCCTATAAACACAGCTGTATGTGGTTTATCTGCAGCCTGTGGGGATGCAGGGATCACCCCACAGTTGTGTACTGTTCCTGTAGGTTCTCCTTCTTGCACACATTGACTGTTGCACACAAAACAGGCATTCATCTCTTTCAGTGTATCCCTCCGTACATACACGTGCCCCATGCTGTAATTTACAAGTCCCTGCTATCCGAGGGATTATGATATTTATGAGCTGTCGGTGGTAATGCCACATTTGCTGTGTCCATCTTCATAAGAGTGTCTTCCCCTCCTTGCTTTTCTTTTGTTGAAGCTTTCGCTCCCCTTGGTTAAAAAAAATAAATAAAACACTGAAAAACCAAAGGAGTTCATTTTACACAAATCCACTTGATTTTGTAGAAAATCCATTGGTCTATATCTAAACTAATACAGTATGCACTGACTGGACATGATGACTGACAGCGATATCTCATTGGTTTAGACCGTAAATAGGTTTTTCAGCTCTCAATCTATGTTGGGAGTTGCTGGATAGTGAATTGGATTGAAGCTGACAATCCTAGATATCTAGGATGTGTGCTATGAGTCGGTGCATGACAATGGATGAACTGGCGTGTTGATTGTGTCACCCAGTCATATAATTAGTTAGTTTACATATTGATGGCTTACTGCTTTCTGTGTAAATGGGTGCACTTGCGTGTTGCAGGCTTATTCCATAATGTCGCCTGGATGTTTATTCATCCATGTATCATCAGCCTCCCCATCAAGCTAGCAGCTGCCTGTCTGTCTGTCCATAAAGCTGTGTCCATTTGTGTGTGCGTGTAGACTGTCCAGGCCATGGCCAGGTGATTCGGTGTTTTGCCAGCTATTTCTCCAGAGAGCCAATCTCACGTCCATGGAGATCCAGACAAAGCCACCCTGACCATGCCTCGGCGTCTCCCTGCAGAATTAAACTCCTCCATTGGGATAAATTCTGCAGATGGCTGGGGGAGGCAGAGCTGGGCTGGGGGTAGGGGGGGCAAAGAACAACAGCAACCAAAAGGATAAAATGATAATAGAATGGTCAACAAGAGCTTCTTCTACCAAGCATAAAAGTTGGGCGGCATAAAGAAACATAGGAAAATGACGTAATAGGTGGTGGCTGAAGTTGTGGGTGCTTTCAACTGTTATAGATTAGCTGACAGAAGGAATAATAGTCATTAACAGTATAAAATGAACACTCGAAAGACATTAAAGCAATCCTAATATTCACTGTTTGAATGAATTCCGAATGCAGCGGTAATTTATAAGATCTTCTGAACTGTCCTTTGCTCTGTTGGTGTTTTATTTTGTTCTTTTTCTTCTGGGAGTTGTCTGCTGTCAGGGTCTATGGATTTTTATGTCATGGTTTATGGGTTTCATATCTTTATTTTTGTGCTACAGTGTTCTATTGTGTTTTTTTTAAAGTTTGTTTTTGTTAGGTTTCAGGTTGCTGTTTTACTTTCTGTCAAGAGATGAGGTTTTTATTCACATTAAAACCAAAAACTTAATGAACATGGGATTTCATGCGATAGGCCTATTCATACTTGTCCTATTTGTGAAGTAAAAGGTTTTCCATGACATGGCTCCATTTAGCCCTCAACTAATTACCTGCGGGAGTTTTCTAATTAGTTAATAAGAGTCCAGTTGGGATTCTTTTCTTTGGCAGAGCAGGGAAGTTGGTCAGAGTTGATGAGAAGATGGATGGGCACTACATAAGAGGAATTCCTGGAAGAATAAGACAGATTCACCTTCCAGCAGGACAATGGTCCTGTCAAAGTCCAGACTTGAATCCAATTTAGAATCTGTGGCAAGACTTAAAATATCACATGACAGACAAATTCATTAAACTCTTCCTGACTTTGAACTGCTTCACCAAAAAATAAAATAAAATAAAAAATGGGCAAAATTTTACTATGCGTCTCACAAAAACACCTCCAAAAACTTGAAGCTGTAACTGCAGTAAAACGTTGCTCAACAAAGTAATGATTCCAGAAGAATGAAAAATAAATGCTCTCTGCACTTTTCAGATTGAATGCAAAATTTTCCCTTCAATTCCCAGCTAAATTTTTCTTTGTTCTTTTTAAAAATACCTTGAGTTTTGTAAAAGCAACAAAATTGTAGAAGAGTTAAAGGGGGATGGATATTTCTGCCCAACTCTCCTCTGATGAAATTGGCTCGTGCCGTTTCTGCTTCACAACCATTTTGTCTTTATTTGTTCCTGTGAGGTTCGTTTCATCACGTTCCCTTTTCCACGCCACCGCTTTTAGTCTGCGGATGTCTGGACCCGCTTCTATAGTTTGTGTTGTCCGCTAGTAAATCAACTATTACATTTATTTCATCCATCTGCTTCCTGTCTTGGAGTCTGGACTTGGCTCTTTCAACCTGAGCAAATTTGCATGGCAAAACAAATCCTAAAAGTGTGAAGTCCAAGACAGATGGGCCAAAACTATCTGAGACAGTGGCAGTGAGGCAGCTTCAGAAACTAAATGTGACAGATTACTCTTTGCTTGATTTGTCCTGCAAAACTCTTTCCTGTTGCCAACAAGATGAAAACAACAGTTTGGTCTTGTTTTTTTGTTTTAAGAAAGACCAGCTCAGAAAGTCAAGTGGAAGAATGTGCTTGTATTTTTTTTTTCCATCTATCTTTTCTGTTTTGGCCACACAAGGAAACCACACACACAAAAGGCAGTCAGCACTTCTGGGAATCCACTACTGTGGTTAGTAGATATACTCATCTATCAGCAGTATTTTACACCAGTTTGACCAGAAGCTTTCAGCATCGCATCAGCTGCATATTACACCTCACCGCAACTCCTTTCTCTTTCCCTTCGGAGTGCACTCACTGGTGAATTATTTTTTGATTAATTGTCTTTGTATCCTTCATTCATGATCATTTTCTTTTTAGGTCCAAGTTTTGTCGTTTACGTCCTAAAGCTCAAATCAAATAACATTTTATCCGAAGAGTCTCCCTAGGCACTTTTCAAACAAACACGAGAAATTATACAATTGGAACTGTGGTTTAATTGTGAATAAATCTATTTCATTTGGGGATTGGATTCGTTCAAAGTTGTTTTTATTATTGCATTTTTATTTGCTGTAAGCAGAAAATCATTACAATTAACAGAAACAAAAAGCTTGGAATATCAGTCCGCTTGTAATGAATCTCTATAGATTACAGAAATAAATCACTTTTCAATGGTGTTTTACTGAATGTGAACACGAATAAGAAAGAGCAGATGAGAACAAATTTTCGGCTGTGATGTTAGCATGTTAGCTCGTAAACTCCGAGTAACTTCACTGTTGGATTCACTCCTCCCATTCCACTAGGGGCTCTATAGTTGCTTTGTATTGGTACGTGAATTAATGTGTAGAAGAAGAAAAGGGAGGGAAACACGTCGAGCGCGCTTACGCCGAACTCTGTCGAAAAACGCATTTCATTACGGCTCTATGCATCCTTGACATTAAGTCTTCATTCAGTACTTAATAGATAATGCGTTGTGAGTGCCATTAACAAGAACAGACAAGAGAAATAGGGAGGCAAAAACAACGCGCCGCATCCAAATGTTGTTTTCAGCGTTAATTGATTGAACATGGAGGGAAGTGCATTTACATTTCAAATTGAACAATTGTCTTCCAAATCAGTCAGAAGAGCATTAAATAGTGTAATTATGCATGTGCGAATCCGTGTCATAAACACTCAGGGCCGTTCCACTCTGCAAGAAAGTGGGGTACGCGTTACCACGGCAGTGAGTGACAGACTGAGACATGCACATTTTTCATGGAGGTGTATAGAGCAGGGACTGCTGTACTTTAACAAACATTGGCTCTGACTGCTCTGGCATGGGAACAAAACGCTACACTTGGTGCATTTGACTATTTATTTTCAACCGAAGCTACACAAGTACGGCAGAAATGTATATTTCTCAACCACCTAAGCTCAAGATAAGACATCACACGTCCTTGATTTTTTAGAAAAGGACTATGTTTGTAGAAAATGCACCAAAAAATAAAAAAAATACACATACATGTCTTGCCTTTATGTAAAACATTTCTTGCTCAAGGTTGTTGTTTACATTTGCGGTCACGGTTACTGAAGAAATCCTCTTGAATGCTTTTGTCCGGGCTCCTCCTTGCCTTTGATAATCCTTCACACTGTAGATAAAGTAATACTTTCTAATCCCAGTCTGAGACATTTGTCGAATAAGATATAAAGGCAGGAGAAAAAAAAAAACATTTTTTTCTATCTATTTTAAAGTCTGAGTCGTTTCAGTCGATCCAAAGTGACAGACAGCAGTTGAATAGAAATCAAGCGTAAAACAAATTACTTTTAGCAATTAGCTTGCAGTAAGAGATGAGCAACAGTTGGAAATGGTGGAATAACATTTTAATTTAGAACTGTGTCACACACACACAAGAAAAGGTGAGAAAACAGCTCCATTAGCAATAATTCACCGCAGAGGGAAATATGTAAACTAACTCAGAGAAACCCACAACTATGAAAAGCGACACCAGCAGGTCGGTTGGGAACATCTGATTATATGGCTGCTGCATTCTGCAGACAACATGCACGTATGAACACCTACACAGGTGAGGCACATTCAATCGAGCAGGCCCTAAAGAAGAGCCGGGGACAAAAGACAACCACAAATAAAGCTGTAAAATATTGAAACATAGACTTTATGGAAACCATAACGTCTGTTTACGAGCTAAAATTTTGTTGCCTCTCAGTTTCTGTTGCAAATTTGAGGAGTATTCACTCTATCCCACACCCTAAGGTGAAGTTGAACAGCAGACGTCAGCTCACTTCCTACCACGTCATCCGTCCACCTGTGCTTGTAACATCTGGCGCGGCCTGTTGGTGCCGGAGAGCTTTCTGAAATGATAAGCAGAGTGTTGGGGTTTTTTCCATGCAAGGATGACAAGGAAAAAAAGCTCCAACTCTGAATTGAACTCAAATGATTTTCAATGTGCAGTGAAGAAAACAAAGCTATGCAGTAAACTAAGAACAATTTGTTTAATCGACTTCTGTGTTGAAATCAAAACAACTTTTTCACGTGTTTTGTTGTAAATTAAACCTCAGAATCGTTGACCAAGCAATCAATAGTTTGACCAAGAGTACTGGATTGGGTCTCGAACTCAAAATTGGTTTAGTCATTTATCGTCCAACAGTGTGAGACTTCCTCTTAAGCCACATTTTGAGCTTTAAAAATAGAAACCCACAATTAGCTGCATTCGGGTTAAAATGATTAGTTGTCGCCTGACTGAAAATAAAGACTCAAACCTGAATAATGACTTTATTCATCTTAATCTGGACAGCAAAATTCATCTGTGAAGTTAAAGCGTTGCAAATAAATTAGCTGGTGATTGAAAAAGAACAACTTCAGCCACATATGGCGTTATTTACAATTCGTATCCAATATGAAATCTGAGACATTAGTTTGTCACTCCTAAACGTTAGAGCATCAAGATACAGCTGGGCTGTTGGGGAAACGACTGTTGTTCCTTCTCAACAGTCCATCTCTACACAAAGCACGCATCATGCCATATCTTGCGGACCGTGTTCAGATTTGCCTCCTGCATAAACCCGCAAACAGGCCAGATACGAGGCGGATGAAGGGGGAGGCTTCAGCGAGCTGACAGGCAGAAGATTAATCCATCTTTCCCAGCCAGTCACTCCCATTCCCTTCCCTCCTCCCGTTTCTTCTTCCAGCCTCATTGTTTTCAATAAAGTGTCAAGACTGGCCATTTTATAATCACATTTGCGACTTGGGATCTGGGATTCAGATGCAATCAATGTCTATTAGAATCACTGCGTTATTGATTGAAAGTGGAGAAATGGTGTGAGCGATCGCTCCCATATTCATCCTCATGCCGTCTTCCTCATTTATGTGGGACACGTATTTACCGGGGCGCAAAGCTGCGCACGTTCCTTCGGCCGCTAATTTCAAAGCTACGACAGAAGCGTAAATGAGAGGGTAAAGGCAGAAATGTGGTTCATTTTACAGTGTACTGTGAAACAACGAAGAAGCACACAGGAAGTAAAAGGAATCCCTCTCTCACAAACGTGATTTTGTAAGACCAAAAAGTAGTCCAATGCCCAACATCTTTACCGATGGCCTCTTTGAAGATCACGTCCACTATCAGTTGAAAGCACATTGGAACAAAAGCAGCCTCTCACACTGCACATCTCCACGAAAATCTTGGTATTTTTCCGACGATACGGGGATGTTAGAGCAGCGACTGCCAGCCGGATCAAAGGAAGCGTCTCCAAAAGGTGGTGACTGCAGATCCACTTCACATCTCCCACATATTGGTTCTTTGTCTTTCACCTGTTGTCTGTTTGCTGATATAATCTCCCAACATTTTAAGG
Organism: Poecilia picta; assembly: GCA_033032245.1. Taxonomy (NCBI): domain Eukaryota; kingdom Metazoa; phylum Chordata; class Actinopteri; order Cyprinodontiformes; family Poeciliidae; genus Poecilia; species Poecilia picta. The sequence continues at coordinate 8,976,638 of CM065375.1, read as the reverse complement.
TGTTTGTGGATTATTAAGAGGAATGAAGAGAGAGAGAGGGGGGAAAAAAAAGAAAACATCATCATCACTCACCTTCAGGCACCTTTCAGGAATAGACTTTAATTTTCCGGAGAGCCAGTTTTTGGGGACAGTGAAAAAGAAAACAAGGCTCAGGGTCTGCAGCCATCTGCCCCAGACCGGTTGGGGTGAGAAGAGACGGGAAGCAGCAGATGTTCGATCCGTTTGGTTTCACTTTGAGGGAAGTGTGTGCTTCAGCAGATGTGGTCGTTAGAAAGAAAGAAAGTCACCACTTAACAATGGCAAGCACTTACCTAAAAGGCTTAGAGGACTGTTTGAAAGGAGTAAAATGAGCAATAAAAAAAAGTTTCTTTCATTTTAACTTTTAAAAAGACAATACGAAGGAACATGTCTTCAATTAATGGACGTTTCTTCTTGAAATTAGCATCGATTAAGAGGATCGATCGCACTGAGGATTGTGCTCGATGAAAATAACATATTTAAGGGAGATATTCCAAAAAATGAAAAAGGTTCTTTGGAGAGCTTTGGGTTTGTACTTTTTTCTTTTCCTTCCAAGTGATGTTACATAAAAATAAAGAATTAGCAAATTATAGAGCAATTACTGTCTTTATGATAGGCATCAGCAAGCTACTGGAATAATGCTGGCTAACTATCGACTACTCTTCTCATCAAAATTGGTGGAGCTCTGAAACATTGCTTGGTTTTCTGACACAGAACCAGTTTAAAGGGTAGTTTGTAAAATAGGATTGAGTTTTGGGCCGTTCCAGCATTTGAGTGTCAACCTGCTGCCGCCTTAATATTGACATATGTTTGGGATCCTTCTTCTGCTGGCGAACTCATCTCAGCCTCATTTAACACCTAGAAAATCACACTGATCAGTCAAAGTAAACTTCTGACTGCACCGTATTGAAAAACTAAAGCACTGCAGTGACTATATATAATTATGTTACAATGCAGACTGTAGGTATTAAGTGTCCAGACATCCACACTTTCTTTTCTTAAAGTTTCTGCCGTAAATCTGTTAAGAGGACACAGCGACTCAGACGGTACTCTTGGATGTAGAGGCAGAAAAATGCATGTGTTTTCCTTTTCCTCTGTGTGTAAGTGCTAAGAAGTCCCAGGACAACTCATTAACTTTGCAGTCTTCCAATAGGAGAACCCAGAGAGCTGGGCAGTGCACTGCAGTCTGCACTCAGCATGCCAGTCACACACACACAGGGGTGTGTGTCTGAATGAGTGGGGAAAGTGTGCAAAAACAAAATACTCTTACACAAAAAAGGTTTGTTTTGTTTTGCCTTTTGTTGAAGTTCTCACACCCTCCAAACTCCACAAAAGCACAGATGTAGTGACCATCACAAAAGGACGCAACACACAAAACCTACAACGGCTGACATGGATTTATGTTCTCCACATTCAGAAGATGACAAAACCTGAGGGAAAAGAAAGACCCAAATTCAGCCAAAGAAAACAAACAGGCACTGTTCAGAGACAAACATGCACACACTCCTCCTCCCTACGCAGGAAACGGCTTATTGACTGCGGACCTGAACGCGTGAGGCTGCCGGTTTAGGTTTTTTCTTTGCACGCTCCCGAGCGTCGTCTGCTAAATAAAAGTAATTGAGTCCCGATCTCTACTGAAGCACGTCAAGAACCTGCACTCATCGTAACAGGTGCTGATGGACAGGAAAAAAAAAAATCTGTGGAATAGATTTATTGTGATCACTCATAAGATTAGTGTTGTGCGAATGGAAATGAACCATAAGATTACGTTTGATTTCTGTCTTGGGGTGAAATGTGTTTCCGTGAAATGAATTTGTGGAAATGATTTGTGAAAAGACTGGGGAAGGTGAGGTTTTAATGAGCGCTTGTTTGATTTGGGAATAGGAAACTGCTGGATCGCTGCCGCACGCCGATTCGTTCTACATCAATAAAGTGCACGCCTACAAATATGTGTGTGTGTGTGTGTGTGTGTGTGTTTTCTTCTCCTTCTCTCCACTCTTCCTTAGTTATTTCATCCTAGCTCCTGTCTCGTGTTGCTTTGTTTGCTCCAACCTTCTTTCTTAATTAAGCCTGGCTAAACACGAGGAAGAAAATGAAATCTAAACAAACTTGTGACAGTGATAAAGGGCAAATGAAGGGGAGATGGTGTGAAGCCTTTGTGTCGCCTTCCTTCACCAACCGCCTCCTTCCAGGTCGATGAGCCACAGAGGAGCAGCGGGGGGGGGGGGGGGGGGGAAAGAAAAGCACTATAACGGAAAGTAGGTTTTGTTCCTCCATCTTTTCCCAACTTCGCAATGATCGATAATCAATCCCTAATCTCTTTCATCTGTCTCACCTTTTCACTCTCCCCTTTGATTTTATCCTCTTTTCTTTCCAGCCCTTTGTGTCAAGCAGCAAAGATACTGGATCTGCAGAAAGGGGAACGCACAAGACCGAGCATGGTTAAATGAAAATAGATTTTATGTAGACATAGCTTATGACACTCAAGAGGTTTAAAAGCCACATAAACACAACTTATAAATATTCTATGTTTTTGTTATTTTTAAATACATTTTACGAGCCATCCTGGATAAGTAAGCTTTTAGTCTCTCTCTTGCTGAAGCACGCATCTTTTCCCAAACATTTAACACGTAGGAGAGTGGGATGACTTCTTTGCGATAATTTGTCTGGGAACTTGGAAAACATGTTTAGAATAAAATTCATTTGAAGTCAACACTGAAAATAAGCGTCGAGACAACTTTATTCTGCAACAAGAGCCATGCGAAAACCAATTAGTTTTTTTATTGTTATTATGCTGATGGAACCATCTTATCTGCAACAAATCTCTATTCAACAGATTCGCTAACACCCTTTTGCTCACGTTTCAGACTTCTTGGATCAGAAAACCTAAAATAATACATCTCCGGTATTTTCATGTGTACTGAACAGAAACCTCCCCATCACATGCATGTCAAGTTCTTGGTTTAATGGGCGGGCATTGGGGGGCATTGCACCGTGCCCCCCACTCCTCCCCGGACTGGAAGCGTTTGTTGTTTTTACCTCAGCGTGACCAACTCTCTGTTATTCCTATGTCGATTTGATCACTTGGAAAAACCACAGTAGATGACAGTAGCTTTACATTTAAGCAGGACAACACTGCCATCAGTTAGCATCACCCTGGAAATACCTTCAGCAGAGAGCACCAGTTTGTTTTATGGTTTTTTTTTAAACCAACCAAAATCTGCTGTCTTTAAAATAGATTTGAATATAGAAAAATGTGACGCACACTGTCAAAATGTACTTTTCTCGTGGTTTGAAATGTCAGCGTAATGCTGCGAGAGTTTGTAAGTGAAGCAGAAGACGATTTCTTCAGTGCCTCCCTCTCTCCGTTGGAAACTGCAGCCACATATAAACCTTTTATGGGAGCATCAAGGTCTGCCACTCAAATCTAGACGCAATAAATCTACTTTTCCTTTTACCTTCATGTACCTTCACAAGTGGCTGCTTTAGGAAATGTTAATTTTTCCCTTGCTGACATGATAAAAGACAGAAGAAAATGTTAGGGATCAGCGGTTTAAAAAAAAAAACTGGTAAAGAATATAACGAGATGAGAGAAAAGAGAATTGAAAGTGAGGATAGCAGAGATCAAATGATGTTTATTCTGCCTGCTTTTTGGAGTCACGAGGACCAAAGCTTGCCTGTGATCAGCTCACCTTCGTGCTATAGGGGGTTTTATTGCCTCGTTTTAGTGTGAAAAAAGTGTTTACGCCATTTGATGAAATTCTTACTTTTCATTCCTTGCATGGGATTAGAGGTGAAAAAACCCCCCATCAAAATTGTAAAAGATATAGGAATAATATTAAACTTCAGCAAATCTATGCACACAGATGTTTTAGTTTTCTCCAAATTCGTGCAGTTATAAACACTGGGAAGAAAACTAACAAATGAGAGGAATTATTATAATTTTTTTTAGCTTTTATTATCATCATCATTGAAAATTAACAACAGTCAGTGTGCTGATTAAATAAAGAGATACCACTGTGTGAGTGTACGGTAATTTGATGAAGCATGGTAACAGGTGATACCATCTTCCCTGTTAGCAAAATGATTAAACACATCTGTCTTAATGGGCCACCCGTGTTTCTGCTAGCTGGTTGGTTGGTTGTAAAGTGGGAGGGTGGGCTCGGCGGGTAAAAAAAAGTAATTATCTCCTTGCAGATTTCTTCTGTTTTTGCATCTTTGCCTCAGCTGAACCTTTCAAAATAAAATAACACAAAATGAGTGCAAAATGTTCAAATGAAAGAAAACTGCTGATTATATTTGCATTTATGTTCAGTATAGAAGATCCTTAACTGATTTAAAACGGATGGAGTAATAGTCTGGTCTGATCACAGACTTCATGCGATTAGGGCGTGACGGACGGACGAAATGTCGATTTTAGTTGAGGAAGCCACTCCTCGGACACCTCTGAAGAAAAAGGAGCAGCTTTTTTTTTTTTTCATTCTTCTGAAGCGATGAATAAAACCTCAAAATGGAAAGTTGAGGGCGACAATGTGTTTGCACCTGCTCCTCTCGGTCTCACTCCCGAAGATAGACGCACATCAATAAACTGAGCAGGTTTTCATTCCACCTCCACAAGTGATATAAAGTGAAATGAAAGGCAAAGAGACCCAGCCTTTTTTTTCTCTCTCCTCCCTTTTGGCTTTGTTCTGCAGTCTAACATCATTACTTCAAAAAAAAAAAAAACATTCCAAATCTATACACTTGAAATTCAAATCTTTTATTCATCGGCCTGATTGAGACGACTAGGAGGTTTGAAGTGGCTATGGTCACTTCTTCCCAAACAGAATTTGATTATTTCCAAGCTGCGAGGCCGCTTTGAGTCTAAAAGCATCACTAATCGATATATTCCTCCTCTTAAGAAATACCCTAACAAGGATACATTTTCTGTTTATTCAGAGGGATGACTTTATTCGCTCTCATCTGAAATATTTCTCCCTTACTTCCTCTGTTGTAAACAAATTCAGCAGATGCCGATAGAAATATGCACTTTGTGGCATGAAATTGCTTTAAAAGGATGCATTTGGGGCTTCAGAGAGGCTGTCACTACCAGTATTTAATTCAAACAGCGCACAGGCATTGAGATTATGGAATCCATCCTTTTTTCTTTTTCTTTTCATGTACCACACTTCAAGGTATAAACACTGTGCAAAAATGTACAGGAATGACAGAGGGACGTGTTGTCATGGTGATTATGTAGAGGAACTCTTCAGGTTTTCTCCGTTCTCACGTATTACAGAGACGTTTTTAAAAGGATCCTCGGTCAAAACCTGGCTGGGAAAATGCAACTTTTGGAGTTTTCATGGAGCCTCTCTTATGTTTTCTTGTTGTGCTTTAGCTACTCTTCATAGTTAGACAACATCTTCAAAAGCCTTTCACCAAATTTCACTTTTTTTTTTTTTAAAGGATTTCCATAGCTCTTTGTTTAGGAAGGAGCTATGGAAAATAGAATATGTCGGGCCAGGACTTGAACCCATGACAGTCGGGTCAAGACTAAGTCCTCCATAGATGGATTGCCACTGCGCCACCCCGCCAAATTCAATGTCTAACCCGTACCCCTAAACCCTACCCCTTTATTCCTAGACTTTATGGTAGGTGACAGTAGCGTCCCAATGTTTCTTGTAAATCCTGGATATGGTGTAGAGATGCACAGTGTGGATGAAAGTTTTGGATTGAGAAAAATTAGGAGGGATTTAAACAGAATACTGAAAGTTTGTGTTAAGCCTCAGTCAGTTGAAAGAACAACAATGAATGATTAATGGATTTCATTAAAAGCACAATCATTTCCCCAGGAGTCGAAGATGTCTGGTGCCCCAAAGCGCATGCCATTAGTTAAACTTTGTGGTATCTCACATGGCTTCTTTCATCTGAAGTTGCCAGTAAAAAAGTAAAAAGAAAAATTAAAAAAAAGAGCTCAGAGTGTGCTGGAACTGATACTGCTGGTATTGTTACGCCTTTGGATAGAAGTACAAGCAGTTATCCTCTAGATCCTCTACTATTATCCCCAAAAATACTGCCTGGTCTTGTAGCCATCTTAATACGAGGACCGTTTTGCCTCCAATGTGGTGGCCGGCTACTTTTTCCGATCAGAAAAAACAATTTTATTTAAGTCGCGACATTCAATCTGAGCCGACACAACCTAGAAAAAAAAAACCCTTTATTGGTCTGATTCCATTACCGCCACTTCAACGCAGCCGGCTCTTCTCATTGATAGAACATTTCCCATCATGCCCCTGGGCTTCTCCAATACATGGAGGCCCACTTCTGGGGGTCAAACCCAGCCTGATAATCCAATGTCATTCAAACAGCGCATTAACGCAGAACAATATCTGCTCAATCAAAATCAATATCAGCCTCGGGGAGGGGGGGGTCGCCACGTTCAGGCAGAAACGCAGCGATGTCAGCTTTAACGATAGCCATGGCGATGAGCGTCACGGAAAAGGTCAAGGCTAAACTAAAGAATTCCTCCCAATAAATATTTAAGAGTGATTAACATTAGCAGCTCTAATGGAGCCATCGGTCTCTGTCTATGAAGGGGATTTGATTAGTCGACACTCAGGATGCATCACTCCAGTAAAGAGGAACCCAGATTGGAAAAGCGACGAGGAAGTCGTACTGGGTGGCTGAAAAAAGATAAAATAAATAATAAATAATAAATAGATAAATAAATGCTTATTCTGAAGCTATAGCCTTTAACGGGACATGGATAAAAATAAAAAAAAAAGTGGTTTCTCACGCACAAGAGATACTTTCTTGTGTTCTTCCCTACATTCACCTGGTAGCCAACCAGGAAATGACTGTAAACTCAGGTTACTGTAAAGAAAAGCTGTAGAACGATTATATATATATATCTACCAAAATATATCTACTGTCATCCAAAAAACTAACTAAAGAAAAAGTTAATTATATCTTTTCCAATTTCAGTAAGGTTTGACGTGAAAAAAAAAAATTGTGTCAGTATTTCTTCATTTCTCTTTAAAAACTGTACAGCTCAAAGGGAATGTCTTGTTTATTGATTCTTTTTGCATTTTTGCATAATTACAGTAAAACAAAGTTGCCATACCAACAGTTTCTCAATAATGTTTGTGGATTATGAGAGACAGAGCCCTAAGAAATAATTTCAGGACTTGGAAAAACTATTCATCTTGCATCAGTTATTTATTTTTTTAACTGTCTCTTCTTCTTCCTTTCCAGACTAATCTTGCTTAAAATGTATATATAAAAAAGAAGATTTTATTCCCAGCCTTTTTGTGTCCCCTGGGTTGTACAGACGGGTGTGTTTGTTTGGGATGACGCCACCTTCCCAATGTAACCCAGTCGCAGACACCAAAACGGAGCTTAATCATATCAGACTGTGTCTGTGTTTTTAGAGCCTCCAGCCACGTTACATAAATAGGACAATGAGGTGTAAAGCACAACACTTGCTTTAGCTCGTGTGTCTGTGTTTTAACGTGTAGCATTTGTATTTGCCCCCTTAGGCCACTGCTTACGACGCGAGAGCTCACATTTTTTGCAGCGGCTTCAGCCATATTGTAAATTATAAATCATTTTTGCGGGTCTCTACGGTGAGCTCGCGTCGGCAGGTGTGCGCGTTTAACCTCCGCTGCATGTATTTAGGTACTGAAGAAGAAGATGAGGGCGAGGGGAGTAAACTTGAGAGATTTACATTAAAAAAACCCAAACAAACAAAAAAAGAACAAGCACGTACATGGAGGGTTAACGGGCCTCAGTCACCCAAAGTGAGCAGAGTTTGTGGACAAATTAAACGGTCCAGGCACCCGCTTCCACACCACATCACAGGCGAGTTGGTTGCGAGCATAAAGTAATTTAAATCCCCTTCAGAATGTTAAGAAAACAATTTTTATACAGTTGTGGGGATTAGTCTAAACTGGCTTCTCGCGGTTCACGGGTGGATGGGCTTATGCAGGGCCGTGTAACAGGTTTAGTAACCACTCGCTAATGTCGCTCGCTGACATGAAGGGAGTTTCTAAACCTCTACGTACAAATGTTGCTTCTGGAAAGCCTCGCATAATGTGCAGGTTTAATTAATTTAAAGAGGTACGATGAGAAATGGCAAAATTATAAAGAGAAAATTACTTTAAAATGTATAGAAATGTAACAAATAAATTATCTATTCGGAGCTCTATGCATTTTTTATTTTTATTTGTAAGAATATCTGCATAAAAACAGATAACACACAGCATCGTTGCCTATTTACTTAAATAGGCGACAAGACAGAAAAGTAAATATTTTCCCTGCACTTTGGATTCTTTACTCTGGTTTCTTTTGAATGCCAAAGCCTGAGTGTAGCCGTTGACCATGTCCATCCTCTACGACCACACTGTGCTCATATTCTCCTCTCTACTTCCAGTGGGATAATGCACCATGTTCCAAAGCTAAAATTATCTCAAACTGTTATTTTCCCCAAGATGACAATGGGTTTCTTGTACTCCAGTCGGCTTCACAGTCCTCAGATCTCGATCCAGCTGAGAGCTTTTATTGGGGCGACTTGGATCTTAAGGTTATCAGCAGTAGAACATGCAGAAAGCGTGCGATGTCATCATCCCAGTACGGCTGAATGTTTTCAAAGAAAGGCTTCCTTCACTTTGTTGATTCTGTACCTTGAATAATTAGAGAGTCAACATGATGCTGTCAAAGTGAACTCAATATATGAACATTTTAATGTACTCTTGTGCCACATGAAGACTGAATTAAACAGCTTTTAGTGACTCCACACGTGGTCAACCTTTCTCTGAATAACATGTTAACCGTGAGGCATCGTGACATTAAGGTCAGGACGTCTGTAAAGTGTCAAACTGACTGATAAAAATACGGATCTCTTGTCAGAGTCTGGATTTTTCTGTTTTGGAACCAAACTGCAGCCTTCGCGCTAGACACAAGTTTGTTTTTCTTTCTTTTTTTTACGTACAGTCTGGAAAAGTGCAAGTAAAGAAAGCTGTTCCAGTATGGCAGAGCATTGTTACTTTGACACACTTTAAGCATTCAATCTGTTGCCTCTATCTCAGTACAAGTAGCACAGATCTTTTTTGTTCATTTCAAATTTTTTCTTTGTTTCTCCTCAATTCAGACCAGTGATCTGAAGGCAGAATAGAGCCTTTAAAAAGGAAATGGTACGAAACCTTAAGCTTTCCGACGTGGACATCTATAATAGCAAGTTGCTTGATTGCCGCAAGTCTGAGAGTGTGCGTGAGCAGCTGTTGATACGGACGTCAAGGTCATTCCCATCCCCTGGCGGTGCCGCCGTCTCTTCACCGCAGCAGCTCAGGGTCTCATTACCGTTTCCTTTATCTCCGGAGGGAAACTGAGAGTCGATGCTCTCGCTCGCCGCGCCTCCCCTCGCTTTCCTCTCTCTTCATAAACACAGACGGAAGCCACACAATGCTGCCGCACCGCCACCATCACTTATTCAACAGATAGTTCTTTATCTTCTCCTCACCACAACACCAAGCTTGTGATTTATGCCCCATTAAAGTTTCTTTTGTGAAGTTGTACTTTTTTATTTTTTAAATCAGTGCCACCAGAGTTAAACTATAAACTCCATTCTCAGCATTAGATCCTGAATCAATATATATATTGTAATAATGCATGATTTATAGGTCAGAGCAATCTCAATCTGCTTCAACCAATCTTCATCTCATATTAGGTCGCCCAGCAGTCGTTACTCGTATTCTTGGCTTTCATTAAATCTGTGTTTCCCTTTTAATAGGCGGCGCTCTAAAGATACCGGACAGGAAATAAATTTTCATATCAGACATGAGCTTTTGTAAACATGCTCTTAGTGCACAACAGAGAGAAAATAAATGATTTAAATGAGGTGCCAAAACTATATGTCCAGTGTTAATTGAACAATCCTGTGACAGAGTGCATCCTTATGCAGTAATTTGTAGAAAAACCTCCTTCATAACGGTCATTTCCCCCAAAACTAAACAAAAGATGGCACATTTAAAATCTAAATGAGTTTGAAAGAAGTTAAATATTTTAGTAAACAATCTTTGCCAGCTTCCAGATAGCATGTGCGTGACCCGAACCTTAATCAATGCCAGAATCAAGCAGCACTTTCTGAAAACGGTGCCCAACAATTCACTCCAACAGCCCCCTAGACCACCCCTGAGCAGCAACAGTTGTGGCTGCAGCCAAACAACCTCTTATGGTGTTGGTCCCACAAACACCAGGGCGCACTCGGGGAAAACAGAGGAGGTGCAGGCTGAAACAAAAGGAAGAAATAAATAAGAAACGGAGGGGTGGGGTGGGGGGAAGCAGAAGGAAGTACGAAAGAAAAGGAGCCCATAAATTGTGAGCCCAGTGCAGGGCTGCAGGGAGGGCGCAGCAGCCTGATGAATAGAGCCATCAGCTTAAGCAGAGGCTACAGAGCAGTCTGCCATCTGCCTGCCCATTACAAGAATGAAGTGTATGACAATCTGCTCTCATCTGCGGGGCCCACCGGCATCTCCGGCAACTTTTCCCGTTTTGTGTGCATCTGTGGTCTCGCGCTCCCTCCCACGCCCGAACTTAAAAACACATCGCCGATTCGAGTTTCTCCACGATGGGTTTTTAATTGGTGTAGATAAAAGTTCTGTCACATTTAAAGCGTACTGCGTGAAAGCTAAGCGTGCGGATGAAACGCAAGGCAAAAGGGGGCTGCCCTCGGAGAAGAGCTAAAGCGGCGCGACAGACGCTTCACACCTCATTGGCGAGCGAGGAGAGCCAATCGGCTCCGGCAGATCCGCCCCCCCCTCGGGCTGCCCGCTCGATTCTTCGGCATCGGCGGCGAGTTACAGGGTGAGCGATGGAAAAAGACTTGGGGGGGAAAAAGTTTGAGAACAAAGAAGGGGATGCAATAAAAGAATTGAAATAAGGGGAGCGAATGCAAAAAAAAAAAAAAAAAAGTAGAGGACGGTGTGGGGAGACGAGAGCCGAGGAGCGAGCGTTGGGGAGACTTTAAAGCAAAAAGCAATTCCTTCCTCGGAGGAGGTCATTACATCGAATGTGGTTAGTCATCATGGTGGAGGATGTTGTCTTTTGTGCTGCAGAGTTAAGTGCTTTATGATATATATACATTTTTTCTTTTTTTTTCATTTCAGCTTCTTTAAAGAGTCGACGCAGTGTGGGACGGAAATATCATAAAAGCGCCGAAATGAAATTCTAGCTTTATCTTTATGACGAGAGCAGCCCAATACGGGAACTGGTGTTAGTGGGAGTAACAAAAGGCGGAAACGGTGGAGGCAGAGGAGACATATAAGCTCGTGGAAGCAGAAGATAAAATGATCAGGGTGATGCTAGGAGAAATGAAAAATAAGTATTCCACAGATTTCACAGATTGTTAAAAAAAAAAAAGCAGAATGATGGAGAGAGTCAGAAAAAAGAGATTCTCATAAAACCTTTTTTTATATAATGGAAACTGAATAAACAGGGCCTTGGAGCTTGTCTCCTATGCACATATTACAATGTATAAGGATTTTATTTGACTGCATGTCAGGAGTCACAAGTGTTTTCTTTACAGGTTAACCCCAAAGCATGATGCTGCCATCACCGAGTGACATGATGTCATGAAATGTTGGGTTTCTGTCGCTCAAAGCAGAAATATTGTAAAATAATGCCCTTCTTGTCTGGTGCGGTCAAAGGGTAAAGATATGTTTTCGAGGTTCTGTCTGACTGAAAGACTATTTTTTCACTAAATATGTGTGAGAAATTGTTTTTTTGTATTTTATTTTTTTTAATCCACAGCGATGTGATAAACTCCACAAATACTGCGGCGTCGCTCAGAAGCGACAGTGTGGTTGACCTCTGCGGGTCTTTTTGTGTCTTTAAAAGAAGAATTATCAAAAATTAAAGCTACCTGAAGGACAACAGTCGTGACTCAAGAGTGGTAGAAAAACATGAAGCTTTTTCGGAGAGGTCCACGTGTCACACATATGAAGAAAAAAAATCTACTCGAATCATGAAGCATTTAACACACTGGCACTATAAAGCATATATTAAAAGCTAAATGGATATGGTCTTTGTCTCTTTAACGTCTTTATGTTCATATTTTACCATATCCAACATGTGATCTAATTACAGCCTGAATGAGGTTTTAAATGGATTATTATTGGTGCATTGTTAGATAGTAAAGAAATGCATTTGCTGAAAAACACGACAAAAGATGACAAAAAAAAAAATGCCTGGTTTGTTCCTTGGAGAAACACCTGCCACGAACCTCAAAATCTATAATCCCGAACCTTTAGAAAACTCCTCACACACACACACACAGCAAAAGAAGCAAAGCCGTAACCCCTCTGAGACTCCAAAAGTCAAAAAGCAGAAGGACAGCTGACTGACATTCAGAGGCGGATTAGTCACAACAAATCACATGCTTGCGTGGATACAACACACACACACACACACACCACACACACACACAACACACACACACACACACACACACACACACACACACACACACACACACACACACACACACACACACACACACACACACACACACACTCCCTGTCCATCACAGAGCTGCTCCTTCTGATGCCGAATTAAGATAAGTTCTCCTCTGTGATGACCTGTGATCACATCGGACTCGGGCCCCGTCCCTTTTAACGCGTCTGCACCATTAGTGCAGCTATAGAGAGAGAAAGAGAAAAAAAAAGAGTCGATGAATTACCGCTGCTTAAACCCACACCGGAAAATCTCAAGTGACACGCAGAGTTTGTTGGTTTAGTCCAATCCAAGCGGGAGTTTGGCAGAATGCAAAACTAGTAGAAAGAAAATGCTCTGACAGACGAGAATAGAGATGTAGTGTGGTGGTGGGAGCAGGCATAGAGAGAGGGAACACAACTAAGAAAATGGGAAAAAAAAATTCTATTTTTTTTTCTAAGAAACATAATTAAAAAAGGTTTCCAAGCAGAACTATATGGAGAACTTTAGTCTCTGAAATCTGAAGTCTCACCCACAGTTTAATGGTGCGATTTCTGATCTCATTGCATAATTCGGTATTCATTAACTAAATTGAGGAATGCACAGGTTTTCCATTTCTTTTAAAAAAAATAAGATTTTATACACAAAAAAAGGATGAAGATTTTATCTGATACCAGCTGTATTTAACTGCATGTCTGTTTAATTTTTTAATTCAACAAGTAAAACGTTTCGTGAGTTTCTTTACTTTCATCCAATGTCTTCTGCTCAAAGTCCACAATTTATTTAGATTTTTTCATGATGTTAAAAAAATTTAAACTTCCACAGGCATTCTGGAATATAACTCAGACGTTTTAATTACCCTTAAAAAAATCGTTGTATTTTGGCCATTTATCAAACATAATTTTAGTATTTTTAATGGACCTAAAACAAGAAATACTCATCAATTCGTCATCTATACCCACCTCTCCTTGCAGGGTCGCTTGGAGGGGCTGATGCTCATCTTCTGCAGGAATTGGGTGTTTGTGAAAACTCAACACAGATACTAACATGAATATCACCACAAAGGTCAAACAAACAAATGCAGAGCAGCAGCAGACGTTTGCATATTTATTTGTCTACATTATTGTGCATGAGGAGCAGGAAAACAATAAATTACGGAGAACAAAGTAGGACTGACGTTTACTAGCATGATTACTCGTTTTTCTAACTGTCCAGGTGACACCATGATCGGGATTGGCTGGCTTTCTGGAGGTGGCGAACGGTTTACGGTAAAAAAACAGACGGGCCCGGCTCGTGTCGCATTGCGCCGCGTTGTTTCTCCCGCCCGCGCTGCGTTTCCGAAACATCCGCACAGCATCACCGCCTCTCCGCCGTACTCACAGGAGAGATCGACAAAGGGAAAAAGAGGAAAGGGAAGGAGGTAGAAACTACTGTCTGGATCTCTCTTCCTCTCTCGGGGTGTTGTGTTCGGTGACTCTAGTTTGGTTCGGTGCTCCGCTGGGTTCTGAAGGTGCGCGTGTCTTGGTGCTGACTCATACCTCTTCTTCTCCACTCTAGTTTGTCAGTCCATCCGTTTATAATCCCCCTCCAATAGACTCAGAATTGCTCCTCCTTCATCCTTATCCCCCAGTCCTCAACTTGTTCTGTAGACAAATCAGAGAGGAGAGAGCGCATCAGAGAAACGCACACGTGAAAAAAAGAGAGACGTAAATCACAACAGACAAACAGAGGAGGAAGATATTATTTCACACACGAGAGAAGACACAAAGAGAGGGAAAGCCTGAGAGTACAATAAAAGAGAAGAGGATGAAGTGAGTTCAGGAAGCAGAGAAGGGACCCAAGGGCACTGGATTCCATATTAGTGATAAGTGCGAGCACAAATCCCCAGCTCTCCCTGTCAATAACCATTTGAACCAGCCTTCTGCAGCAGATGTGACAAGAAAACACACCTAAGAGAAGACGAGGGAGAGGGAAGAAAAAAGGGAAGCAGGAGATATAAACAATGGGCATAACGTAGATAAAAAGGAAGAAGCAAAACTACCCTGTTCCTCAGTGACCACCTTAATAACGGCGCTGTAAGATCTCTCTGAAGGAATCCGAGTTTATTTCCCACACTATTGAACCAGCCTTAAAATAAATATTGGATAAAAAACAGTTGCTGCTGGAATACCAACTAGAGAGAAACACCGGCAGGACAGCTTCAGTTACAATTTATAGCTTTTGCGCTGCTGTTACTCTGACTCAGTTGGAAACTGAGCTTTTTGTCAAGGATGGAATCATAAACATTTCCAAATATCAGCCAGACCCAAAACCTTAAGGTGTCAGCGGGAAAGCCAAAAGTAAGGAGTTTTGTTTTATGACATCGGACTGCAACAAAAGAATGACTTTTAATGGGGACAGCATTAAAGATTTGCAATGACCAAGCAAGAGTGTAGAGCTAGAACAGAAAGAAATATCTGTCACCTGAAGAGATGTCCTTACAATCACAACTTTTTTAAGACAGAGTAAGTAAACATTGTCAAATCAAGATGAGGGAGGCAGCTAGACCCCTAAACAAAGAACTAATTGGTGAAAATGTATCAAAAGATGATTTTTAAGTCACAAAAAGCATTTAGACTGAAAGTTACTGCATATATCCAGCTATAATAGAGGCTTTAACATAGGGATTTTCACTCACTGCATGAATGCGCTCATATTAAAAGCTGAATTTTTCTTCATGTTTCAACAGAAGTAACAAAAAATTACTTTATTTTCGAGTTTTAAACATTTTTGATTCCAATAAGAGGAAAAAGTTCAGTTTCTTAAACAAATAATTGGCTCAGCAAATGCGATAACAAAATAAAATAAAATCTCCAACACTGGTTTAAAAAACATGAAGTAGGAGAAGTTGTAAGTGTAGAAATTCTGTCTGGTGAAGTATAACCAGAAGCTACAATAAATTAAAAACACAGACACTCTTGAGATTTAATAAACTGTGAAACGCAACAATGCAATAGTTAAAGACAAGATATGGATTTTAATGACTGCACTATGGCCATTTTCTCATTCCAGTGCCTGCAAACACAACACGGCCCGACAACACAGACGGGCATCGTGCTCAGGCTTTTGAGACTGACAGAGGAGGCAGACGGGTCAGCCTAAAAAATAAAGTGGCGAAGGAAGAGATAGGGAGCAAAAAGGCAGTCATGCAGCAAGAATATGGAATGAGGCGGTAAGCAGTGGATGGAGAGATCAGCCTCTGCGATAAACTCCTATTCATTGAAAGAGAGAGAGAGGAAGAAGA
This sequence comes from Poecilia picta, assembly GCA_033032245.1. Taxonomy (NCBI): domain Eukaryota; kingdom Metazoa; phylum Chordata; class Actinopteri; order Cyprinodontiformes; family Poeciliidae; genus Poecilia; species Poecilia picta. The sequence continues at coordinate 8,960,872 of CM065375.1, read as the reverse complement.
GACTTTATCTGTACCTCCACCGCCTCTTTCTCACTGCTTGCTATCAAGCCTGCTAAGAGCTGAATGCATTAGAAATGTGACTTGGGATGAAGGGATGGGGAATGGAGGGAAGAAAGGAATGAAGAAGTGGCGAGGGGTGAAGGGCACAAAAGGAGAGCAAAAGTGGGTCTAAATGTTATCGCTGACTGCTGCGATAAAAAGGCTAATTATCAGTAACAAAGGCCGAGCGGCTGACGGCGCTACGGTCTCCGGCCGACGGGTCAGCATTGTCGAAGTCGGATTTTTGGGGGGATTGGGCCGCCGTCCGTGGCGATACGGCAGCTTGGACATCGCTGTCGGTGCCCGTGGCGCCGGCTGCGTGTTCTGGTCAACTTCTGAATTTGAAGGGGAAACCGATTTCGTCTACGAGAAAAAGACTCTCTGGGCCGCGCTAGCAAGCGTCACCTTCTTATGAGAAGCAACTGTTTAGAGGTCAGTTTTGGATCTTCTGACCTGCAGAGCTAAAAAAGAAAAAATAAATAAATAAAGGAGTGTCTCTTTGTTCTTGCGGTGGCTTCCTGTTAGGCTCTGATAAAGCTGCATAAACATCCTAATCAGGAGGCTACATCAGCTCATATCAAACCCTACTTCATTCCTCCCCATTTTACTCTGCCGGCTGTGTAATTCTGCATATTATTCCTTTAAAGCCTTATCACGGAACCGTCTCCTTTACACCTAATGACTTTAAAAGCAAGTCTTAAGACAGATAAGCCCAGACGAACAGGAGTGCGCCGTGATTGCTGCCGGGTGATAAACACAAGCGGATTACCGTGCCGTCTCCGGCTTGCTTCCAAACAATTTACAAGATTATAACACGGCAGCCAGAATGTGAGCGTACCCCTCGCCGCATTCTGACGAGCGTTACAGGTAGCGGGGTCGGGCGTGCGCGCAAACACACACCCGCGTGGACGCCACGAGATGAATAAAACATCGGGGCAATTTACATGATGTATAGCTTAAAAATGTGCCTGCATCTGACTTTTAGATCTAATACTAATACCCACGAGTGACCGAGAGAGAGGCAAAACTCGGTTTTCCTCATTTCCGGGAAAACAATGCAATTGCGAGGGGAAAAAAAAAAGAGGGAAAAAAATCTAATAGAAAAGCTCTATGAATGCAAATTGAGTCTTTTTTGGGGGGCAACGCGAGACAGAAGGGGAATCAGGTTAATATCAGCCTGAGTGACATCACTACAGATCCACCCTGTTTCGACTGTGGGAGGTAGATGATGGGGGGGGAGGAAAAAAACAAAAAACACCAAAACATTTGCACTTGTATTGAGCGGAGAACTGTGGTTGACCGAGTGGCGTCTGCTGCTCACTTGGACTTATCACATTAAATATAAACGGAGACGGCGAAGGGAACGCCCGTGTCAGCAGGTATTACAGACACACACTGCAAGGTTCAAACAGGCTATTTAGTGATATCTGCTCAGGTGCCGGTAACCTCATGGAAGCTGTGCTCTCCTGTTTAAAAAGCATTCAGTCGGCCTGTGCTCTGGAAGTGGGTGCCCAAGTTTCGATAGAGGGTAAAAATTAAAATCATGACGCTGAAGTGGAACTAGAGTATTTTTCTCAACGTTTAAAACATCTGAAACGTTGGAATTGTTTTCATCGGCTTTACTCTTACAGCCACTTTACCAGTCTGACCTCTCTAGAATGGTGGCAACCTGAAAGTTTCTGGTGAAAGAAAGTCAAAAGAAATCACATTTGCTATTTGCTACCAGTAATAGAGGGGGGGGAGGGATGCTGCAGAACTGTGAAAGAAGGCATTCTGGACAAAAATTCACCTTTGGACTAAATGCTTAGCTTTATGTAAATAACATATCCAAATTGTAAAACATGTCAGTGGCAGCACTATGGTGTGGTGATCATTTTATTCAGCAGTGACAAAAAAGCTGGCTTAATTCATGGGGAATTGAATTATATAAAATGGATGTTCAACCTAAACATGCAGCCAGAGATACAATTAAATAACATCAGTGCGTTAGAATGATATTGACTCAGGGAGCCTGGAAACTATTTAAAATCTACTAAATGTTTCACTTCTGAATTATTTACTACTTTTTGTCTGTCACATAAAATTCCAATGAAACATATTGGAATATGTTGTTGCAATGTGGAAAAAATGTAACAACATTTTAGAGATGTGAATGTTTTTAAGGCACTGTATACAAATTAATTTTGATTTTATTTTATTTTTTAAGAGAAGGAATACTGTGCTGTACCTAAATAAGGCCTTACATACGATGTGGCTAACAGACATTTGGCACTACTTTGTAATTAACACAGACTCTACCAAACAGAAATCTGCTCTATCGGAATGAAAAATGCCAAAAACTTACATGTTACTGTTCCGTGAAGATGCAACGTTTGTCACTTTTGAAAGGGGAAAGATGGTTGTTATAAAGAGACTAATGTAGTCAAACTGACTGCGTTAGTCTCGTGTTAAAATTGCCTAGATTTTCATACAGCTACGGAACAAGCTGTTTATAGTGCGCTACACATTTACTTACGACATCAACACACACAAAAAAATCTTGATTTATATCAACTGTCATGTAGTAATGCAGTATTGGTTAATAAGACAATATAAGACAAAACAGTAGGAAAGAGAGAGTATACTCATAAAAACACACTGATTGCTCTAAGTTTTTGTGATACATAAAGGCATTCTGAACAATATCAAGTGTGTAAAACACAGTTGCATGCCCTAAGTGACAAAAATAACCGTATTTTAGGTATAACTACTGTTACGGAACTGAATAAATGAAGTTCAGATGAGAAAAAGAAACGTTCTAAAAGAAACAGCTTACTTCAGGAGACACACACCTGTTTGGCATTGTTAACACACTGCAGGTAAAGAGCTGCTATGTTGGAGCAATTCAGAGTTTTTCCTGCGTTGTCTTTGTAGCAGCTGAGAATCTGGCCCTGGAGGTCTCCACACACTGGATGCACTTCGTACCTCCTGCAGGGATGAAAAGAGGAAACAAAGAAAGCGAGAAAGGAAAAGCATTTTAACAGGTTTGTTGTATGAGGATAAAGTGAGTGTGGTGGCAGGAGGGAAGATCTGATGAACGAATCCAAGAACGGGCTAAAAAATATAAAATGCAAACGGACTTTAAAGGGGGAAAAGAAAGCAAAACAAACGGTATGCAAAGGGGGGTCAGTTAAAATGGCTCGTAAATACGGAAGACGTGGATATTAAATCTTCGATTTTACCACAAGAGTTAGAGCTCACTGAGCTGCATTGCAGATTACAGGATGTGTGTGTGCGCGCATCCTCCCCTCCCTTTTTTTTATTATTACTATCATTCCAGCTTGAAAGACCTGAGGCAAGAACTTGCAACACTATTTGCAGCAAGTAAGGTCAAAGGTCCACAGACTGCTGTTTGCACCACTACATATTGCCAGAGAGACCAAGGGGGTTCTAAAAAAATAAAAAATGAAAACAGCTTCATCCCACAAAAATTGAAATACACCAGAGCACAGAGTAGGAGTTCTGACACTAAATATGTAATTCAGAGCAGATATTTTGAATACGGGAAAGTAATGATGGTAATAATAAGGCTAATTATTACCCAAAAAGCACACCCTTCTGGTGAAGTAGTCTCTACTCGTGCCCATAATATGCTTAAAAATTCTCATGACAAATAACCGATCGCTTGTTTGGACAAATCCAACGATTCTGAACATCTATCTGAAGCCACGCAGGTTGACCGTTTTACATACAAATCGCCCATCTCTCAGTATTCATATAAAAACTGTTTTATGGTAATATGCCTGTTGATACTGCAGGCAACACATCACTTCATGTTAGCATGTGTGAGTCTTACCTCAAGGTATCATCTGCTGCTAATTAAGATAATGGAATATAATGAATGGCATTATTATTATTGATACGACGCCCTGCAAAATGATCTCCACATTTCGTCAAGTTGCAAAACACAAACTTTGGTGAATTTTGTTTGGTTTTTGAGGTGTGCAATTATTTACACTCGATTTAATCAACACTTAAGAAAGACAACCTTCTGTTGCTATTGAAGTTTCAAATTTTGGAGGTATGTCTACTAGGTTTGCAACTTTAGCAGAATTTTCCAGCTTGTCAGAGACTCTCAGAAGGATTTAGGCCTGCGTTTTTACTGCCTCGTGTTCAGATGATGACGCAAACCTCTCTCTTACGTCACCATCTGATATGTCTGCTGTGTTCCATCGTCTTTAATGGTGTTTCTCAACTAATGTTCCCTAACAAACCTCTGAGGCCTTCACAGCTGGATTTACTAGTTAAATGACTTCTGAATGCTGTTGCTTGTGCTTCATCTTGTTTTAGCTTTTCAGACCGAAGGGGACAAAACGTGAACGAAGAACATTCTTGTGCAACTTTGAATTATTTGACAATAAGTCATATTTGTCTTAGTCGTAAATGTACTTAAATGTGACTTTTGGCTTAAATGTGTTTTGGAGTGGGTTGTTTTAATCTATCCCAGCAGCTGGATATTCCACTGACACTGGTGTCTTGTGCGGCGTAACTGCTTTTGTCTCTCTGTTCACACACCCCATAAAAATCCATAATGACTACGCATGCAGATGCCTCTTGGCCTATTATGCTAATAGCGGTGTCATCGTTTTGCTCACATGAGTGCTCAGGACACAGCATCTGCCTCACTAGGCGCGCCTCGTATGGGTGTGAAAGGCAAAGGGATTTTGCCTGCCAGCAACTCCGGACATCTCAAAGGAATATTGGGCGATGAAGCCAAGCCCCCGTAGTCAGAATCAGATGTTTGATTTGCATCCTGGAGAGAGGAATTACCCCCCTGGTGGATACAAAGTGTGGGATTGGTTGCATGGGTCATTACCCAGGGTGCAATGCAGCAGGAAGCTGTTGCAATGAAGATGTGTACATATGCGCCATCGCCACATGGTCTTAATTGCTTGGAGTGTTCAAAGAAGGAAATATATATATGTATATATAAATGCGGTCTTTTTCACAGAGTCTTGTATTAGGGATCGTCTCCAACTCTTCAACAATTAGATGCATCAGCAATTTGCTATTTTTAGTTTTTGGCCTTTACGGTCAATTTAAGATAGCTTTCTTGTTTCTTTCTGTGTAGAACAGCTCTAAACCCTGTCTGAGTGATAGCAGCCATTCAAATTTGAGCTTTTTCGCTTTCGACTCTTAATGCTAAGGCAGACAAATGTGCTCCTAGCTACTTTCCTTTACTGTTAGCTAATAGATGTAAGCGTGGTCTCCACTTCCTCAACTACCTTTCTGAAAAAAGAAAAAGGGATTAAGTATTCATTCCAAAGCATTGGACTCTTTCTTTGAGTTCAGTCCTGGAGCACCTCTATGACTTAAATAACACCCAACATTTGCCTCTCGCGGTGCAGCCTGGAACATTACGCTGCTGGGAGTGAAAAAGGTTTTTTGCATTTGCGGATCTATCAAGGCGAGATTCAGTCGTTTGCCAGAACGCATGACAAGACCATCGCTCTGCGTCAGTGGGTGGGGGGAGCTGAACGATGACAACGGCGCTGGCAGAAATCGCTGCCATCCTATTCCTATGGATCCTGGCGCTCATTTATTACACCGCCTATGGGCATCTACGGGGAGGAGAGGAGCCACATAAGCACACTAATTACTTTCTTAAGCATTCCCGTTAATGCCAGGTGCATCCTGCTGATACAAACTGCCGTGTTTATCACCAGTAATGGCCCCAGAGAGGGAGAGAGAGAGAAAGAAATGGAGAGAGGGGTAGGCAGCAAGAGGAAAGGATTGTGGACTGAAATGAAGAGCATTTCTTGATGAAAAACTAAACAGAGGTACTTCTATTTATGCTTAATCTCTGGTTCTCTCTCAGGGGAAAGGGCCGCAAACGTGGCTGAGTTAATCACAGAGACAATAACACTGTCACACACACTGCAGCGCGATGTTGCATCCCTCCATCATCTGTCATTAAGATTAACATTAAGTTCCTGCCGCCAATCGCACACAGCCGGTGCAAAGTGACTACAACCTCCCCTCCCCTCCCTCGTTTTTACATTAAATGCTCTCGTGTCATTTTCTATGTGACTGCTGTGGAGCAGAATGAGCCAAGCACAAAAACAGACATGCTAAATTCTGCAAATTATGATGAAACATGCCCCTTACGTTTTAACGTTTCTTGAAATATTCCAAATATTCCAAAAGCTACTTCTAATTATTTAAAAAATATATCATAAAACTAATAACTACCCTTGGATATTGCTTTAATTTGTAAGGTTATCATATGCTTAAACTTGAGGTTTTTGTAGCAACAGTAGCACAGCTGAATGCTGATGCATGGCAGTTTCTGCCACTGTGGGAATTTTAAAGTTTCCTTACAAATATTATGACAAAACAATTATGAATCAACCAGTTCCCATGCAACCAAAGCTGCCCGGCATTCTTAAACAAGGACACCATATCAGGTAAAAAAAAAAAAGAACTCACTGTAATTATGTTTACATACTTGAACAGAAATAAAAGGAAGAGTGAGGGCCAGAGGCATTCCTCCTCTAGTTTGTCCTCGTTCTATAATTTTTAATTTTGTTGCGGGTTAATTAATGTGTTCATCTAGCAAATGGGCGAACGTATTTAAGACCACTGATCTTAAGTATCTCCTGAATTTTAAAAGCACTAGACTTCAACAAATTGTAACAGTCACATAAAATCCAGGTTTTCTGCCAAAGTTAAACTTTATGCTTTTTCAAATGAGACTGTTGAGTGAAAGGCAAGTTCTCTACAGGTGAGAGGAAGACTACAGTGACAGAACCTTGAAGCAGAAGCTGTAGATTGGTTTTGAGAAAAACAGCCCATTGAACCAAAGTCAGGCGCTAATCTCAAGTCTGTCTGTAGCTGCTTTGGTCCTGAATGCTCAATCTGATTCCAAACCTTGTTTTACTTATCAACACCTCTTCATGTAAAATGAATAATTTAATAAATCTAAGTTTTATTTTGATTGAAGAAGTATACATGAATCATGTCTATGTGAATATTGATGAAGAGGAGAGAAAAAATGTGTCCTTCAGATGGATTTTTCACATATTCAGAGAGTGATTTATGGATCTACAGGAGTACGCTAATGTTTCTCAACAGTCCCAATGAGTCATTATAGCAGGTTGATTGATTTTCTAATTTGGCTGAGATAACATTTCTACGCAAAAATCAAAAAGGAAACGGGAAATTCACTAAAAAACATTCACAAATGTATTTTAATGGCAAATCAATTAATTTGCTTGTAATTTAGTCATGCATTATTCACGCCATCTCCTTTATTGTTTTACTTTCAAATTAATTAGCTGAATTTTTAATCCAACATCATGTTCCCAGTCATTGAAAGAAATCACCGGCACATCAATATTGCAACGTCGAGACCAACGTACAGTACCCATTTTCAATCACCTGATCCAGTCTCATCATTTTTTACAAGTTTTTTACTCCTCGTCTCAAACCAAAGAGAGATTCATGGCTTGCTTAATAAAACCGCACATGGCGCTGAAATAAATATAGTCATCCTGTCATACACAGTGTATTATTTGCACTGTGTGAGTTTAAGAGTGTGCTCTGCCCCTCTATCGTCCCCCCCGAGACGGTAAATCTAAACAGTCATATAGGGGTTTCGACTTATTGCCATCAGTAGCAGTAAAGGTCTCCATAACAACTCCTCTCCTCATACGACACAACCTCCAATACACACATGCAAAGACACAAAATTCCCGCATCCCTGATTTATTGATAGAAGGACAAATAAAAGGGAGGCTGAGGTCGGCTCAGGTGTCTGTATTAGTGTGCTTATGCTGCACGTCAGAAACCACAAAGAGGAAGAACAAAAAAAAGAGTTAACTGTGACAGTGGGTCGTGAAAAACTAAAACAGAAAATCTTGACAAGAAAATAGACAACTACCCAATGTGTTTGCTCATTTAGAAATAAGAATATTACTGAAATATAGGAGATGAAAGCTCATTTCTAGATCCAAGTGCTTTTTATAAGGTTTCTTGAGCAGAGAACAGAAAAAAATCAGGAACCATCCAAAAGCCTGAAGGGGTTTTTGTACGGTTTTATGCAATAAAGAATAATAGAGGACCTGTTCATTCTTCCTTAACACATTCCTCTATCCTAAAAGTGTCCCTGTATCACTTTTAGAGCCTCCTGCTGTACAAGTCAGCATATTTCCTCAGAGAAAGCATATTCTAGTAGGATTTTGTCTAAGTCTACAGTCTTTAGAGAACATGTCAAGCACATGCCATGGCACGCCCTAAGATTCATGTCTGGATTTCCTTTTCGATCTGGACACCAACAGACTCTACGAGGAATAGTGCGTTCCATTTTTCAAACCAACATATATATCGACCATGACTCCCATCCTCTCTGACATCGGATTCTAAAATGACATTCATAGATCTCTGTTAATGATAGAGCAGGCTTCCATAGTGTGAGACAAGTGTGTGAACAGGCATGGCCATTTGTCATAATCTCTGGTACATCACAGCTCTAAACATAAAGTGAGCCAAAGGGCTGCAACTCTTGAGACAGAGGCAAAAAAAAAGAAAAAAAAGATGTCATCCTATCCAGCAGTGGACGGCATTAAAGGGTCTCCTGGAAGAAAAGTAATAAGAGGGGTGAAATAATGAACGATTGAACGATTTTTGACAAAAGACCAGGCACCGATGGAGAAGTCTGAATGGTGCATCTGTAGGTTATTTTGTCACTCTGATTGCTTGAGGTTTAAAGGGCAGACAAATGGAGGACATGTTTTTCTCGTCATTAAATGTTTCTGTTGTGAACAATAAATATCCATTTAACAACATAGTGGAAAAGCCTTTTGACATTCAAACATTCTTTCTCTCCAATATGTCAACTCTTACTCCATTCTATCTAAGCTAACAGAGTATTTAAATCCTGATTGACATAAATAATCTTTCGTGATCAATATTAGATTGAACCTCACCGACATTGTCCTCTAGTGTGGACCATCGCATCCATCTATGGATAGGCAACGTCAAGGAAACTTCACCTGCCAATGACGTGACAGTCTGGTGTGAATGCACTTTTAGTCTAAGTTGGTATATAAGGTGGAAGATGGACCCACGTTCTTTTGAATCCAGGACCAAGCGATCTTTTTTGAATCGGAAAGAAACAATCCAGTGGGAGTGGCTGGAGATAAGATGACTTATTAATCTGGGCCATAGTGGATGGCGTCTTGTCAAGCTGTCTTCCAGCATCTGCCCAGAAGTATTAAACTGAGATTGAACACAGACGATTGTAAGATCTTGGTAAACTGTGCAGGCAACCTATTTTTATCCCGCTTGAGGGAGCGTTTGTTGACGAACGTCTGAGGTGACATGTTCCAAGAGAGCTTGTTCGTCAATGAAAAAGGTTAAGTGTGGAAAATAAGGTTAAGTGTGGAAAATATTCAATGGCTTTGAAGATAAAATAGGACCCCCCCCCCCCTTTTTTAATTTTTTTTTGGTTTTTCAGCCTAATTTTCTTTAAAGTATTACCTGCCATGTCTTTGATAAAAGCAAAAAAAATCTTATCAAATGGAATTTGAGCTTATTTTAATGAGCTTAGAGTAGCTTAGCAATAAAGTTCAAGCTACTTTTTGAAAGATTTCTATGCTTATGGGTTTTCCTATTGCGTCAGAAGCTTATTGAGCAGTACAACAAATGGTGAAAAATAAGGGTACGAGAAAACAACGTTATGGTTCAATCTGCTCGCATCTCACACAATAACTCACGTGTAACTCCTTCCATCACTCATACGCCAATCAGAGAAATGCGGCTCCATTGATAGTATGGTCATGCTCAGCCTGCACTGATTGCGTTGCCAGTCACCACATTGTCTATTAATCATCATTTTGGTCCTTTCTGGGGTTAACAGGGTTAAGGGGAGGGTGCCGGTTCCCCCTTAAAAGGCATTTTTGTTCTCTCTAGTTAAGGCAGGCGTCAATAATAAGACAAGTAAATAAATACAAATGATCCAGTTAAGGAGAAAAATGAAGCACGTTTAATCCATGCTGCTTTTAAAAAGCAGACCTAAGTGACCCCCTGCAGAGAAATACATCAGCATGGATAAGAGATTGAGGAAAAGAAAAAGGACATGAAGAGAGAGAAGAAAAGAGAGAGAAAAAAAGCATGAGGGCTAAAAGACTGGCAAAGATTGAAGAGGGAGGGTGAGGATGGGCAGCAAAAGTGGACAATAATGAACAAGAAGAGAGTGAAAGAGACTTGAATTAAGACAGAAAACACTGTTTCTATACTGAGTGAACTCTAAGGGAGACCAAGAAGGATGAGTGGGATATACGAAGGAGTTTGGTGCGTTTGCGTTTACCTTCCTTATGCATACACTGACACTGGACAAGGACACTGGCCTCTCGCCTCAGGCAAAAAAAGACAGTTTGAGATTTTGCCCAACATGAAATAAAATTCAGCTTATTAAAGCCTCCAAGGTAACGGAAATGGAAATTGCTGAGGATGTTTATGGTATATTTTGGGTTAGTTTGGGAAGAATCCATACTCAAAAGTAGTTCACGCTTTTCTGTCAGCAGTGTAAGAACTCTGTTTACTACGCTGCCATCAAAAATCTTCTTTTAATTAATTATATTGTGTAAGTGCTAGCTGTATGTTTCCATCTCAAGGTCCATCGTTGAACAAGCCCAGATCTGCCTCACTTTGGCACTACTCTGGTTTCCAAGGACTTTCTTTGCTGTGGTGACAAAGAGTGACTTTAAAATTGATCGTAGAATATGAATAATTTAGAAAATCACATTTTTCACTAAACCTAGAAAAAAAAAATTCCCCAAGCGCAGACTCACAATAAATCCATGGCCATTCTTCTCTTCACTTTAAACTATGTCTGTAAATTCAGTTAGTAAGGGGCGAGGACCAGTTGGGATAACAAGGTATACTGGGTTTTCAAAAGTTATGGTTTCTAAAACACTACATCTTGTTGTCTTATTTGCTACGGTTTATAGTCCTAAAAAAAAAAAAGAAAACGAGCTGGAGAAACTCTTCGAGTTTGCTCTCACTGCTGTATATAACATACTATAACGTAGTACTCCCCTTTCCCCACCCGTTGCTTGAATCATGTGTGCCTTTCCCAGCCGGAAAGACGAAGCTCTTAAGACCAAAAGAGGAGCTTTTAAAGCAGTTATTGACTTCTGTCTCTTCAGCTGACCACCATCCTGTCCTGGTGACCAGGTTGCCAAGCAACAGAATTGTGGCTACTCTCAACTGACAGAAAGGTCAAAATGCTACTCAGTCTTTCATGCCTTCCTTCTGCTTACTAAACTAAAGAAACACACCTCCTTTACTACAACAAGCAAAACATCTCTAAAATAACTGCATCGAATAAATCAATAAATGTTAGTGATGGCAACATGTTTATACCCTTAAATATTTATATGCAAAGTTGTTAAATTTTTATAGCTTACTTGTAAATGCATAACAGCTACTGCAGACAAAGAAATTCGGGATGAATGTTCATATGAAGAATTAAGAGTATTTATGACACTTTTAAATCTTTTTTGGGGAAAAAAAGTGCAGTTCTATGTTCCAAAGATATTTCAAGTATTAATCACTTTATTTACCTGTCATTTTGTGCAACATTTGATCTCTAGAAAATAAGAGGTTGGTATATTATTTAAAGTCATTACAGAAATGAATGAGTAGGTAAGAGGGATCTGATACAACATAAAAAAGAAAGACAGGTTTGGTGTCTAGAAAAGACAGTGCAGAAAAACAACGAGCCATTAACATTCAACAAGTTTTGCTCCACTCCTCCTCGTTCCACCTTTGCTTGTGTGTGTGCTGAGAGGCAAAGCAGGGACCGAGACGGCTGTTATTGTCAACTGGATTAAATTTAAAAAACAGATTTATTCAAAAGAGCTAAAAAAAAACAAACAAACAACAAACAGAGGGAGTGAGCATGTTGCCGTAGGGGAAAGAGGAGTGACAGTGGAGTGACTGAATAAAATGAGATTTTATCCTTCCTGGCAGCACGTATACGGAAAACTGAAAATTTGCAGTCTTGGTCATAAACAAAGTGTGAAACTCATTACATTTTAAGATCTTAAATCAAATTTTGAGACTTCAAAAGGAGGATAGATATGTTCAAATTAGGAGTTCACATCCTTCGCAATGCACAGCCTTGTCAGTTTCACCTACTACATGATGGTCATGTCCCAGATCAATTCAAAAAGAACCCTGGACACCTTCAACAAAGATGTTTCAACCTCTGTCAAAGGTTCCCACTGACAGGAAGCTGAGGATGACCCAGGCTTTATTTCGTTCCATCTTTTCTCATAATCACATAAAAATGTGCCTCCATGCTTGTCAGCCTATCTTTTAAACAATACATCTATCAAGCAAGAATTCTATTTAATATCACCAATAGTGCTGTCATAGGTGTCTGTTCATCCCTGCACAGCTCACACATATCTTACATACATGTAGAAGAGCAAAAGGTCAAGCATTCATGGCTGGACACTGTCACATCTGTGGCTGTTACTTTGATAAATAACCACAGGCGAACGATGCAGCTTATAAATCAGAAGAGAACGAAGAAGATAGTTGCAATTTTACAGGCAACTGGGAACTCTTATCTGCAGTCAGTGTCATGGGGAAAATAAAAGTGTTGCAATACTCCATGTATGTTTCTAGAAAACCTTATCTGTTACATTTTGAGTGTATTTAAGGGAGTTGAATGTAAGCCATCAGACTTTTATGTGTGTTTTATGAGTCGATTCTGACTCAGCTCAGTTTTTGGAACATTCTAGTGTTAACAATACCAACAAATCATAATTAGGAAAGAATCTGAGCAATGGTAGAGCTGCATCATTCCATACATATACAGTACATGTACATTGTGTGAGTAAGTCGTATGAGAATACATTTAATCAGATCAGGTAATGCAATATTGCTAACTTTAGAAAATAAAAATGCGCTGTTTGTAGCTAATCTTTTGATCACCAGTCAAACAAATCGTTTTTAATGCTGAAGAGCATCAACCCAAAGAACCTGCATAAGAACAGGTGCTGCACAGAGCTTAGGTGGTAATATCCCTCTGCTCCCACCTACTCCTGATATCTTGTCTGAAAAAGTAATAAACCATGACAGACATCCACATATGGCCGTACACAGCTTTTCCACTATAATAAACTGTAGCTTAATATCAGCGCTTATAGACCCTTCAGTAGCACTGAGATGAGCTAAAGTGTGAAATAAAGATATTCCCCAAACTATGGCTCACATGTTACATCCACATATTACCATGCCAAATGTTAATTCGATCAAACATGGATAAGGCGTCGAGTCGTTTTATTATAATTTCAACAGGACATTTTTATTACTGTGAAAATCAAAAGTCACCGAGAGACAAAAGAAATATTTATTAATGCACTACAGAGGCCAAAGATTGCATCTTATCTCTGTAAGGCCTGTCACAGGAGCTTGGAGCAAACACACAAAAACCGCTCATTACGAGAGCAAACAAACACGCACCATTATGCATGAACTTCTTCACATAAACAATAATGGGTCAAACAGAACTCGTTAAATCCAATTAACTCCTTTGGTCTGATCCCCTCAATGCATCTCTGCTCCCGTCTTGTAACACCAGACCTTCCTGCTATTTCATTAGCTCGGATACACAATAAAATTCTCCCCCTTTTCCACCATTCGAGCCCAGTCACAGCCCTGCTAATGCACCTCCTATAATCAAATCCTCCAATCACAGTATTCCGTGCAAAGACCCGTGTCACATGACTAACTGCACATTAGGTCGACGCTTGGTTGGAGTTAGAGCTGTCATTTTGCACTAATGTGATTCCAGTGTATCTTTTTTTTTTCTTTAATTTGATTTGGGAAGTCTAAGCTCTGGCTTCTACGAGTCTAGCGCTAAAGCCCTGGTGGGCTAGGCTAATCAGTTTCCAACATTTCTGAGGGAGACAATGATCCCAGTGTTAGCGCTGGCTAATGACAAGCTAACACAATCAACACAGCCTCCCCAGAGTTGCGCTCCGAGCCAAGGCCCAATCTTGCCCGCGCCTCCTGCAGACTCCTCATCCACTTTGCCTACATTACTATGGAGTCTAATGGCCTCTTATTAAGAAGACAGATGGTTGAGGGAAGGGGAGGGTTCCTGTGTCGTCTTCAGTTACATTTACAAGTTGGATCTCAACTACCTCAGTGACAGCTTAAATGTTTAAAATTGCCTTCTGACTGAGTTTTTGTTTTATTATTGCAAGGTGTGGCACAAGTTTGCATCTATTGGTAAGACACAACGATCAATAGGGGAAGGATCACACACACACAATATTAATTAATTTAATAAAGTATCTGGTTTGTTTATTCTATATTCCAGATCTGTCCTTGAAGAGTTTCAACTCATTTTTTCCCCAAGTTGAAATTTCATTCTTTTCAGCTTTCAAGCCAAGTTTATTTGTATAGCACATTTCAGCAACAAGAAGTGTTTAATATGTTTAAAAACATAACGCAATAGACTCACAAAAAACATTACTCTGCAGTGGGAAGATAAAGACAAGTACTCAAAAGTTTCAATCTAGATTCCAGTTATTATTCAACGGTATTAATTTATTAAGTGTTTCAGCAGTTTTGCATTTTTATTGAAGCTTGTTCCAGATTAGTGGAGCATAAAAACTGAATGGTCATAAAACCTCGAGTGGTCTGGAAGGTTAACACAATGACAACAAATCTTTATTGTACGTTGGTGCCTAGCTTTTCAGTGATTTATAAACTAACAAAAATATTTTAAAGTCTATTCTTTGAGCTACAGGGAGCCAGAGAATAGAACTGGGGTTATCTGCTGTAGTTTCATACACAGTCCAGTCACATTAATGTGACCATCTGTCAAAAGCCAGAATAACCACCTTTCACAGAGCGAACTGCTACGAGACGTGCAGGAAGAGAGTCACTTAGGTCCCTGAAGGTCTTCTCTGGGATGTTGAGCCATGCCGACTCTAATGCCGTGGCCAGCTGCGCTAGATTACGCGGTTGAGGATCCATGGCGCGAACAACTCGATCGAGATGGTCCCACAGATGCTCGATTGGGTTTAAGTCAGGTGAGTTTGCTGGCCAGGGGAGGACGGTAAACTCATCCTGGTGCTCTTCGAACCACGCACGTACACTGGCAGCTGTATGGCACCTCGCATTGTCCTGCTGGAAGATGCCATCATCCTGAGGAAAAACAATGCGCATGTAGGGGTGGACATGGTCCGCAAGGACAGATGCGTACTTGTATTGATCCATCGTGCCTTCCACAATAATCAGTGAACCCAGAGAATGCCAGGAAAACATTCCCCAGACCATAATGCTCCCGCCTCCAGCTTGGACCGTTCCTGCAATGGTTGCAGGGTGGTTCCTTTCAGAGGTTTCACGCCTTATACGCCAACGTCCATCTGTCCGATGGAGCATAAAACGCGATTCATCTGAAAACGCTACCTGTCGCCACTCAGTGGACGTCCAGCTGCTGTACTGGCGTGCAAATTCTAGCCTTCGTCGTCGATGAACACCAGTCAGCATAGGTGCACGAACCAGGCGTCTGCTTCGGAGGCCCAGACGCAGCAATGTTCGCTGAATAGTGGTTTGGGAGACACTTGTGGTAGCCCCTTGGTTCATTTTAGTGGTCAGTTGCTCAACGGTAGCCCGTCTATCTGCCCGAACGCATCTCCGCAACCGTCGTTCGCCTCTGTCATCTATGGCCCATGGTGCACCACATTTGCCACGTCGTTGATTTTGGACAGTCCCATTTTGCCATGCACGGTACACTTTTACCACGGCGGCACGCGAACAGTTCACAAACTCAGCCGTTTCGGAAATGCTTCCACCCTTGGCCCGAAAGCCAATGATCATGCCCTTTTGGACGTCGGATAAATCGCTTCGTTTTTGCATTACGCCAACGATTGAAATGTTTTCCGAAGCCCACACACACCCTTTATATACGAAATATGAAATATGAAATATGAAAACTATTAAAAATGCTAATACTTTGACTAAAATAACCCAAAACTTAGAAAATAGGAATGCACAATTAATACATACAGTTATGTTTGAGGTAATTTTTGTTAACCAGATACACAATAAATGATACCCCTTTGTCAGTGAAAAAAACAAGCATGCGTTTCAGTATTATCATTGGTCTATGTCTCTTCAGAATCATCAGTGAACCACATCATTAACATCATCTAACAGACGACATTAATGTGGTTTGGGGTCAAATGTGCTGCGGTTGGAATGAGGCTGGCATGAATTTATTCAATCTATTCATCTACCCATAAAGACAGACGACAGTCAGTGAACGCATCGTTTTGGAGAACAGACATGTGATCGCAACATGAATGCAACGCCTGCAAGTCGGAAAAGAGGTTTTTCAGTTGAAAAATCTTGAATGCAGAAGTCTGAATCCTAAATAGAAAGATGAAGACATTTCAACAATTTTGAAATTAAAATACTAATATTGATCAGTGTCCCTCTTAGTTTGGAGTAATTCCTAAGGACGTTGCAGGAGCTCAATTTGAATGGCATGTGAGGTGAGCATAGTGCTAATATTTCCACATTGACTCAGAGAGAAAAATAAGAAAAAGTTTTCTTGATCATTAGGATCTTGTTTTGACTTCTTTGACACTTGTTAATTACTTTTCAGTGAGCGGAAATCAGAAGCGGGGAGTCTGATATCGTTTTTAAAGCTTTCTACTGCTTTGTAGTTATCAGTGTCATTTTCAGGTCTTCACACAGCTTAGAGAAAAGCTGTGTTGAAAAGTTAATACAAAAAAAGCTTTAGATAGAAGGGTGGTCACATATTTTTTTATTCTTGTTATTTTTCGTGACAGCGAAAAATGTCATTAGTTTTGGAAGTATTAACAATGAGTACACTTACTTGAATTTGGCGTTTACTTGGTCGACAGCTTTGTTATAGTTCTCGGTGGTGACCTTGTAGAACTGCGAGCTCTGTCAACAGAAAAGGAAGAAACTCATGAATGCCTGATAATAGCAGCGCGACTACATAATGCCAAAACCAACAACAATCCTTCAGATGAAACATGGGCTTCATGTATGACACAGTGCTCTGTTTAGCTATGAAACCTCATTAAAATGTAATGTTTGCAAAGTTTTCACAACACACGTCTCGCAGCTATGAAGCTCGCAAAGGCAAAAACCATCAGACCTCTTCTACTACGGTGAGAAAGTGTGAAACACAGGCACTTGTGCTTATCTCCTCACAAAAGACTGCTGTAATAACAGAGAGCAGTCCTGCAAGGCCAAAAGGTCGCTAGTCAACAATGTACAGGACGAGTGGTCAGAATCCTCTGGTGACCCGTAGAAAATGAGCCCACTCAACCTAAATTACCTCCTCAAACACAGCCATAGACCCTCTCTTCTGGAGCATTTATATAACCCCAGGAAGATTCTTCTTGTCACTCTCCAGAGGCTGTTATGTACATTTATAATCACGTCGTGAGAGGTTGTAAAAGTATGACAGATAGCTTGATTTAGAGTGGTTTGAATTTTCAAAGGTGTCGGGGAATGCCTAGCATTACAAATACTCCTCTGTTGGAAAGGGCGCAATACATTCATGAAATGGTGAGACCTCAAAAGTAAAGCATTTGCTTCTTTTGTTTAGTTTGCTGTTGGTGAGTAGGTTAATAGCCAGTCTACCATGGAACATTTCGGACAAGACTATCGACTGTAAAAACAAATGACTTGTCTAATCCATTATTCATTGATAAATGAGGAAAATGTACACAGGAATCCCAGGAAGTCACAATAAACAGATAAATGTCAGAATTTCACGTCAAAAATATTGAAATCCTCCACAACAAAGCATAAACGATCACCGTTAAAGAAGCCAGCTTTTCACTGAGTGACGCATCAAGCACACTAACAGAAAGTTCAGTGAAAGGAAAATGTTTCGGAGAAAAAAAAAGAGCAACAATGAGACTATAGTCTTTAAAACATTGTGAAACAAAGCCTGATTACAAGTTCATGATATATATAACATAACATCTCTGTATCTTTTTTTTTTTTTTTTGGTCTTTGCGCCATCCTAATTTTCTGTGAAACTCGGCTTGGAGTTTTTAATTATCTGCAAACTGATGGCATTTATCACACTATTCAATTTGTTTCGCTGTTTGGACTGAATAACTGAAATAAATGAACTTTTTGTTGATATATGAATCATTATGAAGTATCTGCAATAATGAAAACGACTGCAGCAAAAAGATTGATTGAGAAAGCTTCATCTGTAATTTAACAGGTGAAATATTTATGGATTTCGAAGTACTTGTTATGAAACAGTTACAAATTAAACAGGAATGTGCAAGAATGCAGTTAGTTAAAAAAGGAAGCGTAAAAAAGAATAACTTTCTTATTTTTTCAAAATGTAATTATTTGCACTAATCAGAAATGTCAGCAATCTTCTAACATGTTTACTTCACATCTAAAGAGTATCCAACACCGAAACGCTTCTGCATACTTTGCAAACTTGCAATGTGTCGCATTTTCACATTCAGGCTTCTTGGTTTCATCTGCGTTAACTTCACCTTCAAGCAGGAGAGACATTCATCATAGTTCAGTGAGGATCAATAAGAATGAAGTGCACTGCTGAAAAGATCAATAGTCATGTGCTGTAGAGGTAAAAGAGGATGGGACATGACACTGACAAAAGGTCTGATACCAATTGGAGTCCTCTTTATTTGAATGGACGACATTATAAATGAACCACAGCTTACTGAATGTACTTTACTAGGGCACGATGTGCGGAGTTTCAAAACTACTTTAGAGGTCAGTTTTGACCTCTAAAGTGTACAATAGAACAAATTTGAAATGCCTACAAAATGTATCATCATAAATATCTCAGTGGAAATATGCTACAAAACAATGACAATGAGTTTTTGAGGCACACACAAAAACATGCTGATATTTAAATGGTGTGCTGCTGAGGACATTGCTAGAAAATATGCTGTTCACAAAAAATATGCAACGCTTCCAGAAACCTTTTTTTAAACAAGGTTGCCTAAAAAGGAAGAGACTAACAGGGACATTTTTTGTTTTTAGGGATGCTAAAGAGGCCAGAATAAGTCCTCTTCTGTGTGCTGAGATTAAACCACTGGAAGGAAAAGGAGAGAAAGCCTGAGCTGAGTTTGGGTCTGTGTCTGGAATACTAAGTATAACGTAATAACACCTGCCTAAATGGCAGAGCTGGCACTAATCAGCGCACTAATCCACCTGAGAGGACAAAAGGTTGTGTGTGCCTGTGATTGCAAGACTTTTTTTTAATGCAGTTGCAAACACACACACACAAACATGCACTTGTTTTCTTGAACAAAGCATAAAAATAATAAAAAAAAATAAAGACAAAACAGAAACAGGTGTAGACACAAACTAAAAGGTGTACCTGCACCCTGCTGGCTGGATATAAACAGTAACTCACTCAACAGTAGAGAAGAGTATAATTTGTCTGATTACTGAGTGGCCTTAAATTGTGATATCCTGCTGTTATTCCCAACTGATTTCAAGAAAAACCCCTGACCTTTTATTAGTTCAGACAAGACACACACTGACGCATCTGGTTAAAAACGTGCCAACCTTTCTTAATCGGGGTTTTCGCAGCTGCCAATACAAACTCACTAAACGTGTTCTGGTAGGTGCTGTCCAGTTATGCCGTGCCATTGGATTAAAAATTTTAAATAGCAATAGGAATGAGTTTATTGCATGATGTAAAAGGTTTCCATCCATTTTCACTTCTCTGTTTGCTTTCTGGAAGGTTTCTTTTTTAGCTCATTCCAAAGCAAAGCATAATACTAGTGAGACAGGTGTCAAACACACATTAAGTCATTACTGCTAATGCACTGCAATGATATGGAACTTTTATAGTTGCTCTTCGTGAACTGAAGATCAACCCTGTGTCATCAGTTTAATTAGTGAAACAGTTCTTTTCGTTGGAATAAAATGTCTGAACTACATCCTCGGCGTGGAGTCGGGTTCTACAGAAAGCTACCACTGGCCTAAATATTTGATTTAACTCTGCTGAAGCAAATAAATATCAAAAGATCAGAAAAAAGTTCTTGAAGACTGATGTTTGAGACCCCTGGCTATCTAACTAAGCAGATACTATGAAGCCTAGCATTTATTAGCTACAAGCCAAATAGTGAATAGTGACCCATTTGCATTTGTTTTCCTGAGATTTTTCAAAAAGTCACTTAAAGTTAGATTGTCCCAGAGCTCTTAAGAATGTAAACCATAGACTGTAGCATCTGAAGGACGATAACTGCCTCTACAATCAAGTCCACGTAAATACCAATATACAACTAAACCAGCAAACAGCAGGAAAAAAAAAACTGAATACCATTAAAAAAAGATAAAATGTCACTTCAAAAAGCTCTGGCTCTAGTTTTGAGGCCGAGGTGTATTATTTACATGGGATAGTTTCATAGTGAGCGAAAAAAAATTGCTTTGAAATCATAGCTTCCCTGTCTCAAATATGCCTATTGGAAAAAAAGCAGATATTTTAAGCAAATGTTTTAGGAAAAACAAACAGAGGAAGAGAAGTGGAAAAAAGGGAAAGGAATGAAGACAGGCAGAGTAAGAGATGGCTATACCATGAGAGATAGAGACAGATGCCATCATTGCTTTTAAATGCTCTCTCTCCAGTATTTCTTACTTTCATAGAGCTGTGGAGCTTTGCTATGAGATGGCAATTGCTGCTGTGATTGTCCTCCATAGGACAGGAGCAAAAAAAAAAAATCCAATTTCATCGATATACAAGCAAAAAAGAAAGACAGGAGAAGAAGAAAATTATTTTCTGAAAGAAAAAAAAAGATGAAATTGAGGCATTCAGGAGAAAAAAACCCAAACACTAAAGCACAAAAAGAAAAAAGCTAAAAGAAAAGGGTGTGATAGAGAGATGGATGAGGAGGTAGGGCTTTAAACGATCTGGTTGGGGAAAGGGAAGAAAAAAAAAACATTGGCAAGTTGATTGTTAAATATGAGATTGTTTTACAGCGAGGCAGGTATTGAGTGAAAATTTAATAAATATATAGATATTGTTTTCAGGGGTTATTTGGTAGCTGTGGCCCCAATGAACAGTTGCAGTGGCGGCAGCGGGCTGAGCTGTCTGGGAGCCTGGTGATGGCCTGTCACTGGAAGCCCCTCTGATGAATGGCCATGTTGGATTGGAAGAGACATGTAATATATATCAGACTTACATTCTATCTCGCTCCTTCTTGCTCTTTTTTGGTCACTTTGGTTCTTTTGCACGGTGCTGGGGGGGAATCCTGTGGTATTTGGCAGCAGCCGAGAACCGACGGAGGGCACAAACAGTGATGGGAGATGATATTCGGCCAGCAGTGCACCGTGAGGAAAATTAAATTTGTCCAATCTAAGTGGAAAAGGGACAGCTTTGGAAGTGAGAAGTATTATGTTTTGATAACTACAGGGCCGTTGATTGGCTAGGAAAACTACAGCTGTGTTCAAAGTTCACCAGCTTCAACTTGAGAGTTTTTTTTCTCCTTTTTGTTTTTATAAATCTTTCCTTATTAGACTTGAATAAACATCCCAATATATTACTAAAATGATATTTTGGTGAATGTCGTGCAATGCTAGATTTTATATCACATTTTATATCACTATATCCTAAAAATGATAAAATATAAAAACAATTTTGACATTTTGTGACAAATTCTGATGCAAGTTAGAAATGAAAAAAAAATGTCTTTGTGAGCATAAATACAAACACATTAGGTCTGTGAAGATGAAATTGATTTTGTGGCAATTTCTAAAAAATTTTATCTTGGTACAGATGGCACAAAAAATACATTCTTAAACTATGTTTAAAGTTTATTTCACTTGTCTGGAGTGTCCAATTTATTGATTAAGGGATTAATCAACACGTAAACCTTGTTCATATAATCTACCAGGAAAGCTCACATTTAAAAAACTAAACAAAAACAAATAACTAGCTACCTGAAATAATCCAAAGATCATGATTTTCATTTTGATTGTTTGAATCCTCCAAAATAAAACAATCACCTCCTCTCTCTCGTCAGGATTTTACTAATTAAATCAAGATGCTATACAAGTGATTGTCTCTGCAACTAGTTTATTTATTTAGTTTTTTAATTTTTTTGGAGCCGATATTCCCATAATAAGCACGTCCCTCTATTCCTCTAAATCTCCAGTCATTTTGGACAAGGTAATGAGCAGAAACTAAAAGGTGTGAGAGTGAGCTGTCAGCTGATTCAGTGTGCCGCTGCTTTATGGCTCTCTGTGTGAACATATGGAGAAATTGTGAAATCCCACCATCATTTATTTTCATTTTGTCTCTTAAATCGCCTTTGCTGAGGCATTGAAACGTGACTCAGATGAATTTCAGATGCGCCTTGATAAGTACAAACTTAGACCAGCTGAATGTGTCTGATGTTAAAGAAAGGTCAGCCGACCTGTTGATGTATTGTTGACTGACAGCCCACTCTTTCACATTTGCATGTAAAGCAGGTTACTGATCTGATCACTCTGGATGGATTGTAATGTCTGGTTAAACGGTCATTGTTTGGCTTGTCTATTTACATCCTGAATAGCCAGGCCGCATGTTTGGGTTAGGGCTGGTTAGGTAATCTGTCTCCACTAGCCTGCATCAAAACTATTGATCAGGTTCGGCATCAAAGGACCTTAGCTATAAGCATGATAGCATGTCCAGTTTGACTCAGAAATGTTGCATTTGAGATGGTTAAAAAAATAAACTACCACAGCAGTTGTTGCTACACTATGTAGCACAATAAATGGTATAATAATTGTTTCCAGGTCCACTGCAGAACAGTGTAATGCAGACTTGACATATCACATTTCTGGAAAGCTCTTGCTTTCTCTTTAAAGGGCGCTCTCTGCAAACTAACCATCATCTGCGCTTTATGTAAAACAATTACATGCTACATATGAACTGTGAAAGAGTCAGTGTTTTTATTGCTGTGATGAATCAGCGCACATTACAAACAAACAGTCTGACCTGGATAAGTACACTCAGCTTTGCGCTGCAGCTACTTCAATACCTGCATGCTGGTTCAGAAATAATATGCACAAGATTGTGTCTTTTCTGAGTTGATGCCCATCTTTACAGATGTTCTCTCACATGTTCATGCATATCATCACTTAGAGGGATTACAGATTTCTGGAATTATACAGGGGATGATCTAATCCTAACCTGATGACTAGGGTTCTCCTTATGAACTGACAAATACAGTATATCTTATTGTTTTCAGTGCAGGTTTGTATGGCTAACCTTAGTTTTTGAAATAAATGGGTGCATTTTTTTCCTTCATAAATAAATTAATGACGTGAGATTTCTCGCAGATCCTTTATGTGCTTCCCTCTTCTCGTTTCAGACATAACCTTATTTTTAACACAGCAACAGAAGGCTTTTCAACCTTTTCTCTGAGCTGTCTTGTTCTCCATTATTTGTGACATTTAATCTTTTCAAAGCTCTTCCGTCTTTTTTTTTCTTCTTTTCTTCATCCCATAGTTTCTCACAAATGCCACTTTATCATAATGTTTAGGTGTGCATTTTCAGGAAGAATGTTTTCGGTTCTAGTTACTTTTTCCGTCACGTCATTACCCGAGTTAAAACCCACCATTTCTCTGTTTTCCTTGAAGCCTGCCCATTTTGTCTATCCATTCCTCTGTCTGTTTCTCTCTCTGCTCTCTCTCTCTCTCTCTTTCAATCTCGTGTTTCTCTTTGAGGTGTGAAGGTGTTTTGTTGACACTTTGATCTAAGGGATATTGACCAGAGTCCAACATGGCTGATGGATGGCCGGCGCTTAAAAGTCGATAATGTCCACTCTCGTTGGGGCTCATCACTTTTACTATCCACACCAAATGAGCTCCTGTATGCGAAACAGTACGCCAAGTGATGTAATAACCCAATAAGTGTTGGGGAAAAGAGTCAAGCTAGGATTTATGGATGAACCACTGACAAGTCAAAATGAAACTGGCTTGAATCAAATTTTCGTCAGACTTTTGGACCGAGTGATAACCTGATGTAATCTAAAGAGATGAAAAGAGAATTTATATGATCACAGATAGCAGAAAACCCTGCAAGTAGTGAGAAACAACCCATCCCTACTATAAGAAATTAAGCTTAATTGATGCATTCGATTGCATAGGGAAAAGCCTCATTATCTTTAGAGTCTTACTTTAACATGTCTGCACCGAAATTCATAATATATTCCTATAATAGCAGAGTGTGAATGATTCTCCTCCACAATGACTTTGCGACAGCATATAATTTCCATCTGGCTCCTACTATGGGGAGCGTTTGACTTTTTGCACCCTCCAACGGGGAGAAAACCCGTTCCCAGCAGGAGTGTATAATTTTAAGCACATTAACAAGGGCATTATAGTCTTACTTAGACACTTGTGGTTTGAGAGCTGCATGAAGGCATCCTTTCTAACCACACTTCAACGGGGCATTTGACCCTGGTCCCCTGCCTTGCAGGCATCTCTCACAGGGACCAGTATGGTGCTGTCATTTGAAGTGTGGAAAGCATTGCAGCTGACCCTTGTCCTAATCCATGGGACACCAGTATGTCAGAGAAACTCAGGGTAGGATCACTTTCAGAGACAGGAGGATACAGACAGAGATTAAGGCGCAACCTCTTGTCCTTCACGCAAAAAGAAGAAAGAAAAAAAAAAAGAAACGGCAGTGAAAAAGTTGATGTAAAGGACAGAAATGTACAACATACTGGGAAAAACATGCAGATGCTGAGCAAAAGGATGATATTAAACTAGGAGGACATTAAGGTGAATAAAAGAAAAAAAACAATGTGAAGGGAGCTGATTTCTCCACAGAAATAATTTGTCATTGAATGCACAAGGTTGTTAGTGATCAACTTTAACACCCCACTGAAAAGATGACCTAATTTACAAACTTAAATAGAGTGTTGCACAAACTACACAGTCCAGTCACATTAATGTGACCACCACGTACTTTCCACTTCAGAGTTAAATAACCAATCACAGAAGGCAGGTGGCAGCACAGTGCAGTTGAGCGTATATAAAGGGTGTGTGTGGGCTTCGGAAAACATTTCAATCGTTGGCGTAATGCAGAAACGAAGCGATTTATCCGACGTCCAAAAGGGCATGATCATTGGCTTTCGGGGCCAAGGGTGGAAGCATTTCCGAAACGGCTGAGTTTGTGAACTGTTCGCGTGCCGCCGTGGTAAAAGTGTACCGTGCATGGCAAAATGGGACTGTCCAAAATCAACGACGTGGCAAATGTGGTGCACCACGGGCCATAGATGACAGAGGCGAACGACGGTTGCGGAGATGCGTTCGGGCAGATAGACGGGCTACCGTTGAGCAACTGACCACTAAAATGAACCAAGGGGCTACCACAAGTGTCTCCCAAACCACTATTCAGCGAACATTGCTGCGTCTGGGCCTCCGAAGCAGACGCCTGGTTCGTGCACCTATGCTGACTGGTGTTCATCGACGACGAAGGCTAGAATTTGCACGCCAGTACAGCAGCTGGACGTCCACTGAGTGGCGACAGGTAGCGTTTTCAGATGAATCGCGTTTTATGCTCCATCGGACAGATGGACGTTGGCGTATAAGGCGTGAAACCTCTGAAAGGAACCACCCTGCAACCATTGCAGGAACGGTCCAAGCTGGAGGCGGGAGCATTATGGTCTGGGGAATGTTTTCCTGGCATTCTCTGGGTTCACTGATTATTGTGGAAGGCACGATGGATCAATACAAGTACGCATCTGTCCTTGCGGACCATGTCCACCCCTACATGCGCATTGTTTTTCCTCAGGATGATGGCATCTTCCAGCAGGACAATGCGAGGTGCCATACAGCTGCCAGTGTACATGCGTGGTTCGAAGAGCACCAGGATGAGTTTACCGTCCTCCCCTGGCCAGCAAACTCACCTGACTTAAACCCAATCGAGCATCTGTGGGACCATCTCGATCGAGTTGTTCGCGCCATGGATCCTCAACCGCGTAATCTAGCGCAGCTGGCCACGGCATTAGAGTCGGCATGGCTCAACATCCCAGAGAAGACCTTCAGGGACCTAAGTGACTCTCTTCCTGCACGTCTCGTAGCAGTTCGCTCTGCGAAAGGTGGTTATTCTGGCTTTTGACAGATGGTCACATTAATGTGACTGGACTGTGTATTTAAAGGACATTAATCAGTAGGAAGGAAGTTTTTTTCCCCCTTACCCTTTCTCCTAGTCGGGCCACCTGCTCTCTGTAAAAAGCATCCTGCTTCTTCAGATCTGCTTCCTTGGCCTCCAGCTGCTTGGCCTAAAAAACACAGACAGGAGAAAAAAAATGTTTCTATGGAAATTATGGGAATAATACACATTTTATATATGTACATATAAATAAAAACACTTCCCAAATCAAACCCTTTTGTATCATAACATACTTGCCTGTCCAAGAATATCTCAATGACTTAGAACACCACCAAAACGTTTATATGTTGGAATAGATAAATTCAAAAAGAAACCCAGACGTGTTACGGTCACACAACACAATCATAGGGAAGACCCAACTTTACAGATTAGTCAGTCATGTACAATCTCCATCAGTCACAAAAGGTCACTTGTACAAACAAGCTGACAGCTCGGATGATGCATGATCCAAGCATATTTATGAGAATGTGAGTGGGAAAAAATGCGCAGAAGCAACAGGAGTAATCTTTGTCTTGAGAGGATTGTGAAGCAAAGACTATTCAAGAGTTCGGGAAGATTCACAAGCCACAGACCCTGGAAGGGTTCAGAACTTCAAGAACTGACATAACACATGCATAACCAGGACGCGGGCTACAGCTCTCACATTCTTGTAGTCTTTTGATAAATTTTACATTGAATTTGGAAATCAAAATGTCAGGGTCTGATGGAAGAGTGGAGAGGCACTTCATTCATTCTGCTTAAGGTCCAGAGTCAAACCTCCACACTTTGTATCAGTGATGATTTGGGGAGGCATGTGAAATGCTGGTGGGGGTCCACTGTGGTTTGAAGAGTTCAAAGTTTTATGTACTAGGCGTCATCTATCTGCAGAACTTTGAACTTCACCCTTCGATTGACCAACAAGAAATTTTAAAAATGATTCTTTAAAGAGCCCTGCCTATGTGCATAGCGCAAAACTGCAGCAAAAGGACAGTCATATTCAGACAGTCATATTCAGTAAATTAGAACATTATTTTAGGAATTCAGTTGTCTAAGAAAAACATGCATAGAGAAATTACACACAGAGTTATTTTCTTAATGTTCTATTTTTGCTAAATATGAGTATTTTTCATTTAAAGTTAATGGAACTATGACATTTAAGATAAGAAGAAAAAATATCTATTCTCTAATCCAGAAATGTATTTAAAAAAAGATGAAATGCACAAATTGAACTCAGAAATGAATTGTTAAAATAAATAAACTCTTCTATAATATTAAAATGTTTTAAGACGTAGCGGTATCTGCACCCAGGGACATGCAGGCAGACATAAATGCATGCACAAGCATCAGAGCGCAAGAGACTGCCTGTGCCTTGGCAGGTTCTTGTGCTTGCTCTTCAGGTAAAATACCAGGACAAGAAGATAGCATCACTTTTTGTAGCGACCATGTATTGTGTTCTGCCATATACTGTATGTTTACAGAGTCTACCTATCTTTGCTGTCCTCCCCTCTACTGTGACCTTCACTAAATGTACGACTGACTTTCTCTGTGACATACAGCACTGATAAGACCTGATAGATCACCTCTCGCAGGAAAAATAAACATCAGCCTGTGCATGAGGACCAAAGACTAATCAAAACATATTTACCAGTCCACACAAGATTAAAAAAAAAGATCCTACCTCACTGGTTTAGCTAAAGCAAGCTGTAGGGACAAATTTGCAAACAGACTAAAACCGAAAGCTGTGTAAAAAAAACCCACAAAAACAAAAAACACAGAACAAGTCAAACAAACTGAAAAGAAATCCAGAAGAAGAAGAAAAAAACTCACCTTCCGCTCAAATTCCTGAATAAGGCAAGCATTGGAAGAGAAGAGTAAGGAGACACTGATTTATTCTTTTCTTCAAAGTGACATTTGGAAAAGGTTTAGTATTCAAATGCCAGGAGTGACTGGCTGCCACGCTGTTCGGCTTCAGTAATCATACTTCATCCTTCAAGTTTACACCATCGCTGGCAAATACACAAACCTGTGCATGCACCCTTAATGCATGTGTGGTTCACAATTGCAAGACTATTTACAGTTATACACAAGATTACTAAAGAGTACTTTTACATTAGGAAAGCGGTCACACAGGTGTAGCTTTGAAGTTCTGAGTTTGAACAATATAGGAAGCTTGGGATTACAGCAGCAGAAAAATACTAAATATATATATATATATATATATATATATATATATATATAAATGCCTTAGCCCATCCAATCTTCACTACGCTGATAACCATCTGAGTGTAGCTACTCAACACAGTGCAGGCGAAACTGTATGCGGTATGCATCGTGATGAGGAGTCCCAGAGAGGAGCTGTCCTCACACGAGATGAGTGGGGGAAGTTTCAAAGTCAAGGGGATACTCCAAGCTCGCTCTAGAAGGAAGACCGAGACAGAAAACACTGTTGCAAAGGCAAACACCTTCATTATAGTACCAGACAGTGAATAAAACTAACTCCAGGGCAACACTTTATCACACTCAAGACAACACTCTGCAAAAAAAAGAACACAACACCAGGACCGGGGCGCTGGTGTCTCCGAAGTGTCCTCAAAACGACCCGACATAACCTAGCTTTATTGCTCTGGTGAAACATTTCTCTCTATTGTGTCCCCTTACAGGTAGGTGGTGTTGTTTATTTTGTGCACAATGAAATCAAGACACAGTCATACCACAGCAAGTGCTGGGTAAATGTGCCCTGAAGTATACCTTAAAAATTATGGAGTTACCGCACTAGAAAGAACCTGTTATTGATTCAGAGCCTACAATCACTGCCTCTAGGAGAGGATGGAAAAGTTTTCAAGTGTCTGGATTACCCTGCAAAGGTGCCAGAAAACTGTCTCCCCCAAACAGCTCAATTTAGCCTGAAGGGATAGAGGAGGGAGCGGCAGGGGGGCGATGGGGAAAGTGGGCAGTATTGGCAAAGGGCTGCTATATTGTCGGGAGTGTGTCCTAGCTCGACGTTACGGTGGTAAGTGATGACTAAAGGTGTTGATTTTACAACTAAAGAAAACATGCACGCAGATGCTGAGATGCAAACAGAAAGCTCAGACACTAATCTGCAGTACACAAATCATCACGTGCACACACAGCAGCCCGAGCAGCTGTGCTCACAGAGAGCAGGCTGAGAGATAAATGTGTGCTGAAGGGGCGACTAAAGGGCTCATTAAAACAGGAGAGGTTGTGACAGAAATGTGTACCAAGGGATTTCTTTTTTCTGAATTCCCTTTTGTCAGAGTCTATGGGAGTGTCTATATGTACACGGACCGGTGCATGTGTTCAGTTTCCCTGGGGGCGACGCACAGGCCCAGACCCATACGCATTATGTCGGGATTTTTTTTTTTCACTGATTAATCCCATTCAGCAGGGTTAGAAGATAATCTAATCACACTAAGGGCAAAACAATGAGGACAGACTTCAGCGCTGACCATACACTTTTTGTTCTCCTAAAAAAAAGGTCACTAGTGAAGGAGAGCTCTAGTAGGGTTGGGGAAAGAAAGATTCAACTTGAT
Source organism: Poecilia picta (assembly GCA_033032245.1). Lineage (NCBI taxonomy): Eukaryota > Metazoa > Chordata > Actinopteri > Cyprinodontiformes > Poeciliidae > Poecilia > Poecilia picta. The sequence continues at coordinate 8,931,082 of CM065375.1, read as the reverse complement.
AAGATGATACTCAAAGCTTTGTAGACCATATGTGGAACTATTCTGCCTATCTGAAAATGGAAAACATATGCCAAAACTAAAAAAAAAAATAAAAAGGGAATTCAAAGTGCTTGGCAAGACAAAAGAGAAAAGTAAGTAGAATCCAAGAGGCTAACTATCCAGAAGGTAACGCAGTGTAGAGATCAACAGCACAAGTAGGGGAATGTGTTAGAGAAGCACTGGAAAAATGTTGGATTTATGAAAAAAGGACAAAAATAATTTGTTGAGAGATAGCCAAAATGACGTCTGTTTAAAGCTCAGCCAAAATCATTAGCCCGCGGTACAAAATGCTGATTGTCAACACATCGAGAAACTGACATACTTCATGAATGACAGTTACTGAAAAGAAGGGCATCTACATTGGTCAGATTTTTTTTTAAATGTCAGAAATATCTTCTGGAAAGTTTTGAGTTTTTGTTTATAATTCTCAGACAGAAAAAAATGTCTTTTTATTCAGTTGCGTGGTAATAGTCGCTCTTGAACTCTGCGCAAAAGTTCTCCAAAGTAAGCCAAATTCTTACTTTTGGCCTTCTTACACGCTCACGTTTGAGGTTTTAGTAACTTTTTTTGTGCATTTGAGGTAAGACAAACAAAAACATCTGAAGTTTTCCGAGCTCTGTGGCAAGCACTCTTCACTCAGCTTTATTCTCCCTAGTTTTCCAGTGCAGCAACCCTGGACACCGAAAGGAAAAATATCCCATTGAATGCATTAAATTTTACAAGAGGTACTTCCATTTCTTTTTATAGCCCAGAAATAAACAATATTGTTAATAAGCAATAAACATTTTTATCCTATCCCATCTCTGATTAGGGTACGATAGCACAAATGGCCGAGAGTGACATGCGGCTGAAAGTGAGACCGCGGTGGTCAGATTAAACGAATCGCTTAGGCTTGGTGATCGCCTCTGTGAATATCAATTAGCAAGCCGCTGAATAATTAAGGACAACTGTGTTTTTAATTAGCTGACTGCTGCAGTTTGAGCAGGGCGCAGGGCTGGGAACGAGGAGGAGGAGGAGAAGCAGGGAGGAGCTGAAGAGGGGAGGGCTTGGGAGAGCGATGAAAACAGGTGGATTTTGCTGCGTCAGCCCACCTCCCCTTGCCTCCCGCCCACCCGCCGGCTGTTCTCTCACTGAATTGCTCCCTTATAGTCCATTTTCTTTCACACCTGCTTTGTTGTTTCTAGTACTCTGACATTTGCTTTTTTTTTTTCTTTTTTCCCTTTCAAAGTCTGCGGAAGGACCGAAATAAAAATAATCTTTACCTGTCAGCAGTACCAAAGTCTGAACATGCAGTATATGTTTAGCTTGTAAGGCAATGAATGTGTGTCTTTGGGAAAACAAACATTAAAAGAAGAGGCTTAATTACCTCTGTTGCAATGCATTTGCTCACTTTCAGTTAACACTACATGTGCCAGAACCATATAAAGGTAACATTTTTTGACCAACTTGGACATATACCGTGTATCAAAAGGCATTCATAACCCTTGAACATTTTATTTGTTTTCTTAGGTGACAGACCAACATAAAGCAACTTCAATTTTAAAAGCTCAATGCAGATTGTCAACTGGATTTGATTAGGGCATTTTAACAGGTCGTGTTGAATGTTCATGTTATTATCCTGACAGAAGGTGAATCCCTGTCCCACTCCGAAGGATTATGCAGCTTCATCATCCCTGAATCCCTGCAGTATGATGGTGTCACCACTGTGTCGGTAGCAATGACATGGTTGGTGAAAAGTTGTTTTACTTGTCTTTTGCACGTAGGCCAAAAGAGTACATAGTTTCATTTGACCGGAGCAAACCTTCTTCCCAGAACACTTTCTTCCATGTTTGCCATCACCTTGAAAGTTTGTGGCAAACTGCAAGGCTGACTTTCAATAATGGGTTTCTTCTTGCCACTCTTCCACGAAGGCCACATCTCCAAAGTACACATCTAATAAATGTCCTGTCAAAAAATTCTCTCACTTCAGCTGCAGCTCTCTGCAGCTGCTTCGGCATTAACGTGGGACTCCTGGATTCTTCTATGATTAAATTGTTCCTCGCCTGCCCTGTCAGTTTAGGTCACTGACCATGTCTTGGTAGGTTTGTGGTTTACTCTAGTTTCAGATGATGGATGATAGAGTGCTCCATGAGTTTATCAAAGCTCAGGAACTGCTGGTGTAAACTTCTTCAAACTCTTATCTCTGACCTTTCTGCTCGTCTACATGATGCAGTTTATTCTCAGCCTCTAAAGTCTTCTTCGAACAGCTGTGTTTATACTGAGATCAAACTGCTTATGGTGGTGTATTTACTTAATATGCAACTTCCGAAAGAAATTGGTTGCACAAGAGTTTATTCAGGAATGTCAAAATAAAATGGGATGAAAGCTAATATACTTTTCGGCATTTTATTTGGAAACTCATTTAAAAATGCTACTTAGCATCTGTCTTACAAAATCACAGAAACATTTTCTTTTAGCTTGTGATTGTAAAGTCAAAAACGTAATGAAAAAGTTAAAGTTGCATTGTTTTAATCTACAAGAAATTTTATTTCAAACAAACAAAAGGAACATTGCACTGCTTCACTTTGGGTAAGTTAATGGCTAAAAGCAACATTGTGCATGCTACATTTTTCATTTCACAGCTCAATGACAGAAATTCTCCGATGTAATAAAATGGAGGAGTTCGGTTTCAATGTGTGCCTGCTAGATGCTTATAAATCATGATAGGTGAAAATAATTTTGAGAGATGTCGTGATCAATAGAGCACAAATCAAATCTCATCACATTAACAGACTGCACATCATCCATAACCTTGTTTTCTTTTATGCCCCTCTCTGCCACCGTCGTCCCTGCCTTGATTCACCCCTGTCACGAGTAGCATCATAATCAATGCTCCCTCACACTGCCCGAGTGCGCAATGCAGCACGGTGGGTCAGAGCTGCACACCGGGGCCCATCTATCACGTTCACGTGCGACAGGAGCCCATGACAAACTAATACTGAAGCCGTGAGCAGCAAGTCCTGCACGATCCCACTGGCAGCGGGGAGGTCACGGGGGCAGAACAATACGACCGTGCTCTGGTGTTAATTAGCACAGCGGAGGTGTAGGTGGCGTGCGGAAGGTTAGAGATGGATGGAGGGAGAAAAGTGAGGGTTCACAGGGTAGACGGGATGAAACGGTGTTTGGTGGATGGAGAGAGGATTCAGGGTGAATGTGGAATATAGATGACAACAGAGCTGGAAGAAGAGACGGTTTCTTCTGACAGCTGTTGGGGAACATTTCACACTTCAAGACATCAGAAGAGAGGTTTGATGAAAGACAGTTTTTTTTTTTTTTACTTTTCAGTGGTATAAGAATACATCAAACTTTTCAGGCATATCTTTGTAATAACACTTGGCTTTTTGCTACAAAAAAACGGTGGCAACATTATCTTTAAAATGCATGAGTAGCAAATACATTTTCAGCGATAGCATAAAATATTACCTGACCTTACCGGCCAATAATAATCTTTAACATCACCAGTAAAACATGGGAGTTTGCAGCTGAAGCTATAAAAATCAGTTGGAGATAATTCGCTTTTGCTGCTTAATAAGCATCATGGGAATTTACTGAGCACCAGTCACACTCAAGTTCATGGCCAGCTATTAGTCTAAACAGGAGATTTCAGGAGTATGGGCAATAAAATCGTGTCCGTTATGGTGCGGTCAGTTAATGAGCTTAACACTGATGACATCAAGGAATGCACACTTACTCCCAGCCAGAGTTTAAATGCTGTTTCATAATTCTTTCTGCAAGATCATTTTTAAGGTATGTTGCCCCCTTTGGTGAAGCAGAGCCTCAGACATCAAGACGTTTTGGGACTGATGCTTAATTTGTCAGTTTTAATAGTATTTTACTGTCATACTTTCAATATGGTAACTGCAAACAAGCCAAACAGAAGAAGTTAAAAATTTTTTAGTCATAAATATTCACTCAAACACAATGCCAGACAGTAGATTCATTAAACGTAGTTACAACACTTACAAATTTTTCCCCATCCATTTTTGTACTGGTTCACTGAACTGGTGGAAACTGTAACTGAACACAGTGATTTCTATGACTGACAAGATCACACCTAAGTGTTGTTCAGCCTTGTTCAGTCACAGCATTTTCACTGGCAAATAGACTATAGCAGGGGTCAGCAACCTTTACAACCCTGAGAGCCATTTTTGCTTTTGGTCCAGCTAAAACACATTTGTTAACAGCAGCAAAAACAACATAACTCTTTGAAAGAAAATAGTTTGTTTTTATGATACATACTGCAGGAAATTTGCTTTGGTTTTTAAATTAAAAAGCGCTAATTTTGTTTTTAGGTTGTATTCATCTTCTGTGGGGCATATACAGGTCATTGAAAATGACAGAAAAACGAATGTAGTTTGTAACCATATTGACAAAAAAAATTATATAAAAGAATATTCAGGGGGCGATGGGTGGCTACGTTGGTAGAGCACATGGGCAGAGGTCATAGTCCTTGATGTGGTTTTGTGCCTGGCCTCTTTCCTAAGGCAAAGTACAAAAAATGGCACAATGACCTACAAGGTCAAATGGCAGACCTGCCTAGGACTGGAACATAAGGTCATGACAAGTAGGCGGCAAATGTGGGCGTCTTCATTTTTACACATGTATCGTAACTGCTGACCATTTATTGTAAATTAAGATGAAGTGCCAAACGTGTAGGATGTTAGCAATGGACAACTGACGGTCCTGTTTGTTTCAGCTGGCTTTAAGAAGGCTGAGTCAGACGTTGCAATCAAGTCAAACATTTACATCTCATTTGCTGTCAGTTCAAGTATGAGTGTAATTGGATAGACGAAACATTTACAAAAGAGTTTTAAAAAAATATAAAAGGAAAATGAACAAAAGTTAAAATGCTGACAGATGTAAGAAATCTCTTTACACTGCGATACATTTCGAGCCTCTCAGCTTGTGTTGGAGACATTACCAATCCTCTGTGGATGGACGGCAGCAACATCTGCTTGCTCAGAGATTGATTAACTGGCTGATCGGGCGCCTCTGGTGTAAACTGATTGATTGATCATTCTGTGGTGGGTGTTGCCTTAGCGCAACTCCCCTGGGGAGTGAACCTCTGGAGGTCTTAAGTCATCTGTCACATCCAACACAGAAGAGATACAAAAGGAATGGGGAGCTGGAGGTTCATTACCAAGCAACTGGGAGTGTATGCACTAATGAAAATGAAGCAATCTGGGAACATGGGATATGCCTGGGTATTTCTACTTTGTTGTCATGTGTTACAAAATAATGAGGATATATACGTTCGATCTAAAGCTCTTTGCACCAACGCAATGTGAAAATGGCTGACAATAATTACACAAAGTCTGAAAACCCAATTGATCTTGGTAAAATCTAATCTAATAATTTAGCAGCAGTGACAAGCAAATTCTTGAAAATTTTTGGGATAGTTTAGTTTTGGTCCACAGCCAAAACCAATTCAGAAATTAAAAAAAATACTAAGATGGCGTAAACCTGTAATCATTTCCTTTTTTGGAATGTAAAATATCTGCTCATTTAAATTTTTTGCCTCATTTTCAGTTAAAGTAGGAATGGAAAGGTAAATGTGACTCAAAACAGAAAGGAGTCAGATGAAAACATGGAGCAAAATGAGGAGCTAGTCATACAGAATCCTAAACTCAAGATAGAAAATTCCTTTGCCCGATAGTAGAGAATAGACAAAATGACCTGGGAGTGCTATGAGCTGTATTACCTTTGGACAACAGATGTCCCTTAGGTGCTAAGTTAATGAGAATGAGTGCTGGTGAGAGAAAGGCATGAGGAGAAACAACCGACGGCAAAAAAAAAGGTGAGAGGAAAGACGTGGGTATGAAAGGACACAGCCTCGAGATGTGTTGCTGACACTACACCTCATGGACAACTCTCATGGCATGTGGCCAGTTTGTCTGTTTCCATGTGCCTGCGGCTTATGAATTTTTTTACCTGTATAAAATCCTGATAGTGTATGTATGGGCAGCTGAAGGCTTGAATGATTATGACTAGAGATACTCTACATTATGTATGCCGACAGTGTGTTAATACATATTCATTGTCCCCAGCAGGTGGTTTTCACAGGCCTGATAAAAAAGTAGGAGTTCACAGTCCGAAGTGTGGCCTGTCCAACCCTTGTCAGCAGAAACACATCCCCTTTAATTGCCCAACCAACCTTTTTGTCCAACTACACCCTGGTTAATTAAAAATAATAATAAAAAACTGTGGAAGCCAATCTTCTTTGCATGAAGAGATTAACCAGTTACAAATATTAACATATAATAGTGTTTTACAAACATGGTTTCAAAACTACAAAAATATATTTCAGTCCTGTTTACTTTTTCTTTTAGTTTACCTTTATACACTTTACTCTAACAAGTATCTTCATTTTCCTTTTTCTGGTGAAAAAAACAAAAACAACAAAACAACATCTGAAAATTGAAGGAGAATCAACAATCACTTTAAGTAAGGCAACAGTTTAAAACTAACAAAATCACAGAGGCTTGTTTGTTCAATAAAAGACAAAGTGAGGTAACTATAGGGTTCTTGTTGCACTCTTGAAAATTCTCTAGCAGCATTACACATATGCACCACATCTTACCATATACAATGCCATTTTTATTGGGTTTTGTTAAATGTTCCTGTTTTGGAGTTTCACATTATAAGTGACTTTATTGTGAAGTAAAATTAGGTTTTTACATATTGGTTATTTCCTTTGCATTCAAACACTTGAATGCAAAGGACTCAATTTCTCCCTCAAACATCGTTAGCTAAGCTGACTGTTCCCTTCCTTAAAACCACATTAATACTGCTCTCAAAAAATGCAGAAAGACCACTAATATGAAAAATACCAAATAAAAAGATCAATTTACCTGTGTGTTTAGATATTAATGTTGAAATAACATTATATGCACTTGGCTATTTTACAAAACTTGTAACTTAAACCCTACCTCCCAGAGACAGAAGCAACATATTTTTGATTTAAAGAAAACATTGGAAAACATAATAAAAAAAATCAGACTTAAAGCACTTTTTTTACTATTTTTTTTGGCCTGGCTGACAACATTTTCTATATTTGCTCAACAAATATAGAAAATCTGCAACATAAGAGTTGCTGAGTAAGGTAGCTGTTGTTTTGCGTACACACATTGAATTATTTCTTTACACAAACAAATCTGACATGATTTAGCATCACTTCCCAGAATGTTTAGTACAAATGGGGATGAATATATGCATAATAAATGGACCCACCACCCTGTGAAGCTGGAGCAGTAAATTGACTGTACAAGTTCTCTTGTCAGAAATAGGCTGTCCGGACTCCAGTATCCATCCATCAGTCGAAGCAAATTTATACCCTGGCCCTGCTGCTGGAAGCCTGTAGTGCCAATTATATGAGCGGGTGAGTGCCAGGTGCAGATTGCCAGCAACAGGCCCTGCCAATTAAAGCCTAACCTCATGTCTACCCCTAATACTGGGATGGTATCTGGGTAGCTCAAGCCAGGCAAATGGGTGCAGGACTCCTGACGTTGTGTGAAAAATTGTGGAATGGACATGCTTCAAGACAAAGCAATGAAAAAGATGAAACTTTACACATGAAGTAAGGTAAGTGATAGCTCCTTACCAAACATTATCCAGTAGAAAGTAATATAGTGCAAATTTACTTTTGCAAAATAACCTTTTTTCTGTAGTTAATGTACTTTGTGGAGTATAAGTCACTTTATATAAAGTTCAGCTTCCACTGTAGTCAGATGCAACTTATAGTTTTTCTGTAGTCAAAGTTTTTCTTAGTTTATTAAAAAAATACATGGGAGTTTGAGTATCTGTAGAGAATCCCACTGAAACAAAAGTTGACACTAAGAAGCAGTTTGTTGCACATTTTGAATGTCAGTTGAGTTATGCCAAATTTAAATTAATTCCAAAACAATTTGCCACCAGGTCCATTGGAGTAAATCTGCACCCTAAAACATACTGGAGCTTTGTTATCATGGCATTAGTTGCCAAGAAATGTAGGACAAAGTTAAAATACAATTTAACTGTTTGGAAAAAGTTACCGGAAGTAGACAAAATCACCTTACTTCACCCAAACCAATGTTTGGCGTGAGGAAAGATTGATGACTTTGGGTTTGATTGAAAAGTCTGCCTGAGGGTTAGAGCCCTGTTTCTGGGTGAGATGCTATGACCAGTGATTGATTAAACAATGGACCAGTGTGGCTCTGTGGGAGAGGAATTGTTGAAAATAAAAAGAGAATGGCAGAGGTCTATTATTTAATTAAAATAAAGATGTGTGGACTGACAGGTGTATGTAGGATGAATATGGGACTTGCATGGCTCTTGTGAGTCCATACGTATTACAGTAAATGCCAACATATTATTTACTAGATCATCTGTTTATATTCATGTTATTTGCTTTGTATTCAAGGGAAATTAGTGTTGCCTTTATAATTAACTGTAAATCTGCCGTGTACAACCAAAAAGGAAAAGCTGGCTTGTTATGGGTATTTTCTCTCCTAGTCCAATATCTTAAAAATGTGGAAAGATGACAACCTAATTAGAAAGTCAACCAACGATAAGAGACAAAACAATGCAATGAAATGTTGTGAATATTTGTAATTTAGTATCCATTTGTAAAACTAGGCGTAATACAGCCACCGTCAACTAACAACACCTTTTCTCTCCAGACAATACTCACTTCCATTCCCGTTTGCAGTATTTCTCAGACTTTGCACTTTTGTAGACAGAGCCAAACAAACTGGAACAATAAGTATTTTTATCAAAATATTTTAAAAGAACTGTCATTTTTAAAGCAGACATTGTTTTCCCCCCCCTCAAATTTTTTCTATAAATGCATTTTGTTCTTTCTTACATGGTAGACTTCTAACAAACCCTATGTTTGTTGTATTCCTTTGTTCCAATTTTCTTTGCTGTGGCCCTCCCCGAGTGGCATTACATGTGTGACCACTGATGTCGAACGTTTTCCCTGCAGACAACAGAACCCCAGAAACCCAACATTACCAACGACGACAACAAACAGCCCTGCCTACAATGGTGTGAAGTTTCAATTACCGGTAGACTTGTTGGCTGGTGGCTGCCAGTCAACCTGACAAGGAAGGGAATGACTGAGAGGAAAGAATTCCTACTGGGGTGGCACAAATCATCTAGCACCCCGACTACAAATGGGACTTAATCGTTAAACATGTATACAATCTATATATAATTAGTGTTACTAAGATTAAGATTAATGTTCCTTGTGGAAACCCCCCCAGCAGAGCTCATGTAACTGACAAACATGAAAAAAGGTCAATTTGCTAATCTTTCTAAAATAAAATTTACGTCCTTTAATGGAAGGTTTTGGTTTTCAAGAAATATATAAATATTCAGGGTACCAAATATGAGTTTTCTTAACATTTTAAAAATCTCCTTAAAAGTTATACTATATTGGAGCTGAATGCAGACAAACTGCCTAACAGTAATTTATGGTGAAATCCTGACTGACAAATTTTGCAGGATGTATGTGGCTCTGGAAGATCATATAAAGGTATTAATAAAGGAAACTAAAATGTTTTTTATAATAAAACAATTTTTTCCAATTTGTTTTATTATAAATTTTACATTTGTTTTATGTTGTCTCGATACTATTTACTTGAAATAGCAAGTTTGACAGTCAAGAGGCCTAAACTCATTAGTGCAAAATGTATCAATTTATTCTTCCATATTGCCCAAGACCTCCATCACAATACAAACCCAAAATAAAATAAAACATATTCTTTTAAGGTTTTACATTTCTGGAGAAAGTTACAAAATGTGACCAAAAGCTAAAAATGACGTTTTCTAAGGAAATGAAACCACTGGATTTTATTTTTTTTGTTGTTTTTTTGTTCTCTCAAGAATTCTCTCTAAATCAAAAGAGGCCTTATTTTAACTCAGCATCTCAAAAAACCCCAACAGGTTGATAGCCGGACTTGCAACATTTTAATTTTACTGTAAAAAAACCCCTCAACAAATCAATAAAACAAATGTTAACCAACATTGGTGTTAGCCAAAGTCTCGAGTCAAATCTCTAGCATGGATGTCGCTGTAATTGGTGTGGCTGTGCAAGCCGAGGCTAAGGCCATTATAGGTGAGCATGGGGAGACATAACTGCTCATAGCCTCGCTCTCACTGTGAGAAGAGAAGTAGGGAACGTATGGGGTCCTACCACTCACCGTGACCTGTATCTTAATGAGCGGGACAAATCGATACTCGAAAGAGGGACACAATTGCGTTGCAATAAGACAGCTCTGTCTGGGTACACAGATTTGTTTTTCCAGTAATAATGTTCAATTCTGCTGGAGTTTACATACCCTCTCCAGCCTGAATGTCATTACTTATTGATTTGTTGAATTATCTTTTTTTGTTTGTTTGTTTGTTTTTTGGCATGGAATGATCATACAAGCAAAAATCTTCATAAATAATTCTTCAAACTAATTGAAGTATAAGTAACATGTATAACAGCTACTAATTATTAACTAATTACTATTATTAAGTTTAACATCTCACCTCAACTCTTCCAAACAAACTTCTTGTGCCAATTTTTTTTAGGGTTACTGAGTGAAAGCTTAAAAATTATAGCTGGTCCTAAAGCTGGTTTGCATTGTAAAACAAAACAAAACAAAAAACTATGGAAAATCTTCCTTTACATCTCCATCAGCAAATAAATTGTGTGTTTAGTAAAACAAACCATAAACATTCTTAGACGTTTCTATATTTTTAATTTATTGACTTTGTAAAGTAGACCTAGTTCTCATTTTTAGGTAGGTGCAGATGCACAATGATGTGCATTTCATTTTTATGCATTAACTGTATGAAACCACACTTTATAAGAGGTGTGGTTAAAAAGCAACTCCTGTAAACTGGAAAAAAAAAGTCAAAATTTACATGTTTAAGTTTAAAGTTGAGTGTCGTAGAAGCTAGTCTTTCTGCTCCTTTTTAGTAAAAAGGAATAAACTGAAAAATTAAGTCGCACGCCAAAACACAAAAGAGGCAGGAATAATGTAATGTAGCACACATACACACACAGACACACAAAAGACAAACATGTTTTATGTTTCATCAAAAATGAGTTCGCTCTGGTTAGCAGGCAATCCTGGAGTTTGACGAACACAGAGAGAAATGACAAAGAGAGGGAGACGTCTTGGGTGAGAGGCTGTCTTTAAAGAACGCAAAAAAAAAGTCAATTTCCAGTTGAAAAGAACATTGGCTGTGTGGAAGCGTCTGGCTTGACAATTACACGAGTGCTGCAAACCGCACTGCACCTCCACTGATAACCCGTCGGATTCTATTAAAACTTCAGCACTCCAAAGGACACTCGTATGGAAGAAATTATCACACAGACTCACAGTGCGTGTGGCGCGTTTTAAAACAGCAAAAAAACTGTCTGACAATAATTCTTCATCTACATTATTCCTATTGTAAGGAGGCAGAGAAAAAAACTGCCGGAAGGAAAATTAACTATTGGAATTTGGCAGAAACTCACAAAAATAATTAAAGATTTACATAAGTAAACCGATTGAAGGCAAAGTTTATTCTGTAAAACTGTGTGTAGTTTGAAAGTCTGCTAATGACCTAAAAGTAGCCTCTTTGAGGAACACCAAATACCATCACAGTGTTCACAGGGGTAGCCAACACAAACAATCGTGGTGCCGTCCTTTGAATTGCCACTTTAACCCGGTCGAGGGTTTGTGTACCCCTATGATCTTGAGGGCTTTGTTATCTGGAAATTTAGCATTTGATGATTTCAAATCGCTGTCAAGGTTCTAAACCCAACTCCTCCAATTGGACTGAACTCTCTATTACTCTGTAGTTGCCCAGAAAGAGGCATCAGGCATGTGTAAAGACTGGAGTGAAGATTCAGGTTTGTCTTCTCAAGACCCCAGTCAGCTGTGGCAGATGGCCTCTTGTACTGAGACAGGTTCTGTTTGAGGTTTCTCCCTGTTAAAGGGTAGTTTTTCCTCTCCACTGTCGCTACATGCATACTCGATGTAAGGGACTGCTGTATAGTCAACGACAAGTGATTGTCACTACGTGCTCATTCAGAAGGAGTGAAATGCTGCAAGTCAGTGACTCGATGCCATCTGCTGGGTTTCCTTAGATAGAGACCATTTTAATCTACTTTGAATAATTAATTGAGCATACTGTACTGTTTGATAAATAAAGTAGATTGCCTTATAGAGGGAATCTACTTTAGGTGTGAATGGCTTTCATAAAAAACACATTTCAATTTTGAGATTAAGAACTCTAGAAAGCTGCAGGCACTGCTTTGTAAATTAACTAACTGCAGCTTTATATTTAACACGTGGAAAGCAAATATTTTCTTACCCTTCCTTATTATGGTCTCCATCTTCGGTGCAATTAAATTACACAAAACGAATTTCTTAAGAAAGTTTCTTCACAGACACTTATAGGAAAAGATCATCAAACCATGGTTTCACCTCCCTCGACATTCCTCTCTCGTTGCCTTTGTTTTCAGCTTGAGTTTGGTTCCATATGAGGGATTCATCGCATACTTGTCCAATGGTGGGAATCACATCCATGCTTCACTCTTACTCCGTCACAACAAAATGATTCATTTTTCTATTACTGCGATAAGCGTGTGAAATGAGCTATATAATCAATAGCGTAGGCCTGTAAACAGTGGCCACACTCCAGGGAAAATGTGTTTTCTTTAGTAAACAATACACTGCCTGCATGTGGTAAGAATGCTCATCTGAAATTGTTTGCAAAGGCAATTTAGGGAGGAAAGAAAAAAAAAGACAAAATGAAAACATTCTTTATAACAATCAAGGGATGAACAGAGTAAGATTTGCCCGAGACAATATGAAGCTACAGCAAATAGTTTCGCTTACTGTATGATGTTTACAATAATCTGTGCAGTTCCTTTGACTTTGTTGTACACAGATGAAGGTTTGAGGACTACTGCATGTGTATTTGTGGTAGTGAGAGGAGACAGTGCAAGTATTTAATTGAATTACTCCTTAAAGATATCCCCTGCACCACAACAAACTCAAGATTTCCCACAGTGAGAGTCATGCAACGCTGCTAACACCAAACACTTCAAAGCTTAAAACACTGCATAAGCTTGCCCTAATGAGAGATAAACCTTGGTTCCAATTTGAGGTCAAGAGCGCTCGGGAGCAGGTTTTCATCCAGGACGCTTATTTACACGGATGCATTATTTTTTTTATCTCTATCCTGAGTCATAGCACTTCCTGCTGCTGACACAGCATGATGCTGCCACTCCATGGGCTAAACGGAATAGTCACAAGCAATTTTTAAGGAGGTGTGCTATGTATTTTCCAGCTACATAGTGATATTATGTAACATAAAGTTCAGAAAAGTCAACTTTGCATGACATCCTCTTTAAAATCATTCCAATCACTCCTCTTAACCACACTTACAAAGCAGAATGTGGCAGAAATAACGTCAATAAAAGTCTCTTCACAAAGCATATGTAGGGAACGGAAATCGAAATTGTGCGAACTCGCTTACATCAAGGAGACCATCTCTACTACTCAAAAATAATCTATACACTGAAGTAGGTAAAAAAAAAAACGACAACAAAATACCCAAACAATGCAGCATCTTGAAAGTGACGTTCACTTTAGCTGCTGTGCAATATATTAGAAAGAACACTTACGAGTAGCTGAGCACGAAGCTTCTCATCCTCACTGCTGATCCTCTCCCTAATGATCGCTTGCTGGAAGCTGTCATGACTGAGGGCTCGCTCCACAGACAGGATCCTGGATATTTCTTCCTGGACTTTGGCCTGAGTGTCAGCTTGAGCCTGCGCTGATGCCCGGGCCTTCTCTGCATCGTACCTGGGTAGGATCAATAAAGGGAATATAAATATTGTTAGAATAAAACTTAGGTAGAATGATAATGTGTGTTGCCTGTGCATTCTCCAACATTTCCTGCCTTAGCTTTGAATAATGCAGGAAGTGGATTTAGTGCACTGGATAACCAAGGATGGTGATTGTTTGGTACCAAGAATTTGTGCTCTTAACATGTGCTACTGGTTATTTTTGAAAATGATGGGTTTTTTAAGCACCAACTGACTCCAGAGCATTAGTGAAAGTGGTGCTCACTTGTTCCTCCCATCACAATATTAGAGCAACATGGTAGCAACACCCCAAATAAGACAACATTTCCCAAAACGGACTGGTGCAAAGCTTGGCATCGATGTCAAAAACAATACTAAGATCAACTACACAGAGTTGATCACTCCAGGCAAAGCATCTGCATTGTTTTAGAGTCCCGTCGCGGCGTGACATGCAGCACAGCAGGGCTCCATCATGGCGGCAACCTGAAATTCACCGATCTCCGTAGAGTGACCCATTTTTCAGCAAATCTTTGTAAAAGCAGTCTGCGTCGCTAGCAGTCAATCTGTCGCCATGCAGGTGATTGGAGCACCTACAGTTTTGCTTTTCTTTACATGTCCCTGTCATTTTTAAAAAGTTGCAATAAAGGACAGCACTGAGGAGTAACAGATGAGCACTGAAAAAGTTCAAAAGGCAAACCTAAAATCGTGAGAACCTCTGTGAGAGGGTTTAGCGATTACAAGGAAGATCTATTTGATTATCGATGGAAGAAATCAATTCTGAGAGGCGGTGTTCTCAACAGACGCAGCAAAATCTCTGCAGACGAGAGGACCAGTATTTGAACCCGGCCACTGGGTTGTCTTAGTTGCCTAGCAACACAGTTCCAACTAGGTGACAGTGTGCTTGATTGAATAAGGAAGAACATCCCCGAAACCCCTAAAAGTGATCTTGTGTCTGATATCAAACAGTCAAGCCGAGGCAGAATAAACACAGAGCTGACGGAGTGAGCAGTGGAGTGAATTATGGCAAATTCAATGAAGGCAAGGGAGATCTTCATAAACATCAGCCTAAGAAGGATGTGGAGAGATGCACAACAGATACATCTGATGACCACGGCAGAGAGCAGCTGAAAATATTGACTGTGTGGCCCAGTTCCAAAACAGGGACCCAATTAAAAACGAATTTCCTCCAGAAAATATGGGGAAATTGTAAAACAATGACACTACTTTTAAAATAGTTATCCTTTTAAACCCCCGTAGGGATTTGAACACATAAGTTATAATTCATTTAGAGCCTTCTCAGGTTTTTCGACTCCTCATTATGTGAATTTACATATCCGCTAATGCATGGTTCCAGGCGTGAATGTTGTATAAGTTTTCTACCTCTTAGCTCTGCTGTTCTTCCCGTTACAAGCACACACTAATCTGTCAAAGTGATAGGTTTTCATCTTTTATTAGAAAAAATCTCATTTACTTCCTCAGTCAGGTGTGAATGTAGACAACATGCAGACAGTGATGAATGGTGATGGACAGACTGCTAAAAGCAGATCACCTACATACCTGTAGCTTTGAAAAGATGACAGGTAGGAGTAATTCGCGTATACGCCTGAAGTCTTAAAACGGCCCCGCATCGCAGCTAAATGTCGGAGGATTTAAAAGAGAGGGCGGGAGGGGCGGGGGACGGAAAGAAAACAGGTGAAAGTAAAGAGAAAGTGTGAGCAGTGGCAACATGACATGTTTGGCCCTGAGGAAGTGAAGCAAGGGAGGAGGGAGACAGAATGGGAGAGAGGGGGAGAGACGGAGGGAGACAGAGAGAGACCAGCCATGTCCAGTCTCACAGTCCACTGGGCTGCACACGTCAGCACACTCCATCCATCATCAGGCTCTGACTCACGCACACACAGACACATGGGGAGCCTCCTAATGGCCTTTTACATTCACCATTTCCCCCCACAATCCACGCCTCCCCGCCTGTGTGCCGCTAATGCATCTAAGCTACCTCTACTCAAGACGCTTCGACTGCTGCTACAACTTGGACTGAGAGAGAACAGTAAACAAGATTTTTCTTAGAAAAGTAGTTTTGATGGTACTTGTGTGGGCCAGCAAATGTAGCCGGTTCACCCTTTTGACATGCCTTTTTTTTTTTTAACCAATATGCTTTTAGCTGAACATATAGGAAGAAAGTACATCAGATTAAAAAATGTTTAATCACAATTGAGTTTCCATAGTGTACCGGATGCGCTGCAGCTAAAATAAATGTTTAAATCGCTTGATGTACAAGTGTTTGAAGAAAGCATTTATGAAGAAAAGACCACACTGTGATACGATGCTAAACTGCAATGTGGTTCTATTCATTTTTGTTTTAATTGCATTGAATTAACAACAGGAAACCACAAAAATATTTTTTTGTCTCTGCAAAACTGGATTTGATTGTGTTCATGTTTTGTTTTGTTTTTTCTTTTCAGAAGAGGAACATCGACATCTGAACAAAGTCTGCACTGGCTAAAAAAATAAATTTAAAAACAAAAATCACCTAAATTCATTCTTTTATTTGTTTTGTGAAGTCCCGCAGAAGATCAACAACCAAAAGAATAACTTTTTGCCAAAAGGTGCAGCATGACTAAGAAACATTCAGGATTCCATATTTTCATGTCTGTGATTTATTTTTTTTTTTTTCCAATTCTACACACAATTTGTTTAAATGAATTTATTTGCTTGGTCCAAAAATTAACATCAACTTGACAAAATGTATTTATTCATTTGTTTATTTGAGGCCCAACAGATCAACAGAAAAGTCACATGTGACCCAAAACTATAATCTGATCTGGAAAGAGAAGATTTCCAGGAGAAAAGGAAAGTGTGTGGGGAAAAAAAGGAGTCTATTGACTCTCTCACAAGTGCTAACCCAAGCAAAGACTGCTATCACTAGCGAGATGCTATCTGTCTGCTTCACCTCTATTGCTTTCCAGTCATTATTGCCCTGTCTCTGGGATATTGGGCACATTTTTCATCTGACTGTAGAAGATTGGCACTGGGAGAGAAAGGGGGGCGTTGACGTAGACAATGGTTGAGTCAGTCGGAGAGAGCAAACACTGTAGCTAAGAGGCAGAATGAAAAAGTATCATATCTTTAGAGGATAAGTGGATGATTTTCTTTCTTTTTCTGTTTTAGTCTGGCACTGAGAAGACTTAGAGGATAATCTTGGCTAATTAACTGTTGTTTTGATTGTTTACTGGACAGAGTCATCAAACAGCCAGTTGGAAAACAGAATCGGTGAGATTTCATTTATTTGAAGAAGAGAAAATTGGGGTGAACTGTGTCTGATATACCAGAGAAGCTGTATGCTACTTTCTGGAGGTGTCCTCAAAAACAGAGTTCATAAAGGAAACATACCGTAATAAATATAAGGATTAAGTCCATTACAATAAATGCAGCAATGCAGGGTTTGCACAAACTAAAAGCATCTAGAAATTACACAATCCTGCTTCTTTCTTTGGGGACCTTTGGCATCAAAATGTCTCCATTAATCTGCAGAATTGAGGAAGCTCGTTTCCATACTACTATACTATAAGAACTCAATTTTAACGAGGATTTCATGACTACAACAATGATGTTTTAAAGATAGAGGCCCACAGCATCACTTCTTCTCCACGGTGATTGCTGAACCTCACAGATCCATCTCTCTGTACTTCTAAATGCGACTGAAATGAAAATCCATAAGCTTTGACACCAGATCAAAAGAGAAAAGCTTCCTGGAAAAAAATATTTGAATATGACATTACTAAAGATCTGAGTTAATAAGTCACAACATGTATGACAAAAAGAAATTAACATCTGTCCCCAATTTCTCCTTGCTGTTCTCCACCTTTTACTGAAAATTAATGCACAGTGCATTCAGCCAGACCAGCATACCAGTCCAAGCTCAACCCAGGTCCCTGGAAACAAAGCATTTAAGCACCCACTGCAATATTGATGTTACGAATAATGTCGGAGAATGCTGTCTATGAATATTTAATGACTCATCCATTCTCCCTGACTCACACACACATGAACACATGCATACACTGCATCTGATTATACTACAGCGCAATAAAGTTATACTCTGGATGATAGAACGGGAACAACCCAAGTCAACTGCTTTCCGCTGAACAATAAATCTCATTGTTTTGCTTCCAAGATTTTAATGTACACTGCACTTAGAATCCCTTAATTGAAGTAAATTATTATTATTTCTTCGATTAAAAGAAGGCAACATCCTCTGGTTGAAGCAATCAGTGAAGCAGCTCAAAAATGCAAAATGTATGTAAACCTAAAATTTGAAATTCAACTGGTGCAGCGTCACTGTTGTAAAGAGATCTAGAGTTTTCCTGACAGGGTAATAGCCAATCAGATTAAGTAACTTTGCTTCTTCATAACCTAATGGAGGATTTCTGAGGAGGAGCATAGTGAACTGACGTTAGACACAAAAAGAAGAAATTTGAAGTCGAAGCTCGCTCAGGTTAATCTAGAACTAACAAAGAATTTAATAGGGCGGCTGGTTAAATGTGAAATGAGTCAAAAACTCTCGGAGAAGGTCAGTGTTCTTACTCTTAAATCAGACATGCAATTATATCACACAAGCTGCTTGAATAAATGTTAAAGAAATTGACTGAATTTGGACAAATACAACTAACCTTTTAGTGTTTGAGCTGGACACTCAAACTCAACCCATATTCACAGAGGGAGTGAGTTAATAAAAAAAAATGCTGGAATATTACCAACATGAAGGAAATTAGAGAAATAGAGCAACACTGAATAACAGCAAAAATGGAGGAACAGAAGGAAGAGACAAGGGCTAAGAGGTCGAAAGTGTCTGAGAAAGTCAAAAGACGAAGAACTGGTACAAACAGCGATAAAGGATGCACTGGGTTGAGGAAGAAGGGACGAGTGAGTATGAGAGGTTTTTTTTTTTTACTCTCATCCCACCTTCCCTATCATCCTTTTCTGTGGCGTTCTGCTCGGATGCCTCACAGAGAAGTGGCAGAAGCAAATCTGCTCTCTGCACCCGCTCCTTTCTACAAATTAGTTTAGGCTGCACCTAAATAAACCCGGAGCTCAGAGTTCCTACTTCCTCTCTACCAGAGCAAAATATGCAAAGCCAGATCTCTGGAGTTCATTTATGGTCTTACAGCCAAACAGATGGAATGGTGCCTAATCTAAACACCACAAATCCTCAAGAACTTTTTTTTCCTTTTTTTGACACTGCACTACTGCGAAAGACTGAGTGAAGGAATTCAAAACTGCCACATTATGGTATAAAAAGTAGCACATAATTGTGTGACATGAAAAAGGAAAGATAATTTCAAAATTAGAAAACGTTTTAAACTTTACAAGTTTAAAAGCACATTGTATGTTTTGTAAAGAATTTGGTAAAGCGTGTACACTTGTCCTTCTACTCCATCATCTTAAGCTAATTTTTGTTTATCCCATATTTCATTACATTAAAATATCAACATGAAAATACTGAAGAATCTGGGTGTTTCAGTGGCCTAATTGGAAACCTTCAAGTGGTACGAAGAATTTCCAAGGCCACTGTACATCCACTAAGGTCTCCATCTAATATTTAATTTTTCTGTACTTACACTGTGCAGTTGTCTCACAGTTTCACTGCTCTGGCACCTAGTGGTTCTGTTAAATGAGCTGTATTACACTATAACTCACAGAAGGAAAGCGTTTTACCCTTACTCCAATCTAGCTGAAAAAATATCTCATCTCAGCGTCTTCTCTGCTATCTCTACAGGGACCATTATACTGCAGTTAAATTATAGGCTCAGGGTACCAATGAGGAAAAAAAAATATTTTTTTTACCTCCGTTTGTACAAAAAAAAAAAAACATTTAATCGCCAAGGATAAAGTTAAGCAACTACTTAAAATAGAACAGCAATTTATTTAGTTTTGAGTAATTGGCTTGTATCATCACTGAAAGAGGAAACCTGTTTGTCTTCCTGGTACATCCTACCATTATCTTTAATGGCCTTGTGTTAGGATATTAAGGACAGATTCTACATCTTCAGTGTGGTTATGAATTACAGGAAAATGTCCTGGAGTAGATGTCTCTCTCTAGTGCCCAAAAAGATCAAAACAACAGAAATATCAAATGCAGAAATGGTGACGTGGTCACCATACATAGTTGTTAAATCAGTGCAGTTCAAAACCCACGAAATATGTCCAATTTACAGCAGACTTGTTCTACAGACTTGTAAGGGAAATGTGCAAAGAAATACAATGGATAAACAAGTAGATGTAATGATAAGTTGGTCAGTTGGTCAGATGGATGGATGGATGGATGGATAAATAATGATTTGGGTAAACTGTAAGAAAAAATACAGTCATGTTTGTGATATATATTATATATACAATTATAATACCCTTCCGCACTACTTCAGTAGTTGCATGTACTACTTTGCGTCCCTGTTTATCATAAAGACATATTAAAAGACACAGAGCAATACAGTGATATGATAATATGGGATGCACAAGCCAAAAGATATAAACACATAAGCAAAAGGCAGATGATTATTCACTGAAGAGGAAGAGAAAAGAATGGACATGAAGAGGTTTCTTTATCAGGCTGTGCTAATGGATCACCCCCTCTACACCCAGGAAATTATCTCAGCATTGTGCTCCCCTTACTAAGACATGATTAATTGATTGCAAAGGAAAAAGAGTAAAGAAGAACAGAAGATAGGGAAGGAGGGAAAAGTGCTGATGTACTTCGGAAAAGCGTAAATTAGAAACAGTGGGGATCGGAAGGTCTGGTGCTGACCTTTTGGAATATTAATGAAACTGGAAAATGGTCAAGTTTTAAAAAGAAGAAACAATTTCTTGATTCTGAAGCAAAGAACTGGCATGGAGACAGAATAAAATGAGCAAATAGTTAAGTGGTTAAGACACATGCCTTGATATTTAGTATCACTTATAATAAAACCAGATAGTTATCCCACAATAACAGACTTGTCAAACACAAATCTTATAATTTTCTGTCATATGATAAAACGAGGCTTTTGATAAAAATTTAAAAAATCTAGAAAAGAAAAAAAATATCTCCAATTTGAAAAGAAAATTTGAAAGGAAAGGTGTAAGTGTGCAGGACACTAACCATGCTTGCATATCTTGCTCTGCTTTGGCCCTCTTTTCCGCCAAGTCTTTATACAGCTCATCAGTGATCTTCTTCCTCAGGGACTCTTCATTCACTAGAAACAAAAAAAGAAGGAATAGATTGAAAATGAGACAATTAAAAAAATTCTTAACACAGCCATGTTTTATATTGAGGCAACAATTAGAGGAAAAATTATTGATTTTTACACAGAGCCAAGGAAAAATAACAATCTACCAAACAACTAACAAAATAAAACATCCAAGCCATTAAATTTGTAATTGCTCTTCGGCAAGAGTGAACAAATTTTCTTGCTCAACATATTGAATGCATAGTGTCAAAGAAAGAAAATAGAATAGAATAGAAAACTAATACATTTAGGACATGTTTAACAGTGCTGCTTTGCAGTCAATCCAGAATTAAGATCCGTATAAATCTATCCAGGAGCAAAGTTAAACACCATCACTGTCATGAGGACACTGGAAAAATAACAGATAACTTATAGACTCTACATCCTCCAGTTAGTGACCAACAACAGTCAAGTCAGAAAAAGAAAGAAAGCTAGCCCAGTTAAGCCTCTTATCCAGGTCAAAATCAGCATGTTTTAGTGTATAATTTTGCGTTAAACTGCAAACGCTCTAATACAACGTCTTTTGCACAAAACAGATCAAAAAGCAAAGAAAGAATAATGGCCTTAATAAGTTCCTTTTGGCAAAAAAACAAACATATCAGCACAAACAACTCATATCGTCTGTCAAGCACAGCGATAAAGGCTGATTCTTCATACGTTTGTGGGAACAGGAACTTGGCAGCTGCCTCCAATCGATAGCAAATCTCATCTCAGCTGCCTCATGCAAAAGGTTTATGATTTAAAGCACATCAGCAGATCTACAACAGAATTCAAAGCATGTGTAATGGACTAGACCACCATGCAAAGCTATTCTGTTCTGGTCCACCAACAAGGGACAGATATTAAATATTAAAAAGATAGAACTCAGAAAATGATCCAAGCCATACAGGATATCCATTTTCCTTGTTGCAGATTTAGTACAACAGATTAATCACAAACATTACAGTCCTAAACACCAACAGTTATTATACTCATCATCACACATCCTTCATAAATCATATACCCTAAATATATATATTTATCTCCTATGATGGAGTTCTGCATCTATTATGGTAGAGTCACTATAGATTTTTAAATTACTCTTAATGTCAGAGTTTAAAACAACTTTCTATATTTTCTAAACACATTCGTCCTCTATAACAAATCTTCATTGTTTAGGAATTTTCCTTCATACATAGATTAATCCTCCAACAAGTGAAAAAAAACAAAAAAACAAAACAAAACAAAAATAACGGTAACATTGAGGTGAAAACTGCTGCACAACATGACACTGAATTTCCAATATGTCTTTATAGAGTCACCAAAAAAAAAGGCACATAGACATCTTTTTCCTAAAAAAAACAAACAAAAAACATAGTTCAATACCACCCTGTCAACACATATTCGTGTCATTGACGACAGACGTATATGACTCCATGTCCTCACCAGTCTATCTTGGCAGGTAATTAAGCATGAAAGTAAAGATGCCGGCTGGCGACTGGGCCAAAACGTGCTCTGAAGGCAGAAGTGGCATACGGTGTGCTGCAACGCTGCGGTGATGAAGGGGGAAGTGTCTGAGCCTGTCAAGATTAGTCTCCCACTGCATTAGTTAGATGGGATAATCCCTATTGTCAGAGTCTATTATTACCTGGTAACATGTGGTAACAGCAGCCAAGAAGAACATCTTTATTACTAGAATAAGATCAACACAAAGCAAAAACAATAAGGTTACAGATATGCAAAACTAATTTCTTTGAGACAACAACCAGATTCCACAGCATGGATCTAAATAGTAAATCATTGAAGAAGGTACTGATGAATATAGTCCATCAAATTACTTGTCATGATCTTTCCATACCTGGAAAAACTACAGGAATGTCAATATAAAACAAGTGATTCTTATACAGTATTCTCTTGAAATGTTAATATCAGTATTGAGATCATTTTTTTATACAACTTCCCTTACTGAAAAATTAATGATTCTCTTAAATTTGACCAGGGTGCCTTCTGTGTACCATGCACTTTCCAAAGGACGAAACAATAAAAATGGCACATTTTAACAATTATGATGCATAATGCTCTAATCATCTTCTAGGTATGCCAGAAACACATAATCCTGAATGCCCATACAAATTCAAATACAGACAAGAAAAAAAGGTTTTTCACTTAAAGCACAACAACAAACAAGAGTGGAGGCGGGAAGCTGATTCTCACCGCAGAGAGTATCCACAACGACAGCCTACTGTCCAGAACACCCGAAAATAATATCCATCATGTCTGGCTGCAATTCCAAGTACTATTCATCGCACAGCGCAGGAGTCTGAAATTGTTCCCGAGGAGCTGCTATGATGACTGGTAATACTGTCATTTTAGGAGAATATTAAATCCCTATGGAATCGGTTACAATTAAAAAAATTATAATTATCCACTGTTAGATCTTTGGAAATGGACATTAATTATTAATTAATGACAGATAATGAATGAAAATATGTTACGCACCTTACAATATGTTAAATTATCATCCCTAGCATTTTGATAGTTTTTAATTTTCATAAAAAATATCTAATTTTATTTCTCTTTATCACTTGTGTGTGTAAATTTTATCATGCATTTTGTCCACTAAAGTTCACTAACAAACCATTGAGGCATTGGCGGTTTCAAATATGGGGGACAGACCAGAAACCACCATTATGTAATGCTTTACTAAACTTGAGGTGGGAGCAGTAGTGGGGGGCTTCAGGGGGCCTATTTCCCCAAACAGGCTATAACCGTTTCTGCATTGATCACTTTGTAAATTAGGTTTATTTACAAAAATGTAACAAAATATACACCGGTGTATAGCCACTGTAATATGTCATAATGCTCTGTTGACATTTGTGTAAATACCAAAACTTGATTTTAAATAAAAATGTGTATTTTTTTAAATCAACAATTAAAATTACATTCACAGAGCACTGCCTCAAGTATATTTCCAATGTGTTCAAAATTCAGGAAAGCTTAGACAATTCTACTTTTCCTCTCTGGCTTTCCAAAGAGAGGCTTCAGATTGCTGGCAAGTCCACAGGGTCAGCCACAGAACAGGTTCTAATATGATAAACACTGTCTGGGGTCCTTGAGGGAGGCCGTTTGGGTCAGAGACAATTCCAGATTGACAGAGACCTTGTCAATCTTGAGTAGGACATGTAAATGTTAAAAAGATTAAAAGCTCATCATCTTTTTAAATGCGTCTCCCTCTTTTTCATTCCCACCAATCGCTGGGTCCCATGGAAGAACCCACAGAGGAGGTGGCGAAGCAGCGGCGCTCAAGCTATTGGCAGTAGAGATAATAGACAAAGGCAAATTGCATTTCTCATCAGAAGTTTCATTAACCCCGGGACCCACACGGAGGGCATAATCTGTAACATTACCACTTCCTCACGTTTCTACCCTGCGCTTCGGTCGAGTCACTACACACCTTCCACAATGCCCAAGAAAGAATAAAAAAGACAGGAAAAAGTGCCAAGAGCAGGTTTCAACTTATGATAGTACAACTGCAATCATATTGTTTTCTTTCTAATCAGACTTCTTTGGTAATGTAATCTCAAATTACAGATTGCAAAAAAAAAAACTTTATTTTCTTACAATAATAAGGATGCTACAAAGATGTAGTTCATCAGTGTCCACTTTATGCATTTGCGCTTCCACCGAAATTTTTCTTTGCCTTTCACATCTTTCCATTCTCTTACCTAACCCCAGGAGACATTTTTAAACAGACTATTAGTCCAGGACTGTGTGTGGGCCCTGGCATATGAATATTTATAGCATATTGGAGAAGGTGTAGGAGGTTCAACCTTGACTATGGTGTAATCAGCACACATACTTACTCAGGGCATGATTTAGAGACAGCCAACCTGCTGAGAGCCTCACTCGATACCCAACTCTCGTGGACACACATAATCAATGTCTGCCTCATTAAGGTCGCACCCTTTGAGAATTGGGCTGAACTTGGTAACATTTTTAACGAGATTCACATTCATCACACCTTCCTTTTTTTTACTCCTTAAAAAGAGTGTGCCCAAGCATGATCAATCGAATAAGTTGACTTTTTTCTACCACTTTTACAATAGTTGGAACGTAAATACCTTTCTAACTCTTTGAGGTGACCTCCCAAGGCTAATACTGTGAATGTCAACACACAATATATGTGGACAATGAATGAGTCATATGCAGTGGCGCAACTACACATTATTCAGATGGATGCGAAAACCGGAGCCCCCCCCCAGGGAAGGAACGTCAGGGAGAAGGAGCGACGCTCACTTGCTCAACCCCCCCAACCCCCCCCACCCCCCCGCGACGATACGTGAAAGGTAAAACTCGCTACATTTTTATGTGCGCGAGGTGAAGGAGCGAAAGGCGCGCTCAAGTGTATGGGAAAACATCATCGGCGAGTCGCCCCCTCCAGATGGGGTTTTGGCTCCCCTCTGGTGCTGTGCCCCTATACGTTGCATACGTTGCATACCCACTTTTTGCGCCACTGGTCACATGCCAAGTTAAAGGACAGTTATAGCAGTTGAGAAAAGTCGCCCCAAGTCGACACATTTTCTTTTTCTTTTTTGCTCTAGTTTCTTGTGAAATCTTCAACACTGATTTTTGCAGTGGTTTAGATAGCGTTTTGGGTTCTCTCACCTACTACAGGAGCCAACGGTTTCTTTCATAAAAACACCTCAAGACAGGATTCAGGCATTTTTTGGCTGTCTTTATGCATTTTGATTTGCAGTGAGGGAGGTTGAACTCGGCATGGAAATGTTAAGCCCCAACTTACCAAGCCGCAGGTAGCAGGAGGTCAGCATTGATGACATTCTATAGCAGTGAGAGAGGGCTTTGTGGGTTGAGGCAGTGCTAAAGTGATGATGCATTGCTGATGCAACCTGCCAGCCGAAAAATGTATAAGCATAAACAAGGCTCAGAAGTCTTTTCTGATGAGAGGACTAAGGTAAGATACATTATTTAAATTTTAAATATTTGCTCAGTTCCTTGAGTGTAAAGAAGACAAGTAAACACATGAGGCATGTCTTTCAAATGAGAGGCCTAAATAATTGACGAAAAATAATATGTTTGGTATATCCTAATCTCTCATGAACTAAAGATACTTTCCAGTGATAATGAACTTGGTGACGTTATATAATTCAATGAGATAATGCCATATGTACCTGATGCAATATATAGCATTAAATTATGAATGTGTGGAAGTCCTGCATTTCAATGTGGTAGCTGCAACATAGACAATAGTGGCCTGCAAAGGATAAGGATAGGATAGTCAACGGAGCTGGAAAAGTCACTGGAGTGTCCTAACTCTCTGTCCAGAATATATTTCAGAGTGGCTGCAGAAACAGAGTTTTGAACCTTTCTGTGTAAACTATTTGAACTGCTGCCATCACATCAATGGGACTGGACCATTAAAAACTAAGCAGGATCCTTCCACAACTTGCTAACATACTGAAAAAACATTGTGATTTTTACAGCGAGACAAATTATATATATATATATTTTTTCCATAAATTTGTTGAAAGATCCATAAGAAAGTAATCTTACTCCCAAAAACTTGTAAATAAATTAATTTTTTCTTCGTGGGACAAAATAACTTTTTTCTCATAGTTTTGATATGACATTATTTTATAAGGTTATTGGACATTATGAGGCTATATGATCAAGTGAAAATTAAACACACTAAATCCAACACTTTCATGCTTCCACACAGTAGCATATGTTTAAAACTAGGAATGTGCCGATCAGGTTTTTTTCTGCCTATACCGATCACCCCCTGAGGGACGATCGCCGATACCGATACCCAATACCGATCACATAATTATTATTTATTATCATAAACACTACTGTTACATTATGTGGAAAAAGGAACCATGAATTCACCTTAATTTAGACAAAAACCTGTTTTTAATAACTTTTTCCAAGAAGAAAACTAAACAAAACAGGCAATATGCAAATTGAACTGCTATCAATAATACTATCTTTAACAGACTGATAACATATGAAAGCTCTGAAGAGGCTAAATAATGCAAAGAGCCAAAATAAAACCTCTCAACATTGACAAAAGATTCAAGTATAAAACTCAACATTCAAAGGCAAAAACAGGATCTATTACAATAAACAATCCAGAGTTACTGAATGAAAACTTCCTGTTAGCATGGCAGCTAGCTGGTT
This sequence comes from Poecilia picta, assembly GCA_033032245.1. Classification (NCBI taxonomy): domain Eukaryota; kingdom Metazoa; phylum Chordata; class Actinopteri; order Cyprinodontiformes; family Poeciliidae; genus Poecilia; species Poecilia picta. The sequence goes on along the minus strand of CM065375.1, from coordinate 8,903,731 downwards.
ACTGCTAGTTCTGATTGGCTGTTTCTGACTGAGCGGAGTAATTATGCAGAGCAGGGAGGAGATCGATTATTTTTTTAGAGATTATCTGTCTCATGTTAGGACAGAGAAAGTTTAATATGTATGTAAAATGTACTTTTTAAGTTAGATGCTGCAGCTTTAAACAGGTTCGGTGTGAGAGTCACTACCAGGTGGAGCAGAAGCAGCTCCGTCTGTCAAATATTACTAAATATTAAATATTACTACCTGTAGCGGAGCAGCGGTTCAACAGCGAGAGCAGAACCAGCGTCTTACATCACAGCTCGAAGACTTAAATAATTTTGCAGGTTATTTGTTTAGCTTTCTGACCGTCATGCTAATCCGGGTGAGTGTTTGTAGCTATGCGCTGCTTTACCTGCTGTCTGATCCTCCATATGTCTCTTTTACTGCAGTGAGCCTCGATGTAGCCAAACTCATTGTTTTTATGTCCATTAGCTTTGTCGTGTTGATGCATTTCGACCTGCTTCAATTTTCCGCCGCAACACGCAAACTTCCCCATTCCCCAGGCGTTATAGCTCCACATCACTTAGCATTTGTTGCTGCGCGTTTGCGCAGTGTGAAGAAAGAGGAAACCAGCTGCACAGGCAGGCTGAGAAATGAGATGCAGGTGATCGGTATCGGCAACAGAGCCAATGATCGTCAATCACCAATCATGCACTTTTTCACAAAAATTGGCCCAATTGTGATCGGTGACCCATCGATCGGCACACCTCTATTTAAAACCGTTCTTCAGATTTAGTAAATGTCTTGCAAATGGAAATATTTTTCATAACTTAAGGATCTGTATTCAGAATTTGTCTAGTTGGTTTTACACAAATGGTCTGACATTCTTCAGCTACAGCTCCGTTTCCTACTGCAGGCATGACACAGTCCACTCTTAAGAACCTAAAACATGCTTTTAAAAAAACTGCATTTAATTAGGCCTTTAAGTTTGTTGTATTAAACTGTGGAGGTGTCATTTTAATCACTGGAGTTAGTGTGGCGTGGCATAAGTTGGCCTTTTTTAATTACCTCACTGACTGAGCACAGTCAAGGATGGAGTAGCATCATGGATGCTACCCTAAAAGGAATCTACTCCCACTGATGCTTCTGTGTAGCATAATGAGCAGGTAACATTCAAATGTCCTCTGTCAGATAAAAATGCAACAATTCTTTTTTTTTTCCTCTTTGCATTGAATAAGTAAGCACCAGCTAACCCCTGTCTCCCTCCACTCCTTAATTATAAATTTCACTAAATAGAGTTTGGAGGACACTTTTTTTTAATAATACCAGGAAATCATTTTCTAAATCCACATTTAATTAATTTTTTTTCTCTCAATTCTGAATAGCAATCAAATTACATTCAAATAGTCAAATTCAGATGTAGAAATGTCAACGTTATGAAGAAGAACAAGTGTAGCAAGTAAATTTGTGTTGAACTTCGGGGAGGTTTTCTTAATGCAGCAACAAGCTTAGCAGTGAGATCATTTGGAGGCAAGTTACTCAACTACAGCTACCATGAACCAAATAATATGAGCATGTAACATCCCATAATCCAGAACACCACTGACAAATAATCCTGTGTAGCCTTTCACAGTATCTTCATTACATGAGACACAAACCATTAAGACTTGAGTCTTAGACCAGGATTTGAAATCAAGTCTCAGTCTTTAGGGTACGCAACTAAGCAAGTCTAAAGTGTTTTATTTTTGAGATTTAAGTGCAGCTGATGTTGGAGTCTCAAGTGCGAGTTGGTTTCTATGTCAGATCAATGCCCAAGATGTTTGTGTATGGAAACTTCTTAACAGATGTTTTATATTTTGTCATGCTGCTTGAAATGGAAAGCAGTTTGTTTTCCCAGCTACAGCAGCTGTCAGAGGAGACAAATCCTCAAAAGCAAAGCTCCAGAAAACTAAGAGAAAAACATAAATAAGTAGATAAAGAGTCCTAAAGATGCTGTTGGTCTCCAATCATTATGTTGCACTTTCAGTAACCTTTTTCATTAAAAAAAAGAATTAATCATGTCATTAACAGTTGGTGGGTGGCAATAAATCACTATATGACAGTAGCTACTGCAAGGCCAATTTTTTAAATTAAGACTAATTATAATTGCCGTGAAAAGTTGGAGGCAAACAGCTTAAGGTGGCTTAAAGTTACCACCCACACAATAGGCACAATCAAAATGAAATGCAAAACAAATCTATGGCATGTTCAGTACTACATAACCTTTGCCTTCTAATTAAACATGTTACAGAAACCATGTCCAAGACATTTCAAGACAAAACCATAACCAACAGAAATAACGTTATTTAAACATAATAGACAAGGTTTTACTCTATGTAGGGCTAAATTCAATGAGGCTGCTTCTGAAGTATACGTTTTGGATAAAGCTAGCAAAATAAACAAGAACATTTCTGAAGAAATTTAAACGGGATTAAGTTTAGTGTAGGGTTAGACCCCAACTACAGTTCACTGATGTGTCAAAAGTCAGAAGAAACCACTCCCACATTTTCCCTGATACGTTTCATCACACCCTTAATCTCAGTCAGCTTCATATTACTAGAACACATTTCTAAAGATTTATGCTTGTGTAACATATCCTTTTTGCCACAAGAAATGAAACTCACCTGCTGGTGGCACGGCAGGTGGCGAAACTGGACTTGACTGAGGCACTGCCACTGGCTCAGGGACTGAAGCAGGTGATAATGGTTCCGCTGTGGGCTGGGAAGGAGGTGCAACTGGTTCACAAGAAGCAGTAAACTCAGGCAGGGGAGCTGTAGGTAAAGATTCAGCAGACTGCGGAGGCAAAGAGTCCCCTGAAGGAAGCAAGGACGCTGGCAGGATGGTGATAGGTTTGAAAACAGGAGGGGAGTGGAGTGATTCCGACTTAGGGACGTGTGAAGGAAGAGGCTCAACAGCATGAGAAGGAGCAATTGGTTTGATTACAGAGGGAGGAGAAGCGATGGATTGAGTTAAGGGAGGAGGTGCAAGAGGAGTTACAGTTTCCACCAAATCTGAAGCGTGGCAGGAAGCAGGAGTGAACTGATCAGTGTGAGCAGGAGTGGGTGCAGGAAGGGTTGTTAAAGGCTCAAGAACAGAAGCAGCAACAGCGTTAGCAGAAACTGAAGGAGATGAATGAGAAAGCACCAAGTCAGCTTTGGCGTTCTCTGCTACCTGTTGTGTGGGAGGTTTAGGAGGAGGCGTGGTCACCGACTCTGTAGCAGATGGAGCTGGAGGTGCTACAGGTTCTACAAAAGGAGGGGAGGGAGGCGAGGAGGTGGCGAGGTCAGCGAGAGGAGGAACAGGTCGAAGTAGAGGAGATGGAATGAGGGTCGGTGGCTTTGAGGTTGCTGAAGTGGGCGTACTCTGCTGCTGTTTTGGAGGAGTGGTAGGTTCTTTCATGCGCTTGATCACGTTTTCAGAAAGCTGTAAATGAGAAAGAAATCTCATTTGAGAATATAACCAAACATATGACACAATTTCCCAGAAAACCAAACTTTGATATTGCATAGAACAATCACAGCTCATTCAATAACTTGCTTAAATATTCATTCCGACTGAACGTTCATGTATTTGATTGGAACTGATTGCGACGGACTTGAGTCGATACTTTGTAGAACCATCTTGCACAGGTATCACATTTAGAGAAAAAAAAAGCAAGTGTCCAAACTTCTCAGTGAGATTGGATGAAGAGCATCTGCATCCTGCTACAGACTGACAATTTGATTAAACCTTGCAACTTAGACCACTCTAACTAAGGAATATAGAGTAACCTAAAGCATTTTAATACAGCTCTGGTTGTACGTCTAATGTTTTCTGCCTTGATTCTCCTGGTTTTACCTCCATTTATCCTTAATATCAACCTTGACCAGCTTACTTTTGTCCCTGCTGAAGAAAAAGAACCTTCATCCACGTGTGTCCTCCCTATAGCATATGGGAAACATCCAGCAAGAGCTTGTCCCTCACTCATGTCATTATCAGATTATGGATTGAACAGTGCTCTGCAAGATGTTCAAAGCTTGGAATGTTGCTTCGTAATCCATAGCCCTGCATTTTGATTGCATTTTATGTAATGCAAGATATGAAAAGTAAATCAGCAAACCACTTGCAAGTGATTCAAACCATTTTTGATTCCAATAATACAGTCCTGAGAGATTGCTTGATGTTCTTGGGAAAGACGAACACTTTGAAAATGCAAGGCAGCAGCTGCAAGGCAAAGTGTCTTTTAGAATCTAAGATGGAGGACATTAATACTGAAATACACGGTTCAAATAATGTTTTCCTTGCTGCTTTGCCATTTACCAACAATCTTGTTTCAGCAAAAGTAAAGCACTAAGAAGTGAGTGGAAAACAACATAAGACGTCAGTACAAAAAGGGCATGTTTCAGGATATTTTCACTGTAAACATGGACCGTCAATGTCAGTATTCAGGGGAATAAAAAGAAGCTGCAATCACAAACTGTCTCTTCTGGTGGTCGTCTAAACATTTTACAAGCGAAGCAAAAGATTTGCCTGCAGGAATCCAAAGTGAATGCAGCACTGTTTCTGTCTGCCAGCCCTTTGGGTCATCTCTTGAACATTTTTAAGAGAGGCATACATTTAAAAAGGCACATCATGTCTCCTTTCAAGAAAAGTGAATGGTAACTGATGAGAGGAACTACTGCTGCTAATCTGAAAGCAAAATCACTTTAAAAAATTTTGTGAAACAGCATTTTGGCTAGTGTTCTGAAGTTGCAGCCACAATTATCTTGACAAGATTAGATCACTTCTAAAAGTAGCGCCACAAGAAAGTAGGGAAATCACAAGCATTCTTAGTTGACTTTAGCCCCAAACATCTCATTATTTATAATCTCTGAAGAGGAAAATGCTTTTTATGCTATACATGATGAAATGCCAAAATTCTGGAATATAGGAGAATATTCTTATTGAGAAGATTTAACCATTCTTAACTCCTAGTCAAAAAAAATGCTTCTTTTGTCAATTTTTAATGGAACAAAGTGATTTTCATAATCTGCCAGACCTGAAAAACACCTACGGTAAATCAAATTCCATACGTTTCCACTTGTTATAATAAATCTGGGTTCAAACATCAAAAGCATGCAGTACACATGGCCTGAGCGAATGGCAACCTTCATTCAAAACCCGTGATCTAATTGGCAGGGAAAATGCAAATCTATTCATCTTACAGCAGACAAATGTTATGGGGTTACAACAAACAGGACTAAACAAAAGCTATCCATGTTGCCCTAACAACTGAGTAATAATAGAGTCAAGCTCACTGAAGTGTTATGTGATCAGCAAAAGCCTCTCAGGCTATATTTAACATCAACTGAGAGTGGCACAGGTGAATTTGTAATGGCAGCCTTATAGCAGAGGCTGCTAATAAAACACATTATGCATATTGTCCTCTGGACAATAAGACAATTAAAGGAATATCAAAGCAAGAAGGAGAATGGGGTCAATCTTTCTTGATCGAGATTTCTTTTTAAACTCCACAATTCTTGAGCACATTTGCAAGTTGCAGAGCTTTAGAGTTCAGTTTGAAAATAAAATCTCTTCCCTCCCCCTACTTTCAGCAGAACTTCTAGCATTGGAAGAGTGAGAGCAATGCTTTCACTCGAGTTTAGCTTGTTTTATATTTATTAACACCTTATGCTTACAGCCTCATTTCTGACAGCATATCTGTCTGTGAATTAAAGAAGTAACACCTGTTTCTCTCAACAGGTCTACCCTGTAACTTACCCGTATGCCCTTCACCACTGTTATATTCTCGTTCTCGTCTGACTCGAATGAAACACGGCGGGTACTGTTGTTTGCTCCCATTGTCAGACCGCAGGGTGTCAGAAAAGTCGCTAATCTCGGCTACATATAACACCCAATGCAACCACCACACTTGTGTTTTTGTCCCGGTTGCCTACAGTCAAGTACAAATGTGGCCTAAACTACACGGCTTCAGAAAACTGCGTACTTCCTTAGCATGACGGGTTTTTTAACAACGTGCGACATTATTGGTCGAGCAAGTAACCCGACTGTGTATCAAGGATGCTCATTGGTTGTTGATTTGAAGTGGGCAGGGCGGTAGTGTGACAGACAGCAGTATTGTTCTTGACTTTTTCACTTGATGATATAAGATAGTCTCTTCTGTGATGTCTGTGATGTCATTCAATCATTTTTAAATATAGTCAAAACATTCACGTTTATTTATATTTTTTTAATTTTAATGTGTAAGAAATATTTTTACACGATGCTAGAATTAGTCTCTTGCAAAAAATAATGTAAGTATACGTGATGCGTACTCACGTAAAGCCTAACAACACAAAGTGTGACATTACTGTAAAGTTGAAGGAAAAGTATACTTGGTTTTCAGGACCATTGTGTTTCTCACCTCTCACCTTTCTCATTTTGTAACTAAATTGAAACACCAAATCTAATGAATTCCCTCCATTTGATGGAATACACCTGTGTCATAAGTGCAACCATGATTTTTCCCCTTTTTTGTTTTTAATGAAAAACATTATGCTTTGCTCTATTATTCGCTGTAACAGATATTTAACTGTCACTTTTTGTCAGAGAAAACATGTCATCACTTGCTTTTTGTTTATACTAATTCATAAGGTTATAAATATGTACCAAGCTTCATCAGGAACTAAAACTGTTATTAGGCAGTGTTTCTACATCATCCAACAAGTTGTGCACTAAAAATATACAGAAGAGTTATTCTCATCAAGTTTTTAATAAACTCTGACATATTAAGGCCAGCATTTTGAAATGGTCAATTCCAGTTTCAAACCAGTTCTGTAATGTTTTTTATTATTATATCACTACTAAAAATTTATTATTTATACTGTAACATCAGAGGAGGAAGGAAATTTCAAATTCAGCATCTCAAAATTTACAACTGAAGTCAAACACTGTTTTTTATTTTGTTTGTTATTTTACAAAAAAAATAAATATAAAAAGCTGTATATGGTTTTTGGTGCTGAAATTTGAACCTAGTCTTATTTGAAGATGAAGTGAACTTTGATTTTTGTCTTTTTGAGCTGAACCAAGGAAACATCAAAACATGCAGGTCACTGGTCCCTCATAACTGACGTGTGAAAACAATATTTTAGTTGTTTTCTTGATGCCACACACCTCCTTCACACCCCTGTGACTATTCCCCCTTTTCAATTTATTTTGCTTTTGTATTGTTGTCATTTTAGATTAATAAACAAAAAAGTAACAAAGAACTTATAAGCATGAAATAAACATAAAATAAGACTAGTTTTTATTGAGTTTAATGGATTTTGAACATTTAAGTATTCATTTAGAGACACCAGAAAAATGTAACATATTTGTAATAAAGTAATTAAAAAAAGTATACACGGAAATACTTCGCAGGTGATAAAACGACTAAGAGTAATCAAAATGAATCAATCATCCACACTGAAAAAGGCATTATTCATGATTTATATGAGAGTCTTTTGATTTTCAGCTTTTTCATATGTTTGTGTAAAACTACACTGACAGACTCTCATGCAGTCTCACAGAGCAGAAAACTGCAGGTGAAAGTTTGATGTGTCTCTTGGAGCTTAGAGCATGACAGCTCGTACGAATAAACCTGATATATTATACACATATCCCAGCGCATGTTTAATAAAACTCCTTTATACCTATTCTTGCATTTTTGTGGAGGCTTTTTGAACCACCAGTGTGTGTAGATCATGCTAAACAATATGAAAAAGGGGAAACCCATTTAAAAATTTAATACGCACGTGTATTGTGCAGTCAGTGATCTAATAAATCTTGTAGACAATAAACACTGACCAAAGGCATTTGTTTATAATGCAAAGCCATTCATCATTGGGGGTCGTTTTTATATATATAAGCAACTTTGAATGATATTGGTTTTGTAGTAAAGGAAGTTCAAACAACTTTTACACTGTGATGTCATTCCCCAAAGAAGACCCACTGCATTACTACGCTCTTGCTAATGTGGTGCCCTGAGGCTTGCTTTGAAACGCTTCAGGTTTTTCCTTCTTTTCTTTTTTTACACAGCAATGAGACTGAATGTTGGAGTGTGAAAAAGACTCTTTTCTCTACATCAGGTTTATCAGCGCAAGAAGGATTAACTTACCGTCGATAATGTTACTTTATTTTATTCATTTCCATCTCTTCAGTGGAGTCAGTTTTAATGCTCAACAGAAAGAAGCAGTTATTTTCCTGCATGCTATACATGTTTAAGATTTGCTTGAAATTTTACCTAGAGGTTAATTTAATTGATATCATTGTCCATCTTGTTTTTGATCATTGTAATGTTCCTTCCTGCAGATGATCTAATTATGAGATTTCAGTGTTGTTTCTCTCCAACAGGCACATTTTTTTATTTGAAATCTGCCTTGAAGACACCATAAGCTTATCTTAATTATTCTGCACATCTTAGCCAGCTCAAATATTCAACACACGAAACTGAAAATTTGAGAATATGAATTAGAAGAGAAAAAAAACATCCTGCTTAATTTTCACTGAATAAAAACTTAGCATCATAAAGTCAAAGGCCTCAAACAAGTTTTTACGACCTTGTTCATCTTTCAACACATGGCTTTTTCAGAGCAAGAAGTTGCTGTTTTACAGCAACTGACCTTGGAGGAAGTAGCCCAGTGGAATACTTGGACTGATGGGAGATAATTTGTCAGTATAAGGTGAGGTGATAGGAGCTTTGAAACCTAACTTGGACTTGGTAATGGGAGTGATTTCTTCTTTTTAAAGACAAACAATAGGTCCAGCATGACACAGCGATTGCTTTTTGGAGAGGTGGTTGAGAAACAAAGATCACCCGCAATGTTATCTCATCATTCCACCGGCACATCAATCAGGACTCAGGCTGCGGGAGATCGACCTCCTTTGCTCCAGAATCAATGCTCTCTTCCATTCTCATTGGTACAGCAGATATGGTGAGAGATACAGGGCACAGGAGGCCTGAAAAACCCAGTTCTATATGTTCTAAATGGTGTTGGCTATTAACTCACTGACCTTCACTGCCTGTCTCCTTTCTCCTTTGCACTTCCTGTCAGTCTCAGGAGGACCAGAGTGAAAATCTAACAATAAAGGATTTATTCTTTGTTTTTAGATACTAGAATATATCTATGATAGCACTAAAGGATAGTAAATTGCATAAAAAGTGGTACACTTTATTACGTCTTTTTGTTTCCTGTTTAATTTGAGAAAATAAGCAAGAAAGAACTATTTCTGTACATTTTCATTTCATTCATTCTTGCAGGTGTAAGAAGTCTAGTATTTGTCATATTTATCACTGCTGGATTCCATAGGTGACTTAAGACCCGGACACTCAGGGCCGATGTTTTAAATAGCATCATATGTTATGATAAATATATATACAAAATAAAAAAATAAAAAAATTACAAAAATGAAATGCTAAAACAAAAACACTCTCCACGGGTTTATCTGTACACCACTGTCAAACATTCAGGTTTTTTTTTTTCAACTTAAAAACAATGGGTTGTATTCTGTTCTCACAGTATGTGCTATACAGTGTTGAGAAAATAGCAGAAGTTAAAACACATTAAAACACATTTAAGAGCACATGAATGTTAAAATATATTTGGGTGAAGCAGAAATAAAATAAAACAAAATTAAATTTTTGTTTTATTTTTCCTAAGAAAATCTACTTACTGTATGTGTATTCTATTCATGGGTGAAAATTGGAGGGACAAAATTCTTCCATTTAAAAAGCAACAGAAGTGAAACGAAATTATGAGAAAACAATTCAATTGTTAAAGAACTTAAGAAAAAAGCAGCAGCAGCAACAACACACAGGTCAAATTCTATTAATAAAAAACAGCCGTAGAACAGCTAGGTCTGTATTCACATTTAGCCTACAGCAAGTAATTAATTTTATAACTTCCTTAAAAATTATATTGCTGGGTTTAAAAAGGTAACTACATGTTATGAGCTGGTTACACCATCAGTTCCACAGGCCATATGAGTCACAACGGCTAGTTTCCACTTTAAAAATACAACTCCCAGAACACCTTGCGTGACCGCACGCTCCCTTCTTCCTGTTTGAGTTCTGCAGCTGGAAAAAAATGGCAGCTGAAACAGGCAAATACAGGAGTGCTGTGAGCAAAAACAAAGACCCTTCTGGTCTTCTTATCTCTGTTATAAGGTAAGGTTAATTAACATTTTATTTTGCGAGGCTAACAGTGCAGTAAGGACGTGAGAAAAGCTTTTCGCTGTTTGTATTTGTAGTCAGATTACGAGATGACAGCTAGCTTTGGGAAGCTACATGGGAGGTAGCTGCATCCTTCCTGTGTTATCAAATATCAGATAGAAACAAACGCTCGTTTACTCTGGCTTTTTTTCATCACTTCATTTACAGAAGCACTTGAACTTCATCAACAATTACACTTGTTTTTATTTTGAAGAGGAAAGCTAAATAGTAACCGCGACGAGGTATTATTTATAGATAGCTAACCTATTATTGTCATCACAAGCCAAGGGAGAAAACAGGAGAAAACTAAAACAAATAATACAAACAGAACAAATCGCGTTGAAACCCCGGATTAACCAAATTTTTCTATATATTTTGTTGAGCTTATACATGATAAAACAAACACAATACTGCACAAGTGTTATACACGGTTTTGAAAAGTGTTCACAGACTGAGAAGTGTGGCGTGCATTTGTTTTAACCCCTTCCTGAATCAATAGAAGAGTTTTAACCACAATTTCCTGCACTACACAGAGCTACAAGTCTTTTGGGATAAGTCTACCAAGTTTGTACATGTAGAAACTAAAATATGTTTGTGATCTGATTTGTACAACTATTCAGCTTGAGCAACTATTGCTGTATTTTTGCCTGCAGCTCTCAATAAATGCTTATGTTATTGCCCAAATAGAACATAAAGTAATACATAAACAACAACAACCAAAAACACCCCTACAGCATGATTCTGCCACCACTGTGCTTCATCATTATTGTGGTTTGTTCAGACCAGGGTGATGTGCAGAGTTGTTTTCCTGCCAGTTATGGTGGTTTTTTTCATTTTGGCCAAAAAGTTCAGTTTTGGTCTGATCAGACTTTTACTTGGCCTTTGGCATTCTTTAACAATGGAGTAACATGTATTCGATGGTCTCATAAAAGTGTTTCTGTTTAGGTTTGTGTTTGCATTAATTTTCCCATACAGGTTCACCTCCAGTTACTAATGCAGTAACATTGGAATATATTTGGTTGAATTACATTTTTTTGTAGCTACCAGAATAAAGGGGGACACTTTACAATAATACACTACTTTGTGATGTCAAGGAGATGGAATGTCTGGAAAATAAACTGACGTTTTTGGCTGTAATATGAGAGTATGAAAAAGTTTAGTGGTTTGAATAGTTTTGCAAGGTACTGTATGTATTATGTCCTCAGTCGTGACATGGAGCATGTTTCCTGTGCCAAAACATTCAAATCTGTTCACTTATGAATCATTCAGTCAAGGTGCAAGTTGTGTCATATTGCCTTGCTTTGCTTCTTATTCAGGACTCTGTCCAGCAGCGATGATGTGCAGGACAGAGAGACAGAGAAGGGTCGTCTGGAAGAGGCCTTTGAAACCTGCGATAGAGATTTGGATAAACTGATTGTTCAGCATTACGCTGAACTCACCACTGCCATCCGGACCTACCAGAGCATCACAGAGCGCATCACCAGCTCCCGCAATAAGATAAAACAGGTACGAAGAAGAGAAACCCTGTTCACACCTGGCAGTAATGCCGGTCCTGGGTGATCTGGTCACATCCAGACACCCTTAACCACAGGTGTTAATGTAGATTTTATAAAGTTTTACCTGCATTAGTTGGACTGTCGGCATTACGTCGTTTCTCTTCAACGTAATGTTTCCTTTCACTCTGCTTGGAGGTGATTTGCTGCTGTAAAATATCCCTTCTTAATCTTAAAAGAATCTGAACTCTACGGATGAGTGTTTTATTTTGTTTTTTAGCCAGTAAATGAGTGAAATAAAGATCTGTACAGCGGCTGTCAGTGAACCGCCGGGTGTTTTGCTGAAGTGTGAGTCTGTGAGTTGAAATCCTCCTTGTATTTGTGTTTACAGTAACTTTAGATTTCCTTGTTTCAGATGTACATCTGGCACACTGAGAAGCACACCATGGGCTTAGGGAAGCCAAATAACTCTACAAATATACAGCTGATGCAAATTTCAACATCCATTTGTTCTTTTGCTACAGTAGTTCTAATGTGGTTGTGTTGAATGAGATCTGAGCATTCAGGTGAAGCTGTTGGGCTATTCTGCTTTTATATGATTCAGCCCAAACGCCTGCTATCACCAGCTGTGAACAGCTCCAGATGTCCAAAAACAAGCCTGAGTCAATCAGAGGAGATGAAACAAATTCTTTACTAATTCCCTGTTAATTCAGGCATTTCACGAACTCCAAGGCAACAACTAAAGAATCTGTGTTAAAAATTCAGAACCGTTTTTCATTTCATTCTGTTGCCTTTGAGCCATTCTTATGTTGAAGTGCTGTTCCCAAGCAGAACTTGGTTTTAATTGAGCTCAGATGCGCATTCTAAACTTTGATCTGATGAGCTGAATCCCTTTCTTCTGTAGTAATTTAAATCTTACAGCTGAAATGAGTCTGAAATTGTAATTACAGTTTTTGTCATTCAGAACAAGGACGTTCCCTGTTTAAATTAAAACCAAATGTGGCTGTGGATGCTGCAACTCTTTTTCAAGTCACTTAACGTTTGCATGAAAGCACCAGATCCCCTGAAAATAGCTTTAAAACTTGACATACAGTAGATTATTCTTACCTAATGTGTTTTCGTCTTGTGTTGTGCAGGTGAAGGAGAACCTGCTGTCTTGCAAAATGCTTCTCCACTGTAAGAGAGATGAACTGAGGAAGCTGTGGATAGAAGGCATTGAACACAAGCACGTTCTCCAGCTGCTGGATGAAATTGAAAGCATCAAGCAGGTTCCTCAGCGCCTTGAGACCTATATGGCGAGCAAGCACTACCTTCACGCCACTGACATGTTGGTGAGTAAAGTGTGGAGAAAGTGGAAACTTTTTCTCGTTTTCAGTGTGCTTTAGTTTTGCCCAATGACACGCGGGGCAGTGCTGATGGGGGTTGCCTTTCAGAATCCTCCAACATGCACATAAACACAAGTGTTTACAAACTGCTGCTACCAAAGATTGAGTCCCTTGCTCCTTTCACCGCTTTAAAGAAACCGTTTCTAGCCTTGAATTGTCCAGCAGGCGCAACCCGCGTCATCTAAGTGCTGTGAGGCCACCGCGGCCGCGTGCGTCCGTGTGCGCCGCAGCACATTTGATGTGTTTCGCAGTATCCTCAGCAGGGTGGGTGAAGGCTGGCATTGACAACTAAACGACCGGGCTCTGTGATCTGTCTGTCGCTTTCCTCTTTCCTCTTTCCTCTCTCCCGTCCAATGTCACTCCCACACATCTTTCTCCTCCGGAACCTGCTAATAATTAGTTTGCTAGAATGGGGGTTATCTGAGGAGGAGGGAAAAAAAACAAAAAAGAGAAACGGTGGCGCAACCACAAGACCGTGAAAAATCCTCTTTTGTGTGGGTGGAAGGAAATGGAACGCCATTCAACCTGCGCTCAGTCAGTACAGTGCGTTTTAGGAGGTTGTAAAAAGTTCAAAGTCAGTTGGATGCATTACCTTTGTCATGCAAACTTTAAATGTGCTTCACTTTGAAGCAGGCAGCCATTTTACTGCCATCGAGAAAGTGCTCTTAAGCCCTTTAAATAAAACTTTGTTTTTATATTTGAATATCTTCTTAGTGGCAGTGCTGCTGCTTTTCCCCCTCTGTTGGCATTTGTATTTGGTATATGTGGTCCAGATTAAATCAGTTCAATTCAGTCAAGCCCATCATTTATGGGTTAAAAGTCATGAACACAATCCAGTCTAAGCTAAATTATAGCACCATGCAATATGATTAAAAAATTTGAATCTATTTTGGAGAAATGGCTAATCAGAAACTCACTGAGTCAGGGTTAATTTCAACAGGAGATACAAACAAAGAGTAGATAAAGATAACGACAGGAATTTCTCTGTCAATGATCAGAAAAGAGATGCAGCTTTGAACAAAAACACTGAGTCAGAGGTAGTTTCTAAAACAGAGGTAGTTTCTAAAAGGGTTGTAAAGATGATCAATGTTTTGATAAGTTTTTTTTTTTAAAAACCTATTGGCTTCAAAATTAATCAACTGACTTTTTTTGCCCAAATTTTCACGCTACTTTGGCACCAGTAATCTTACATAATTTCTTTCTTTTTTTCCAAACTGATTAGTTTTAACAAATTGTTGCAGAAATTCGATCCTACTTCTTCAAGTTTTTGTTAATTTTACATGTACTTACTCTTCTTTTTGCACTGCAGCAGAGTATGGCCAGGTACGAACATCCCAGCCTTCTTTTTGGCTCAGTCTCACTAACATTGTGTGGATGCATTTTTATTTTACTTTTTTTAAACCAGGCTTATCTCTTCAATTAAAATTCAAACTGAGCACTCTTTGTACTCTGCAATGGCGGCATTACATCCCAGGGGTTCGGTTTATAAAAACCGACCTTCTCTTTTCGTGCCCTTGTTCCTGTTGTATCGCTAAATCCAGGTGTGCTCAGGTGAAACCCCGCTTGGAGTGGAGAAGCCAGTGATAAACCTTCTCTCCTCCTTTGCAAATTCACAAGAGGGTTCAGATTTCTCATTATGCTGACAGGCCTCTTCCCTAATGATGTTAACCAGTCTTCCACACACACATACACACGCACACAATCACACACTTATAATTAGACGGAGACACATCTGAGAAGTGTGTACCGTACACACACACAGAGATCACATGTAAAGTCTTTCTGGCGTAGGGAGTTATTATATTTTGCTAAAGGAGGCTGATCATGAAGCACATTAGTGCATCCACTTGCTAGTCTGAGTCTCATTTGCATCAGCACAAACTTGACCTATGCCCCCTGCCCACCATATTCTCCCACCCCCCTTCCCTACATCTGTCTGTGCTAACGGTTCCCTCCTGGCCTGTCCTGACCTTGCAGATATACTTTTTGTTGCTGTATCATCTTCTCTTTTTTTTGATACACACAGCTCCTCACTAACACGCAGTTACAAAAAGATTAATTGCCATGAAAATCGAGAAATGTCACAATTGAATTTTTGTGGCGTGAAAGAGAAATCCATTTTGATGTTTTTAATAAGAAACTGAACAGACTCAGAGCAAAGTTTAATGTGAGGTAATTCTATTCTTTGCAAAGAGTTTATGACGGACAGCAAAGAACAACACACCTCTTGACTTCCTTGCAGGTGACGGCCGTGGAGTCCCTGGAAGGCCCCTTGTTTCAGGTTGAGGGGCTCGGAGATCTTCGGCTGGAGCTCAAAAACAAGAAGCTCAACATCCACTTGGTGCTCATCGACGAGCTGCACCGTCACCTCTACATCAAGTCCACCAGTCGCCTCGGACACAAGAACAAGGACAAAAACGCCTCTCGCCTTCCGGGGTAAAAGGGGGATTTCAGTCGCTCTTGACAAATCATTTCTTAATTTAAAATGATTTGCAGGTGAACACTATGGAGGACTTTGGGAGGAGTAGGGGGGGCAGTTTTGCCATTCAGTGTGTATCATTGTAAGCAATTTCCTTGTCATGGCAACTGACTGAAAGTTTCCAATTATTTTCTGACTGAACCAAAAACATTACTGTCATAAACAGTTAAGCCTTTTATACATGTCGGTACTGTGCATCAAAAGCAACAAAGGAGTCAGATGACAAGCATAAGGTTTGTTTGATGCTGGGGTGCAAACACCAGCTATTTTCTACTTAAATATAATTGTAAAACATGTAATTTCTGGCAGAGTTGGTGTTGATCTTTGTTTATTTAAGAAACAGACCATGCACATGTTATTTCACATGTTTTCCTTGATACCGACAGCAAGAGAAGTCATCCTCCTCGTGTCTCTGACAGGGATTGTCTAAATGACTGCCACTATGAGGTTAACTGTGACCTGACGGCCAGTTTCTAACTTTCGTTATGCCGCCGTCTAACCTATTAGCAATAATGCGCCCCCGCAGGCTTTGAACACACATTTGTTGCTTTCATTTTCCATGGAAAGCATTCATTTAAAGTGCTGTTTGCACTTTTACATGTGTGTATCCGTGGGGGTGCTGTAATTACAGTGGCTGTGGGTTGGTGAAGCACAATGATTTATTAATAAGGGTCAGCTAGTGACAGGTTCTGGCCCTTCTGTATTGGGTTGCCTCTAACAACACACCAGCCTCCATGCAGCCCACTCACTTAACAGGCACACGGTGTTTATGCCGCCTAACTTAACGGACCTGGATTTGCTTCCCACCTCAGGGTTGATAAATGGCTCATTGGAAAGCAGCACCATCCTTACCAAACAGAGATGCAAGGTGTTTTCTTCGAGCTGGAGATTGTTTTTATTTACACAAGTTCAGGTTCTGTTGAGTTTTTTTTTTTTTTTTTCACAAAAAGGCAATTTTACAACAAATGTCATGTAAAGTCTATGCAAAGGACAACAGATCCCATCAGTATTCAAATGAAATCAAAGTCAGTCCTAAATCAGACGATACAGTTGGTAATATAATGCCAGTTATTACAAGGTTATCAGTCTAAAGAGGTCAGTGTTATTATAGCTAGCCGTTCACTTTGCAGCAATTCCTCATTCACAGAAGGCATTTTGTGACTGAAAAGGAAGCCTTCATGTTTAGCAGGAAGAAAATGCCAGCAGAAGTGAACCTGATATGAATGGTCATCTGCTGTGTCTGGTTCGGGGGTCAAGAGAGCGGATCAGCGACACGGTAAAGGAAAGAAAACGGCACCAGCACTTGACCTGATTTAGTTTTTACAGGAAAGACAAACAAAGAATACCAAAAGTTATTGGCAGTGTTAATGGAGTTAATGACTCCATTGGACAGGGATATTACAGGAGTACATTTTAGGGAATGAAGAACAGACAAAAGTTATCAGCAGAAATTATTGCAAAAATACATAAATAGAGAATAGTTAGAGAAAATTGAGATGGTAAAAAACGTCAGTATGAGCTCCAACAGCCTTAGTCTAGGGCGTCTTTTATGTAGTTGAATTCCCTGATAAAATGCGTAACAAAGAGCAAAAATATTTAATAAATGATGATTCACTTCACTGTTTTTGTCTCCTCTCAGGTCCTTGACTAAAGATGTATCTCCGATGCCTGTTTTGGAAGTGAGCAGCTTGTCAACTCCACGCAAGCTTCTGGACTCTTCACAGTTCAGCACACCTGGATCCAGCAGTGGTATATATATATTTACACACACACACACATATATATATATATATATATATATATATATATATATATATACTGTATATATATATATATATATATATATATATATATATATATATATATATACACAGTCCAGTCACATTAATGTGACCACCACGTACTTTCCACTTCAGAGTTAAATAACCAATCACAGAAGGCAGGTGGCAGCACAGTGCAGTTGAGCGTATATAAAGGGTGTGTGTGGGCTTCGGAAAACATTTCAATCGTTGGCGTAATGCAGAAACGAAGCGATTTATCCGACGTCCAAAAGGGCATGATCATTGGCTTTCGGGCCAAGGGTGGAAGCATTTCCGAAACGGCTGAGTTTGTGAACTGTTCGCGTGCCGCCGTGGTAAAAGTGTACCGTGCATGGCAAAATGGGACTGTCCAAAATCAACGACGTGGCAAATGTGGTGCACCACGGGCCATAGATGACAGAGGCGAACGACGGTTGCGGAGATGCGTTCGGGCAGATAGACGGGCTACCGTTGAGCAACTGACCACTAAAATGAACCAAGGGGCTACCACAAGTGTCTCCCAAACCACTATTCAGCGAACATTGCTGCGTCTGGGCCTCCGAAGCGGACGCCTGGTTCGTGCACCTATGCTGACTGGTGTTCATCGACGACGAAGGCTAGAATTTGCACGCCAGTACAGCAGCTGGACGTCCACTGAGTGGCGACAGGTAGCGTTTTCAGATGAATCGCGTTTTATGCTCCATCGGACAGATGGACGTTGGCGTATAAGGCGTGAAACCTCTGAAAGGAACCACCCTGCAACCATTGCAGGAACGGTCCAAGCTGGAGGCGGGAGCATTATGGTCTGGGGAATGTTTTCCTGGCATTCTCTGGGTTCACTGATTATTGTGGAAGGCACGATGGATCAATACAAGTACGCATCTGTCCTTGCGGACCATGTCCACCCCTACATGCGCATTGTTTTTCCTCAGGATGATGGCATCTTCCAGCAGGACAATGCGAGGTGCCATACAGCTGCCAGTGTACGTGCGTGGTTCGAAGAGCACCAGGATGAGTTTACCGTCCTCCCCTGGCCAGCAAACTCACCTGACTTAAACCCAATCGAGCATCTGTGGGACCATCTCGATCGAGTTGTTCGCGCCATGGATCCTCAACCGCGTAATCTAGCGCAGCTGGCCACGGCATTAGAGTCGGCATGGCTCAACATCCCAGAGAAGACCTTCAGGGACCTAAGTGACTCTCTTCCTGCACGTCTCGTAGCAGTTCGCTCTGCGAAAGGTGGTTATTCTGGCTTTTGACAGATGGTCACATTAATGTGACTGGACTGTGTATATATATATATATGTTTTAGAGTGTGCTAGACTGATGTAGTGAATGAGAAGGATAAAAATGTCAACAGAGTAGTTGAGGTGAAGCTACAAATCAACCATGTCTATGTTTAGTCCATTCACATCAGGGAAAAACTATGAAGACATAAATGAACATAATTTAAAAACCAGTTGGAGATGGATTTTCTCTTTTTTTTTGTTCCACTTAACAAAAAGATACTAACATCTCCCTAGATTAGATTCATTTGCATGTCATTAATAAGCGTGTGAAAATCGAATAGGACAAAACCCTTCTTGAATGTCAGGAAATAGGCGCACAAAGTTTGCACACAGGCAAACACCCACATTCCCCTTGCAGCACATGTCACAACATCTTCAGCTATCATCATAATATACATCTCTTTTCTAACAATATAATCATCACCCGTCTGCATCTCACCCCCCCCCCCACGTGTACCATTAGTCACCCAGTGTCTCTGCGTTCACAGCAGGGGAGCGCCATCTATTAAGCTCAAACTGGTAGAAGCTGAGAATACAGAACCCTCACTGTGTTCAGAAATGTATGAGGTCTCTCTCAGTGGTAGGGGCGTAGAGTCGGCACTACATTTCTTCCAGGCAGAGCAAGGAGGAACACAAACAAGAAGATAATGAAAAAAGTTAATCCAGCAATAACTTGACATTCCCTGGGTGAGGTTTTTTTTTTTTTTTATATTAAGGCTGGTACTTTTTTTTTCTTCTTTTTTCCCACCACCCACTCTTGGCATTCGAAGTTAACGACTCATCGGTTTTAGCTCAGTGGATACCGAGCAGGTTTCTGTGCAGGATTAAGCATTCCCATGCATTTATATTATATATATATATATATGTATATATAAAGTTGTGCGGTTTTCTCTTTCTGTGTTTTTCTTAAAGCTTCTTGCTTTTCCATCTTTTACTCCACCTCCCATGCTGTCCTCTCCTCTCATTTGTATGCACTCCCATGTCATGCCCTCAAATGAGTAAACACACAAATGTATGAATTGCTTCTAATGCTTGATACATATCTGCTCACTTCTCTCACACCGTGGACTAAAAAAGTAAAAGCTCAACCACAATTTTTCCCCTCATATTACACCAGCCTGAACTCTTGACAATTAGCCACCACCAGGTGGTAAGTGCCTATATACCGCCATGTTAACAACCGCAGTCACGACATAGCAACTGGCTTCCATCAGAGGCCTGGCTTTCCATTTTGTCTAATAGCATTAGAGCACCTCATTTGTAGATAGTAATTGTCATAATTATTACACAAGCTGCAGTTGGAATGGGTGAAAAGAGGAAATACACCCAAAGTCCATTAACTTGCTATAAACATTAACTCTCCTAACATGCTTTGATGGGGAATTGGGAGGCCCCATCTAATGGAAATTAGAGCATCACTCGATACTGCCATTCTCAATTTAGCTGCTAATGTGGCTAACTCAGCTGCTGAGAGTGTGGGGGTGGTGTTTGGGGGACAGGTTCAGGTGTGTGTGTGCTTAAAAGATGGAACTAGAGGATTTAAATCTGAAAATAATATGTTTGTGTTTGGTCTGTTACAAAACAAGAAGAATATACTGGTGGAAATGCATCAATGGTAATTGTAATTGTACCCATTTTATTAATTTTAGTGCGTGAGCTGCAGCAGGACAGTCGTGATCCGAGTCAAGCGGACCTTTCTGAGGTGGATCCAGAGGAAAACAGCGCTGAGTTTATGGGAATACTCATCAAGGTACATGGACATTTAAAAAAACCCATAATATCAGGATTAGACTTCTGTTAAGATTCAATTAAGATAAGTCTGCAGTAAAAATTGCAAAATACAAGTACAAACATATTTGTAGCTCTTCATTTAATAATAGTGCAACCTCAAATTTGAATCTAATTTAGTGGGAATCTAGTTAGCACTTAGAGCGCTTTACTTTGATACTCCTGAATGAAGTGCAGTGGAAGCAAATGCCATTAGATGCCCCCTATATAGAAAGTCAACCGGTGTGTAGATTGTTTTTCTCTAGATTTTGTGACAGCAGTGGCCTTTATTTACAGTTGGTAGAAGACAATTTCAAGGATAAAGCTAGTCACATTGGCAATTTCCTGCTACAGTTATTGGGAACTCATCTATTTTACTACGTGCAAAGCATAATTGATCATAACATTGGACATTAGCTTGAACACGAATTCCCCACAGTGAAATGTGGCATTGCTTATATTGATATAGGGAAGCTCTAACACATTTTTGTATTTTTCGAGTAGGTAGCTTGCAATGGGAAGTTGCTTAGGAGCATATGAATAAAAGGAACAGAATACAAGTTTACATCATGATTTTTTTATGTTTTTTGAAACATTTTGAAAAGCATGTATAATTTCAACATACTTTGCTAGTAGTTAGTTCTGACTCAATTTTGCTTTAACGGAAGTCTTGGTCATCTTCTGCAGGCCCTTGCAAAACTGAAGAAACTTCCCGATACCACTAAAGCCATAATGGAGCGACTGGAGCCCGAGCTGAAACAGATCGTCAAGAGATCCACCACTCAGATAGCGGATCACGCTTACCAGAGAGGAGAAAACCTGGCGCAGGAGAGCCAGCCGAGGTACGGTAAAAGTCAAAGGGCACCATGCTTAAAAATAAGAAGGTTCAGTTGATAAATGAAAGGTTAAAAAAAAGATGCAAGCAGATTTGTTAAAACAGTATCAATATTTTCTTCTTAAGATTTAAATTTGGATTTGAGAAATCCATTATTAAACAGCGTTGGTGTTATCCTTGAAAAAATATCTTAATAAAGCTGCCACTTGTATCCCCAGCAGGATTGTGTCTGTATAAGACTTTTATTAAGCTGCCTGTTTGCTTATTCTTCTGAAACCATAGTATTCCCATTAGGATTCCTTACCCAGTGTTATTAAATAAAAAGACGGCGACTCCGTCCATTGATTGGAGGAGTCGAGGGTTGTCTTTCTCCCTGCAGGTTCTTAGTTAAACACTGGAGTTGATTATCGCATCAATATCAATATCCTGACTGCCATGGGTCTTTTAGATATATTTACAGCAGGCTGCAAAGGCAGACGCAAACATTTCTTTTTTGCATTTAATCCCACAGTTCTCATAGTCAGGCAGTCAACCAGGTGTGAAACAGAGCGAAACCAAATGCTGGAGACACAGCCGGCCTCGGACCATGAAAACAAACACCGCGCTGCTTTAAACAAAGACACGTCATGGTTAAACACACCCATACACACAAACCGCCAGTTGTATACCTGCCTGGTAGGACCGCTGCATTTTAAAAGCGGTCACGTTAGCCGCTGCAGCCATATGTACACGACATGCAGTCCTAAGAAGCACAGGTCTCAGCCCACTGATCCCGAAACATTTAAGAGAAACGTCTTGTTTTCTGTCAGGGATGTTCTCTCCAGCCCTGTTTGCTTTGTTTCTCCTGCTGCCGGTCGAATCTCATCTGACCTCGCTGTAATAGACCGCCGTGTAGCTCGAATTAGGTCCGACGCTCCGCAGATCGTTTCTGAATTTGCTTTCATGTGTACATCTGTGAGTACTTAGCACTTTGGAGTTTGCTGTGCGTTTGTATTTGGATGCGTATATTGCCAGTTCTCTCTATGTTCACTTCAATTTAAAGTCAATGCTTGTTGCTATGGAAACTCCACCTGATGCAGCACTTGTCGGGAACAATGGTCTTGAATATTGCACGCTATATTTTATAGCACTGCAGATCAGCAGGCAACACTTAAACTCCTCGTAGCTTAAACAGCAGTGTGTAACTTCCTTTTGTTCTTCTCATTCAACGTCTCAGGAAGCAAGCACCTGTCTTTATATCACAAATATTGTAGGTAGTGTCTTTCACAAAGACAGTAGTTTCCTAGCATGCAACACTGGAATGCAAAGCCTTACAAGAGTATTCATAGTTTAATATTACTGCCTCAAATGCATGCATTTTAAAATATAAAACAGTGCAGTGTAGATCATGGTAGTCAGGAAAATTGGTTTCACGAGAAGTTTATCTTAGAATTTCTGTGCAATGTATTTTGCCGACGTTTCACTGCAATCACGGTTTTTGGGAGTATGTGGTTTTTGCACATCCGCCGACTGAAACGTCAGTTTTGAAACTCCTCTCCAATCTCAACGGGGCAGCGATTAGTGAACAAGAAACAGGTAGTTGATTCTCAACAGGCTGCAGCTTTGGAGGAAGACTGGTGAAACACAGGAGGTTAGGCTGGGAAATGACACCAACTGAGTTCACAGGAGCCGGGGAAACGAAATGGTGCACAAAAGATCAACTCAGAAATAGAGACTGAACACCAAGCAAAAGAGTGACTAGAAAAAGGAACCCCAAAAGTTACAAAAAAAGAAATAAAACCCATAGTGTTTAGATTTATGTGGCAAAAAAAGGCATTGTTTTGGCTTGAAGCCTGAAAGTTTCTTCTTGTAATGTGACAAAACGTATCAAAAGGTTTCAAGGGTGTGGGTATTTTGGTATTTTGAAGTCTTCATTGTCATAGTGTTTGCTTTATTTTTTACTTTTGGGGAAACATTTCAGATGAAACCCTTTACAGGGTGAGTTGTATAAAGAAATGGTTGATGCAGGAAAGAAGATGGAGACCCATTTTGTCTGACTGGAACGTACCTGAATAATCCCTTTCCATTATATGAGGGTCCAATGAGTGACCACAAAATGAAAGTCTGGACAAGCACATTGCACAGGAGTCGTCGTTTTCCTTCTTCTCCACCTGTTAAGCAGAGAAGTCTGTAAATCTTTCTGCGAATAATATCCGTGTTTGCTTGACGGCGTCACGACCCGGCACACTTAATATTTCACAAGCATTCACTCAGCACGTCGGAACCCTATTTACAGTAATTTAATGATCTTTGACTGACGCTCAGTCTAATGATAATCTAATTTTTATGCCGCTGTTGTTCTTCCAAAATGAGTCACGCAGTTTCATGCTGCTGGCCAGTTAGTCAGAGACTCTGTGCTGTTTCTCTCGGCTGTTCATGAGCGACTGGTGTCAGCTTCGATCCTGAGAGGAAATGAGACGAGAGGTCTCAAGGAACAGACGATATGGATTAGGATGGCCTCCACTGGGAGATAATGAGGAAGACTCGGTTGTCTACACTTCGCTCTCTGTCTATAGATGAGTGAGTGAGCCGAATGTGGAAGGCACGGTAACATATTAGAAAACGGTTTCAAGGTCAAAACCATAAGTTATGCACTTATGTCTTTACTTCTCATGTGCGTAGTCAGAAAATATTTCACTTTTTAAAAGTTGATCTATGCTTCCCTGCAAATACTTTCCTATTAATTGTGTCTTGGAAAAAAATACTCATCGTCCTTGATGCTTTGAACGTTTTGCAATGTTTTAAATGTTTGTCACCAGCTTTTATTAATTTCCTCTAAAGTAGAAAATAAAATCATGTATATTACTTCTCCCACTTCACTAATATGTAATGACTAGTAAATCTGACGACCATTAGTTGTCCATTTCACAGCTTAGTCTAGCCTTTTTACAATTGAAAAATATAGTGTCAAGAAGAAAATTATTGTCAAAAGCCTAAAAATGCAGCTGTCACATGTGAAACAATGTTTTTTTTTTCCTGTCAGGTTGAATCAAAACTTTTTTTGGCCAATGTGCCAAACGGTATGTGTTGTGGAAAACTAATACCGAACGGCACCAGGAATACAAAATCCCCAGGGGAAATCATGGTGGTTTCAGCATCTCACTGTGTTGATGATTTTCTTCAGCATGAAAGCAGCTGGAGTTGAAGGAAATAAGCATGGAACTGTTTACTGGGTAGTCCTGGAAGGAAACCTGTGAGAAGCAGCAAAACATTGAGACTGAGGTGAAGGTTCAACTTTTAGCACAACAGCCACCCTAAGAATTGATTCTGGTGCGGCTTAATATAAGGTCAGACCTAAATCAAAGTAAGAATCTTTGGAAAAACTTTACATATATATTACATATTTTTGCAAGGCTCTATGTAAAGGTATTTTTGTAAGGCTTTGGGCATAAATTTACCATCTCAGGGATCAGTTTACACTGTTATCCCCTAAGCCCCTGCATCTTCTTTTGTCTCCTTGGCTGTACTTCTGAATAATGATGCCGGTCTTTGTTTTTGCATTATTGATGCACTTTAGTATCCTCCTCCTCAGAAAAAGGTGGCCCGAAGGAAGGCAACAAAGTTCTGTAATGCGGGGAACTACTTCAGACGGCGGCATCCGAGGTTTAATTTATGAGAAAATGTCCGTGAGACGGTCCAGCAGATAGCAGCCCGGTGTAAGACTTAAGCGGGGACAAAGCACGCTCTGAGCTATAGCCAAGTGGCAAGGAAAGTGTAGAGAAATAACTTTGCTAACTGTGGTTTACAAGACCCGCACATCCCAATGGATTACTTTGTTGAAAGGTGCCAGGATACAAGAGCTAAAATCCCATGAGACATTCCAGCAGTAACTAACTAAAAGGGAGCAATAAAGGGCTGTTGTGGGAGATCTAGCGTTATATAAATGCATTAAATTCTCATTGATGACACACCCGATTTATTCCGTTTTTACTGTGGTAATTAATATGCTGACAGAAATTTAGTACCAAACATTTGATATCCATTCTGCCAGGTAGAGAAAAAATTAATTAAAATGGTAAAAAATTGCAACAAAAAATGTGGCATAGACTGTGTCATTATTTCATTATCAACTATAATCCCCTCCCTCCTCTTTACAATAAAGTAGTTACTCGTCATCATCCGTCTCATCTAATATAACCTCTGTTCCCTCTTTACTTCAAAAGCTCCGTCCTTGTGCCAGAAGGAGGTGCAGCAGAGTCTGTATGAAAGCATTAGGGCAGATGAAGCAACTGTGAGCTTTCAGTGCTAAGTAGGGCACTCAGATGTAGTAGAAGGTCAGTTTGGTTTTGGATGCGCTCTCTCTACTTCAAGCAGAGCCATTTAGAGCTAATGAGAGTGGCTTTTCATTTGGATCCTTCTAGGGGCATCCAGGTGCTGCGTTATTAACGTGGGGGAAAAAATGCTGAAGTCTCTGCTCAAGAGAGTTGGTAATTAAAACTGAACCGTGAAACACTTCATCTCGGTTTGCGTAACCTGTGTTTTAATTTCTAAATTCGTAGGAGAAAAACAGTTTGGGGAGCATGTCTATGTATTGTTGTTTACTATAATGTCATTTTGTCTTTGAGTATTTCTTTAAGTGCTCTCTTGCCTGCTTCTCTTCACGTTGCCCCGCTCACGCTTTTGTTCTTCTCTCTCTGGCTCCCTCTGCAGGCTGCTGTTGGAACTGCTGGAGCTTCTGTTTGACAAGTTCAAGGCAGTTGCCCAGGCTCACAGTGTGGTGCTGGCCCACATGCAGCAGATTGCTGCACACGCTCCAGGTGTGACCAATGAGGAGGAGATCAAGCTCTATGAGCAGGCTGATGTGTCTGCCAAGATCCAGGCGGTGCTGCAGGTTAGTTTTCTGCCACAGTCAAAGAAAAAACATGGAACAAATATAGTTATATGTGCCGGTTCAAATTAAAGTGTTCAAAGGTTGAATATAGTTTGCAGTGATTTGTACTTGCATTAATATTATATTAAATATGGAACTGATGATTCATCACAGTAGTTACCTATGGGATTGAAGTTGTACCTGTTACCTCCAGTTGCCATGGTATTCACCTTGTCTAAAAGCAACATAAAATGAAATTTAATTAAAATCTATTTGATACTACAGCATAAATTAAATATTACATTTTAGTCATTGTCTGTCATGAACCTGAAAATTACGTAAATATAAAGTGGTAGTAGCACCACCAGTTACATTACCATTACATATTTATGCAGTGTTGGTATAATTTCATAAAGGCTACACTCACCCCTATGAGTGTAGAGATATTCTGGGCTTTTATATTTGCGCAAAGATATATTTTGTCACATTGCCACACCATGATGCTGCCACCACCATGCTTCACTATTACAATGGTA
The DNA here is from genome assembly GCA_033032245.1 of Poecilia picta. NCBI lineage: Eukaryota > Metazoa > Chordata > Actinopteri > Cyprinodontiformes > Poeciliidae > Poecilia > Poecilia picta. The sequence continues at coordinate 8,877,074 of CM065375.1, read as the reverse complement.
CATTCAGGTTGATGTTTTTTTTACATGTTGGCCAAAAATTGTCATTCCTTTGTTTTTTCCCCCAGTCCTGCCTCCAAAGCTACCGGCAACCTGCAAATGTAAATTCTTATGGGTTTTCATTCAATCTCCAGTTTGATGTCTTTTGTCTAAAGGATGTGGGAGATGCTGCAGCACCCTTGCTATTTTATTATTATTATTATCTCTTTTGAAGTTTTTATGAGTAATACTCAGCATGACTTGCCAAAAATAAGTTTCTTCTTTTTAATAGTTTTTCCTACTTGGTTTATAGAACGATAAACCTCAGTAAGTTTAAATTGCCTCCATAACTCTTCACAGTTTTGTATAAAGCTGCTCACCAGATATTATTGCTAATGTCTTGGTTCTACGTTGACACACCACACACCTGAATGATCCCACCCAACAGCTTTCCAACATAGTCCATACATAATTTTTCAATATGAGCCCACACCTGCTAATGATTAGCTAATTGAGTGAATTAGATTGGCAACACCTGGCTTCGGCTTAGCCCCCTATTTTCTATGGCGGCTGTGAAAGTGTAATTACTTTTTCACCCACTGCTTCTGCTTTTTGGCTTAGTTCTTGGACTAATAGTCACATTGTGTTTTTTTTTACCTTTGCAAGAAATCAGTAAGAATTGGTTAACTTAAAAAAAAAAAGAGTTCTCTCATAAAATCTTGAAACCTAAAGAGGAACTGCTTATTTTTTCACGTGGTTGGGAAAATAAAGAAGGCTTGATTGCCTGGATTAATTTTAGGCTCTTTAATTGGCATGTATTTATGCTTGGTTGTTGATCCCCCTGCTCCTGTTTGATTGGTTGAGGGAGACGAACAGCTGTTGAAATGACCCTGCAGTGACTCTCAGTGGAAAATCGGCGACAGTTGTTGCTCTCAGACTGATTGGTGTGTGTATGTGTGAGTTTGTTCCTTTTGTGTGTTAATATCTCAAAATATGGCGCTTCATGTGGAGCTTCTTCACGGACAGTTATTAAATTGTCATTTGCAGCAATTATCTGGCAGTTTTCTACAAATGTACTAGAAAAAAAATTTCGTAGTTAAGTACTATTTCATGCATTCACTCACATATGCATCATATCAGCACAGAGCATAGAAAAGCCTCTGTTTTATGTACGTTCTGTGAGTGAGATTCAGGCAAAAATGAGCTTTTCTATTGTGGAAGACTTGGACGTGTTGGCTGCTGCCATGGTAATTGATAGCCCAGTGTTTCTTTCTATCGATCACGTAAAAGCAAAAATAAATAAAACGATGGAATGCTTTCTGCCGAGTGAAATTGAAAGCCCTTTCATGTCTAACTCCCACAATGAGACTGTGCCTCCAATAGGTTGAGCTTTTTCCAGCTGGCATGCATAAACACACAAAATGAAGAGTGTTTCGGGGTATTTGTGTGTGTATTTTGAGGGTTGTAGCGGTGCATAGGCACGCAGTGTAATTGCTCTGCTGTATGAGTACAGTTTTAGATGGCAGGAAGCCATTCCTCAGTATTTGACCACAGCCAGCACACAATTGCCGGTGGCTCCAATCTCTCTTGGCTCTCTCATGTGAGATAATAGAATCTCTTGATTAGAATACTCATTATGTGAAATGAGGTTTTCTTACTCAGTCACTTGTGTTATTATTTTCTGACTGATAATATCAATAAGAAGGACCCACATCTCTCCATTTGTTTTTCTTTCTTTTCTCTCACTCTGCATTCCCCTTGCTCTTTGCTTCCTCAGCATAATTCCTGCTGCTTCTGTATCGCAGTCTCTATTTCCCAATACCTTCTGCATTTCCCTCTTGGTCCTTGTAATTTCCTCCTTAATCTTATTATCTGCCTTTTTTTTCTTTCTTTCTCCCAACTCCCGTAGTTCCCCTCATCCCCTTCATTTAGCTCTGAGTTTTACAGTGTCGCATGTCAGCAATGACAGAAATTAAATTCCTGCTGCTCCCACACCTGCTCTGTTAGGTTTTATTGGATACTGATCCAGCTGATATCTCAGACCTTAAGACCAGCACAGTCCTGACTTTCCTTGCAATATTTAGAGTTTCCCCATATTGGTTCTCTCTGGAGGTGGTGTTTCTGTTGTGTTGGATATTTTCTGGAAAAAGTAGGTTTTACGTTTTCTTCCATCCAACCTTCTGCTTTTTCTCTTTATGTATTTGTGTCCATTTACTGTTCCTTCTCTCTGATTGCCATTCATCTGTTTATCTGCTTGTCCATCTGCCCGTTAATTTCTCTTCCATCCATCAATTTCTATATTAAATCTAGAAAAATAGGGAATTTTGACATCTTTAAATGTAGATTTTTTTTGCTTTAAATATAAAGATTTGAACAAAAGTGCAATAACACAATAAGAGGTCAGAAGAAATGAAAAAAAGTTACCAAAATTCATTTTAGTCATAGACTGACTTATTCAAGGGTGTCAAGTATAAATAGTGCTGTTCTCTTTTTTTAATTCTCACAGAAAACACACTCTACATCTATTTACTCGCTGACTACCCCTACCAAGCCCCCATTTACAAAACAAAATGATTTATATCCCCGCATGACTCTTGCTTCTCATTGCATTTCTTGTATTTGACATCCGCAGAAACCTTTGATAGGTGTTATTTTCTCCCCCCCTTCACACGGAGAGGTGCAGAAACCAGGTTGACCTTTACACATGACATACTAGCAGACGATTGCAGGAGCTGACAGAAACATAGGGTGCACACAGCTACAAGGCCTTGGCAGAGAAGCGACTTTCATCAGTGTGCGACTGTGGCCCGGTAGGTTTAGAGAGTGGAGTGGGGTAAACAAGCTTTTGAAAGTCAGGATTCATGTAGCAGTTCTAATCCTTGCTCAGAAAGGGCCCAAGATACTTCTGCGGGTTGTGTCGTTTAAGTGTGCAAGTATTGATCCAAAGCATAAAAAACTGCGGGGTAATCAGTGGTATTGATGTAGGAAGGTGTACTTTAAAGCCACTGCGCAATTTTTCAAATCGCTCTCTGTTGAATTTGTGAGTATGCCTATTGATTATCTGCGGGATCAGTGAATTTACATCTCCAAGCATGCAGCACCACACTACCTGCAAAAGCCTATTCGTACACTCTTCTTTTTCTCCTTTTCAGGCGTACTGTTTACTTGCTAAGCCGGCCTCGCACTTCTAATAAGACGAAATTTAAGTGAAATTATTTGCAAAGAAACGTCTGCATTTCTTCAGAGTTACGTTAGAAGTTGCAAGCTATCAGATAATTGGCCATCGGCTTATTTAAAGATCACAGTTCACAAACCTCAACATGGATTCATAATTAAGATGGCCCAATCTTTATCTAGAGTAAGGTGTCTGTGGCTGCTCCTGTCTATCACCCTTTCACCTTGTCTATAGTTTGGTCTGATGCCTGGAAGTTTGTTAATTAGGTTGCCATTTGCGGACGCTGCAAGGATTTGTGGCTATTTGCCTGCATGCCACGTCCATTGTCTGCTCCTGGGATGTGACCAGAGTGCAAATCTCACTTTTAATGAGGTGCTTCTTATGCACGCAGAGGGACTTTTGAAACTGCATCCGAAAATACGGACGGATCGCGAGGATTTGGCTTCTGAAAGAGGCGATTCTTGTAATTTCGAGTTCAGATTAGACCTTGAAATGTTTATTAACATTTACTGACACGAATGCTAAGATGGATGCCTTTTTGATGGATTCTGTGAATATTGTTTTCTTGCAATTGCCTTTCTAAATTTCCAGTAGATGCTCTGTTGTGCTTTCTCTCGTATGTCTGGTAATGCTCTTCTGTTTACACGCCGTGTGGAAGAGAGGAGAGCCTTTGGTTTAATCTAAATCCGCTTCATAAATTAATCCCTTTGTCGACACAGATTACTCAACACAAAAGGCTGTGTCACGTTTGTGTCAACATATGCAAGAGGCTTTGAGATTTTTTTTCCCCTACTTTTTGCCTCCCAAACAGACAAGAAAATAAAGCAAATTGAAGTGGCAGAGAGAATCAAGAAGACAATAAGCCTCTATTAATTGGATATGAAGTACAGACATTGCTACCATGTTCTTGGCCGACATTTTAATCAAAATGTCATGTTCATCCTGTCCTCCAGAGCGTTATCATGTTTATATGTTGCTGGAGTGCAGTGAGGTATACCGTGGTGCTGTTCTAAGGTTTCTTTCTTCTCAGCAACTCCCCGACCCACCACCACCTCTCATCTACTAAATAAAGGTTGCTGCAGGCTTTGTCAGATGCTTGTAGAAGAATCAAGACTCATTTTAAAAAAAAATCAACTTGTTGCCATGGTTATGCATCATAAAACTATCTGAAAGTAAAAATAAGTAAGAGCATGAACCCTTTCAGCTGCACAGCATCCACCTGGGGAACAATTGTCCAAGCAAGCAATGCATCTTAAAGAAATCATGAACTAAAGTCTACAAAAAGAAAAAATCACAACCAACACAACAGAGCTGCCATGTTGTCACAATTCTGGATTTTTAGATTTTACTCTCATCAAAAACTGGCAAGTCTAAGCACTTCCAGAAGTCAAAGTTGCTTTAACCATTTCAAGAGCAGTGTTGGTCCAAACATCTAGAGATGATCTTACATTTTTATAATTTGGTGCAATGCGTCATTACCGCTGAAAGTGAAATATTGCTAAAGTTGAGTCTATGAAGCTGCCTCGCTGTCGACAGTGACACCGGTTGTTCCAGCAATTTTCAGTTCTTCCTGCCTCTATGGTTACTGGTTGTTATCCTAACCAATTTTCTATTTCTTGAACTGCACACCAAAAGCTTCTTCAGTGGCCTCTACCTCCACATGATTATTATTATTTCTTTTATCCCTGGTTAATAGCCAGTTCAAAATGTAAGAAATAGTCAACAGTATTTTTTTAGAAACTTAACAAATCCTGAGAAGAGTGTTCAAATATCTATCCAGAAGGTTGTTGGGGATTAAAACAAGCTTTGTATGTGGACATCTGTACCTCTACGTATAACTTTGACAGTAGTGCAGAGAATTTGTTGAGGAAAACTCTGCCACTAATTAACTTGGTAACATAACACGCAGTGCAACAAAAGTCAATTTGTCTCCTTTGTTTTAAACAATAATGACGCGTGGCCACAGAACTTGTCAGGGTTGTATCAAGGACAGACGTTTTCAGCTTCCACATCTTCCTCTCCGTTCCCTCCGGTCAACAAGGTAGCCTTCAGAAGATCGACTGCCTGCAGCCGACTCCAGGTGGGAGCCCCTGCTGCTTTAGCAGGAGTCCTGTGCTGAGAGAGCGTTTGCTGCTGGAGCTCCGTCACAACTCGTGAAGGTTATTGAAGTTTCTGGAGCACAATCAATACAGGATGTATACAGAGCCCCTCTTTGACGGCCAAGGACACTTGCAGCTTTAAACTTCAAGCTAGCAGCTGGGGATATCAGTCAATATGTTTAGTGACAAGACGCTTGCCAAGGGACTTAGCGAGAAAACAGACGATTTCTGTTAAGCCTTGAGAAAGGAACAAAGTGGAAATTGTTCTCGGCTGCTTTTAAGACTTCTTGAGCACAGAGATGCAGAGAGCAGGAAAACAAAATGATATATCCGCCTTCAATTTCAGCCAACTGACTGCTGGGTTTACCCTATGTCAAGTGCTCACCTGCAAAGCTTTGAGCAATGTTCTCCTAATTGCTCTAATTCTTTGGCTGTTGGGGCCTAATAAAAGGTGAGTACACGCTTGTTTCGTGAATGAAAGCATCGGGGCATTTTAGTGGTGAACGAATAGATGGGGTGGGGGGTTGCTGCTAATGATTTACAGCGGCAGACTTCCATTAAGCTTCTCTCCATTTTAATTTAACTTTGCACTCAGGCAGCGGACTGATTTGAGCTTGGGACGTGACCCAAGCAATTCGTTTGCACAACGAGTTTGATTGAATAGTTTTGGTGGAAGTGATTGTAAAGGAAGCCCTGCAGAGAGATGTGTTGTTTTTATTTGTGGCCCGTCTCACACAAACACACGTGTGCATGCACGCACTCAAACATGCACTTTTGAGCCCTTGCTCTTAGCCGTCTAATTTGCCGGGATAAATTTGCACATGTTCTACATGATTACTTGCTTGTTTTTTGTTTTTTTTTCTTATTTGTTGCTTCGTGACTTTTAATTTTGTAGTGAATTTAGCTGCTTTGTTTCTTCCTCTGCTGTTTTATTAATCAACTCTCTGACCTTTTAATGAAAGTCATCAGATCTAATTAATAGAAGCGAGGATCCTTATCAGGATGCGACTAAATTAGAAGCATTGCAGATGTGATGCAATATGCTTTTTGTTTTCACCGATTCTCACTGTTGGCTGTTTTAACAGGACACAAATGTAGAAAGCGTGTTAAATTCTGGGTGTAAAGAGAAGAAGAGAGTTCAAAGACAACAGTTGTGTAATGTTTGCGAATCCTCATTTCAAGGTCTTCGGTGCTTGTGCTGCTTGCGTAAGACCTTATCAAAGCTCCAGGGGTTTAACTAAATTAGAACAGGCACCCATTTGGAACTGGGCTCTGGGACCAATTACTAATTATCAATGTGGACAATTGAATTTGTTTACTTGTGTGTGTATGTGTGTATAGCTGTCTTTGTATTATGTTCTTGCAGTCAGTGAAGCAACTCTTTGTTTTGGTAACCACAATCACGTTGCTAATCTTGTCTTTATTTTTTGTACGCACTGTTTCTGAATTTCTTATCTTTTTTATGCATTCTCATTCAACCCTCAGCTTTAGATTATAATAGCATTTCTATCCAGGTTCACCATTGTGAACCTGAATAGAGGCACCGTTTAGGTTCTGTGCCTCCTCATTTTTACTTTTTTTTTTTTTTTTAATAATATTAGCTTTGGAATCTTTAAAAGGTGAATGTTAGAATTAGTGACAGAAACTGTTTCCACATTCATTGTTTCTGATTAGTTTTCAAGGCATCAGTAAGGAGAAGGGTGGAAGAATATTTCTCCAATTGTGTATTTTACCATTGTACACAGATAGTCATCATCATCATCAACAAATGTGGAAAAATTTGATTATTAGATTATTAAAGAGAAATAAAGAGTCTCAAAGGAGTTTGTTCACTTTTATCCATGTGATCTCTATAGTGAGTTTTTGTTAAAACAATTTTTTCCCATAAAACAATTATTTTCCCATCATTATCTCTCTGTCTCTAATTCCCTCCATCATTTTTATCATCTGCCTCCCATCACTCCCTGTGTCCTAACGGTCCAGTTAATTGCCTGCAAAGTTCACTCTGACTCTGGGCTAATGCAATTTAAGAGGGGTCGGAGCCCCTTCATCAGCCCAGCAATGGCATTTCATTAAGTCTGCTTGGGTGTTAGCTTGCAAGCAAGTAAGGGGGGGCGGGGGGTTTCACTCTGTCAGCTCATCATTAGTAATTAATACACTGATGGGATTAGCTGCAGCACAGGGCCAATGGCAAGTGGTCGCCACGCTGCTGCAAGTTTTGGGTCGGCAAGCGTGATACGGCGGCAAGCTCGGCTGTTGTGATTGGGGAACTGTGTTGGGGAGTGATTAATTGGTAAAAGATTGTGGATTAACACGCGTTATTAAATTTGTAAACACTTGCAAAGAGTCCAGACTGATTTAACTTGATACAAGATCCCTTAAAAGTTTCTAGAGTTGACTTGATAGTTTTAACCCTCCCTTAAAAGATGTTTTTTTTTTTTTATCAGCTTATCGGAAGCTCTGAAAGAAAACTGCTTGCATTACATAGTTCACTTTGTATGGTTGCTACTTTGTGTTGGATCAGATATCAACCCTAGCATGGAAGGCTTTCCCATGCATGACAGGGAATGCTCTGCACAGCGTTAATTACATCATTATGGTCGGGATGGATCTCCATCTGCTCAGCCATTACTCCTGTCCCATTCTGGGCTGACCCACACTGCGCTTTCAGAATTAGACACACACAGGCTAAATGGCCCTGATAAATTATGAAGCTATTAGATATGGGAGGCTATTTTGGAACATATGCATTTGCAGAGAGAGGAATGAGGGGTGGGCGAGAGAGAGGCAGATACGAACCGAGGGAAGACGGAGCAAGAAACTTGGAGGGGAAAAAATAGAAATGTGAGAAATGATAGTTGAAGCTTAAAGAGACTTTGAAAAATGAGAGCAAATGAAAGAAAAGGAGGGAATGTACAGATAGAATGATAGAGGAAGTGAACTTTTTTGGGGCGTCTGGACAGAGTTTCGATGTGCTTATTTCAGACTATTGTTAGAAGTTGATAAGATTTTTATGAAGCATGATCAGACGCTGATGGATTTTAGCATTGATCACGCAGACAGATCAGGGAACTGAAATGGGGAAAAAAATGACTGTTCCTGTCATGTCTGCAGACTCTTTCTATCTTAGGGTTGAGATCTTTTTTAGGGTATGTAATAGGATTGAGACAAAATAGTGGGTTACTATTTTTCTGAAGGTTTTCTTTTTGTCATGAAATATGATTTTCCATTAAACCAATGGCATCAGTTTGGTTGCATCTCTGCATCACCCTCTCCCCCCTGTATCAATACATAACTATATGCCAAAAGCTAAAGTTCTTGAAATACTTGACATACTTAAAAGGCAAAACAAAAAAAATGATTTGTTGAACTTATCCAAAAATTTGTCAAAAGTTGTGGTTAACAAATTACTTTTTCTTTCTCTTCTTAACTTTTGTCAGAAGCACAAGAGCTTATGTCACACAGCCAAAGGACAAGTTCCTGTTTCCCTCAAACATAGCACAAGCGAAACAGGAAATGTTTTCCTGCCTTTTTTTTTTTACCTTTAACAGAACACACTCTGTGCATTTAAGGTTCTGCTGATGGAGTATCTGGATGTGAAGAATAGCCGCAGTTCCACCGAGCAGTCGGCTCAGCTCTCCTATGCCAGCACCGGCAGTGAGTTTGCCGCCTTCTTCGCCAAGAAAAGACCCCAGCGTGCCAAACAGTCACTGTTCAAGTAAGAATCCCTTTCTTGGCTTGAAAGATCATACAGGTTCTCACATGTGGTCAAAGATATAAAGTCAGATGTTTTGAGTCTAAATCAAGAAATCTTTAAGGTCATGTCGTCATGACCTTTTGTAGACAACGGAGTGCGACCATTTTAGGTTGTAGATTAGCTGGGAATAAGACTGATTAGGTTAACACTTTCAAATTGACCTTTTGAGTACCATTATTTTAGAAAGCTGTTATTACTAAACAAAACTAAAGTATCTGTGCAAATAACATATTGATATTAAGTTTTAGTTTTGACCTTTAATAAATCAAGAGGTCCTTTGAGATTACTCTTCTAGCTCTCTTCTTAACCACCTTCTAGCAAGAAGGTGGTTAAGAAGGCACATTGTTACAACATAATACTTGGCATCAAAATACATAAGAAAAACAAAACACTGCCAAACAGCTAAAATATCTTTGATATCAAATAAATATTATTTCCAGTTTCATTTTATAATGTGGCATAACTATTAATCTTTTAAATGAGTAGAATTGTGTCAACAAATTGATGAATATCAGCGCTGAAGTTCTTTGCACTTCCGATCAACCTTAAGTTACCTTCCTAATTATTACCGAATCCTTTGTTTTATTTGCAGGTTTGAGTCATCTTCCCACGCAATCAGCATGAGTGCCTACCTGAGGGAACAAAGACGAGAACTCTACAGCAAAAGCGGAGAATTACAAGGTGAGGAAGGGGGACTGGTAGGTGAACTGAGGAGAGCACGGTGAAGTTGCAGAGTTTAAAACTTGATGCCAAGATAAAGATGTGGGGAGGCAATCTAAATGGGAAAAGTTGACTGGAAATATTGGTGAAAAGAGAGACGATAAAAGGACAGCAGAGGTGAATCCCAGATTGTAAAACGGTAAGATTTCTGTGCATAGTGCACTGTAAAAACCGAGTAGTTAAAAGTGGTGGGGTTTGGTCACGGTTTGTAAAGGTGGAGGGATTCACTCAGATGCTGATTGAGGTGAAGAGTTGGAATTGGAAGTATGAAAGAGGAGGGAGTAATGGTGCTCAGAGAGAGAAAGGGCATGTCACAGTTCGAGGAGTTGCACTTAGGAACAAAAAAAAGAATAAAAAAAAGGCAGACAACAGGAGTGTGGAGCGCCAAGCAGCGATAGAGAAAGAGATTGACGAGATGCAGAGAACAGGGTGACTTTGCAGAATCCGCCTACAGGGAGAAGCCCTTAAAAAGCTCTCGCTCACACATTCACACGCACAAAATAGCTCAGTAAGTGAGCTACACAGCTGGACCCTGGAGAGCTCGAATGGTGCTGCTGCCCGTACCTCTTCTGTTTTTTCCTCTCCTCTGGCTCTCTGTGCGTGACCTTGAGGTTTCAATCAGCGATGCCTGATGGCGATGTTTGCTGTCTGCTGCCTTACTTTTTTTTCTTATCCAATTCCTTGTTGATTTGTTGATGGGTAAATAAAAGGATCTGCACAAATACAGAGCCGTAAAAAAATGTATTTAGCCCACTACAGATTTTCTCACATGGCAGAGTTTTTCAAGCATGAGCAGCTTATTTAAGATGAACTACATTAGATTTAAGGCTATGCTTTGACTACACCACTCTGAAACCTTCATTATATTGACTTTTATGTGTGCCATTCAGAGCTGGACTTGGTGGTTTGCTTCAATGTTCATTCATTTTACCATCACAAATGTATTTTCAGAGATTCTTGCTTTTTTGTGAGCATCAAAATTTATGGTTTTGTCTAATATGGTAAGTTGTCCAGGTCCTGAACTAGCAACCCCAGACCATCATCACCACCGTTTTTCATAATCCCCCCCAAACTGTATAAAATATAGACTCTGGTTGGTATGAATAGTTTATTTTTTTAATTTAATGAATTAAATTATTGTAAACTTCTGTACTGTGCTCAGTGAGGTTATCTATGTCCACAATTGTGCTTTGTTTGATGTTCTAAACTGTAGCAACAAAGGAAACCAGAACAAAGATCTAAAGGAGCAAATACATTTTCACCAAAGCGGAAGCTGCATTATTAGCTAATCGCACTTCCAGTCACGGCAGACAATGCAATGCATCCTTTACCTCCTTCTGTAACGGGAAAAGTGGCGAGGATGTACATATAAACTAGAAGAACAGCATTGATGAACTGTGGATAAAAGAAAACTCTAAATAGTTTCCACATAAAGACTCATTTTTTTTCTCCTTCAATCTGTCACGCCTGAGAAAGAAGGTAGAAAACTACATTTTTTTTTTTGACTGACTGAATGCCTCGGAGCGCTTATAAGAAGATGAGATTCCTCTTGGCTTTCATTTCACCTGTCACAATGTGTAGCACCGTCTGTGAGCCCGAGCCTCGGCCTGAATGGCTGAAAAGAGATTGAAAGAGTAAGAAATCATTTAGAAAGTGAAATAAGTCGACTGTGATGGAGGGAGCGGAGAGACGGATGGTGGGAGGAAAGGAGCAGGAGGAAGGTTAAAAGTCATTGTTTTCATCAGGGTCCACTGAAGAAGCCATTAAGAGACTTCAGAGGGAAGAAATTAAAAAAATATGTATTGAGACTTTGTGGAAAGGGACTTTTTCCCTCCTTTTAAATTAAACTTAGTGGGCAGGGAGGGAGAGGAAAAGAGTTAGAAAATAGAGATTGAGTTGATGAATACTTTCGGCTTTGGGATTACTCTACACTTAAAGATTAGTCATGTGTGTCTCCTGCCTGGTGTTTCCTTAAAGTCGTTTCTTTTTTTCCTCCAGTGGTCTACTTCAACTCACTGCAGTTATTAACTCCAACACCAAGAAACTTAGCCTTGAAGGTTTATTGCCTCTGCTCCTGTACTTTTTCTCCACTTGCGTCCACTTATGCCCTAATATTAAATGCATAAAAACAGTGACTAACATAGTAGACGACAAAATTATTTAGATTGAGCACCAGCTACTTTTATGTTGGGCAAAAATGTGAATTTCTTCAATAGAACAGCATGCCACCAGCAGATTTATTCACTCACTTTAAACTTGTTTACAGTCAGGTTAAAGATCCAAACTTTAATATGTTTTCAGGGGGTTTATGCTACAGACACAAGTGAATAATCGTAAAGTGAAATGTACATTTCATGATGTGATGTGTTTGTGTGTGTGTGTGTGTGTGTGTCGGTGGGTGGATAAAACCTAGATTTGTGAGTTAAAAGCACTCGCTCAAATCCAGGGTTTATTTAAACTCAGCTCAACTGAAACATAAGCTCAACAAGACAGACTTTCTGATGAGAGATGTTGAAGCCATAAGATCTTGTCATGTCGCTACTAGAATGTAAAAGCAGTGACAAGGGTTTGAAAATGACCTTATTTCCATAGACCAAATTTCAAGCTGTAATCAAAAAGGTCAAACTTTTTGGTTGAGGCTCAAAGGTACAAAACTACATGGGAAACCTTCTGCAAAGGCCAGCTTTATAATACTAAAGTAGTAAACTGCGCCTGTAGCTGTTCTCTAAAGGCGTAAACTCCTTTTACCACATAGTTACTTCTATACATGGATGGTTTTATCTCGGTGTGGATTATAATACTAAATTGTAATCTTCTTTGCAATATCAGGGTTCGTGACGTCAAGAGTTTGCTATACTGCAATTGCAAAAGACTCCTGGAAGGCAAAATTTAGTTGGATATTATATTTCAAGCATTAGTCTTACAAATTGTGCATGCCGAATTATGTTTTGCCTGTAGGAGATTTTTACTGCCTTCTATGGCCACACTGATATGTATATATATTTTTTTTTTCAGTGGTGGCATTCTGAAGTCCACAAAGATGAGGGTAAAGAAAGAAAACAGCTCGGGAAATGAGGGTTCATTGTAATCTATATTGTTATTGAAATATTTAACAATAGCAAAGCAATTAACTTGTTTTTTTTCTGAAATAATCTTATTTCATATAGAAAAACAAATTGCTTTGCATGTCAAACAATTTCAACGACTGCACGGTGTCAAAAAGTGATGTAGAAAAGATGCGGTGCTGCTAAAATAGTTCACCGACGATTGCCTTTCCCCTCGCAGAAGTTGCCACGGTTTCTGTAACTGAGAAAGGAAGCAGTTGTATTAATATAGTATTGTTATGTTTTTGCATTCTCAAAACTCTAATGGCTTTGAAATTAATCTGTAATGTATGTAATTCATTTCTCCTGAGTGTCGTAGGGGCCTCCCATCTATCATTTTTACACACGCATAAAGCCGCACAGACCCTCATTCACATGCTCCAAATACACATGAAAACGCACAGGGAGACTTAATTGCACTCCTCATTGTGTATGCTTCAATTAGTCCAGTGCTTCATCTAAAGACTTCATTAGAGCTCCATATGTGGCCACATCTGGAATTTGTGATTTGAATGTATGTATTGAAGCTGCAAGGCGGAGAGTTTACACGCATGTGCGTGCGTGTGTGTGTGTGTTGGCGTTGCATACACCCGCTCCCATGGCTGTCTGGTTGCAAATGAATGTGTATATACTGTTTTGGATGTGCATGCCTGTCCTTTGCAGGGTACAGATCCAGATTCAATCACGATCTCCATGAATAAATGATGAAAATAACACGTTTTCCCATCTATAGACGTGTTACCATTCCCCTATCTTCCCCTGCATGTCCTTGCTGCCTCCATACTTTTAGATGTTTGGCCTCTCCTTTTTTATTGCCTTTCTGCTGTGTGTAGGCCTCAGCGGTCATCTGGGAGGTGAAGTGTGAATATATCCTAATAACTGCTGCAGTCTTACAGTGCCCTGTAATGCATTTATTGCCTTTTTTTATATATTTTATTCCTCTTTGTGTCCTGAACCTTCATTGTGTTTTGTACAATATTGCCTTGCCCCAGGGCACGTTTGAAGTGACAACCCCTCCCCTTTTGATAGCAGCCCGCAGTCCGCCTGTCATTGCACGTTTGCACATAAACAAACATGCACATATTGCACTTACAAATTTTTCCTGGGAGCGTGTGCACAAAAGTCCTATTCCCAACGCTCCCAGCTTTCATTCCCTCCTCACTTGCAAGACGTATTCATAATCAGTTTGGTTCAAAATCTATTTCACACATTCCCTGTTTTCCCTTTTGATATTCAAATTGACTTGTTCCCAGTGAGTCTGGCAAAGAGAACAGTCTGGCTGGGTCTCCCTGAGCAAGCAATCTAGCTACAAGCAGCTCTCTTTCTAGTCATCCTTTAATACCTAATAGTAGGTCTAGTTGCAGAAAAAAAAGAAAAAAAAAGCCTGTCCTGTATTAGGGACTTCTTGTTTATGTATAATAGCCTCATATCCCCATGACAGAACACTGAACATGGAGAAAGGGAGGGGGAGAAGACAAAGGAGACCAGAAGTGGCGTTCGTTGTCAAGCTGATTTGTACAGCCCAATTGAGGACAGTGGGAGAAGAGGTGCAAATGGAAAAGTGTCTAGTGGGAGATGCAGGGGTGGAGGCGATGGTGAGCAGGCTATTACAGGTGAGGCGGGCAGATGTTAAAAGGCATGTGCCTCGCATAAGTGTGCATGTTCGCGTTTGGAAAGTGTCGTACCAGACACGATGTTTCTTCCAGGTGATGTGTGACGCTTACACCGCCGGGCACCGGGATCACTCGGCGGGTGAAGTAATGCGAGCTCGGCCCTTTCGTTGTCACAGCAGATACTAGTGTCAATCATTCTGAGGTGAACAAATATGACATTTTATAGACTACGCTGTTATTTTATGGATGCACTTCAATTACCTTTAATTAATTCTTGCTCTGGATTCAATAGGCTGTCTTGTCAGCTTTGTCTTTTCCTGTAACCATTTTTTATATACTTCTAAGTAGATTTCAAGGATAATCATTGATCCCTTATCTTTTGGGGGGATCAATACACGACTTCCATTGACCTTGCGATTATAATTCATTATATTCATAAATGCATTAGATAGAATTTAAAATTGTCGGCAGGAAAAGTCAATGGTTATTACAGGATTATGGTGCTAGAACGTCAAGGAAGACTGCTTTGCTACTATTGATGCTCCCCTTGGCTCTCATTATTTTTGTTCTCGTATAATTTCTGCTGTGTAGTAGGGATAGGTGTTTGACTGCTGACTTAGAAAAGATGAGATTGTGACATTATTGTAGGATACCAGGATGAACAAACACTTTTCTCTCTTTCATTTTTCTTCGTTTTGCTATTATACACAGTCCAGTCACATTAATGTGACCACCACGTACTTTCCACTTCAGAGTTAAATAACCAATCACAGAAGGCAGGTGGCAGCACAGTGCAGTTGAGCGTATATAAAGGGTGTGTGTGGGCTTCGGAAAACATTTCAATCGTTGGCGTAATGCAGAAACGAAGCGATTTATCCGACGTCCAAAAGGGCATGATCATTGGCTTTCGGGCCAAGGGTGGAAGCATTTCCGAAACGGCTGAGTTTGTGAACTGTTCGCGTGCCGCCGTGGTAAAAGTGTACCGTGCATGGCAAAATGGGACTGTCCAAAATCAACGACGTGGCAAATGTGGTGCACCACGGGCCATAGATGACAGAGGCGAACGACGGTTGCGGAGATGCGTTCGGGCAGATAGACGGGCTACCGTTGAGCAACTGACCACTAAAATGAACCAAGGGGCTACCACAAGTGTCTCCCAAACCACTATTCAGCGAACATTGCTGCGTCTGGGCCTCCGAAGCGGACGCCTGGTTCGTGCACCTATGCTGACTGGTGTTCATCGACGACGAAGGCTAGAATTTGCACGCCAGTACAGCAGCTGGACGTCCACTGAGTGGCGACAGGTAGCGTTTTCAGATGAATCGCGTTTTATGCTCCATCGGACAGATGGACGTTGGCGTATAAGGCGTGAAACCTCTGAAAGGAACCACCCTGCAACCATTGCAGGAACGGTCCAAGCTGGAGGCGGGAGCATTATGGTCTGGGGAATGTTTTCCTGGCATTCTCTGGGTTCACTGATTATTGTGGAAGGCACGATGGATCAATACAAGTACGCATCTGTCCTTGCGGACCATGTCCACCCCTACATGCGCATTGTTTTTCCTCAGGATGATGGCATCTTCCAGCAGGACAATGCGAGGTGCCATACAGCTGCCAGTGTACGTGCGTGGTTCGAAGAGCACCAGGATGAGTTTACCGTCCTCCCCTGGCCAGCAAACTCACCTGACTTAAACCCAATCGAGCATCTGTGGGACCATCTCGATCGAGTTGTTCGCGCCATGGATCCTCAACCGCGTAATCTAGCGCAGCTGGCCACGGCATTAGAGTCGGCATGGCTCAACATCCCAGAGAAGACCTTCAGGGACCTAAGTGACTCTCTTCCTGCACGTCTCGTAGCAGTTCGCTCTGCGAAAGGTGGTTATTCTGGCTTTTGACAGATGGTCACATTAATGTGACTGGACTGTGTAATACATTCTTAATGTAGTTTGCAATTTTGCTGACCTCAGGTAGGTGGTAAGTAAAATCTAGACACGCAGTTGTGTGTCATCCTCTTAAAATCCTTTCCCATAGCAAAAAACTTAAATCCTAACGCCCTAGGTTTGGGGAAAGCATGCATTGTTGTGCGTTAATGATTTAATAGACAGAGCTTATTAAGCTTTTATATTTTAAACTAAAACTGTCCTTTTATACTTTTTTTTTTTTTTTTTTAAACATTACCACCACTTGCAAGAAATAAACAGTTAAGCATATTTTTGTGGTTGTAATTGACCTCCTCAAAATGGAAATTATTTTTTCTGTCTTGGCAGAATCATATCAAATTATCAGTATGAACTTTTTTTTTCCATTTGAAAGTAGCATTCATTTCTTGCAGATCATTAGCAATTACGATATCACATCAGTAGATGTCATGGGGTTTCTGATCAAAGGTTTTTCCACATGCATGCATGAAATGAGTCGAAATGCTACAAGAACATCTGAAGAAACATGGTGTCTACTCGGTGTGCCTTTTTGTTTTGTATTCTCTGACTTCAACTGGAGCATAACTAGGTAAATATATAAGATGCAAAGTGCATATTCTTTTCCTGGCACACCATTACTCAGAATAGTGACTGCAGATCTTTGTGTTGCAAAAAAAGACGCACACACAATACAGCGCGTCTTATCTAGCAGCAGTTATTCTGTTTGTTCTGGCTCATCATGTTCAATTTGGCTGTAAATAGATGTAATAAGATAATGCTTAAAACAATATCAGAGATGCGTGCACATAGATGCACACGTTGTTAAATCATCGTGTGCTGTGGGCTCCGTTATTCAATTATAGTTGTTTTGTTTGCTGAAATTCGAGAGGCGCTTGGGAAAAGTATGGAAAATTAACTTTTAACAACAGTGTTTGTTTCTGACTATAGAGTAACAAATCAAACATGCTGTATTTTTAGTGAGATAAAGCAAGAGGATGGAAATTATTATAGAGATTTAAATAACCAGCCCCCAGATATTTACAGAACTGGAGGCATTGATTAAACTGATGGAATTGTTTGGTCTGTAACATAAAAATTTGTTTGTTTTTTTTTGTTTTCCAGCACCTCAAAATCTTCCAAATTAAATTTGTTCTTCGGCTTGTGCGTTGAAAGCCACCGTTTCATAAACCTGAGGGGTTTGGTATTGGTATCAGTGCCATTAAGATGGCTATTACAGCAGTTTTGTTTCCGTATTTTTAAAGGTTTTGTAGCACTAGTGGCCTTTATTCAGCAGCAGCTGAACAAGAGAAGGACAAAGACAGAAGAGGAAGAGATGCAGCAAATGGCCTGGGGCTGGGAATCGAGGGCTCTAGCCTCTCCCCGTCGAGCCATGTGGCCCCCACTTTTCTTGTTTGATAGTTTTTGCAAATGTTTTATTTATATTCGTTGAGACAGGTGAAACCATAAGTTGTTTTAGGTCATGATTCTTTCACTTTACATCTAACAGCTGTGACATCCACTAGAGTAAGAGCCTATGGAATGGTTGGACATTCACACCATTCACATGGTTGTCCTTTAAAAAAAAAAAAAGAAAAAAGGAAGGATCACAAATATAAATAAAGTGTTGTAATTCTGAACAAAAGGGACCTTGAGTAACTTAATAGTTAACACATTACAACCAGTACGAAATGTTTTGGCTTAAACACAAGAAATACTTGTGATATTGAAATAGTTCAGTAATTCATAATTATACAAACTCTGGATTGTTGTTTGCATTTGGCCCATTGATGGTCAAGTACCTCAAAGTTGATATTGTAATGACAAACGGTCCTGACTTTAGATAAGGTCAAAAACTTTCTAAATCGCAGATAAATATCAGAGTAGCAAGAGTTACCAATGAAGGTTTAAAACGTGTCAGTAGTGGTAGCTTAAAGTTCAGCACCTACTAGAGAGGGATCTTGTTAGTAGAGTCAGAGGCACCATGCACACACACACACGCCCACAATCACTCATCTCAAGTATAGGCAGACTGTCCAGATGGAGCAGCAGCAGATGTGGAGCTTTGTATTGAAGACTTGTCAAAGATTTCTTATTCAGCTGAAGTGTCTGCAGTTCGCGTCTCAACTTTGGTTGAAATTGCACTGAAATAATCGTTCATTCATCTGCTTCCTTATATGGTGAAAGCTAACTAACAAGCAAAGTAGAAAAGTGCCAGTTTGGCACAGCATGAGGTAGGACACACACGGATACCAAAATCATTACATGAATCAATTTAGTATTCATTTCATCTGAGTATGTCAGTAGATGAATCAGAAACTCATTGCTGTGTGGTTTGTAGAAACTAAAAAACATGCAGAAGTGTGCTAATTATAGAAAGTTTGGACTATTTAACTGATCAAGTATATTAAAATTTCTTTTTTTAGATTAGATTTGTATGGTGTTGAAATCATCTAGGACTTGCTGGAGGAACTCGCATTACTACATGTCGATAGGAGAAAGTGGTATTACCTTAATTTTGTTGCAAACAAACTTCAACCATCTATCGAAGAATGTGTCACATTTTCTATCTTATGTTTTATGGTCCTCGGGAGAAAAAAAAAGTCCAAATGTGTCAAAATCTGAAACGGAGACTTGGATCTCAATAATATTTGCAAAAAAATCCCAACAACTTATGACTATGATCAATTTTGTTCTTTTTAGAAATAATCATTCATCTAAGCTCCATTACATGTACAGACTTAACCACACTTCAACCCCCCCTTTGGGTGAAATCACTGACAAGGGTAAAATCTGTGATTTGTTCAGTTACACACAGTGGGAAATGTAATCCCAATCCAAAACAGACAAAGAGATGCAAAGAACAACACAGGGAGAAGAGGAGTGGGTTATAATAGTTTACTCGGTGCAGACATTTAATCAGTGCAAAGAAACCTGGTTTATTTTCAAAGCCTGGGCAAATTTTAATCAGCATTGGACCTGTCATAATTGCTGGCTTTGCCTGCCATCCCTGTGTTTACTTTTAATCTCACACTAGCTGATTGGAGAAGAACAAATGAAAAATGGATGGAGGGAGGGGAAGACTGCTGGAAGAAGGGCGTTTGGAACTTGCGGCTGTGCAGACTTTGACATCCACGCTGTAACAGCCGAGCTGTTAAATACACAGTCACACCTCTGGCTTACCCAGCATGCAACAGGTCCTTCCAGTAATGTAGAGGAGTGCACTGAAGCCGCCTGATTTCCTGCTGGGCCTAATCAAAGATGGGATGGCACTTAGTTTTCCGGGTGGTTGTTTCTCCTGTATCTTCAAACGTGTTCACCTACACCTTGACTTTCTGCTTACTTCACTATTATTTCAAGAACAAAAGAGTGTTGACTCGTGTTGGGATCTCCATGGCAAGTTGCCGACCGTGGGCTCCTTAGGAGGAATTAAATTTACTCGCCAAAAGCAATTTAGATAAAAGCACCACATATACTGTAAGCATTACATTTATTACCCCTTTTATGTTCAGACATGTGGTGACCACTTTTAACACGTCTAATAGAATGTGTTTATTCGTTTTCTTTTTATTTAAGCCGTTCTGTCTTTCCTGTAATGTTAATACTAACTTTTGCTCACAAAGGCTGCTTCTGAGTCATCCTGATATTTATTCCTGGATTAATTTGAACAAATCTGTAAACAGCCACGATGCACACAAGCCACATAATGAACAGAACACACAAATAGACGCTTTCAAAGTTTTGAACCACAATTATTTGTTGTTGAAGATTATCTCTGCTGACAGCTCTAATTTCAAGAAATTGTTGTTGCTTTTGAAACATGGGCTACTATGAAATATTTATAACCTTCACCAATCTGCACAGTTTTTATTTCAAACATAAAAGCAGCTCTTAAAGATTTTAAAGCCACATCTGAGGGTCATTTCAAAGACGCAAAGCATTGTTTTTGATCCCTCTTTCCCTTTGTTTACCCTGGAGAGCATAGACAATGTCTTCAAACACCCAACCTGAAGAGATGTAGTCGGTTCTTCATTTTTGCTACAGTTCTTGATCTTAATTAATAGACATCCTCTGTTTCTTCTTAATGAGCCTTGAACGACAAGTGACATTGAACTTTGTCGTTAACCTGTGTCTTACCGAATGTGTTTTTGCGCCTGATACGACTGTCTGTAATCCAAATTGACTTTAACATTCAAGTTGTTCCTTGTTCTAATCGACCTTATCCCTGCTGCTGCAAAAATCTCTTTAAAATGCATACTGAACATAGAAAAGTGGAAATCAATTCTTTCTACAAGCACCCAAATGTATAAGGTAACATATGATCAGCTGGTTTCTGCAGAATTAGTACTTTTATAGTTTGTCATCAAATTTTAGTGTTTGCAGAAGCAAAGACGAGGCAGTTCTTGGGATAATTCAATTTTCGCCCTGAACAGTCTCATTTATCTGTAGCTTTTATGCAATGAAAATGAGTTTTGGAGTGATCAATTCAGGCCACATTCTCTCCGTACAAATCAGCTGCATTTAAATGTGCATGCTCACTTTCAGGCGGCTGCTTATTCACAGAACTGAGACCTGCTCAATTAATAAGATAGGTTCCTGTGTCAATAATTCATGAATCTCTGGTCAATTTCAGGCATCCTCTTCCACTCAAACCTTCTCCGGGTCTGATTGGGGCATAATGAGAGTCTTCTATTATTAAAATTAATTTGATGGAATGGTATTTGCTCCGCCAACCTCGAGATCAAATCCACCCCACAGCTGAGAATACAATGCATAAATAAGTTATAGTATAAATAAATTCAGGTGTAAATTGAGTGATATTAATTATTGAAAGTGTCACTGTTGCGCACAACGCATCTCGGGGGTTCTGATTTTTCTGAATTCACATCTGTCAGTGCAGGTATGACAGCAGCGCGAAGAATAAATATTAATAATTTCATGTATTGTATCTTGTTCAAAGTGAAACAGTGTTGGTGGGATTAGAATATGCCAACTGGAGGGAGTATTTGCTGAACATTTCTGAGGCTACAGTGAGGTCATGTAAAACATTTCATGCTCTAAACTGTTGCAGCCGTTTAGTAAAAATGCGTTATGCCGCGAAATCTATTAATACTGCCTGAGCAGTTTTGCATTTTGTCACATCACGACTATGTTGCAAAACTATGTTTTTCCACAGGTGTACTACACTGCACATCGTCCTGAACATATTTTCCATCCATGGCGGTGGCTGCATCATGCTGTGGAAGGCCAGTCCTAGTCGAAGTCCAGGCGTAAATACAACTAAATCTGTGGCAGGACCTTAACATTTTTGGTTACAGAGCCTCTCTATCCAATCTGAACATTTGAGGTTTCATGTAAAGTCGAACAAGTAAAGGCTTCAGGCTCTAGATGTACAAAGCTGGTAGATACACCCCCCCAAAGTTTTCAAACTGGAATTACAGCAAAAATGCTTTTGAGATTATTTGTACAAAAATTGGAAAAACATGCAATTTTTGTACCCTGAGATTAACTTTGCTTTCCAATCAAAACAAAAATTTATTGAAGTTTTTGGATGTAAAACTATATATAAATAGTGTAGCTACTTTTGCAAGGCATGATTTTACTAGATGTTTTTACTACATTCTATACTTAGCCAACAGCTTTTTTCCACCTAATTTTGCATTAAAAGCACTCGCAGCATGAGGATCACAACCTGTCCTTTGCCTGGCATTGTGGCTTTACTCATCTCGCCCCTTATGCAGACTTTTTTAAATGTACACAGACACGCTCGTGGACTCGGGGGACGTGGAAGTCTGTTAAAAGAGGAATCACGAGTTCATCCGTTCCTCGTCTAAAACTGGGGAGGGCTGAAATTCATCACAGGATCAGACTGTTTCTCATCAAACCCAGGAAAGTGTAGCTAATGCAATTTCACTAAGTCACTGCCTGACTTGATTAGCTGTGGGCTGGGGAGTCCATGGTTAGACACCGCGGCAGTCTCGATGGGTGTCGCTGTGTGTGGGAGTGGGTTTTAGCTTGTGTTGGCGTTGCTTTTTTTTTTTTTTTTACCGCATGTCACATTCCTTATGAGTGAATTTCTGCCATACGTGTGTATTTAAAGTCACTGACCATTTGTACCGTTCTTTTTGTTGCGCCTCTGTAACGCGGAGGTGTCATAATGGATTGCTGTGTGACACGTCTACTTGGGTGTATGGACAGGTGTTGCAGAAAGAGCTGTGGCCCTCGTGGGGGATTTCAGGCAGATTTGGCTACATTAGAATTTGTCACCTCTTCCTGCCCACATCTCACTTGCCTTCTCGCTGAGCGCCATGCCACCTCCACACGCTCCCCTCGCTAATCCTCAATCAGACTACATCTCGGGAGACACACATGGGTGCAAACACACAACCCAAGTACACAGATTCAGTCACACCGTCTCCCTCGCACACAAAATCAAACTTTTTAGTGGGCTGTGTCGAGACAGGACTGGCTGGAGTTTGGTGGCATCCTGACCTAAAAACCGGAGCCACCCTGTCACGTCTTGGCAGCTCTGAAAAATGCCATGCATATTAAAACGCCTCTAATTAATATTCATCAGCACCATGCCCTGTTGGCAGCTGGTCCCAGACCCGTCGGATCAATGAGGTCTCTGCCTCGCTCCTTTGTCTGACACGGATGCAGATGTTTAGAGCATGAAATTAAATTGGTCGCCGTCATTTGGGAATGCATAAACGCTAGACTGTTCGCAGTGTGTGTTTGTGTGTCTTTTCCAGTTTCAAGTTGGATGTGGCTTTTGGAGCAAACAAGTAACGCTATCTTCACCCAGAGTGTGTGACATGTTGATTTTTATTCATGGCAACTTGAATGTCTGCAAGTTAGAGACGTACAAAACAAAAAGTTTCGACACCAAGTGATCGATGCGTGGGAAAGAGAAAAGCAGAGGGTATGATGAAGCAAGGAGAAACGAGCGCGTTGGCGGCAGCTTTGTTTAGGAGTCTGTAATTGAGGCTTAATTGAATTGGCACTGAAGGTAGGATGAATGGATAGTGTGATGGAGAAAGGCAACGTTTGAGTGAATTGGACCACATCTTTGTCTGCACTTAGCAACAAGAACGTGGGCTCACCGCGTGGGGAAATTTCACGGCAACAGATCAGAATCAGAAACCCTTGACTGAAAGACAAGGGACAGGAATGAAAGCTTCTCTTGTCATTTTAATGAAAATACGGAGCGTGTTGTCTGCCACACTTGTCAAGTAAAACTTGTTCCATTAGAAATGTATTAAGGAGCCCAGCACAAGGAACAAGGCACTGATATGCATTTGAATACAAGGCCAGGCAGGTAATACTGAACACATCTCTACTGTTGGTGTCTTTGTATTAAAGCACATGAGCTTCACAAGGCCCATATTCATCATGGAAACATGGCAATGAAACGAATGGAAACAGCAGAATGAGAAACACATGCACACAGACAAAAGAAATGTATACAATTTAGCTTCACTTTTTCTGCAGTGGAAAAGTAATTGCCCCCCCCACCCCCCTTACAGATTTATTCTTTTCTTTTTTTTTTGCTAATTTGTGGCATAAACAATTGCATCAAACAAATTGACAGAAGTAACTTGAGTAAATACAAAATGAAGTTCTCAAATTATCTTATTTACCAAATGCAAAAGATTCAATTCAAACCAACCTGGTCTTGCATTAAAAAGACCAGGTTGCCCGTGTCTCCTCTTCAACAGCTACCATCAACGGTTTGTATTATAAATCAGAACCCATGGTTCTGTCATTTGTCACACATCTGTGTCACAATTGATGTTCTTTTTCTCATGATGCCAAGAAGTTCCATTTTGTCTGGTTAGTCCTCAAAATATATTTCAAAACGTGGGGAAAGGTCTGGATGTTCTTTCTAGCAAACATTAGACAGGCCTTTGTGTTCTTTTTGGCCAGCACTGGTGTCGATTCACAGCTCTCACTGGTCTCTTTTCTACTAAATTGGTGTTTGGTGTTACTTAGCACGAGTTCTTTGTGTTTCTATGACTGTGTTTTTTCGGATCACGATGTTTTGTTTTACTCAATAAGTGAAATTATTTTCTGAAAAACTGCTTATTTACTCAAACCATCTTGATTTGATATTTAAATTACTTCTGAAAATCGACAAAACCAGAAGAAAAAAAATATTGAAAACCCATCAATGCGTCAGTTTTTGCCCCTTTGTTCCAGTTTCTTGAATCCAATCTTACTACGCTACACGAATGTAATTGTCAACAATAGCAAATGGAATATTGCTGCTCACCCTTTAGCTTTCGCGCTCCCGTTCAATGAACTTATATGTAAACACGTGTGCTTGTGCTCAAGCGTGATATTCTCTGAAAACATTAGTACGAGCCCACATACACACAGATGGTCCTTTTCACTCTGTGTTCGGCCATATCGACAACAAGTGGCAATTTCTTTCTCTGTCAAATCTATTGATTACTTCTGGATGAGTGAAGGTAATGAGCTTTGGTGTCCTTTGTCTCCCCTGTGATCTCACCTTTTCCCCTGTCTGCAGTAGGCTCACCCACCCCCAGGATGTTACTTGGCAATGATTTTCTGATTAACCCTGTTGGCTGTAGGGTTCACCCACACACTGACGCAGGGGCGTGAAGGGGACTGAGCATGTAAGATGCAATTAGATCTGTGATGGAGAGCCATGTTGATTAAGTGATGTGTCTGCTTTGGGTGTACTGTACCGCCTGCAACGATTAAATCTTTTGAATCATTGTTTTTTAAACTAATGTAGGTTTGATTAAAAGTATTGATTATTGCCAGGGGTCTGAGTCTAAAACCCGCTGCCTATCACAGTTATCTTTGTCCACAGCAGAGGAAGACTATTCTCCACTGGGCTAAGCATTGTGTTTAATGCTTCTAAGGTGGTTCCATCACATTTTACTAGTTACTGAATGTCTTCGAAAAATTTACACTATAGTGCTGCACTTTGCCTTATAAAACAAAATGAGTGGATAAAGTCTTGACGTGTTTAGATATATGTAAAAAAGCTAAGTATTCGGAATTGTGTTGGGATTTTTTCCAAACATGTGAAACAAATAGAACAGAGGAAACGGTTTGTATTTCTAAAAGCCAGAATTTTATAATGAAATGGTTATTAAGAGTCCTATCTAGACCAAACTAATTTTCACTCCAACTTTATCGATTGTTTCACTGCATCAATAAAGTGCAAATATCAAAACAGCTACCTGTTTTGCTATTCTTAAGTAACTCCTTTGTTTCCTGTTCTTCAGGTGGTGCTGATGACAACCTGATCGAAGGTGGAGAAATGAAGTTTGTGTGTAAACCAGGAGCGAGGAACATCACTGTGATCTTCCAGCCTCTTCTAAGGTAAATCAAAGAGCAGTTCCCTATATTTCCCGCCAAAAAAACAAAACAAAACAAAAGAAAAGATAAGCTGAATATGTTTGTGATTTTGTTGTTGTTGGGGTTTTTTTTAACACAGAACCAGCAAAAAATAATAAATAACTGAAAAGGTTTAGGAGAGAAAATAGAGAATTTAACAGTAAATTCTAAATGATAAAACTGTGTTCTTAACCGAATATATTTTTAGACATTATTCGTACAAGTTGCCTCCTCGTGTGAAGTGTGTCTTTTGTCATGCTGGTCTGACAGAGAAGGATGGTCAAGCTACTTAAGACCTACGATGCTTGGGACATGACTCGGTACCACTAAAATGTAAAACTAATGTTATTACGCTGCCTCTCAGTGACCAACTATTGATTTTGGCTGTTTTACGTTAAACAGAGTATCATACATCAAAGATTTCAAACGATGTGTGTCACGTCTGTGCTTTTGTACAAATCTTAAATTGGGATTGACTGCCAGTCCTACTTTATTTTCCTTCTAGATTGTTTTCATCTGAAGGTCTGGTTTTGTGTTAATATTCTGTATATCTGGTAGTTTTGTGGACAGTGCGATAGTCCCAGTAGAGCAGAGTAAATCTAATATCAAAACCCTTTGATTGAATTGGCGTTCAGGCACTGACGCATTACCTTTTAGGACGCATTATAATGGGAAGTTGTTTTCCTCCACAGACAGCCAAACATGCATATGATTTTTTATAGCATGCTGTATTTTTTAATGCATAAAAATGGATTTTGCTACTCTAATTTGCTGTAGTTTGTCAGGTTAACAAAGGTTTTATTGTACCAGATGGTACCATAGCATACTATGTAAATGTACAAAAAAATATTATAACAGTTGTATTTCTCTACTGCTAAATCGTGGAACGGGCTTCAAAATTAATTGAATCAAATTAGGCCAGCAAACAGATTGCATTTCAGGAACTATAACCATCTCACTTCTCCATTTGCTTGAGTTATATTGACAGCAGCCATACTGCTTTGGTATAATTGATTAATAGTCATTGAACACACGTTATCTGTTTAGATTAAGAAGAAGATGATTAAGAACCAAGTTTTTTTATGTAGACTTTGGGAAACACTTAAGTCGTCCACTGGTGAATTTCTGTTTTGACATACTTAAAATATGTTTTTTTAAATTATTTTTGATAGTTTGAAAAAGAAAATATATAAACCAAAAATCGAGGAAAAAAAAAGATTTAATACCTGATTGAGAAATCTGCGTTTTCTAAAGAAGCTTTGTGTCTACTGCTTAGCAACTCAAACCTTGAACCTGTTTTTTTTCTGTAGGCTTTATGTTTGAACACCGGCTGCTAAGACCACTTACTCCAATACATTTGTGTGCCTCTAATCTTGACTCAAGCTTGAAAATGACCAAGTTCCATCTTTAGTGTTCTGGTTGAGGGACAAAAGGTTTTCTTTAAAGAGTTTATGACACATGAGTGACCAGTCTCTTTCAAGTGCGTTAAAACCATCTTTTACTATTAGCAGAAAAGAAAAAAAAAGCCAAACCCATAATGCTTCCACCTCCATGCTTATGTGTCTGGATCTTTTTTGTTCTAAATTCAGCATTTAAATTTTTTCAGACCTACCTGAGACACATTGTGGTCTCTTTTGACAACACCACCTTCTCTAAATGATCAACGTTCTGCGGCAAACTCAGCGGGAGTCAGTTGCTTTTACAGAAGGGGCCTTCTTAATTCCAGTATTCTACAATATAGTGTGTTACCAGTCCTGTGCTGGACTCTGGTCCCATGTGCCTTCAGTTCATTAACAAGCTCCTGCTGTGTAGTTGTAGGATGATCCGTCGCCATGCTCGTGATAATCCTCGGCCCATGAGGCAGGATTTACCATGAAGCTCCAGACTGGGAGAAATTATGGTTGTTTTATACTTTCAAAAATTCCAATAGTTTCTCAGCAATGTTTTTTTTAATCACAAGGCTGCAAAAATGACTGCAGAAATGTTTATTTTCTTCCCCAACATATTTAGAAGTGAGTTCATAGAAGCTACCGTTTCGTGTTCGCGTCTCCCCTTCTATATGGAGTGTTGATAATGTCATGTTCCTAAAGCATTGAGAACTGCCTCCACGCCCCAACGCTTCGCACTTTTGTTTTTTTCCCCCTGACATTCAGACCATATTAACATCGCTATCTCCGAGCTTTCGTCTGAATAAATGACCAAAAATAAAACGGTGCCTAGCTCCCTTCCTGCTTCTCCCGTGTTGTCTGTAATGGTTCATATCAATCAAAGCAAACTGAGCTTGAACACGAGGCGCTCTCCTTTCTTCCTCTTTCTCTCTCTTCCACCTGGTTTCTCTGGGCCTTTAGTGCCAATGGAGCGCTGTTGTCTGCAGATGATTTTCTAATGGCGAAGCTCTGGCACTCCACTGATGGATCACCGCGTCTCCTGCAGCCAGTCATGCCACTCATGGCAGCATTAATGGCAAAAGCCGCTGGGGGTCGAAAGATTAGTGTCAGTGCGTGGGAGATAAAACATTCTAGTCTTAATGTTTGATTGCAAATGTTTTTAGGGGCTGTGTTAAGTTCTCGATCCTAAAATTGAGCGATGCCACTCTTTTTATTTTTATATGTTCACAAATCTTATTTTACCTTCCTAATATAGAGGATGTTCGCAGATTTATATATCCCACCTGACTTTGGACGGTCTCAGGCTCCCTTGGAAACGCCTTGAGGTGGCGAGGGACATCTGGGTTGCTTTGATCTGACCGCTGCTATCGCCTCCTCCCTTTGGCTGAATGCTGGAACATGGATTCATTTTAGTGAAAGGAGCTGGAGTGGACTGATAAGATTGATCAGTGTTTCAGCTGCTTTTTTTCTGCAATTACTATTACTGTGATTCTATATGGTTGTCTGAAATAACTGTACTTTGAATACATTGTGTAATTAACCAGACATCAGAACTGGGCATTTTTCAGCAGATCAAATTCCAGAAATTCAGATTATTCTCACCAAATCCACAACATGCGTCAGAAGTAAGAAATTACGCCATTTTTGATGGATCACAAGTATCCACCAACACCACGATGCACTCTCGTTTCGAACTGTTCTACATTGTTTACTTTGAATAGAAAAAGAAATGTTATAATGAGAATCAGCAGGTAAGAAAACCATACAAACATATCGGCCAGGAAAAAGCCTGATCGGTGCCTCTCCAGTTCACTGCTCTGTCTTTATAGTGGCGTGCACACAAATATGGTGTATAAGGAAGTGTTTGTGCTTCTAGCAGCCAATTTAGTTTGACTTGTGGGGTCTTCTGCTGACATTTGGGTGGTATTTGCATCTCCGGACGAAGCTGGCATTTTGAAAAGTTTCTGCGGGCTTCCAATCTTCCCCCTGTTAACAATCCGAAGAGTGACGAAGAACGAATATGCATGCTCACTGCCAGCAAAGAGATTTTTCAGCCAGTGACCTTCATAATTTTTTAAAGTGGTAATGCAATATGTAGTTAAAAATGACTGTAAGCAGTTATGTGTGTGTGTGTGTGTGCGTGTGCATATGCATGTGCGTGTGTGTTTTAAATATGCCCGTTTGTGTTTCCGACTTTTTAAACTGAAATGACTAAGAAAGTTTTCAGCTACTGTTCTGTGAGAAGTATCTTCTGTTTTTGACACACTTTAATGTTTCAGATTTTGCTGATTCTGATTTAATTCAGTAAAGCAGCTATCCAAACCGGCTTGGTTCTCCGGGAAAAAAAACAATTTAAAGGGCGTGGGACGTTTAATTATTGACATCGGCCGTTCTGGAAAATGTTACAAAGCTCTTCCTAAGACTCTAGGATGAAGCGAGTGACAATCCACAACTAAATAAAACAAACACCAGTGGTGAACCTTCCCAGGAGAAGTAGGTTAACCAAAAGTACTCTAACAGCAACTTGATGATATAATCAGGAGGAATTTTTCACATGGAGCCAGATTGGTTTCAATAGCTTTCTCCCCATTAGTAAATAGGATGATCACTTCAAAACCTTTTTTTTATTGTTTTATTTATTGACTCAGGTTTCCTTTATGCATTATTGAAATTAGTTTTATCCGAAACAGTTAAGTCTGACGGAAAAGGGACATTTTTTAGGGGGGTGAACACTTTTGAGCAATGTTAAAATTGTTATATAATTTTATAATTTAATTTATAATTTTAGTTGGATGAATTACAGTGAGAGTCAACAAATCACTTTCACAGTTCTGTTATTTTGCTGAGGACTGCACGCCTCAGGCAGGAAAAGAGAAGAAAAAAAAGAATGACATCATGCCGATTCTCCTCTTGACGCACTTTAAAACACACATCTAAGGCTGTGCGGCTGCTGAGCTGAAAAGAGGGATGCGTTTTAATGCCCAGCGCACACAGGTGAAGTAAGCAGACACACCAACAGAGAGCTGACTGCAGCTGTGTAGCAGCGGGTGGCCTTCTTTTCTTTAGAACAGCATAGCCTTCAGTACTGTTCGAAACAAATCAGTGATCTTCTATTTTTTGTTTTCGTTTTGCCTTCATCTTTTGAAAGCTTTTGCAACAGCAACTTTGTACAGTGGCTGGAGCAATAGCAACTGGGTGCAACTCTAAACACATTTTTCCTTTAAAGAACCTGACAGCTCATCATCTCTTCTATTTTTGATGCATTTTTTGGTTAAGAGTGTTCAAGTTAAAACTATTATTGTGATTTGTTTTACTTGTAAAACTTCTACCCAAAGTTAGGGCACAGTTTTTTCTACTTTTGATATTGATTGCGGTTTTGTTGTCAGGAATTTTTCTCAGCTTTGAAAGACATGCACAGTTGTTCTGTTCTTTTCACTTCTTCACAGAACACTTGATAAATAGTCAGGTATAAAATATTGAACCGTCAACGTAAACAGCATAGATTTCTCAAAGTACGCACTCAGCATTTCTTTATTGCACCCAAATTAAATTTTTCATTCAATTTATTTTAACAAAGGTATGTGGTCTATTTAATCACATTACCTCCAATGAGTCGATGATTTCCAAAGTAATTTAGAGTGATGTTAATTAGACCAAAGGACAGCTATCAGATTCCTGTTTAGGCATATTTAAATAACTCTGAATACATAGTACACTACATAATCTAGGTTATCCTTTTCTTTAATGTTTCCATTCAACATACTGTCAAAACATGACAACTGGTCTTGTATAAAATAATAATAATAAAAAACTTTAATTTTCCTGCTGCAAAGGTTTCATTTCTGTTCTCCTATTTGGTTTTGCATTTGAAATTAAACTGATTCATGAAGTTACACCTGATGCAAGTGTCCATGCATGCATGGATTTAAAAGTGTGAGTGTGTAGGGAAAGAGTCGGAGGTTGGGAGATTGACAAGGTGTCTGTGGGGGTTGCAAAGAGAAGCACAATGGGACAAGCGATGGGAGTGGATGGAGCAGAGATTTGAGAAAAGGGACAGAAAGACTCTGCCTCCCACTGGTGTAGCCTGCGGTGAAAATGACACGCACGGTGATTCTGCACTAATTTCACATAATTATCAACTCCCCTTCATCTGTAGAGCACATATGCCAGGAAAAGACTAAGAGCAAGAGCAGATGTAAAATACATGTAATGAACTAAGCAAGGTTTTTTTTCTCAATATGTTTTGTTGCGCTGTGCACTTGGAAATGGATTTTTCAAAATTATTTTCACTTTTTTTTTTGTTGACATAGCCTTCACGTGAAAAGGCTTAATGATGGGACTTTATTTCGAACTAAATAGGTGATAGCGATGCTTAGGCTTATTGAGAATTCTACTGTTCCAAAATGAATTGCACATACGTTTCTGTTATTATTGATTTATTTTGTTACCTACACTCACTACATTCATTCCACTGATTTCACAGTGTGTCAGAAACATTCCTTAGAGATTCTAGTCTGTTTTGACATAGACACACTAACATCGGCATGCGCAACTGCATGGCGTTTCATCATGCTGCTGTTGCTGCGGATTGGTCCGGCACATCTATGATGCAAATCTCCTGTTCCTTCACATTCCAAAGGCATTTATTGGTTTGAGATCTGATAACTGCGAGGGCCGTTGGAGTACAGTGGATTCCTGTCCTGAAGATTAAAAGAGTTTTGAGATTGAGTTTTGTGACATGATGTTGAATTGTTCATCTAGGTTTAACTGTCAGATGATGGATAAAATATTGCTGTAGAAGAGATGGGCACGGACAGAGTCATGTTTAAACAATGACCCCGTTAACTTAATGTTGCGGCTGAAATCAAGACTTGCCAGACATGGCATATTTCCTAGTCTATTACTGTCCAATTTGGGTGAGCCTGTGCAATTTGTAGCCTCGGTTCCCTGTTTGTAGCTGACAGGAATGTCGATTGCTATGTCCTGCTGCTTCAAGGTGGGATTATATTCAGCCCAGGTTGTAAACACCGGCATTCACAACTGCTGTGTCATATACACACACATCCCTACCTAAGGAGAGATGCCAAGTATTCTAATAGTTATGCTTTTTGGACTGTATGACGAAGCCAGAGTACCCAGAGAGGAACCCAACACGTGCACAGAGAGAACATGCCAAACCCCTTACTACAGAAAGTCCTCATCACAAATCAGTTTCTACATCCGTTAAACTGGTGTCACTATCTGCTTTTAAAAAATTCCCAACGGAAATCTGTAAATGTATTTTATAAAAGAATATATTAGTAGAAGATTAGAACACCTTTTTGAAATAACTTCGCGATTTAACAGTTTATCTGCGACTCCCTCTGCATCACTTGCCTCAAACATAAAAGTGTGCTCTCTGCAGTGAAGCTGGAATGCCTGAGTTGTTTGTTGTTGGGCCTCTGTTTTCATTTCCGACCAGTGCCTTTTAATTACTAACGCAGGACACATTTTCCCTCAACATCTGTCATCAACCTCTGAGAGATGTCTGTATGGTAGGCTGTTAAAATGCAGCCTGGATGGCCTAGCCTTAAGTCCTGCTCACACATACGTGCACATAAAGCTTTGCTCGGCCAGCCCTTGCTCTCTTTTCTAATCTTTTCTCACTCGCTCTGAGGATTTTCCTCAGTAAACAGTACTTCTATTTCTCTCTTTTTTTTCTTTTTTACCAGCAACTCTTAAAAACGTAGTGCAGATTCAAGAAAGGGTGGGTTTTACCCTGGAAAGGTTGAAGATATGCACAGAAATAAAGCAACAAAGATGATGGAAAGAAAAGCAGAACAAAGTGATAAGAACAGCAAGGCTACAGAAAGTCTGCAGTTAAACGACAAACATTGATTTTTTTTTTTTTCATTCAACCTTGGTTCACTCATAAAAGGCTAACAATATAGTCATTGTTTTTCGTTGATATCTTGGGAGGCTCCTCACTATTGCAACATTTAATTTGATCAGTTTACAACTTTGTTTAATTCACATATGAAAGACCCATCCATAAATACCCAAATGTTGAGAAACTATGGTATTTTACTCAAGGATATCATAGTGTTCAGAACTTAATATTTACTTACAAAGCCCATCTCATGCTAAATTATATGTTGAAATACTGAGAATTGTCATTGTGATTTATAGAACCTTGTGAAAGACTGTTAAATCCAACAAATAACCTAATTTTTGGGTGTTTGATGGAGTTAAATAAGAATGGATCAGTGGACCATCTACTTTCCTTTGGCACTGATTGGCTGGATGAGCAGAAGTAGTACTAAGACGCTTTCCGCCGTCCGCATTCAAGTATTTGCGGATTTTAGCTTTTAACGGACGGCTGAGGCCCCATGTCCACTGTATTGAATTCGAAATGAAATCTTTGATTTGACTACGACACGCAACACAATTTTGGCATGAACATCCCAACTGTTCCCCGCTGATCATGATTTACACTATGTTAAAGTCTTTTAGGGTTTTCAGGTCCGTCTTCCACCATGATGTGAGTTCTAGAACTGTTTTTTTTATCATTTTCAAAAGTGCAGCTTCAGCCACTTTCTTGTGAACTGTAGAGTTCGTCCTCTTCTGCTGTCTTACTGGCACAATCCTGCATGGAGATTCACATAAACACTGTGGGTATGACATATATCTAAACTCTAACGCGCGCGCACATACAAACACACACACAAAAGATATTGCGCAAGAGATTAGATCCATTATTGTGGGGGTCTTTTCTCCGGGTATTGAAGGTGGATAAACTCATTGATTGTGTTTATCTATCCCATAATGGAATCACACTGGGTTCCCTGGGCAACGGGTCCAACAGACACCTTAAGCAGACAGTCGTCAGTCGTAGCTTAAGGGGGTCTAGTCTCAGCAGTGGACTTCTTATGAAGTCGGCTTATAGGTTCCGGGAGGGTTGAAGGTTTACGTGGGGAAAAATAGTGGATGCTGGGAATAGTTGACTGGTCAGATTAGAGGGTGGAATTGTGCTTGGACAAATGGTAACCCAATATAATGCTGTTCGCTTCAGTGTCATTTCCCATAGTGCCTTATTGGCTCCTGGTGGCTGCTTTTAAAGGGGATTATGTTTTTTGGAGATTTAAGTAATCTGTATAACAGGATAGTTTGTTACCAAAAGAAAATTGTATGAAATGGAAGATCCTCATTTCTTCTATTCTACATTAATGAAGCCTTCCACGCTCTTCCTCCGACCTGAAACTATGAAAGGACAGAAGAGGGAGGACAGAATGCCCTTAATGCTCCTCGAATGAATGCCGGCGGGAGCCTCAGCCAAGAGAATTACTGAGCCACAGAGAGAAAGCACAGGAAAATGTTTTTTGTCAAACTTCTGTCTACCTTCTCTGCCACTTCCTTCATCTTTCTGATGTGCGACCTAACCCTCACAAAGATGAGAAGCATGACAGCACTCTACCTCTCATTAAAAACACCGAAATCTAGAGAAATGATACACGGCAACTCTGCAGCACAGCTTTTTACTGCAAGAGATGAGGTGATTTACAGAAATTCTTTTGTTATTGTCTCCCGCACGTCCTTGTGTTCTTTCCCTTTGAATTCAGCCTCCGCTGCCCGTCTTTTCCCTTTCCCGTCTTTCTTCCCTTTGACAACATGACCTGCCACTCTGCGTTACCGTCACATGAGCGAGTGCCAGCCCCAACATCACAGCAGCCTTTGATTGGCCAGGCCTTTCCAGGTCGGTGAGCTGCTGCCTGATAATAACCTTGTTTGATTGCTGGAGCAGAGATGTAATTGATTGATCTGCTCACCCTGTCTGGGGCCTGGGCTTCTGAAGTAGCCCTGTGTGTGCGTGGGTGTGTGTTGAAGTGGGGAGGGGGGTATTGGTTGATTGCTGAACGAAGCTCCAGATAAGCATACATGCACACATGCCTCAACCCACTGCGCAGCTCACACACACACACATTTCTCTGCTCTGGTATTGTAAAACATAATATTCTCCAAGTATTAGAGGCGTATGGATGACGGAAGAATAATATGAAGGCATTTTGTGTTTAAGCTCTCTCCAGCCCATCTGCTCTGTGTACCTCTCTAAACAAAACCCACCAACCAATCAACAAGTCATTAAACCTCATTAAAATTCTCCCAACTCCCTCTGAAAGGATTATTTACTTCCTAATTGGTGGTTATATAAGTAAATCTATCTTTGTGGACGGTTAATTATTTTCACAGATAGATGGTATCAGCTAACTGCAGCATTCAGTGTATTTGTGGCTAAATAGACAAACTCTAAATAGCGTTCACACTTACTAATTTAGAATCGACATTTATCCCCCCCCAACACACACACATACATTCGTTATACAAGTGAATAAGATAACAAAAAAGATTCTGTTTGAGTTTTTTTTACTGTAATTTGTTTAATTGTATTGTACTCATGAGAAAAATATACAGTTTTCTGTTCAGCTTATTTATGTAGCGCCAGTTCTCAATGAAAGCCAAAACAAGGAGCTTTAAAAGTCAAAACGGTGCGATTCATATCTAAATATTGTGTGAATATAAAAGCATTGTACATTCATCTGCAGCTTTATTGCAGAATGAAGACGATTTTCTGGCAATGTTCACTGGTATTCTTAACACTTTATAATTCCCTCACCTTTGGTTTAAATGGTAAATGGACTGAACTTATATAGCGCTTTTATGTAAAAGTTTTTGACCACTCAAAGCGCTTTACACTAGAGCTACATTCACCCATTCGCACTCACAAATGCTCACACATTTATACACCGATACGCAGCTCGGTAGGGGTTGAGTGCCTTGCCCAGGGGCACATCGACATGTGGCAGGTAGAAGCTGGAATCGAACCTGCAACTTTCCGATCACAAGACTACTACTCTATCCACAGAGCCACAGTCACCCACTTTGGCTTATAATTAAGAAATTATAAGCCGAAGAAACGAAATCCTGATTTTTGTACATGTTTAAGAAAAAGTTTTTTTTGTTTTCAGTGTTTTACCTTGATGCATTTTCCTACATGCTTTTGAAATGTGTTTTTGTTCTGGGGTGGGATTTTTTTTGTACTCGTCCTTTTTTGGAGGAATACAAAAAAGTATAAAATCCTTTTTTGTATTCCTCATGACATGTTTTGCAACATTTTTCTTTGTGTGTGGGGGGTGGGAATGCCACCCGGATTGATTTAATTGCTTTAACATTGTTGCTTAATAAAGAAACAGTTTCACCAGTGGAGGAAGTAGCTCTTTACCAGGCATGTGACGGGAGGCGGGGGGGGTCTCATCACAAAAAACCCCCAGCTTTTTCTTGATTTATTACATCCACACAAAGCAGAACAAGCATCTACAGCAGTAATGACTTTAGTGGGATTTCTACCAGAACAAACTATAAAAGGGAATGAACAACAGAAGAGAGGTGAGGGGAAAAATGTAAAAAAAAAAAAAAAAAAGAAAGAAACCCAGCAAAAATCCATTTTGTTTGATGTTAGTGTCTCAGCCTTGCAGAAGATTCTACAGGAAAAACCCTGAGAAATAACATTAGGGGCATCTTGTAATGTGATTTCTGCTATGTGTGAATATGAGATTTCTAATGGATCCGAGCACATTAGAGCAGTCTTTATCTGTAGTATTTATTCCCCCTTGGTTTCAAATGCAATTTGCTAAGTACGACATTTCACTCAGCTCCAGTTTACCAGCTTTCTGGCTTGAAGGGATATGGGGGAGAATAATAATATAATAAGGGATATGTGGAGGAGGAGGGGGGACGCACGTGTACAGTATAGCATTTGCGACAAATTGGTACTTTATAAGAAGCATATTCTGTCCCTGTTATTTGGAGAATATGCAAAGATAATAGCTGTAGGAGAGAGGTTCTGCTGTGTTTTTGAACATTTTCATCTACGTGTGACTGCAGTGAGGGGAGATTTAGGAGGGGATTGCATTTGCAGATGCGTTAGACCTTTCCAACACTTCAATATTCAAAATATGTTTGTATTCTCAAAAGGTTTCACAGTAGTATGGGGATTTGGAAGGACAAACATGGGCGTTCCGGTCAGAACAACCCAATCTTTCTCTATAACATAGGTGTAAAGTAAAACCTAAAAGTGCTTTTTTTGTTGTTTTTTTCTTTCCCCCAAAGTTAAATATTTTTTGTCCAAGCAAAAAGTTTTAAAATTGTATTGTTAATACCGCTTGTGGGGTTTTGAAGTTTTACTATTTTATCTCATGGCTCTTATGCTGAATATGAAGTGTTTAACATGCTATAGCTACTTTGCAACTTAAATTTAAATAAAGTTATGCATGTACAACATCACTGGAGCTTCTGTTCTTTTAGCTCAGTGTGTGGGTGATGGAATTGGTTATCCATTTGTCATGAGTCTTCCTTTACAGCAGCCATAGCTGTAAATATGCTGCGCAAAAATCTTAATATAGTTGTTTGAAAAAATTTGCTTAATGTCATTCTCTGAAATAAGATCTAGAAAGTTGGATAACGTTCTGTTTTGAACAGAACTTTATTTTTTGCCTGCTTGCTTTCGGTGGCTTTGGCATATTGAGTCTTTTTTTTAATCTATCATAACAGCTTTTGGTTCTAATCTGAAGGCAGACTTAATCAATGGCAATTTATAATTTTCCAGTGAAGAGAGAAACAGAAATAAAATGAAGTTAATACTTAAATAAATAAATAATAAAAAACACCTTTCTGGTATTTCTCAAGATTTAATCCACATGTTATTTTCAGAGCACTGAGCTATTTGGGGCAATGTGACATTTTCAGAGCAGCCAACCAGTGTCCCAATTCTTACATCGTGAGAAGGACAAAGATTCATATCCACCCTCAGTTTTCCTGGCACTCTGTTGTCTGCTTTTGAGTTATGAGGGTCACGGCATCCCTGATTAACATTCTCATTTACATGTTTCTGTCAGCATTTCCGCAAATCGTCCCAAATCAACCAATACGGCGCACTCCGAGCTCTCCAGGGGCTTAATGAGCTAAATTAAGAAGGAAGTCATTTAACCCCTGCCTGCAACGCAATCACGCGCCCATATGCACAGTCTCGGCATTGCTCGGCATACCTGCTCATCACAACCAAACAAGCAGGAGTGCGCCAGCACGTACTCATCTGCCTCACCTCCACCCCAGATTTCAGTAGATGGGAGATAGAGCAAGGCCATTATGCAAATGTCAGGTGTCAAGTGTAAATGAGGTTGGAGGGATGGGTAACAGAAGTATTGAATATCACACCGGCTCCCTTGGCAACAGCGCCGAGGTACAGTAATGAGAGCATTCCAGGATGTGGGCTGGCAAAAGCTTCGTTACACTGAAAGATAGAAATGTGAGAGATATGAATTTAGTCCACTGGGTCTCGCTGGTTTAAAAAAGCATAGACGGCACCATCTGCTTTGTGTGCGGTACAAAGGAGATTTGAACAGGCGGGTTCTATTCTTATAAATCTGCGAGAGTTAAAGTCGCATCAACTTTTTATAGGAAGATTGAGAAAGTCATTTTTATCACAGAATAATATTTATTTAAGTGACATGATGTGAACAAAACACCGGATTTCTGTTTGCAGACATGTTTTATATATATGCTTCCCTAAAGCTTGATAATGGGTCCTAATGCCTAATTAATAGCCTCACTTCAGTTTCTCATCATCTCATCCTATTGCTCAGACCGTCGTCTTTGTTCATCTGGCTCTCTTCTTTCACCGACTCATCTCCTGCTCTCCCACGGGTCCTCATGCAAAGATAAAACATTCCCGTTATTAAAAAGACCCGAGTCGACAACCGTTAATTTAATTATTGATAAAAATCTGAACAAATAATTGTCTAAAGGTCATCTAAATGTTAAACTTGAAGTCTCTGTAATCACATTATTTTTAACAGAGGAAACCAACCCATAGAAAAACAGTCTGCTGGTGAAAGCTTAATGTTTTTTAAGAAAAGATCAATTTCACATACCTGCTTACTTTCCCAAACCATAATCACTGTTAAATAGATTATGAGATAATTTCATTAGGGATTTTTTTCTACTACAGTGTTAAACTAAGGCTGGTTTGGTTTTCCAAGCTGAGCTCCACAGCTGTCACGAGAAACATCTCATTCAGCTCAGCGAGTGTTTGTTCCTTTCTCTCCTTTATTCTGAATTTTGGCCGCGTAAGGAAACCCGTTCAACGACACAAATCACATAATTTGTTTCAGTAGCCCCAAAAACATATCCTAATTTCACCATTCACAGCGAATCTGTGATTGCTAATATGATTGTTCACACCATTTATGACTTTTTTAACTTGATCAGGTATCAACAGAGCAGAAAGTGTTTTGAAACCACTTCAGAAACGATAATATAGCAAATAAACAGCAGGAAAATACGAGGCAAGGAGATAATTATTCCTGTTCTAGTACCACTTCTTTCATTCATGTTGTTGCTGAATGGCTTTTACTTTTTTGTCATAAGTGCTTTTCTTTGAACCAGCTAAGAGTTGGTGCAGAGATGGCACTGGTCTCTCAGGTTTATTTATTTATCCTTTTTTTTTTTTTTTTTTTTTTACAATGAAACTGGCAGTTTAGTAAACGACTAAATGTAAAGGCCAGAAAAAATGCTGCATTCAAGATCTCCAGCTCAATAAGTTTTAAAAACTTAATTTTGTAGAACAAGTTTACGAACAAAGCTGTTTTTCCACAACTTCAAGCAACTTTTAAAAAATGTGTTCAGAAAACACTCCTTTGTAAAAATGAATTTATATTAAACCAGCCTTTGTCATAATGGCATTTTGTTTTGTTTTTTTCACCATTCACTCCAGTGTTTTGCTAATTATTGGTTCATATTTGTGACTTTCAACACTAACCAGACATATTAAAAGCCCTACTATAGAAACTCGCTTTGTTTTATGATATTTTCACCCAAAACGAACTTTTATGGTTTTGTTACTCTTAGCACGAATACCTCTGCAGGAGCTTTTTTGGTGAAATGTTGTCTGACTATGTGGTAGGACACCAAAAATATATATCAGCATGACTGCGGGGGTTGTTCCAAACTGCTAATTGAATGCTGACTGTGTAATAAGTGCTCTACAGCTAAGCAGAACAGAATAATAACAATTAAAATAATTTTATTTCAGAAACAGGGAAATCAAAAATACATGCCAAAAGCAATGTACATTAATAACAGTTAAAAAGCACATAGCAGAAAAGCCTTTTAACAATGTTATTACAACCCTTAACAGTATTTTAGATATTTTTTCTATAACAAATGTACAGACAGTAAAACTGGTGTATTGAAATCCTTTCCATTGCATTTTCATCCTCAGTTCCCCACATGTTGCAGCACAGACAGTAACTTCCACTCTCTCCCAGGAGACGAGGCTGTCAGCTTCAGCAACATAAAGGGATGGCAGTGACTGCATCCTGCAGCTTGTTGTTGAACCAGAATCTCACATAATCAAAACTTGCTTAGATAATTAGGTTAGTTTGTCATTTCTCGGCCCACAAGACGGACTCAGCGTGGGAGAGAGAGTGGGCCACCAGCTGTCATGCAGACAGGTAAAATGGATCAGTTGTGTCTCATTTTATCAGTGAGTTGTTACTGTCAGTTTCAGAGACTTGGTGTGAGGTGCTGATGTTGATAAATAGGTTTTTGAAAAAGGGAAGGAAAAAAAAACAGTTGTTGCTTCCCCCTCATTAAAAGTTGGCATATGAAAGTATTTTTTTTTCACTCAACCCTTTTTTTATGCAACAGAAAAAAGTGGATGTTTTTGTTCAGTAGCATCCTACATGGGAGGTTATGGTTCTCAGTTGGGGAAAAAATGCAAACTTCCGTCCATGTCAGAAATTCAAATTTAAGTCCCTAAAGTGATGAAAAATACACACGGATTAAATTTTAAATAAGCTAAATAGTTGTGCTTTTTTGATGCTGCGAAGCTCCACAACAAGAGATCATTCTTCTGGCATTCAGTGACGGGATAAATACTGTTAAAGAGTGTTTAATGTAAAAATGGGGCATCTGATTTGGAAACCGATATCAAATGTTGGATGATTTGTGAGTTATTTGTTGGTTATGGTCCTTCAAGTGTGCTTAAGGCACTTTTACCCTCTATTTTTCATCTTTGCATCATCTTTCATACTATAGTTTAAGGCAGATTGAAACACTGCAACATTTTCCCCAATTTGACTCTTTATAATCAGGGTTACGTTGCAGGGCCTTTAAGACCCATGGTAGCTCACCGAAGTCAGAACTTTTATCCTTTCTGGGTTCACAGTGGTGGACTGAGTTTCCCACTGAATGCAAGAGCAGATTCTCTAGCAATCCTGGCTGCAGGCTAAAACCCAACCTTTCAAATAGCATTTTACCAGCCTGAGACTTTTTTTTGTAGTTTTTTTTGTAGACTCGCCATTGGAGAGCTGATGTCAAGTAGGGTTTACTCAACCTTCATGCTTCTCTTTTCACAAACTCGACCACCTTGTATCCCACAGAACTCCATTCGCAGCTCTTTTTATGAGTGCATTTATGAAAACGTTTCAGCCACTGTTGAGGCTTGAACAAGTGACCATTTTTGAAAGGTTAAGCTATAACATGTAAGATAAAGTGCAGTACGTGTGAAAGTATTTACACTTTTATCTAATTCACGTTTTCATATTATAGCACGAGATTTACTTATTTATTTTTAATAATACAGTAGAAAGCAGCCTCTTGGAGCACACTGCACAGGTCAAGGATAAAGCTGGGTTGGGTTCTAATACAAGTTTTCACACAGAGCACAGTTCAAACCATCATTCAAAAAAATTAAAATGGCATAGCACATCTGCAGATCGACCAAAATATGACTGTCCACATAAATTGATGACTGGCTGGCAAAGAGAGCATTTCTAAGGGAAACAGTGTAGGTGCCTTTAGTAGTTTTAAAAAGGTTTCACAGGTTGCAGAACTATTAGTTTAGCTGTCCACTAATCTTTCCTTTATGAAAGAGGTTTCAACAAAAAAATCTTTTTTTGAAAAACGTTCCAAGAAATTGAGTTTGCAGACGGATATATAGAGGACCTGGCTAATAACTAAGGAGATCTTTTGGCCAGATTGGATCAAACATTTTTTGTCTTGCATCCAAAATTCTTTTGAAAATGAAGTGTGCAGCAACAATGACTAGATATAAAAAGTTGGTGGAATCATTCTCCAATAGACTTGCAGCCATAATGGTTGCTACAAAACTGTCAATCCAGATTTATATATAGAGAGAGAGTTTACTGCTACGTGTCTATAGATGTAGGACGTTTTTGTGAAATTGAAATTAAAATGTCATATTTAAACTTTTTCTGCAGCCAACCGTTTTATATTTTATTGAGACACATCTTTACCTCAGTCTCTGCTGTTTACTTTAAATATTTCTTTGGAGATACCAACTCAAAATAAGACGGATTAGTAAGCTGCCACTTCCATCATCTTATGTTATAGCCCAACACTCGTGCTTATTAAATTAAACATGGACAGGGCATTTCTGCAGATTTAAATCCAGCCTGCATTTCACCCCTTTTACTGTTTGATTGTATAATTATCAGGCCCTTTTACGGATTGTATTAAATAATTTACATCATTTATAGTTAATTATCTTGCTAATTCATTTAAAACCCAATGGTCTGCTTTGAAACGTACCCAGCAGGGACTCTTCCTGTCCACTCTCCTCGTTCCCCTTGCCACCATCTTCCTCTCCCGTTTTCCTCAGTGCCCTTTGGTAATCTTGATACTTGAAATATTTCATAGACAGGCTCTCTGTTTACCCATATGGCCAAGTGCATAAAAGCTCGCCACTCACACACGTTGCCCCCACACCTGTCACTTTCTTAAAGTGAAACA
This sequence comes from Poecilia picta, assembly GCA_033032245.1. Lineage (NCBI taxonomy): Eukaryota > Metazoa > Chordata > Actinopteri > Cyprinodontiformes > Poeciliidae > Poecilia > Poecilia picta. The sequence continues at coordinate 8,834,108 of CM065375.1, read as the reverse complement.
CTCAAAGTTAAAGGTCAGTGCTAGCTCAAGGTTGCCTCTCTCTCTCTCTCTCTCTCTCCCTCTCCCTTTTCCCCTAGAGAGCCCTCTCTGGTGGACACCGGCTCACACTCAGACGAAAACATGGCATTACAAAAAGCTGGCCTCGGAGAAGCTATGAAGGGATCAATGAATAATTTAACCCCTAACATCATCCTTCCCCCCTTGCCAGTAATGTATCCACAAACATCGTTGGGTGTGTGGGGAAGTATTGCCACTTTCATTCAGCTGACGCCCCCTGCTTGTCGAGGGGCGGCTGTTTCGGTGGCATAATGTGATGTGTGGGTGCGTTATCGGAGCTGTAGGTATGACAGACACACAGCCCTAGAGCTGACTTCCTGGAATTGCATTTTGTTGGCCGTCTCCAATATGAGACCTGTCACCTCGTTCCCTCCAGGCCATGCAAACCGTGATTGAGGCATTTCTGTGAGGTGTCACTATCAAGGGTACACACTTGAGGTTTTTTTTTGTGTTTGTCTCTGCTTGTGTGCAATGGGTAATAGGCTGCAGAAGAGTTTTATACGTTTTCAATTATATGTCCTCTCCTTCTTTTCAGTTTTCTCTCTGCATCATTCATTTTCTTGCCGTCTCTCCCTTCTACCCTTGATTTGCCCTTACTTCTTTCTTTACTTTCTTCTTCACCTCCTGTGCCCTCTCCTCTTCTAGTCCTCTGTCAACACTGTCATAGTTTGGGAAGCCCTTCAGTGTATTACAGACCTCTCACCAGCAGTTCTCTTTATGGCACTTTTTCTTTTTAAATTCAATCAGGCTTCAATGGAGCGCCCAGAACCATTTCAATTTACTACCTGGATGCCACAGGATGGAAAGTCCTACACCGACAGAAGGGCCTAAATGGAACCGAGGGCTGAGAGAGAAGAGACGAGAGGTGGAGGAAAGGCCTGGAAAGGAGGGAGGGAGTTGTACTGAAGTGGTGCCACATAGAGATAACACAGAAGGAGAAGTAAAAATAGAAGAAGGAATGGGAATTAGAGGGGAGCAGGGTAAGGGAGAAAGATGAGGTTAAAGGGGACTGGCTGAAATGCTACAGAGAATAAGAGGAGAGTGGAGACGGACAACAGCTGAGGCAGATATTAAACGGGGATCCCAAACAGTCTGGAGAACTATGGCTATGATTAAAGTATTACCAGGGTTTCCATCCATCCATCCATCCATCCAACGAGCTGATTTAACTCTAGAAATGTATAGAATTACGTAATTAAAATTGTTCAGGAAACCTCAATAGCATGAATAAGTATTCTTAGGTATATGTCACCCAGTTGTGTGTTGGTGTATTTGACGTACCCTTATCGTATAAAACGTTAATGTATTATGATGGTATATATTGGCTGGGAGCTAGAGAGATGGTGTGTTATACCAAGGCTCACAGAACTTGCAGTATGAGATGAAGATGTTTTTCCAACATTACCAAAAAAAAAAAACAACTGCCCTCTACTCTGCTGCTCTCTTCAGGGCAACTTTTCATTCACTTGCCCCCCTTTGGGCCAAAATAGACTCATGTCAATCATGGCTTGCAACCTTTTGTGTATTGGTCTGCAGGTTAAGTGTTTTTCTCAGTACTTTTCAGGCGAATTGAAAAGTGCCTTAACACTTGTCTCTCTCAGGAATAGTTGCCATTTCAGGCTTGCTGAGTCATTCACTGAACCATGAGTGTCCTTCCCCGCCCAGTAGTTTATACCATCTCCCATCAACTCTGCCCAGAATAGATTGCAATGCGTATTAGTGTATGCATATATTGCTAGTGTCTACAACGGTAGCACCTCATTCGCTCGTTTTCTTGCCTTTGCTTCATCTGTGTCTATGTATCTGTAAGACTTATATGGCTTCTTTTTATAAAAGAAAATCATTTCCATCTCTATTTTCAGATGTCTGGCAGTGGCACAGATTCCTCTCCTCTCTGCCTTCTCGCTGCCTCTGTGGCATTTTAGTTTGAGTAGTACATTTAATTAGGCCAGAAGACAGGGCTATTCCTTTACGTTTTGATTTCTACTGTTATAACTTTTTCTTTCTGAGAAGCAACTCTCCAAATACTTGAGGGAAAGCTGCAGTCTCTCAGCAGGGGTGAAGTAGTTCTTGATTAATTCCTGACATTTTCCCTTGGTTTTGCAGCGTGAGGTCAGTTTTTTTTATTCCTGTGGATTCTGTTTTGTAACGGGACAGATTGATTTGTCTAATGCCAGCATTTGCACTGGGAATAATTGATATTCTGCTTTTTATTTCCTAGTTTACTTTATTAAAGGAGTCCCATCCCTCTGTGGGAGGCCACTTGGAGTGATGCTTGTTAATCAGGCTTGTTTTGTAAGCAGGAGACGAACACTTAAAATATTGAAGTCATGAGGAGAATACAATAAAACCTGAAGCAGTTTTTTGTTTGCACCTGGCCCTCTGACGATAGAATTGTGTCTTAGCGAAGAAATTGGTGGCCGTTATCTAGAAAATAAGCAATTAAATGGGCCTTTCACCCACATACCCCTGTCACAAACAGGGCCATCACCTGCCGCTCTGCCTGTATTGACTTATATTGTACAGTGAGCACAAAAGCAGTAATTTAGTCCCAGCAAACTCCCATTGTGACACCCAGGCATCTTTGGCTCTCTGTGGTCTTAATGGCCACAATGTTGCTTGTGAGAAAGCTGATTCTCTCCTCTTGTCCCACAGCCATCCTCTATTCACAAGGCGGCAAATAAGAAAAGCGGTAAAAATACATCTGTTAACTGCCATTAAAATAAATGGGAGAGGGTCTCTATTTTTCTCGGGAAGGGGCGGTTGCATTTCTTGCACAGGTTTCAGGGTATTGGTACATTTTTCAAATTCACAGCAACACAGTACAAAGATTGTTCACACAGACTCAAGTGTATACAAACAGGCACACTATATCAACAAAGCCAAGAATTACCCATACTCCTCATATGTTGTAGGTTTTAAGTCATAATTATTTAGTGGCATGTTTCTTCATGTTAAGCATATTCAGACATCTGATTGGGAGCTGATAGAAAATCAGTGGTTGATGGCAAAAAGACATTCCAACCCCATTACTTAACACAAAAATATCAGAGGAAATACAAGAAGTTGATCAGCAAGTATAAAAAGGTTTTGATTTCTGGAAAGTCAATAAATTATTTTCCATCTATTATTGATGATTGCATATATTTAAATTGATGCAGCATTTCTTTTCCTGTGTTGTATTGCATTCTGCAAGATGCCCAGCCAGAATCAAATGTCTTCCACTTTAAATCTATATTTGCTAGGTGTATAAATAGTATATGCAGTACACGTTTTGCATCCTTTATATCTCATTTTAAACTTGTGAACCAAAGAAAATCTACACGTAAAACTGTTAAGTTGCATAATTATTTCAATAACGGTATGTTATCCTCAACTGCTCAAATATGTCTTCAAAAGCAATAAATTACTATGATATTCATGCCCACGATCACCTTTTGTACAATTTTCCCATATATTGAGGGACACCTGAGCTCCTAAAGGAACTTTTTAACCTTCTAGTTGTTCAGTCTTGAGGAAATTTGCTGGAAGTTGCAGATAAAAAGTGATGAACTGGTTAAATGACATGTTGTTGCATCCAGACCAGCTGAGCATGCAGTTTGAAGTTCTTTCTCCTTTCTTCTGTGTGCAATTGTGAGAGACTTTTAGCATCTTCTGGCAATAAAGAGCAACCAGCATCAAACCTTTCTTTTATCCCTGAGCAGAAGTGAAGTTTAGGGTGGCTTTAGTTGGCATTTAGGAATCAAAGGATAAAAGTACTGAGCTAGCATAACCGGCGTGTACACCTGAGAGCACCTTGACCACATTACCGCTCTGCACAAAACACTAACGAGAGACACACTCTTTGATACAATTAGAGGGAGATAAAGAGGTGGAGGGTGGGGAAGCATGCTGTAGCAAGATGGAGGACTAGGCCAATAGCGGCTGTAAGGTGGTGATTTGTCTTTGAGGCTCTGTGGTGTTGGTGTTGGCAGCGTCAGCTAAACAAGGCCATCTCATTTCCTGTTGTCTGCAGGAAGCGGCTGTCTGCTTCTGCTGCTGCTGCTTCTCAGAGCCCCCGGTCATCAATCTCCTCTTTTTAATTGGTCTGCACCACACTGCGACATGCCAGCACACACACGCACACCCGCGCACACACACACCGAGACTCACGCAAAACATTCACACACGAGCACGCACATGTATTGACAGAAATATGTGCAGAGATATAAATGCCAAAGCGGGCGATTACACGTGAGGGCACAGTCCCATGCGGTTTGCAGACTTGAAGTTGTCAGACCTTTTCAAGTTTACCTCATTTTGTTTTCATTCTCACGTTAATGTGGAATTAATTTAGTCTGTTCCTCATTACATTCCACACAACAATGCCTTTAATGACACAGCAAAAAAAAGGTGTTGAAACATTTCTTCGTTTTCTTCTGACAAGCACTGTTGAATAATTAGTCATTTGGTCCCCAAGATTAAGCTTAAAAGGATGGTGTTCACATAGTGCTTATGTAGAGAACTCGTAGTGCTCAAACCATGTTTTCTTAGTTCAGCTGAAGTAGAATGTAGTTCAGGGATTTGACTTTAGAAGTCAGACATGCAAGAAATCTTATTGCTAGGGATTCAGTCACCCCAAGCTCCAGTTCTTCAGCTTTTAATGCTGGAACTTCAACTATAAGAGCCAGAAAAGTGGTGATGATCTGCTACAATATATTTTATTTTTTCCATTTTTGCACTTTTTGAAAGAAGTTCAGTCACAGTCATATAAGACTCATTAGCTTGATTATTATCAAGACAACTACACAGGTTAACAAACTAGAGAAAAACAAAACAAAAACCTTGTTACATCTGGCACTGACATCTAGAAATGGCCACCAGTAATGTATTAATTTAATGTCCAATGATATAATATGGTATCCAATTTTTAGAAAGATTTTCAACTTTTGTTGTTTTAATATTGTTAAATTCAGCTAAAACTGAACACCATTACCACTCCTAAGGATTTATTGTACTTTTTCCGCAAACACACACATCTGTCTACTAAAGATGAGGGAATGAATGATGACCTCAAAGATCCTCCTTTCAAGAAATATATTTTAAGTAAATATACATATTTTAAATATATTTTAAAATAATTTACTACTAAAGACTTGAAAACACAAAATCTATTAATCCCTCCAAAAAGTTATATATATATATATATACAGTATATATACACAGTCCAGTCACATTAATGTGACCACCACGTACTTTCCACTTCAGAGTTAAATAACCAATCACAGAAGGCAGGTGGCAGCACAGTGCAGTTGAGCGTATATAAAGGGTGTGTGTGGGCTTCGGAAAACATTTCAATCGTTGGCGTAATGCAGAAACGAAGCGATTTATCCGACGTCCAAAAGGGCATGATCATTGGCTTTCGGGCCAAGGGTGGAAGCATTTCCGAAATGGCTGAGTTTGTGAACTGTTCCGTGCCGCCGTGGTAAAAGTGTACCGTGCATGGCAAAATGGGACTGTCCAAAATCAACGACGTGGCAAATGTGGTGCACCACGGGCCATAGATGACAGAGGCGAACGACGGTTGCGGAGATGCGTTCGGGCAGATAGACGGGCTACCGTTGAGCAACTGACCACTAAAATGAACCAAGGGGCTACCACAAGTGTCTCCCAAACCACTATTCAGCGAACATTGCTGCGTCTGGGCCTCCGAAGCAGACGCCTGGTTCGTGCACCTATGCTGACTGGTGTTCATCGACGACGAAGGCTAGAATTTGCACGCCAGTACAGCAGCTGGACGTCCACTGAGTGGCGACAGGTAGCGTTTTCAGATGAATCGCGTTTTATGCTCCATCGGACAGATGGAAGTTGGCGTATAAGGCGTGAAACCTCTGAAAGGAACCACCCTGCAACCATTGCAGGAACGGTCCAAGCTGGAGGCGGGAGCATTATGGTCTGGGGAATGTTTTCCTGGCATTCTCTGGGTTCACTGATTATTGTGGAAGGCACGATGGATCAATACAAGTACGCATCTGTCCTTGCGGACCATGTCCACCCCTACATGCGCATTGTTTTTCCTCAGGATGATGGCATCTTCCAGCAGGACAATGCGAGGTGCCATACAGCTGCCAGTGTACGTGCGTGGTTCGAAGAGCACCAGGATGAGTTTACCGTCCTCCCCTGGCCAGCAAACTCACCTGACTTAAACCCAATCGAGCATCTGTGGGACCATCTCGATCGAGTTGTTCGCGCCATGGATCCTCAACCGCGTAATCTAGCGCAGCTGGCCACGGCATTAGAGTCGGCATGGCTCAACATCCCAGAGAAGACCTTCAGGGACCTAAGTGACTCTCTTCCTGCACGTCTCGTAGCAGTTCGCTCTGCGAAAGGTGGTTATTCTGGCTTTTGACAGATGGTCACATTAATGTGACTGGACTGTGTATATACAGTATATATATATATATACAGTATATATATAAGGGGTACACAACAGAAATACAGAAAATGCACTCCTACCCAAAAGCTAAGTTATAAAGCCTAAGGCGATAGAGGGAAAACAAATAGTGTGTTTCTGCAAGATCATAGAGCAGGAATAGATAGAATGCTGGCCTTTAATCAATTTATATAGGCACATTGCCAAAACAAAGTAAGGAAAAAAGTGTCTCTTTTATAGAAGATGTAAATCTTATGATATATTATGCAAAAATGTGTCTGCACTGATGAAGACCCACCTCAGCATTCCTTGTACTTGAAGAACTCAGTGGGGCAGCCTGACCTGTTTTCTGATTATTTCAACTAGAAATAGATAATCATGTGGTAATTATCTGAAGGGAAGCTGTAGTTTGACAGCAAAAATAACTTGTATTGGGTTTCTTGGTGATATTGGGATACATTTTTACTTGCATTTTTAAGTATAATTTCATAAGTTAATATTTAAATACACTTTTTTTCATTCAAAAGTTATTTTTTGTAACTCTGATAAATTATTTCAGGCCTAATAGTCGCAAAGTCTTAAATAGTTCTGTAACAAAGGCTATGTGTGATTTTTAGATTGTTTGAAACCATTCTCTGTGAAATACATTTTCAAAATGTGGTAAGGTCAAGCACAAAACTATGAGAAACAAACAACACTAATAGACTATTATAATGACAGCTATTTTTCTCTGGCAGGCATTATAGTCCATATGGAGGCTATATTCAGTAAGGTCACCTGAGCATAGACTCCACCATTAAACTGTTGTAATCTCACAGTTTAAAGTAAAGGTTCTGATTATGAAGTCCATTTATACCTTCAGCTGCGAGCATATAGACACTCTCACTCACCTAATTTCCATACAGATTTGCATATTGCTGTCTTCCTCTTTGTTTTTTTTTTCTTTTCTTTTTTTTTTTCTTCTCTCACAAAGACACATGCCGATGGCACCACACACTTACAGACTGTAAGCGCATACACCTTAAGCACACGAAAAGCCTTCGGTGTGTGTGATGCAGCATCAGGGCCAAGAGCAGAGCATGAAACAGTGGGAAGTCTGGCGGAGGCGTGGGCGATGTGTGGGAAGACCATATGCATTTCATCAGGGAATGATGAAAACACATGAACACACTCTTAATCGCAGGCAATACTGTCAAGTATTAAAAAAAAATCAGTCTTTTTTTGTTTTAACCACATACACACCCTTTGAGCAAATTCTGTACAGGCTGCAGTTGGTAAACACCAACTGGAATCTTAATTCTTTCTTGAAACCTGCTTGTGATAAAGGAAAACGGGTTCTCTGTCAACTGGTCATGCAGCGGAAGCTAACTGAAGAAGCTGACACACTGCCATCTTGTGGTGGTTGTTGTAATTGCTTGAGTGACCAAAAAGGACCCAAAGCAAGTACGTGGCAGCACTTATGAATGAATTATTTTATCATTACAAAAATAAAATTAATGATTTAGTGATAGAAAGCTGCTTTTTGTACTTGAGAGGTCGTATGCTCAGGTGTTACCTCGTCAATGTAGTATCCCTGTAGGAATAATTAGGTTTTGTTTACTGAAGTGTGTAAAATTACCACTGAATCATTACTGAATGTGCAATCCGATAACACTGAAAGCTGCATTTCTAGCATTTATTGACTAATCATCAGGCAGGAAAGCTAATGTTTATCATACCATAAAACCCATAAAATGTCCCCAGCTATTAAAATCCATTTATGAGTTTTGAATACCGGAGTGATTGCGCTCTGCACCATGAAAGAATAATAGAGATAAGTGTTCCTGGCTGTGTTTGAATGAGCTGCTTTGATGTGTTGGTAAAACCTGGTAGATAGATTTGACATCCATCACAGACACAGGTATGCAGCAGCACACTCCTGCACTCTCTCCACCCTTCCGTCCCTCTCTCTGTTGGCAGAGCCGCAGTTTGCACTGTCCTTGGTGTGTGACAGAACAAGCCTTCCTCTCTGAGCGGCAAAATCAGAATTCACCATAGCTGATAGGTCCGTGCCTGAGGGGAATTCTGGGAGATTTAAAGACGCTGAGTCCCTAATCGATCTCAGCACACTCTTATTCTGCTGTCTTTCTCGAACCTTTGTCTTTATCCCATTTCTCTTTCAATGAGTAATACGCCGCGGTAGCAGATAGAGATAGATGATGGGATCCCAACCCTTTCAATTTAAAGAAGTATTTGTTACCTTGGGTTTAGTTTCTGCTGGGAAATAAATCCAAAATTGTTGTTGGATACATTATTCTCTGTCTGTTCTCATCTGTCTGGAATGGTAATCAGAGGGTTTGTTGTTATTTTTAAAAAGGCTGTTTCTTCTGTTCTTTTTTTCTTATTAGCCTTGTCCTTGTTAATATGGATGTTTTATGCTGTTAGGAATTGTTCCTTTTTTAAAATGTACATACACATAGGGCATGGCATCTACAATTATCTTGCTCTAGACCAAGGCGCTGACATCTGTTTCCTAATGACTGATAATTGCGCGCTGTCAAGGACAATCAGGAGTGCTGCTAAGAAACTGACTTTGGAGTACAACTGGTTCAGCGGTGGGGGGTTTAGAGGAAACCATGACTCCTTTTCTATGCCAGTGGTGTATTGTGAACACTTTTTTGAATAATTATTGATTTTATAGCACAATTAATAATGTTAAACACATATGTATTGCTATTTTTCAATCTTATGTGTAAAGGTGAAAGGTATAGCAAAGTTTCCAGCTCAAAATTGAAGGTGATTTATCCAGTGAGGAGGAGAAAGTCGCAAGTACTAGCTGGGAGACTAAACAAACCAGCACCCAACAGTGCCTATTTTTCACCACACTGGCAAATGACTGAACTGTAATAAAAAATAAAAATAAAAAAACAGCTTTCCCATTGAAATTGGAGTTTTTCTTTTAATTCTGACCTTATTTATTTATTTTTTTTACACTTATGTGCACAGACAGGCGTCAGCACATTCCTCTTAGTAAAACATCTTCGCATGGGGCACTGTGCTTCTCTCACTTTTCTCCACATGCCATAATCAATTTGTTTTCAACTCATCAGGATTTAACTGTAACACAAAAAAACTGAGGCCCAGCATTAGACTAATTGGCAGAAGAAAGACGATTTTTTTGGAAGGATCAGATATTGGTTTATTGCCATACAATTTTAAAAAAATCTCCATAACAAAGTGTTTTCTCATAAATCTTATTTAGCAGCCCTGTTGGGGCCTTTGTTTACTCCACGTGCGTCCGTCTTCACACATCACAACTTGCATGTTTCCTTGCCGTTTGCCGCAGTGATTTATTTTCCTGAAATCACCTTAAATAATTTCTTAACCCTGAGGCAAAACTGTCTTGACGAGAAAGACAATTGAATGAACAAATGAAATGAAGAAAAGAGCAGTTAAACTTGATATGCTTTGAAAAACAAGACCCAGTGAAACTGTGGCTTATTTATGTCTTATCGTTAATATTCATAAGCTTTCTCTCTAAACTGTGTGAGCTTTGATGTCAGAGTGATGGATTTGCCATTGATGTCATTTAATTTATTGAAAACTGCTAAATGATTATCAGAGTTAATACCCTCTTATTTCATTGTTTTTAAATAATAATAAAAAGTAAAGCATTTTATTTCAAAAGTACTGCATTTCATGATACACCCACTGCACAGTCTGTTGCGGCAGCGCGATGCCATGTTGCTTTGACAGATTTTGTCCTTTTGCTGCAGGGTCTAGACTGCAGCACCATGTTGTCAAGCATCTGTTCTCTTTTATTTTAATTGGACGATTTGAGTTTTTGAACGTGCTTTTTCTGTTGCCGTTGATCAGCAGCAATATTTATCATGATCAGTAAATCACTTTGGCAATGCCAAAACTTCACGATTTTGCCCTGTCTGATGTTCTTCTACCGCTGGTGGTATCAAAGTACTCTGTAAGGGCCTTGTGTTTAATACATGCCATGCATGTTAGTGGGACATTGGGTTTTTAGGCATGCATGGATCCATGTGAGGGAAGAGGAGCTGTTTACTTAAATTTATTAAGATTTCACACACAGGGACGAGTTCACACTGTGCTGGTGCTGCTGTGTCTACGCTGCCTCCACGGCTTCTCCTTAGCAACTTAGCCAACACCTCTGCTGCACGCAGCTGCCATGTGGATGACTGTTTGGATGTGGGTTTTGTTGTCACTTCACAATGAAGCTGACATGGCAAACATCACACTTCAGGTCTAATTAAAAGAGGATCAAAAGCAGTGCTTGAATATATGGGAAGCGAGCAAAAATGATCACAGGTTTCAGTTAAAGGTCGATGTTGTTTATGTTTAAGGGCCAGAAAACATACAATTTTGAAAGTATGAACATACAGACCAAATTCAGATATATGGTTAATATATTAGCACACATAAAAAGAGCGCAATATGCATTTTCTAGATTAAACATGCACATACAGTGGTGTGAAAACGTGTTTGCCTCGTCCTGATTTCTTTGTTTGTTTTTGTGGTGCATGTTGCACTTTGTGTTTCAAACCAATTCAAATATTCGTCAAAGATACACAAGTAAACAACAACATAAAAAAAATGCAGGTTTTCAATTAAGGTGTTTATTGTTAAGGGAGACACAAAATCTTAGCCTAAATGGCCCTGTGTGGAAAATTTTTACTAAACATCCAAGCTGTATCTAATTTGGTCTGCTTTTAATGGTGCTGCTGAACTTCAGTCCAAGGCGACACCAGGAGGTCAAAACTGTTTTAAATCCACCAGCGCTAATGCTACTCTAGAGGATTTGTTCTTGCAAAATCACTTACTTGCATTTGTTTTCGCTTTGATCATCTAATTTCTTCTAGTGTCTGTTAAATTTGCTCTATTAAGACCTTTTTTCTACTTTGACACCTAATTTTTTTTCCCTTCAAAAATTCTCTTTTTTCAATAGACATTTCACAGCAAAGAAGCGACGCCACTTTAATAAGAACCGTCCTTTTTTCTTTCTTTTTTTCACGCAAAAATGTTGTTGGAAGACTGACTGAAAACTGAGACGCTCAACACATCGCGGCGACGCAGTTGTTTGAAGAAGTGGGATTGCTGTGGCACCCCACCGTGCGTCAGAGTAAATCCTTGTCAGATGTGCGGCAGAAAAAAAAGTCCATTATGAAGACTGGCTTAATTTTAGACTTATTCAGCGACAATTTTTGTCATAAATGCTTAGCAACAAACTGGATTCTCCATAAAATTCGGGCTTGTGCTGGTTTACCTGGTGTCCAAGCTGCTGCCTGTCAGACGTTTTCTCTTCAGTTCCTCTGTTTCATCAGACAAATCTATGAACTCATGATCAAGCTGGACAATTTGCCGTTGTTACTTTCTTCTTGGGTGTCCATTGTTTTCTGCATTGATGCCAAATTTTGTTGCTGCATATCTTAACGTTTTACTGCATGCTCGGCTACCTTGTAATCGTCTTCAAAGGCTTCGCTGGAAAGTTTAAATGCATCGTTGAAATTAAATATTCTCAAGATATTGCGTATGTAAGTAACATTGACCATCCCTGCAGGTTCCCATCTCAAAAACGTGCTTCTTAGAATAAGCTTTACTCAATGTTAATTTACAGGAGAGTCACAAAACAGAAGTCAGATGAACTTAGATGAAGTTTGTCAGTAACGGATGTAAATTTGAGCTCAGTGATGCGCTGGCGGCTGTCATTTGCGTGTCTTTCTGTAGGAGGTTAGACTCAGCCTTTGACTCGCTAAACGACTCCCTGTAATGAGTTCAGACGCTTCTGCTTTGAGTTTTGAAACTGTTTGATGGTTTTTAAATGAGTGTTTGTGCACGCTAAGTTGTTTAGTGTCATTTGATATCATCATCTAGCGTTTGTGTACTCTGTAACATACAATGCCATCAGCAAGACGTCTTCAGGACGTGCAATGATAATGAGTTTGGACATTTTTTTCTTTCTGGATCATTTGTAAAACACGTTCATACCAAACTTTTTCTTTTTTCCCCCCCTCGCCAGTTTTTTCTTGCTCTGTTGAGATGCTGTCTGTGTTTTTTAGGTCACTCACCGTGGATAAGCTGCCTTGCGTCACCCATTGCCTCAGCATACAGTAGAGGGGGGCTTGTGGCCGTTTTCCCTGCCCAGTCCCTGTTGCTCATTACTCAAACATTATCACCTCTCCCGAAATCCATCATCTTGACACCAGTATTGAAACAATGACAATAATGACAGGGTGCGATGGATTGTAGAACAACACGCGTTTAAACTGGCAACTTTTTTTTTTCCTCCTAAGATCAATTTCTGAGAATGAAGCTGTCAGCACCCCCACTTCCCCCATCCCCCTAAGGAGAAAAGCTTTTGAATTGTGTTCTCTACATATTTATACTGTTAAGCTCTATAGCTGGCTTCCTATTGTTTTGGAAGTTTGACGGTTTTAATGAGGCCACAGAAGAGTTTCTCATACTTAACTTTCTGTTGTGGTTGAGTTTCAATGGGAATCAATGAAGGATTTAGAATGGACTTAGATTCCTTGCTCTCTCTCTGACACACAAGGGTACAATCCCCCAACCTTAAACACACTCAAACATTCTTCCCCTGCCCTTGCTGACTAATTGGGTGGAAATCCTAAGTAGTATAGTTTTTTTTGTTTTGTTTTTTTTTTTTTTTGTTCCAGTGCATTCACATTTTAATTTATGGGCATCTAGAGTTCAGTTTATATAGTCAGTAATTCACCTGCGCTCATCTATACTTATGCATAGATTGTGCAAGCGTCTTTGACTGCAGTGCAGCATCCACTGCACATTACTAAAGTCCTGAAACGGGGTTTTTCTTGGCTTTTAAAAATGGCTGTATCCTCCTTCATTTCTGTCCTAAGTTCATCTTCTGCTAGTTTTTTTTTTCCTGTTTCTTTTTTTTTTTTCCTAGACTTTGTCACCCACAACATTTTTCTTGTCTTTGTTTAGGTCATACATTAAATGTCTCCCTGGTCAAAGAATTTATTTGTGAGGAGTTTGATTTATTTGCGCATTTATATGGACTGAGCGCTTGAGAAAGCACTTACTCTTGCATGGTTTGCCCTGTGGTGTGTGTGAGACAAGGCCAGTGACCAGTGATTCACTGATAAATGATGTTCGTATGTGCCTCTACAAACCCATACATTACTGTCTGACCCCCATCTGATACTACCGGACTTCAGCTGTACGGAAAAAGTCCAGAGAGCAGCTTCTTTCTTGCTCAGATTGCTTTATATTGTTAGCACTGTTCATCCCTTTGGTTGTTATATTTCATGCTATAATGAGCCTTAACAGCTCCACTAGAGAACTTAAGCTGACCTACCTTCAGCAAAGACGACATTTAGAGGCATTTATATCTTCCCAACATTAGTTCCTATTCTGCATTTTAGCCCACCAAATGATGCTGGATTCACTGTGCTTGTTCTGTGTTGCCTGCCTCCAGCCCATTTACTTTAGCCACCATTAGTTCAAACATTTTTAGGTGTAAACTGGCCTCTTTATTTCAGTGTTTTTGTTTTAATGTTTGCTTGTGTTAACTTCTCTTCCCAGATTCATCCAGGAGATAGAGATGAACATGGGACCCAGCCAAGCCAAGCAGTGCCAGCTCCGAACTTTCCTCACCTACTACATTAACGACCTTTTCCTTAACCAGGTTAGTGAACATTACGAGGGTCTGCTTTTAAGGCCATCTGACTCATATCAGCTCCCACAACAATGGCTTATTGAATTATCGTAGTTTTCTGGGATAATGGGACTGTTTACAGAAGAAAACCAAAGTATGAGTCATTGTTGCTCTAAATAACACCCTGACTCACTGCAATCAAAACACATTAAGAGTCTGTTCTTGAAAGTTTGTTCATGTTATTTAACAACCTGAACCATTAGTAGTCGGGTTACATTCATTCAAATTGAGGAAAAAAACTGATTAGAAAATGAAATTGAAATGTGCTGAGGAGCAATTTGCTGCTTTAAATAAGTAGGTGGATTGGTTTTTATTTTGTTTACTTATTTATGGATAATTTTTAAAAATAGAATTTAAAGAAGTTCTAATGTGTTTGGAAGGTTCAAACAACATAGAAGGCATTCTGTCATTCTTTAGACAGAACCATTTAACACATTTTGCATCGTATCCAGCCAAGATATAATATTTTGGAGTGTCAACCAAATTTTAAAATGATCAGAATGCTTGTCAGTCAACATTGACAAGCATTCTGAGTCTCTATGTTGCAACTTCTGATCTTTGAACAGGAATTAGGCTTTGATCGTTATTCCGTTCACATTATGATCTATCAACGCATAAAGTCTTAAAACCAGATCTTTTGTCTAAATATACTTTTATTTTTGCTTACCAACTCAATCTGATTATGAAGTGCTCCTTCAGAAATCTTCTCTCAAAGGAGAAAGTTAACTCTTTCCAGGCTCTTTCCAGGAAACTGTACGAGTTTGAGAAATAACCAGTAACATTCTTCACATATGCAAATCTATCATCACTTATTATGCTCATAAAACTTTGATATTATGTTTTTTTTTTGTTTGTTTTTGGTTGATCTTGCAAATTCTGTCCATCCATCCATTTTCTTTACACCCTTGTCCCTTAGTGGGGTCGCTGGCGCCGATCTCCAGCTAACATTCCGGGCGAGAGGCGGGTTCACCCTGGACAGGTCGCCAGTCTGTCGCAGGGCAACACAGAGACACACAGGACAAACAATCATACACACACCACACTCACACCGAGGAGCAATTTGGGGAGGCTAATTAACCTGACCGTCATATTTTTGGACTGTGGGAGGAAACCGGAGTACCTGGAGAAAACCCACGCATGCACAGGGAGAACATACAAACTCCATGCAGAAAGACCGGGAATCAAACCCAGAACCTGCAAATTCTGACTTTTTTTTGTGTGTTGCTTACAGAAATTATGATGGAGAACTTGAATGAGTGTTTATTGATCACATGTCTGATATTTTACACCATCTTAATTGATTTTTTAATTGAATTGATTTTTTCATGGAATCCATAATTTGGGCACTTTGGGAATTTTTAAATTCCATTTCAACATTTTAAACTTACTATCGTTTATCACATAATTGTGAAGGTTTTCTTATATCCTAAAAGTAAAAAAAGTGATGATTTTTCTCAGATATTTTTTAAAATAAATGTTTTATTTAGACTTTCTTGCCTGCAGCCTTGCTACTAGAATTGATATTTACACTTTCGCCCCTGATCCATCAGGTGAGGACCGAGATCAACAAGGAAATCGAAGCGGTCAGTAAGGCTGCTGACCCCTTGAAAATTCTTGCTAGCGCTGATACGATGAAGCTCCTGGGTGTCCAGAGACCTCTGCTTCAGGTGAGAACCACCGGGAAAAACATTCAGTCTATTCCCAAACATAAGTTATAGTTTATTTTATATCCAAAATTGTTCCCCACAGTTAACATCTATTATGTGCACCAGCTTTCCTCTCTTTACCATCATTTCTCCATGTTTCACCAAGAGATCCAAATCTCAGCCTTGCTCTGCTCAGATTTTTTTTTATGTCTTAATTTTTCCCCATGTTTGCCAGAGATTCTTGTGTTGCACATATTCTCATGTGAGCTTTTATGGAGAAGCTTTAAAAACACACTCCCGGTTTTGTTTGGCACCGTTTCACTCCTGCAGCCTTGTTGGATTGAGGACAGGCCTCTTGTGTACACTCACCTTGCAGCCCTCTGCTATCTCTGTTCAGAGGAACACACACTCACTTTCCTTATGGCCTCACCATGTCTTTGTATCCAGGGACATATATTAGTAACTGCATCTGAAATTGTAATTGATCATTTTTCAGTTTGTGGTTGTTGATGAGTGAATGCAAACGAGCAACTGTACATTTTTATTTAAAATGTCAATGAACAATGAACAATTCTGGTTAAAGGAGTTTAAATTCATTCATCATAAGCAGGAATCACAAATATATTTGGTGCTTTTGATGATGCTTTTAAGCTGATAAAACCATCCAGAGTGTTTTTAAGCAGTGTTTTTTAGTTTTATTGACATTTGTTGCATTTTACAGAGTATTGCATTCAAATTTGTGTAAAGTTATCGATAAAGCATTTTACCAATAAGTATTGAGCTTGTCCCTGTGGTACACCAAACTTTTAGACAAGTTTGAAGATGTCTGCTTTGGAGCAAGTGCTTCAGTCATTTTCAACACTATGTTGTTGAACTGATTTTACTAAAGGATAAAACTGATGTTCCTGTAGTTCACATAAAAATTATATTATAATTCCATTACTGCAATTTGTATGTCATGTCATCAATCCAGCCTTTGCAGACCTATGCAGTTCAACAAAACAAAGGTCTATTTGAATTGATATTGACTGCATCACATTTACTCCCGGGCTCTTTTCTTTCCCAAAGCAGGCAGGTTGAAGATTAAAACGGTGCCAAATTTGGGATCCAGACAGTTGGCCAGATTTTTGTCTCAGCTGCCACGCTTTCTCTTCTCCGAATTTTGTGAAACTCGACTTTCTGTGCTTATTGTATTTTTAAAATCTATTTAACCGTACATAAATATTATAGGTAGTAATTACTGGTGCGTGCGTGCGCGCGTGTGTGTGTGTGTGCGCGCGCCATGCCAAAATTGTTCTCGAGAGGCGTCCCAGAGAGGAGGCTTGTTGGTTCTGTGGGTGTCTTTTGTGCAGCAACTCTTGGAAGTTAATGTTCGGCTGTTTGTTTCTGTCAGAGCCTTCCTGTCTGTTTTCTCACAAGGAGCGAACAGCGGTGGCAGTTCATTACAGAGGGAAAAGGGACTGTGGGTGTTTGGAGTTCAGCGGGGTTTGTTTACGGCTCAGGCCCCTCCTTAACGAGGAGTTCAGCATCTTGCTAATTATGCTGCTGTGGCTAATGAGCCTTTTCGCTGATAGTGGGGAGTGAAATAAAACACTCCTTTTGTTTGAGCTTTTCGCCTGTTTTAATTGGCTAAATAAAAAAAAGAAAAGCCTTCCATGTTTGCTCGACTGCAGTTCATATTCAAGTGTCAGGATGGTATTTGTGTATGTGCTGCTGTGCTGGTATGTTTGCCACCTGTGTGTCTGTGACTGTGCTTTTGGTCTATTGTTTGAGAGGCGCCCTGCTGTTTTGTTTGATGGTCTTCATCCACAGTGGCATTGTTACTACAACTGCACTTTTCAACCTCAGTGTAGTTTTTTTTTTTTATTCACTTCGTTGTCAAAGAAGCTTATAAAAAATTGGTTTGACATCTTTTTTTTTATACAGAATGTAAAAAAGCTTTAACTGTCGTTAGACTGACCTGTTTACGGCACTTAAAATCGTTGCGTTCTTTGATGCAAACCAGAAAGAGATGACCCTATTGCAATCTTTCTCTTTTTTTAGTTCTTAGAAAATACATCTGAAAATAGATAGTTTTTTAACTTTCCCTTAAAATATCCTTCATTTCAGCCACATGTATTCAAACAGGTAGTGAATCTCCTCAACTCTGTTGCTACAAAGGCACATAATTATTACATAATATTCAGTTCTGCTCTTACCTATGTGAAGATATAATTATAAAATATTCGCAAAGCTCAATTGTGTAAAAAAAAGAAACGACAAAATGTAAGCCCTTTCAAAATTTTCAATTCAATTTACAATTGCAATTTGCTTTGGACATATTATAGCTATATTTATTAAAAGACTATGAAGGAAATATATATATAGGGTGTTGTGTGTGGGATATTTTGCGGGCTCTTATGTACTGTATGTGCCCCATTAAGCAACATGGTTCACTCTGCGCCAGGTGTTATCAGAAACAGACCCCACATCACAGTAGAAGGCCCAGCTTGTTTGATACGCAGCAAAGAACCTAATATTGCTACACAACATTAAACTCTTTTCATACAGTCTGGCTACGGCCGTATATAGAAAACCATAGGGGATCACAATTTTTATAGAGGCATCTGCTCTCAGCAGCCACTGAAGCACAAATTAATGTGAAATTTTATAAATTGGGAGAAGTTATTAGCATTGGTGGTTTTATGATTTTGTGAAATGAGAAACTGAAAAATCTAAATTAAATGTACTGTGGCACTACAGGCAGGTTTAAATGGGTGCTTATTACCAATTTTATCTCCTCTCCTTTTGACTAGGCAGTATTCACAGTTTTACCTTCCACCTTGCTTATTTTATGTTGCCTGGAGAGAGACAAAATCTTTGTGGGTTTTTTTTTTTTAATTATCCTTAAAATTTTCTGGACTTCCCAGAAACATTTTCACTGTGCAAGTTATTTGAAATGAGTTTTTTTTTATTTATTTATTCCAGAGTAAGCTATAACGTATTACAGTAGAAAGATGTGTACACTGACATAGGTTTGGTCTTGTCCACCTTTCTCTCTCCACTATAACTCCATGAGAAACCTTAATGTTCACTAATAGCAAAGTTTATTTAATCTTGTTAAATATTAATTTTATGTTAAATTCAAAACTGGTTTCTCTATCAAAGAGCTGCGGCATATTTTTCTCGCTTGGGTATTGTAGTCCTGAAGAACTATAAAAGCCAGTATGGGTCAAAATCAGAAACTTCAGGTCATGCTTAAAGGAAACCATCAATCGATATTGGCAAGAAAAGCCTGATTCATCTTCACTTTTGTCTTTTGTCTATTTTTGTTTGAAATACTCAATGATCATAGAATACTATTGGACACAGATACAGTGTAGGTTAATTTTAATAAAAAGATTACTTAATTAAAAAACAAAATCTTACTTAACCTTGTCGACATTTTTAATATAGGGGAAAATCCTGATTAGCTGTAAAATAGAGACTTTTAGAATGGACTACAACATGGATTGAAAACAGAACAATGATTACCGTCCATATCTACAAAAAAAACTTTGGATTGCTAAAAATTACACCTGAGATTTCTCTGTGTTTGATTCTTGATCCCCACTCCTCCTCCATATTTTATGGGATCAGCCCTTGTCGACCTCTGCTTCCTGGTGCAACACAAACCAAATATGTATGAAAATATTTCCATGACATTAACTCTTAGGGTGAGTCTGTATTATTGCATACATTTTTTAATATTATCTAGTCATTTGTCAATGATATCTCCTGCTGCAGTAAAGGCACTTTGTGGAAACTCTGCACAGAAGTCAAGGTGAGTAACATATCTTACATTTGCTTTAGCAGCTTTAATATGAAAGGCACATGCAGTGTATTCCTGCAGATTAAAATGTAATAATGATATAGGCAGTAATTTCCCTATCACCAGGTCCCAGTGGTGTCAACTACTGCTTTTATATTTTATGTCTACATTACATTGTATTGATATGAAAATGAGCCTGACGTAAGCTGTATATATTGTCCACTAGGAGCATGAGATAGGGCTTAGCAGGGGCAGTATATAGTTCAATGGGAGAGGTTAATGTCCATTTGTGTGACTGTGATAGCACAGCTTGGGCAGATAAGTTCCCGAAGGAGAAGTTGCATTAAAGACTGGGAAATGTAGCCAAGCAACAAACGCTTGTACGTTAATCCTTCTTGCCATCTCCCTCGCCTTCTCCGTTTCTTGATCTGTTTCTTTTTTGTTCTATGTCATCTGCCGCGGCCATAGTTGTTTTTGTTTTTCTTTCATTTTTGCTGCATGCTATCACACAAACACGTACACACACACATACACCGATGCTATCTGTCCAGCTTTGTGTTGCCACTGATTGATTCATTTAATTAGAGATAGATCGAGGGGAAAAGAGGCGAGTGGTAAAAGAAAGAAGGGGAGTAGAAAAGATGAATAAAACAGGATAGGGAGGGTATGGTCACTCTGCTGGATAGGTTGGAGATTGGCTCCATTAATCTTGGTGGACCCCTCCACCACCACCACCACCCAACCTGCAGTGTCCCTTTTATACTCTCATTTTGTGACTCGCTAACAAACAAGCTTGCTCCCGGTGTTCACACGCAGACCCCACCCGTTTTGCAACGAGACAAACTCTCCAAAACAGCGGCCAGGTGAGCACCTTTCCGTTGCCCTGAAGTAAGCATAGCCATCTGCCTGCCCGGTCGTGTGCTGCTTCTGTTCCTCTAAGAGTCAGTGAGTGCAGATGAGTTGTTTGTAAGCCGCTTGTTTACTTCATTAGCCAAGACCACATCAGAGCCATAATTACTGAACACATTGGCCCTCTCTTTCCAGCTAAGCATCATTCAGTTCTCTCCCCTGTGTCTCCACACAATAGCCCCTAACCAGCTCTTGTGCATCTGCATGTTAGCCATGTAATTGCACATTTGTTATTTGCACGTGCACGTGTTTGCCTGTTTTTTGGGTGTTTTTTTTTGTTTTTTTTTTGTCTGCAAACAGAACTTGTTCCACGGCCAGATGAGGACAGATTGCATTCACTCACTGTCAGCTGCCTGAGAGTTTGCTAGAAGATTGCTGATATGTTCGGCCGCCGATGGCCCTGCTAATGATGTTGACCTTTTAAAATTCATATTCGCATGTAGTTGTGTGAGACGGGAGGGAAGAAACTGGCATGCACGGGCTAATTGTGCATGCACATAGACTTCCAATGACTGTAATGACACTGACCTTTTGATTTGTGATGATCGGTGTCGGCGCTGCTTATTTGTGGGGGTGTAGGAGGGCGGTGGGGGTGGGTCGTTTCTTGTTGATTGGCTTCCTGCTGCACCTTCCACGCCACATACACACGCATGTTGTGAAGATGGTAGCGGTGGAGCATTCTTTATTAAGGACACTCTCTGCTTCCAGTTCCCATCAGCAGACACATCAATCACAAACACAATACCTGTTAGCTGCATCAGCTGTGCTCTTTGATTAGGAGAGAATTTGCGGTTGAGAGGCAGGAAGATTCACAAACAGGCACTGGAAATGCAACCGTCCTCACACTGAGACCTCCACTTTATTAGTCAGAAACAATTATTTTCATTCAATAATTTACGCCTAATCTCACTCAAAGAGTAATCCAAGTGTTTACATATTTCCCAGATATTGACTACTCACTGTCTGTATGAACTGGAGTGTTCAAAGATTTACTTGATAGTTTTGCCACTTGTAGGAGTTATAAATTATGAATATCTGTTACAAAATGCTGCTTTCACCTGCAGCATTTGATATTCGTCATTTCACATGTCTACCCTGGTGAAACATAGTTGAATTCCCTGAAACAGCATGCTGATCCTCCAAAAGATATGCTTGATTCACTGCATTTTGTCACATTGCAGCTACCAATTTAATCAAACCAGTACCAAGCAGGAGAAGTTTAGTGTTTTAGCCAATCAGCACGTGCGTCCTCACGGCCTCGGACAGTTGCTCCTCAGAACCATCCATTCTGCTCTCTGTCTGGGGGGAAAAAAAAAACAGCTTCTGGCAGTCTCGTAATACTCGGATCAATCACGCAGTAGTTTCACATGCAGAGAAGAGGCGAAAATTTCACTGCCGGCGTTGCGACAAGAATTTGAGGATGACACAAGGCTGAGAAGGAAATTATGAGATTTTTCTCTTGTTATTGCAAAATTAACTAGTTTTGGCATTTTAACATTAGAAATTCTTTTCTGTATGAAGAAGTTATGTTTGCTACATTCTACAATCTGGAGAAAGGAAGCTAAAATAAGAAATCGAGTTATAGGTTCACCTTCTGACAGGACAGAGACCATAAACATGCAGCTGAAATTACATTTGGGGTATAATTCCAAATGCATAATGCCCTTTCTTTTCATTTGGAAATAAATTTTCTTTCACTTCCTAATTATGCACTTAAAATACCAAAATAAGTTGGTATATGACATATATCTGTGGATATGAAGTGACAAAATGTCTAAAAGTTACACGGGTATGGATACTTTAGTAAGGCACTGTTTTTGATCTATTTTCCCCCAAATTTGATTAAATGCATCAGAACCTACTTTTCACTCTTTTACCAAATGGCCTCGAATCCCGATAAGTTCTCTTTCTATTTATGTCATTCATGTGTGCCTCCATCCTCGCTGCTTTAGGTGGAACTTCCCCTCACCACCCACCTTTTCTCGGTTATCTCATACCAAACACATGTACTCCTGAGGCTCAAACCCGGCTACCCTAGGCCTCCAGCCTGCTTCAGCCAAGGAGATGTTCCATTTTCTCTTAAAACGGGACATAGCTGGGCTTTGTTTGTGCATTCGATGTATTCGCACCACTATGTTGTTATATATAATGACTATAAATACACAGAAATGTATGTCACCTCGGCTGGCAGTGTAGAAAAACGGCTTGAGCAGCCACAGCCACAGGTACTACAGGTTTGCATCATGCAGTTCTACCACCGACAGAGTCTCTATGTGTAAAACGACATAATCTGCCTTTTGACTAAGTTGGTTAGAGGGGGAAAAAAGTTTAAATGTCAGCTCTATGACAAACATGCCCTTTGGTCTGCAAGAAGGAAGGAAAGTTTTGGCTTTGGGTGCCTGATAAAACTAACAGCTTGAGTTTTTAAAGCAAGCTGGTGCTCTGAGTTTGAAAATGACATTCTTTTATGTTTGTTCGAGCATGCTTGTGTGCGTGCGTGTGTGCGTGCGTGCGTGTGCATGTGTGTGTGTACACACATGAGTTAATGTACGAGCTACCAGTGGAGCTAATGGAGCACAGAAAAGAACATGCAGCCCTCGCAAAATGAATTAACAAAGTATAATTTGTCTTTCAGTCTCATGTCAAGTCTCTGGAAGTTTTTATTCACTCACACTAAGCACAGATGGCTTAATTCTGTTCTTGTTGTGCATAATTTATAATAATTGACAAGAAGTGGTAAGCATGCTCATCTTTCTTCCACTAGAAAGCAATTACACCATGCCAGGTGTAGGGAGGAAAAACAAGGAGATTATATGATGATTATTAAGGAGGAACTGGGGTCACTACTGGGATTTAAATGGCAAATCTGAACCCTAAGGTGATTCCCAGGATTAGCATATGCAGAAGTGCCATATTTTCACCCTGCATTTGTTTTTGTGTGTGGGTGAAGAAGATGGGATGTGTGTGTGTGTGTGTGTGTGTGATATAAAAGCCCATTTGTAATCGCTCAAGTGTGATATTGCTCCTCATCTCTCAATTAGAACACTTGCAATGCTAAAAGCGGTGTTTGGAGTTAAAGAAATCGTGAGCTTTTAAAAAGTCAGTTTAGTCCTACCAGAGACTGGGAGTTTAACACAGCTTTAGCTTCTCAAGCCTGATATTGATCATTTGATAAAATATAGTTTAAGCTGTTGCATCCAAAGACGGATAACGGGAACATAAAAGACATAAAACAATTGGCAATAGATTGGCTGCCAATTGTTTTGTGCGTTTCAACCTAAAATGCAATTGACCATATTGAACTAGCACGCTGATTCAGAAATTTGAAATGTTCGAGGTTTAATTATTTTGTTTCCAAATATGAGTTGCAAAATCAGTCAGAACGGTTTTCTACTTTACATATGAATGTAAAGCTAAACTGTTTTGATTTTGGACCTTTTTTCCCCACTGAAAATCTAATACTATAGAATCCTCCAGTTTGGTGGACTGAGGCATTTATTCACAAAAAACCCAAATAAAAACATGCAAGATATCTTGTATGCAAAACAAGTTTTTTGGGTTTTTTTGTTTTGTTTTGTGCAAAACATGGGAAAGTTGGTTGGGATAAAAAAAAAATCAACAATAGCAATTTAGCTGAATGGTAGTATTAAAAACGGTGCCTGATAACTTCATGATCGTCACACCCTTTTGTTTTAGTTTGAACCCTTTGAACTCCACGTAAAATATGTAGAAGAAGTCAATTTCACACATACCTTTCAATAGGACACAATTTTCTAATAAATCAGGAACATTGAAGTCATCAAACATCCTTAATTTGCTTTACTTTATGGCTCTGGATTGACATTTTGTTTGGTAGACCATATAATTAGCACAAAACCGAAAAATTCACGCTGGAGAAAATAACGTAATCAGATGACATTTTAACAAAGACGATGTATATTATTACCCTTGAAGCCAAAGGAGGACGTTTGATTGGAAAGTTTACAGTATCTTGCAGTTGTCTGCACACCACTTTTATGCACTTTTGTCACAGTGTAACCTCAAACTGCAAAGCAAATTAGCAGGATTTTTATGTGATTGACCAAAACATTGTGGTGTGGAATAAAAATATAATCTAAATGGAAACGGCCTCAAATCAGACCTCAGAGGCTAGTTGGAGAATAGTAGTGAGCAAACAGGCCCATGAAGAGCAAGGGTCACACCAGATAGGTGGTCAGACATAAATCGTGTGCTTCTGTTAGAGTAAGTCCAATCAATTATCTCATTAATTGAAATTACCCTTAGCAGACATTTTACATTTTACTATGAAGAATCAAGTGGAAAAAAGTTCCCCAAAATACTTTTTTTTTCTGTGTCCTTCTCATCAGATAAAATAAAAAAAAAAAGTATAATCTGCGGAAGCATTTTCTGTACTATTTCATTGTTGCGAACATCCTCAACAACATATCCTTCAATGTCTATTTCATTAAGGAGGTTTATCAGACAGACATCGAGGCTACGTTTTTCTGCTTTGCTTGGTAAATAAGGACCTTAATAAACCTCAACTTTAGCTCACTTACATGCATGCACGTTCAAACGGGGCCTGCGTCGCAGTTGAATTAGCACAAGCATGAATGCCATCCAGTGTGTGTCAGCGGAGTCTTTGGAGAACGGCTTCACACCGACATTGATGAATGATCTGTCAAGATCGTGTCCCACTCATGCCCACCTCCTCTTTACTCAGGAGAGGGACAATCTTTATGGGGTTGGGAGGGAAGAGTGCAGGGGACAGAGGTTATCTCTGCATGCGCTCCTGATGTGTGGGAGTTTGCTTGCATTGCTGAGTGTGTATTATTTTGGCAGCCCTTGGCTGACCATGTGAGTGGCAATGCAGAGGCATTACACGTGTCAGTGGTTTGAGGTCAGGGTGTGGGGGGAAGTGGCAGGCAGTGCAGGGTTAAACACTCTGACCTCAGCGAAACCTTGAGGGGCACCCAGCTGTTTTAATGGGAAAAATCCATGATCCGTTTCCGATTCAGACCAGTAAACGCATTACAGCAGCAACACAAAGCTGTCGTCGCCGTGCTGTTTGTGATCAGGTGGTTTAACTTTGCTTGAGTAGGTAAAATAATGATTGTTTTAAAACCCTCTTATTTAGAGGACGGTAGATTTAGCCAGCTGAATTCGGCAGCAGTAATGACATCCCCGTCCGTTCGTTGCAATGACGTTTCCCGTCGTTGTGCCATTTATTCATTCCACCAAAGAAAATCACTACTCTTAGCACCAACTTGGGGTGGTTTCTGTGGCGACGGCCATGCATTAGCAGATTTTTCCACTTGGATGCCGTTCGGGATGCTGCCGTGTTGCTGTCATTAAACCACATTTGCGCGGCCCTCGTTTCTCCACGGGAGTTTGCCGCTGCAAACTCCAAGATCCATTTGCAGTCTCTAATTTTCTGTGATTTCCTGTGTGTTTATGTTGTAATCATGTGAAAGAGATGCAAACTGCAACCAAGCACAGTTGCAGAGTAATAAAATAGCAGAAAGTGGAATTAAATAAAATCTATGTTTGTTGGGTTTTTTTGGGGGGGTTTTTTTGTTTGTTTTTTTCACATGAATCAGCTGCATGTTGACCGTTAAGCTTGAAACATTAGAACAGAAGAGGAGGGGGAGAGATGAAGAAGGCCTCCACAAAACCTTCTGTATAACGGGCAAATAAGACAGAGGAGATGTAAGAGAGGTTGCTTTCTCCAGCACTCTTTCGTTCTCCTTCTAAGCCCTCCCTTTCTCAATGTGTTCCTTGATTACTTTTTAATGATTGCTGCAGCCTAAGACGAATGGCTGTGTTAAATGAGCAAATTAGACAAGGGAGCTGAGTGCAGGAGCATTTGTTAGAGCAGGAGTAATGGATCGGGAAGCCATTGTTTACTCCTCTCCGTTCACCAACCGGGTCCACTATTGTGTTCCGCAGGCCCAACGCAGTGACATGAGTACTGCCGGACAGTGTTATCAATTATGTTGCACTTAAACTTTTTTTGATCACCCCATAGGAATGCAATTGCGGGATCGCATTTTCCTTTTACTTTTACATGTTTTTTTTTGTTGATTTTTTGAATTTTTCATTATGACTGAAAATGTAGAAGCGTGTCTCGGAAAAGCATTTGCGTTAATTCGTTATGATTTAAGACATCAGAAATGTCTTAAGAATTTGCCTGGTCTGACACAAACAGTACTTCTTGTTTGTCTGCTGATCTTGTGGTTTTTACTGTAGTTCAAAAGGTTGTTTCTGTGAATTAATTTAAGGATTTTAATGTAATTTCAAAATTTTGTTTTTTGTCTTTTATATAGTGTTAAATCCAAGTTGGGATATTTGATATGGGTTTTTTTTCAATAATGTGAAACAAGTGTGACAGACAATAATCTTTTTTATGGTCCTCTTAAGTCATCACGAATATGACTATGTTATATTGATTTTGGGCCTTTAATTATGGCATCTTGATTCATTGTTACAAGAATAAACCAAAAGTGTTGTTTATATATACCTAAAACCTAAGATTATGATATAACATCATGCTTCCAACTGTTGATTTAAAAAATTGTTGGTTGTACTTGGTCTCACGTTTAAGTCTCTTATATATCGCCAGGAATATTTAAGCAAAAAGTTGTCAAATTCCAGTCACCAGTCAGTTGCTGGGTGTATTTCTCCTTATGCACTAATGCATGTTTGTACCATTTCGGCTTTTGATCAGTGCACAGGAAACAGGTGTTCCCTCTTCTCGTGAGCTGTTGGTTGCACTCCATCTCTTCATTAGTTACATT
Organism: Poecilia picta; assembly: GCA_033032245.1. Lineage (NCBI taxonomy): Eukaryota > Metazoa > Chordata > Actinopteri > Cyprinodontiformes > Poeciliidae > Poecilia > Poecilia picta. The sequence continues at coordinate 8,806,795 of CM065375.1, read as the reverse complement.
TATGCATATTTTGCTCTTTACAGGGCCGATTTTGAATTCTATTCATATTTCTTTTTGGACGTTAGTTATCACATTTCTGCAACAGAATGTGATTACTGCCTCCCAACTTTTGTGTGGGGAGGAGGAGTGGGTGGGCTGTGTTGTTGCTGCCACATTAACTACCCTAACAGCGAGCTCCCCTGCAGGGTCTGTGTAATTCTTCCCACCCTGGCAGGCTGACAGGGAGTCAGGCATGGACAGTAAAGGCTGCTCCCCTGGCAGAGACGAGGCCATGGTTAGTACTCCGTGGATATGGGCACTGCTATGGATCATTACATTCCTCAGTGGAGCAGCTGCTGTTTGTGTGCACGTGCAGACTTCTCTACTTGTGACAAAATGAATGAAGGAGAAACTGAAGGCAAGAAAGGTCATTAATATTAATATTATTTTGTTCCATCAGGGTTCGGTTTTTTGGATTTTTGGACGGTTAGTTCAGTTTAAGATGTGCCCACACTTTTATGAGCCAATTAATCTGTGTAAATCCTAATAATACAGCAATTAGAGGTGATCGATCTGTTGACCAGCGATTGGAACAGGACAATTTTGCATTGAGCGTTTCTGATTGATCAAACAATGAAAAATCTTGTTTGTTTTTCACATTATTAAATACAGCAAAACGATTAACTTCTGCGATTGTCCGTCTCTAACACAACACCTAGTAACATTTTAGTTTGGATTAGAATTTTATACCTTTATGAAGGGTGTTTTTAACTTTTTTAATGTGTTATGGTCTTTATAGATGTTAAATTATCGACAGGTCTGACGTCAGAAATAAACTTAAAATTGGTCCTGTTGACCTCCAAAATTTTTGAAAATGATTTATATTTTAAATCATTTTATACACACACACTTATATGTATATGTATGTTTTTTTGCATTCCTTGCATTTCACATTTGTAAATAAATGTTGACTGTTTTACGCATTTGTATTTACAGCTGGATTTCATTTATGCACGTTTTAGCTGACATCACTAAAAGTCAGACTTTTTACTGTCTTTGTGCTGAAGGCCATTTCCATTTAATTAACCTTTGACAAAACAATAAAGGTTTTCATTTTCTAAACAAACAGTGGAAGTCCACATTAAATTCTCGCAGCCTGAGTAGTGATCTGAATAAAAATTGTGTTTATCTGTAGAGAGAGGTAGTGAGAGAGATGGCCGCTCTGCTATTACAGCAACTGCCATTTGCAGAGTGGGCTACTGCTGATCTCCACAATTATAGTGAGTAATTATTATTATTAGAGATGTAAGATAGATTGGTTAAGTGGCAAACTGGAAGATTCTGACTTGTTATCTTATTTGCCAGCGTTTGAGTTGCTCAGAGGTGTGTGATTCGAAAAGTTTGCCCTCTCTCTGTGTTTACATGAGTGTGTCTGGGGATATGAAGCTGCTTTCCTGTTCCTGGGCCAGCTATTAGTCACGCAGGAGCGGCTAATCTGTAATGGCTGCTGTCACGGCTCTGCTGTGGCTCCTGGTGATGGGTGCGTCGTGACAAAACGCGCATGTGCGCACACACTGCGACGAGCCTCCAAAAAACACACGGCACAAAAGTTCAAAACGAACAGATATGTGCATGCACACACACACACACACACACACACACACACACCAATTCGCTTACCCACGAAGAATCATCTGTTCGCCTGATAGCATTAGGACTTCTGACAGATTCTCCAGCGCGAGTCATCATTCTGGCCGCCGGTGACGCGTTTAGAAGTTGAAGACCTGTTGTTGCATTGCACAGCAGACTTGATCCGACCCGACACTACCAGAAAATATAGTCCCGTCTTTTCTCTCTGTATGTAGTAGTTTGTTGATCTGTCTTCAAAGGTTGTTCTGACACAGTCCTGAGAGGTCTGAAGAAGTGAGAAATGTGTTTTTCAGGTCCGGCACAGAATGCAGAAAGAAAACGGGGAAGAGGGAAATACTTGACATCCTTGTTTTGTGGACCATTGTGTGCAGGATAAATATCTCTACCATCCAGACCACGTGGCGGACAAAGTCAAGGAATAAATCAAATGCATTTATCTTGTGCTTCAACGTTGGCTGATACTTGTAAAATCATCAGCCCATAAGCTTACGAGAAAGTTCACAAAAGTCCTCCATTACTAAGGATGCCATGATTTTCAAAGAACCTGATGGAGTTCAACAGATCAGTGTTAGCCCCGCCCATAACCCCACCCCAGTTGAAATCATTTCATGATGACACTGCAGGAAAAGGAATTATGAAATTATTAAATACTCATTTAAATAATGGCTTGCGTTGGCTTTTAAACATTTACATTTTAATGATTTGAAAACGTATTTATTAAATGAAATGTCTATTAAATAAATCTAAACACATAATTAAACACCTGTTTATTTCATGGTACATTAATTTAATGATTTATGTATTTTGGCCCTTTTGGCCAACCACAATTCATAATCTAGCCCTTATTAGCTTTTTGACATGTTTTATTCCCAGCAGATGTCTTTGCTCACTTGAACAGTATATGCTGCTCTTGTCCATATTTGTCTGTATCTGTGTTATTTTGTAAATATTGTGAGCTTGGTGTTCCTCTGAAATCCAGATTCTGACAAAAACCCTCGACAGTGTTTATTACAGGAAACATCTATGACGTTACTTCAGCTACGTACCTGTATGATGAGCTTCTCTGCTCATCATTTCTGTGTCTCTCAGCCATAAAAATGAAGACGCAAAAACAAAAAACTGGCCTCCGTAAATATTTGCTAGATTGTCGTATTATTTTTTCCCGGCATTGTAAAGACCACCAGATTTTTTAAACAGGAATCCGATAATATGACTCTGCAAAAGTACGGCATTTTGAATTGACAAAATTTGATGCTTCCATGTCTAAAGAAAAAGCAGAAAATGACAACTTGCAAGCTAATGCCCCTTTGCCTCTTTTTTTCTTTCTTAAATATTGAAGAGAAGGGGTCCTAGGATTGAACCTTGGGGTACCCCACATGTGACCTTTGACCTCTCCAATGAGAAATTTACGATTGAAACAAAGAAATCCCTGTTCTTTATGTAGGATTCAAACCAATGGACACCGGACCGGAGAGTCCGACCCCACTCTCCAGTCGATTCAATAAAATGTCATGGTCAACAGTGTCGAAAGCTGCACTGTGATCCAATAGAACCAGCACTGTGGTTCTCCCACAGTCTGTATTTATATGGATGTCATTGAACACTTTTAAAAGGGCCGTCTCCGTGCTGTGGTGAGCCCGAAAACCAGACTGGAAGGAGTCAAAGCGATTCATTCTTGTTAGGAAGTTATTTAATTGTTTAAAAACTGCTTTTTCCATCATTTTCCTGATGAATGGGAGGTTAGAGGTTGGGTCCAGCTGAACAGAAACAAAACTGAAGTTATTATCTTTGGACCGAAAGAGGAACGAACCAGAGTCGATGCGCAGCTTCAGTTATTACAACTACAAACCGGTAATCAGGCTCGAAACCTGGGAGTAGTGATGGACTCTGACCTGAACCTTCAGAGCCACAATAAGACAGTCACAAAGTTGGCCTTCTATCACCTGAAGAACATCTCTAGGATTAGAGGGCTTATACCTTAAAGATCTGCTAGTGCCGTACCATCCGTCTAAACCCCTCAGATCTTCTGGTTCTGGACTGCTCTGCATCCCCAGAACCAGAACGAAACAAGGAGAAGCAGCATTCAGTTTATATGCACCACAAATTTTGAACAAACTTCCAGAACACTGTAAAACAGCTGAAACACTGAGTGTCTTTAAATCTCAAATTAAAACAATGGTGTTTAGAGTTGCTTATGGATAAACTGATTGTTTTTATTTTTACTTTTAATAATGTTTTTATCTTTTTAAATCTTTTTCAAACTATCTGTCTCTTTCTGTTTTTATTTTAATTGTTATCTAATCTATGTCTCTATCTGTTTTTATTTTTATTTTAAATTGTGTAAAGCACTTTGAAATGCCTTGAATCCTTGTAAGATACAAAAACTCTGAGGTTTGAGAATCCTTGTATGATGTCAAGGTTTGAGATGTTTTGAAATGTTTTTACTTTTAATTTTTACTTTTAATAATGTTTCTATCTTTTTCTAATCTTTTTCAAAATCTCTGTCTAATGATGTTTTTATTGTTATTTTAAATTGTGGAAAGCACTTTGAAATGCCCTGCTGCTGAAATGTGCTATACAAATAAAATTTGATTGATTTGATTTTTTTCTTTCTCTCTCTCTCTCTCTCTCCCTCTCTCTCTTCACCTAGAGCACTGTAGTCGTGGAAAAGTCCATTCAGGACCTCATGAGCCTGATGCAGGATCTGAGTGCGTACTCCAACCAGTTCCTGGAGATGGTCTGTGACAAGCTCAAAGAATACAAGGAGATCTGCAACACAGCCTATAGGTACGAAAAAGAAGGAAAATATTTAGCTGTAAAGTGGTCTCCTTATGTTCTCCTTTGGGACCAACAAACAACTTTACAGGTAAAGAAAAGCCAGTAGGTATGGTGGGGAAAAGGAGTGATAAACTGCTGAGGACATGCAAGAAAGAACTCTCTGGGAACCCATCTGGTTTGGGCCACAGGTCATTCTCTTTGGGGCCCCTAAGCAATAAAGCCAGAACCTGCAGAGTGTGTCTAAGTAGTATTTTCTATGGCCAGTATTGCAGACCTATTTAAACCCTTGAACCTTTTCACACATATTTCATAGAATTTTTTTCATGATAGACAAGTGTTTTAACATAAAACAAAACATGTGAACAATTTGGGCGATTTCCCATAAACCACTTTTACAATTAAAGCTGAAACTTGTTTTGGGGAATGTCTTTCCAAGATTTAGGAATGTTGACGATACGAAGATTTAGAGAAGTTAAAGGGCTAAAGTCTAAATTCCTTTATTCTACTGTTTTAACTTTGAGTTTTTCTGGATTCACATGTTTGTCTTCAGGGTATAGTCCAGTGTGAGGAAAAACTAACCATCAGCGCTTCCTGGGCTAAAGATGAGGACATCAGTCGCCTCCTCCAGTCCCTTCCAAACTGGACAAATATGGCGCAACCCAGACAGACGAGACAGAAGAGGGAAGACGAAGAGGATTTTACACGGTATGCACTGAACACAATCAGGCGTAAAGAAGTTATTAGGACTCATATACCGATACAACCAGACTTTTAGGAATGTTATTTAAACATTATTAAACCTCTGTTTTGCTTCTAATCAAAAATAATACCCATAAAAGAAGTCATGATTGCTCTTTCAAGCACCTTGGATCTGAAGGGAGTGAAGAAGAATAAGAAAATACAGAAAAAAAAAAGATAAAAAATATGAGTCTGAGGAACTGAAAAGGAGTTTGAGTCTAATCAAAATAGCCTTTGAATGTGCACCTCTGCAGGGAACAGTGAGGCTCGTTGAAGTGAAATGGTAAAGTAAATAAATAAATTGGTTATGTGGCAGAGAAAGTCAATCTGTTGAGTGCTTTCTGCTTCCGTCTCTTGCGCTTGCTTTTTTTAGACCCAAACATACAGAGCAGCTCAGAGATGGAAAAAGGAAAGAGGAACCATCAGGGTGTTTGATTTGAAATGCTTTCATTGCTGTGAAATGGTGGATTAACCCCTGCACCGCTGTCAGCCCAGTGCTTTACTAAAGCTCAGTTAATAAGCTAAATATGCCTCAGTGTTAGTCAATATTTAGTCTTTTTTTTTCCTTTTTATTTGTCGTTTGAAGGATCTTAAATTTGTGGGCATCCCTGTGGCCCTGGAGGCCGGTCTATATGTCTGAATTTGCGGTACCATGGTTCTCTAATATTCCCAGTTCTTTCCATCTGTCTTTTCTGTTTTTAATCATCCTTCAACCACAAGTGATTTTAATTAAAGTCCATCTTTGTTTTCATCACTTCATGTATCTTTTTTGCACTCTTTTCTAAATGCTCTTGGGGGTTTTTTCCCCTCCCAACAATTCATGATCTCAAAATACCTTTTTTAATTTTAATATATTGCCATTCTACACTCAAGCTTCCAGCTACTTATTCATGCACTACCGTGTTTTGCTTATTCTTGTGAATTACCCTAAAGGTCAAGGCAATAATTCACTCCTACATTCCTAATCAAACCAACTTTATATTATCAAAAATCTTAATGTTACACATATATGTATGTTTGCTTTTATTCAGTAACTCCTCATGTTTATCTTTTAAGAAATCAGCTTTTTTTTTTTTAAAAAAAAAAAAAAACATTTTTACTAGAATTGAATATATCTTTATCTAGAGAATACAACGTTGATACCAGCTTTGACCATATCATCACATATCTGCTTTTAAAGCAGATATTGTTGAAGGGAATAACACGGAAAGGCTTTCCATGCACCTCATGCGCATCAGGCTTTTTTGCAATCACATTCCACAAAGTGGGGCTTAACTAGGAAAACAATACGTTATTTTGAAAATGTTACAAATAAAAGCCATAAAAAAAATATCTCTGGAGTCTGTGCAAGTTTAAGTCTTCGGTAGGATTTTTCTGGGTTTGAATTACAGCCTAGGATCATTTGGGCTGGAGCTTAATGTTCTCCCTGTGCATGTGTTTGTTTTTGTCAGGGTTCTCTAGCCTCCTTACACAGTCCAAAAATGTGATATTCAAAGTATGGGTGTGTGTGCACAAGGCTGTTTGTCGTGTGTTTTTACTATGATGGATTGACAACCTCTCCAAATTGTATCCTGCACTTTACTCAATAAACACTGGAAATAAGCATAAACCCACACATTATGCTTGCCTGCATTACATTACTGTGGTCACACACTTAATATATTATTATTGTGTGAGGAACCATTTCTTTCTTCTTCAGCGCTGCTTTTGCTAAGGAGTCAGAGGTGCTGACAGGGAACCTGGGAGACAAATTGATCCCCCAAAACGAGATCCTGCGAGACGTCAGCGACCTCAAGGCTCTGGCCAACCTTCATGAGAGCATGGAGTGGCTCGCTGGTCGCCTGAGGTCGTTCTTCACCAACCTGCCTCAGATGTCCAGTGAGTATACCTATTAACGGTCAAACTTAAATTATGCACCGAGTTCTATCATTTGCAAAACCAACACAAAAACATATGCAATACGTTCCCCGCTTATGTCTGGCACAATGACGCCAACGCAGACATCTGTTGTTGTTTATTCCTTCTGCAGCAAACTCTGTATTGTTTTGAGTTTGACTTATTAAATGCAAACAATCTCTTACTTTTGCAGTTATTTACTTTGGCAGCAGTTAAGTTAACTATAGCAGTTAGGTAATGACACAGACATTCAGGTTTAGCATTAGATTTGTGCATTACTTTATAGTTTTCACAATGATTTTGTCAGATTACAGGACCTGGGTGTGAATAAAGTTTTTTTCTCATCTGTACTTGTATTAAGTCTATTGCAACACCTCTCACCTGTTCCTCATTATGTTCCCGTTGGTATGTATGAAAAACACTCATTACCTTCTTCACTGGAGTTGTCAAAGAGCCCTCTAAACACACGTATATATGCACGCAAACTCCCACTATGCTAGGTTCTTCTTGTTGTCGATTGTATCGCCTAATCAGGACTCATACATCCGCCCAGAGCGGAGTCATCACCTAACATATCATTAATGTCGCTCTATCTCTCCTTCTGAATTCCTCAACTTGCAACATTTATGTACCTCTTGTTCATCACCTGCACTTAGTTTTTGTCGTCATTATTAATCTAGGAGTATTTTCCATCTTAAACGTTGAACATTTTAAAAATGTACTCTGTTGGGTAAATAACAAACTGTGATCAGAGTTTGCAACCTTTAGTACTGCTCAACTCTAATCAGACACACAATTCATTACAGTTTTGGCTGTTCTGAATCCGTTCTATCTTTCCTATGAGATGAATGGAAACAACTAAATGTCAACATTTTTCCACAAATAAAATAAACGCTTATTATTTTGTTTTGAGGATTTGATTGAACATTTGGTATGACAAATGTGGAAACCTTCATTTTCTTCTGTAACAACATAATACATTTACTATATAAGGACTTTGGGAATTAAATGTTACCAATATTGCAAACTGTCTGGGGTGGTTGGTGGAACCACAAGGGGGAGGAAATAAAAATTGATTGCGCCCTTACTGTATTTCTTTTTTTAATTACATGTTCAATCAGTGGAATTGGACATCTAGAAATGAAGAAAAACAATTCTGTACAGCACATAAACCTGGTATGTGATCGGTAGGTAATGATTTAGTGTTAAATTAGGGTTTATTTTCTGTGTTCTTATTCAGTCTCTTCTGCTTTTAACCATCTCTATTTCAAAGTTGTGCTTATTTAGGTCAGAACTCAGCATTTCTCTATTCTTGGATTATTTAAAACACAGTTTGAGATTTCTGAAACTTTTATTCCAATTTGGAAAATACACAAAAAAGAGCATTTAAAATGCATTCTTGGCTTTGTACAAGTTTAGATTGATTTTTCCACGTGACTCGCACCGCTTTTATGTTGCGTTTCTAATGAATTACATTGGGAAAAGCTGAATTAGCTTTGATGGGGAAGTGGCTGAATGCTTGGCTGAGTGGGGGGCAGCAGAAAGAGGGTCTCACCCAGGGCACTGTTTATTTAAAGACAGCAAATGTGTGCTTGTAATTTTTAATTATTATTTTTTACTGTGAAAGGGTCGTAAAAAGCAGAGGTTGTTTTGTTTTTCTGCTTAGCAGGTAGAAACCACCTGCATAAAAATAAGCCTTAGGAGAGATAGAAGGTTCTCTATCATTGAAGAAGGTGTATCTCGACGCCTTAAAAGGCTAATCAGGTCTTCCCAACTTGTTACGGCAAATCAGTTCCCCTTCTGCATCCTTTTTATCCCTAATTTCAATTGGTGCTCAAACCAAATTAGGTCTTGGATCCAGCCCTTATCCCACCGTTCTCCCAAAAAATGTGACAATGTTTTGGCTAGAGATTTCTCTCCTTTGATTCGAATTACTCTGCAGTTGTCCAAGCTGTAAATCACCATTTTTGAATTGACGAAAGTTGATCTAAAAGAGAGAAATGTCAATAACCACTTAAAAATCAGAATGAGTAATACCTGGAGGAGGATGGACTGCTGACCTATCTGTGATCTGCTCCTGTAGCTAAGATAAGAACATGTCTGCAAGGGGCACTGACTAGATTGCAAGAAAATTGTGTGTATAAAAAAACCCCCAAAAAAACATCCTCATCTGATAAGACTGCAGATGGTTGTCAGAATTTGGCTTCAACAGCAAAAATCCTTAGTATCAACCTGCCTTGTGCCAACAGACCAGGCTGTCCGAAGCGGCATGAGGGTGAAGCGTCTTGGCGCTCTCTTAATGCTTTTTAACAATTATTTATGTATCCCCTGATCATCCAAAAGCTAGTAATTTTCAGATATACTGACTTAGAATGGGTTTTTCCCAAATCATCACCCTATTATAAAAAATTATTTTATTTTTTTAAGAGTGCTCAACTTTGTTGTGAATGGGTTACACTATATATGAAAACCTTTTGGGGGTTCACTGCCACATCTAGGTGTGCAGTCAGGGAGAGTGGTAAATTATGCACCTTTTCTGAGAAGTACTATAAAGAGACCTTCAACCTTTATCAGCCTTTGTCACAACTCTCTGCCTTCAGACTTCTGATTGCTCATTGAAATCGCGCTGTTTTGCCGCTCCATATCGCAACTTTTCTTCCAAAAATGAAATAATTAAATATGAAATATTCTTATTTGGGTTTGACTTTGTCACCGCCATATCTCTCTCTCTCTCTCTCTGTGTGCACTTCCTCTCCCTCTCGCCCTGATGCCGGCTTTCTTCGTCTTCTCGCAGATAAGAATTCAATAAAAGTGCGAGAAAGGGACGTGACATAATTATCATTAATTTCTGCGGGTGGCACTAATGGGAAGGATAGGGCAGTAACTTATCATGCTGGGACAGCCTCCTTATTGTTCATTATTTAGTGTTTGGTGAGCTGATGGCTGACTACATGTGCGTGGGTTTGCTTGGATGATGTGTGCTTGTGTGTGTACACAGCCGTGCGCTGTGCGAGATGGGACAAGGCTGTGGCAGGGGGGGAAAAAGTGCCCACCTTATCTCATCCTCCAACCCGCCACCCCCGCATAGCTCACGTCTATTTCTCTCCAAATTGGATTTTATATTACAAAAGCAGTCAGGTATGAACAAGTCATTTTCCTCTTCTCTCCTTGTTTTGCCGTTTTCTTCTTTTATCCTTTCTTCCCAAATCTCCACTTCTTTTGCTTCATTCTTTTCTCTTTCCTTTTGGTTTCTTTTCCTCCCTCCGTTTGCCACATTCTCCGGAAAGAGACATTTCTTCTTTTTACTCAAAATGAAAGTTTTGGGGGTTTTTTGTCTTAATTTGGACGCAGCTGCATGATCTGTGAGATTAACATCAGAACACCAAAAGAATTTTTATAGCTCCAACTTTCTCACTGATGAATCAGTTTTTGTATGTGCACATACAAATTGAACCTCTTTTGAATTTTCTCTCTGAGATTGCTACAGATGTCTTGAAAGCAAAAAGCCTGCATGAGTGTGATAGGTAATGATGTGTGCATGGATGTTGGTGATTGTCTGGTGGGCAGCAGGAAAGGATCTGATCATCTGTCTGGTTATAGTACTGGTTAATCTGCTCTCACAATATTTATTCAAGAATACAAAGGCTTGGAAGGCAGCATCATCCTGGCAGCCATCTCTGTTGCAGTATTATTATATAGATTGTGTGAAATTACAACAGCTAGCTTCAAATGATGCATAGTTATTAGACACGTTTTACAGTTAATGATTCAGTAAGTGTGTCCTCCTTTATTACCCGATACCCCTAAATATGTTCAGCGGTTTTGTTAAGGCTTCAGATACTACAGTGATTAGTTATGCACTCCGCATTTGATTTTTATAAAAAAAAAATCTACAAGAAGAAAGCCATTGTTCAGACAAAGCCTTGAGAAGTTATGTTCGCTGTTTGCCAGAAGCCACATAGGAGCACGATGAACAAACCCATGAAAAAGAATGTGCTCTGGTCAGATGAGAGCACTATTCGATTCAGTGTGTTGGCCCATAATGCATTGGTGAAATCCCAACACTCCATATCAACCTGAAAACCCATCCCGATTGTGAAACTGGATAAAGAGAGCGCCATGTTGCGGTTAGTATTTTATTGATCAGAAGTGAGGACAGGGAATCTGATCAGAGTTGACAAGAAGATGGATGCAGCTACTTTGAAGGATATCATGGAAGAAAACATCTTAAAGGCTGTAAAAGACTGTGGTGCAGCTTCACCTTCCAGTAGAACAAGGATGCTAAACATACAGTGAGATCTGCAGTGAAACGTTTCATTACAAAGGGTCAACATGTGTTAGAATTTTCCTGTTACTTCCAAACCGCAGGAGACATCCTATCTGAGACTCGGCCGCTTTGCAAAGAAGAATGGCTTGCCAATTCACATTGTAAATGTGTAAAACTGGTAGAGACAACAGGTTGTTTTACAAAGCCTTATCTTAGGTTGGGCAGGATAGAAATACTTGCTATAATTCTCAGATTTTTATTAGTAATTTATTTAAGCAATACATCCATTTTCTTCTTTGTCACAAATTTTGTGCTGGTTCCTAATAAAATACGTTGACACAATTTAGTTTGTATCATGAAAAATGTGTTATGAAGACTTCATGAAGGCATTTTTTTGTTCTATATGTTTGAATCGAAGACCTTCTGCCCAGCAACAATTTCTAAACACGTGGGCAGAGAAGCAAACCTTCAGCCTCGTCTTCTTGGGTTTCAACCACGTGGCATTGTGGTTTCCTCTTAGGAATTATCTTACCCACAGCAAGTCCATTGCTTTCTCCTTTAGCTGTGTTCTTCCTCTTGACTTGTCTTGACAGGGAAGGTAATTAAGATGGTGTTCTGTTATGTGCAGAGGCCAGCCAGGAAGACTGGTTGAAGTTGGAGATGATAGTCTTGTATTTATGTTGTCAATTCTTTTTCTCTGTTGACTCAGTAGCTTTCAATTCATTCCTGTTTTTTGGAATCATCCAGTATAATAACTCATTTAGACTAATTGCAGATTTCTATTCGTCTGCTGTTTTGTTTCCCTGGATAGAAATTCATAGTTTAGTTGCAGATGTTCTTCACCCACCAGAGGCAGCAAAATAAATAATGTCTTCCATTATTTCCAAGCCAGTCGTTCAGAAATCATTCATCACTAAACCCCTGCAAGACGTTGTCTCCTGGTTTTTTTTTTTTTCCCCCAAGTGTGTGTGTGTGTGTGTGTTTCGTGACTCTTGTTGAGTGTGTCCTGTACTTTTCCATTTTTGAACATCTCCAATCTTCTTGCCTGGTTGTTTTTGTTATTCTCAAGATGAGGCGTTCCGTAACACCTTTCTGAAACACAGGACAGAGAGGGTAAAATTAGGCGTGTAGCATTACATGTCCCTTTCTGTTTGCATGCTGTGTGAAGATTCCGTGCCTGATCTCCTTCTTTAATGTCTCCCACCCTCATCTACTGCAGATGGCGAGCAACAGACGTTTGCCTTAGATGAAATTCAAAAAATATTGGATAAACGCAGAGCACAAACACACTTGCGCATATGCGCGCCACTTGGACGCGTGAAAAGACACAGGATATGCACATACATATTCTCATGTTCAACCATGCAGATAAAAACAAGTCATAACTAAGATCGTTTGCAATTTGGTTATAGGGAACTCAATAAGCAGAGAAAAAAGAGCAGAAAAGTTGTCAGTCAGGACCAATGAGTCGTCTCCTTTTGCCCGTCTGTCCCCGACTCTAATGGTGCCCCCCATACTGTGACACCTCCCTCGCATCATCAAAGCAGCGTAGGCCTGCAGCAGTAGGAAACGGAGTGTTTTTTTTAATGCGTGTTTGTGCTGGTGCGTTTCATGGACACCCCCTGGAGAGACTTCCAGCTGCGTGTGCCACAGTAATCCCTTTTTTTTTCCTCTGTCAGAGTGACTGATTGTAATGCACACGAGAGGAAACGGGCCTTCAAGTCACTTTCATGCATATACCCATGTGCATATACATTGACACTTTGCAGGGAAAAAAAAACAGCCCCAGGACCAGCACTTGTTACACATGTCCTTTCCAGCAGACACAACCACAAGCCAAGAGAGGAAATAAGATACACTGAGCCCTGAAGAGTTCACAGTCTTGTTTCCTTTAGACGTTTATGTAACATGTTATTTAATCCCAAAATGAAAAATACAACCTTTTTATGTAGCCATCCTAGTGGTAACCTGAACAAGCATATGGCAAATAACCACTGCATCCTTTATTTGCCTCTAACGGATGCAGTGGTGGTAAAAAGCTTATTTATTCCCTTTCCCTTGGTGTGATGGTGGAGCTTTATGGATGCACTCGAGCTGTTCTTTTTGCAGGGTTCAGTGATAATGCAGAAAACATCCAGATGGACTTTTAAAAACAGCAAAGAATCAAAACTACATGCACTCAATTATTTCATATGTTCAAAATAAATCTGTGCAAAATAAACCTCACCAACTTTTAGATGACAATTTGGTTGGATATATAACAAGTCTCCTCGATAGAAGTGATTGAACTTATTTATGCAGATTGTCGTACTACTTAATCAATTCCATAACCAGGTCTGATGTGTGTTTGGGATCGTTGTCATGATGGAAAAACCCAAGTGTCCCACGTTCAGCCCATCCAGCTGTTGCGTTGAGGCGAAGCTGTAGAATTTGGAGGCAGTCCCCCATCATTATCTACTTCCTGTAGCATCGCACCCCCACAAGATGTTTGAAAGGCTCACCTTGACTACTCCAAACATACTTCCTCACACTGTGGCACATAATTCATGGGGTCGGGACACAGAGATGCTAACAAATAATTTTTTTTCCCAAGTCTTTGAGGGGGAAGTCCAAGTCAACTCTTTAGGACACAAGTCTAAGTCGGGTCTAAAATATTTTATTTTTGCCTCTCGAGTCAGTCTCCAGCCAGCGGTGCTATCGCTGGGGTGAGTATATATTTGAGCTTGTATCTGTAATATTCGCCATAAACGGATAAAAGTAAATCTGTAGTAGATCAAGACTTCTACACCCAAAATTTAATCATTTCAATCCTGCTTTGAATCTGTACTTGGTGTTATTGTTACACCCTGGAAACTGTTCAAATTCATCCTTAAAAGCCCATAATGTTGAGATGCATGCTGATGTTGAGCTCATGTAAACATATTAGAACCACTGTAACGTTACCTGGCAGTAGACGAGAACAATCTAATGTATGAAAAATACGTATATTCACTGGAATGACATGTTTAAATTAGGCTCTGTGCAGAAACAAAACAGATAAGTACCAGAGGACAGTAGAGGGCTGGACTGTAGTAGTTCATTTGCAGTCCTATAGATGTGTTTACAAGTAACTCTCATCATTAAATTTCTTTTTCTCTCCATCGTCGGCCTGATTTTATATGTTTAAAGAAACCAGAAGCTTGTCTACATTCAGTTAGATTTTGACACAGTGTTTCGCTGCCTCTACCTGCAGCTAGTAGTGAAATGAGACTGACACTGCACCATTGTGTCCTCCCACACACTGCACATACGCATTATCAGGTTTACTCAAGGAGACTGTTAATTAGCATGTCAGCTTACACATACAGCGCATACATTCGTCGAATACGTCTGTGCACACCGGCCAACGCATAACAAACATGCAGGGTTTTAATGAGAAACAGTATTCCCTGCTTTTTTATCGCTCTTTGTCAGATGCACAAACTGTAAGAGCAGCTGTCACCAGTTTGTCACTCACAATGCTGGCTGTGTTTGCTTTGTTGATTGGAAAGGCAGAGCATACACCTCGCTGCTGTTTTCTGAAGGCCATCGGTTTCTTATCTTGCAAAGATTCATTTCAAGTAACTGCAGTAGGGGCAGTAGAACATATTGAGCAGATTCAAAATAAGGTTTGACATTCTTGGGGTTGTACTCACCATCCCCAAGCAGTGGAATAGTGGACATAATCTTTGAAAAGGGAAATCCTGTCATGCGAAAGGACAGGAGCAGTTTATTTGGTTTATCTTAAGCTTAATGCTATTTTTAAAATCTTCATCTCTTTGTTCACTATTATACAGACATTACATGTAACAGTAGTGCATAGGACATCTTTATATCCAAGAGCAGTACCATTCCAGCATTGCCGTACGTCACTTTTGAAACTGTAATGTACACACCATATAACGCAGGCCTTTGAATTCCATCATTTTAATATATTGAGAAATCCCACAGCTTGAGTTCTATCACTCTCATTCACCATATGAGAACCATTACTACAAAAGCAATTCAACTGTGACTCAAATGTAGATAAAAAAAACATGCTAGGTTATCCCCACTAATGATGATTCGCTCACCTCAGCATGCTGGATGCTTGAAGCTCAAAGTAAAGCTCACAGCTTGCCCTACTGTATTTGATAATTTAGGGAATATCTGTTATTCTACTTGAAAGCACTAATTAAGCATCAAAATGTAATTCTAGCCACCCAGTTTTTTTAATTTTATTTTTTATTTTATTGGCCTTATGAAATGTTCTAATTTAAATGAATTTGTGTCTGTCACAGTTGGTACAGAACGGCACATCACCGCAGGCTTTTAGTAGTTTACCACTACTCCGGCCTTACTCATACATACGTACCTGTGTGTGTGTGTTTGTGTGTGTTGATTTGTACCCGCTTGCATTCATGTGTGACCTTCGGAAGGGCAGAAAGAATAAGTAGGGAGGTGGCTTTGACTGCGGCACATCGATCCTGGACCCCTGCATTCTTCCACTCGACAGTCACTTTCTGTTCACACGCACACACACGCTCGCACACACACATTTCTTACACATCCACGCACGCCTCATTGGCCAAATAGACTTACATATGAGTGACGGGGCCAATTTCTCTCCTTTTCCTCCTCTTGTTAATTTATGGCCATTGATCTACACCGAGCTGAATTTATGCTCACCGTGCTCTCAGACTCTTTCTCACGTTCACACAGGCACAATCGGCTCTTTTGTGTCTCTTACAATGCCGTGCAGTGACACATGTTCCTGCTGCCTCAGCACAAGTTGTGTGAAGAAAGTATGGGGAACATGATGAAGGACTCGGCAAATGTGTGAAGTTGAACTAAAGGTGCTGCTACAGATGTGGAAATGAGCTGAGGTCATTTACGTTTATGCTATGATATCCCTGTGAAGTGCATGTTAGACTAAAGGTTTTCACAGTAAAAATAAAATAATGGTTTTCTTTGACAAAAGCCTAAGCTAAATGTTCAGGAAGTCTGGTTTCTTGTATCGCATTTGCTTGTACTCAGGTGCCTGTCCATCCACTGCAGACAGCCAGGTGCTTGGTGAGAGCGAACGTAGCAGGGAACAGATTCTCCAGACTTTGAGCGATTTGTCTCGGGGCTTCCAGGATATCGCCGATCGTTGTCTGCTGGTGTTACACCTGGAGGTCAGGTAAGAAAACCAAACTGAGGAATTTGAAACTGTTTGACGTTGTTATTGTCTTGTCTATTTCAATCAAAAGTTCATATATATTTGTGTCGTATTAACTTTGGGTTTTTTAACTATGGTTAAGCCTTCACTTAACATCCTTAATGCATTCAGGAATTTCACCTAATCCACTAAAACTGCAGCACAACTTGCATATAGTTATGATAAGAAAAATTAAGATACCCCATTAATCGTTAAGTTTTTTGTTATCTCTGGAAAAGAGCATGATTTAATTAAAAGTAAATGATAGAAATAAACAATATTTTAAGTGTTAAACATCAACTAAATTCATTCAAATTTTACTTGAAGTTGATTGTATGGTAAAAGTTGTTTTTTTCCCCCTCATGACTACATTGACTGTGTCTACTGCATATTTGTATTTGCATGAATATAACATTACTGCATTGATGTAGTTATGTTTTGTCAACCTTTTTTTTAACACAGCAGCACAGAGAACGTGCTGTCAGATCCAGTGTACAAAAATGATTTGTCCTCATAAATGAATTCTCCAGTTCAGAACCGCATTGTCTTCAGTATGTGTTTTGAATGTCAATGTCTAAGTTAATTTACCACACCATATACTTTTTCACTCCCCTAGAACCACTAATAGTCCTCCATCATCCTCTTTTATTTCCATCCCTCCCTGTAGTCCATTATGTAGCTTATGCAATATTGTTGATGATTTCAGTTGAAAACCCTCCCTGAGGCTGATGTCTAGCTATATGCTACACTCCATTGACTCTCCCCATCTAGCGAATTTCCCCTGATAGTGGTACCAGCTAAATGAAGCCATGAGGAAGAGAGAAGGAGGCAAGGAAGGGAGAGAAGAGGGAGGAAGAGAGATGAGTGAGGCTAAAGTGGTGGTGGGGGTTAACGAAAGGATCTACAGTAGCTTAGTGGGGGAAACGATTGAATTGAGAAGGAGGGATGGGGAGATGGAGGTATTCAATATGCAGTGTGTTTTTTGGTTTTCGCCGAAGGGGAGAAGACATTTACCCATATCATTTTTATGTTCTTCCACCCTAGACACTGTGACTAAGGAATTTAAAATGTATTGACTTTCCTAGTCAAGATAGCCCTTTATGGAGCTAAAGAACCGCAGACAAAAATGTTAGAGAACATAAAACAAGAGGAGTGAGGAAGTAATTTCTACATTTGGTATTTTGGGGGTTTGGCTTGATTTGGGAATCTTAATATTGTATTTGTTGTTTTTGGTAATAACTATGTTGATGTTTAGCTGCTAAACATCAACATGCTAGGATGAAAGTCAGTTTCTCCAAGTTTGAGGTCTTGGTTCTCAACTGGAAAAAGGGCAGGCTGCTTCTTCCAGAGTTGTGGTCAGATTCTGCCACAAGGGGGTTCAAGTAAGTGATAGACCAGGTAATCTATAGATGGATTGAGCCTTTATCTGCTGTAACATAGTGAAGAAAGAGCTTATCCAAAGAGCAAAAGCTCTGGATTTACTGGGCTATCTTTGTCTCAACTTTCATCTATTGTCAGGAGATTCGGATCATGATTAAAAGTATGAGATCCTGGATCCAATGTGCTGATGTCAGCTTGTTTAACACCTTGGCTAGACTTGGCCTAAGAGATTGGGTGATTAGCTTTAAATAGAACCGCTGCTCCTCCACATCAAAAGGAGTCAGTTTAGGTGGTTCAGTCATATTGCTATCTCTCATGAACACTTCCCAGGTTCTCTAGTCTTGTCCCACTCAGAGAATTTTACGGGACAGACAGACCCAGAGCTCAGAGGAACTACATCCCTTCTGACCTGGGAATGCCTTTGAGTCCTCTAGAATGAACCGGAGGGTATCATTGGGGAGAGTCGGGGTTTTTCTTCTGGGCCTTTTAGTCCCGTTACCCAATCTCTGATAAGTGGGCGGCAATGCAAATGGATAATCTCTAATGATTGATATTATTTTTCAGTTTCTCTTCTTCAGGGAAACAACAATATACTTTGCTCAACTATACTGAACTATACTTAATGCCCTTTTATTTTGCTGAGCCACCAGCAAAGTTTTTTTCTTCGTTGATGTGCCCAGCGATTTATTTTTTTTTTTCCGATGTAGGGGTGAACCAAAGGTCAGGTAATCGCATATCCTTCAGGACTTTTCTTTCCAGGGAACGTCACTTGCAAATGTCCAATTAGAAATCTATTTGAGGCAAATGCCCAATTATTTTGAGCCCCCTGACAAAATATGTTAAGGAGCTGTGCTTTTTATACCTACTTTCCTTTCTTTTTAAAGTGCATCGTTCTGAAGGCTCTGAAAACAATGTTGCTGTTTTTTAGGTGCAAAACATACATATTGTAGTATAAAAAAAAACTATGGTTACATAACAGCATTGAGAGTGTGCTCTTTATTTACATGATGTTTTAGCTTTTCTTTTAACGCCCTTAAGGAAAATGTGTCATATTCAGTGCAGCGCTCTCCAGCACTCTCTGTGGCTTAACGATATCCAGCAGTGATGTAGTCACAGTTGAATAAGTGGATTTATGCTGAATACTTATGAAACTGAAGAATTTCTGTATAAATTATAGAGTTTAAAAGCAGGTAGACGGCTCACATTATAACTACTTAATTCTGATTTAGAAGACTATTATAATAGCAGCAGGTGACTGGAACGTTCTTGAGGGATATAATTGTAAATGATAGTTTGAGGAATGATGTGCATTTAAAGGCTGATTAAGTGCAAAGTTTTACAATTGAATATGCTTCAAGATTGGTCTCTGTTCTTCTGTTTCCACTCCGCTCCCCTGTTTTACTCCAGGGTACACTGTTTCCATTACCTGATCCCCCTCACCAAGCAGGGGAACTATGCCATTGTGGCCAACGTGGAAAGCATGGACTACGACCCCCTGGTGGTCAAACTGAATAAGGACATCTCAGCCATTGAAGAAGCCATGGGAGCCGCCTTGCAGCAGCACAAGTTTCAGTATATATTTGAAGGTATGTTGGACCCTGGTAGAAATTTCAAACAGTGAAATTTATTCCCTTACTTCAGGATTCCTTTGTAGTCTGGAAACGTGTGGAGTTTATTTTTAATGTTTTCCGCATCTGGACAAAGAAATTGGCATTTGGAAAAATATATTTTAACCTTAACCTGTTCTCTAAAATCAAGTCGTCCATAATTTTAACCATTTGTTATTTAAATGACCTCTTCAAGGATTGAGAACTCCTGAAAAGAATTGAACAAATCAGTTGTAACCCTGAGTTTTGCTCTCCATTTTTGAGAACGCTTGAAATGTTTTGTTCTTCTTTAGTAAATGGTCTGCTGTTTTCACCCAAATAAACCTGCGTTATGTTTTTTTATTTTCAGGTCTTGGTCATCTTATTTCCTGCATTCTAATCAATGGGGCCCAATACTTTAAGAGAATCAGCGAGTCTGGCATCAAAAAGATGTGCAGAAACATCTTTGTCCTTCAACAGAATCTCACCAACATCACCATGTCCAGAGAGGCCGACCTCGACTTTGCCAGGTACCTCCTCCTCATTTTTTTTGTTTTATCAGGAAGTGTTTTAAAAGGACTGACACAGCAAATGTGCAGTTGCAGTTACACGCTATAAACACTTCAAGACATATAAGAGGCATTGGGGATCTTCAACATGAGTATTTCTCAGTTTCTGTATTCAGAGCTTTTGGAGATACTAACATTTTTAAACTCCCACAGTACAACTTCCTGTTTCTTCAGTAGGTGGAGTTTTGGGTCAGAATTTCTTTTGACATCTCATGATGTAAATATATCATTTCTCCATTGTCAATGCCCGACAGAGGGTCAAGCAGCCTGTCAGCAACACTGTGTTTTGTGTCCGAGACGTTGTTTGTGAATCTGTCATCTACGTGAGTGAAGGGGTCGTGCAAAACATGACGAACTGAGAGAGTCCTCAGGTTCGGGAAGATTCTCATCAATTCTTAAGTGTTTTGCAAGGGAAGTAGAAGAGTTTACAGGGACAGAAGTGGGTAGAAATGAGCACGTACACAACATGCAGCGGCGTCAGGAGAAAAGGGGAATTTATTTAAAGATAAAAGTTGAGGAAGGAGCGTTAAATATTAATTTTAAAATTAACAGCCCGAAAATACACCGTGACATGTTGTGGGGTTAATTAGCTTCTTTCAACATCCCTTAAAACATGTCATATTTTTTCAGCGCTTTGGTGTTTGTGTGCCAGCAGAATTTGGGCATTATTATTTATCCAATTTGATATAAATGCAGTTCAAAAAAAATAAAATAAACTAAAGAGGTAAAGTGTAATGACCTGAACTGTTGTGGACTGTACCGGATGTGGAGGTGATTAGCATGTTATTTCTTCCTCCTGTCAGCTTTGATTACGGTGGAATGGGGGTGATGGCTTTTTGTGTCTTTTTTCTCTTTCTCCCACTCTCCCTGATTACGAGGCGTGGGCGGTGTGGAAGTGTTGATTGGGAATTGCAAAGCTCATTGTTTACACATTCATGGCTTTTTGGATTGGCCGGCCTCCGGCTCCTGGATACAGACTCTCACAAACGCACACAAAAGCCCCACATACACACACCTGTAGTGTCCCCCTAACTCCCACACACACAAAAAGTAATAATAACCACACAGCAGCACATATATATACAAGTATATGTTATTTTAAGGAGACCATCTGACTTTTTATTCAAAATCCCATTGTTCTTTTGAGGTCACAATGCACATAATACGTTTGGAATTGAAACAGGCCAACAAAGTTCAAGATTGATCTCTGTTCTTTTTTTCTCACAAATTTACCGTGTCTTTCAAACTAGACCTACGTAGTGTCGTCAGATGCATTTCCATTTTAAATGTGAGCAAAACTTTGTTGATATTCCACAAATGTAAAAAAATAAAATAAAAAAAGCGAAATTCACAATTTCAGTCTTTCCATTTAATAAAAAATGCAATTTCTTGTGTGTTTCTTACTAAATATACAAACATGAATATGTTTGTCCACACAATAATTAATTACAAAAAAAATAACTAATTTACTGTAGGACTCTCTATGTAACAGATTTAATACTGAGTGTGTAATCTGGTGTTGTAAAGCACCACAGTTTTGAAATAAAGACGTTGAGAAAGTTGGCTTCGGTTAACCGAAATCAGCAGTGACAAACAGTCTGGTTGGACTACAAGAAGAGTATTTGTTATTACCTCCCCTGGAAAGAATTGATGGCAAATAATCAAAGGAAGAAATCACAGCAGGATGCCTGCTTTGCAGACTGCCTGCAGATGTTTCCCAGTTTAGCCATGCTCCTGTTTCTGTTCCAGTGTGTGCTTGATCATTTGTTCTTTGTGTTTTGGCTGCAGCCGTGTGGACAAGTCCTGCGCAAAAGCACCATAACAGCCAATAATCTGAGTTAAAACTACAGTAGGGCCCGGTTGTCAGCACTGCAGAACAAATAGGCATGCCCACACACACACTACTTTTTGGCTTTCACATAGAGTGAAAAATGGTGAGGAAACAGTGTCACCTTGTGGTGGCATCCTAGCTTGAATACTGTGAAAAAAATAAATAAAATTTTAAAAAATTGTGAAAACTTACAGTACATCCAGTTGTAAATGTTGCACCTGCTTGGTATCACCTGAATGTGTTTTTGTGCATGCGAGTGTGTGAGCAGGTGTATTAGTATCGTCCCAAAGCAGTCTCATGTTGCTCAGTCAGAAGTTTTGCAGCAGCATAAGCTTGTATGTCAAGGTCAAACACACGTGCACGCACGATCAGAGAAACCCACACACGCAGTCTCCAACCATCTGCTCAGAGACGAGACTCGTTTTGCAAACCTGCGTGTCACAGCAAAGTCATCTCCAAGTGTGTGTTTTTGTTTATTGACGGCGCACTCAACCTTATCACTGCGCTGATCACCTCTCGTTGTCCGCTGTAGCCGCCCCTCCCTCTTTCTTTCTACATCTTCCTCTCTGCCTGTTTATGCTGATGGGTTGTTTTGACAAGAGCTGAGACAAGTTCAACATGGGAAGTTTGTGGCGAGTCCTTCATCTCGAAAAGCGTGAGAAAACTCAATAGTTACACATGACAGCATTTTAAAGAAGAGTGAGCACAAATGCACATTGTCGACTTAAATCCCTCTGTCCTCATATTTGTTTGTAGATGTATTTAAAGTTTTTGCTTCATGTTGAGAATAGGCAGCAAGAGTGTATTATAACAGCAAAATGTAAAAAAAAAGGTTAATTACTTGATTTTAATCTGAGTCAAGCTACAAAGAGGCCAAATTCACAAGTTAAAATGAAGGTTTGCCTCATCTTCTATTTAATACTTCAGTAATTCACAATGCAAACATTGGATTGTATTTCACAAAGAACCTAGTTTTTGTTCTTCACTTCGGAACTGTATTGAGTTAATACACACACAAATCTAAAAAAGTACAAAATGTGATCTACATTATCTGCTCCAGATAATTCTTAACATTGATGGAAAAAGTACTATTTTTAAGGTAACAGTGTAATTTATATGATGAGGAAAATGTATTGTTCTGGCAGAATATTTTTCTTAACTATTACTTTTTCGTCAATATTAAGAAATTATTGCCTTAAAAAGGATCCAATGTTCTGAAATGTTACTTGTAAGTTACTTTGGTCTTATTCCAATTTTACTAAATGTAATCTTAGTGCACTAACTGTCAGATCAGATCAGATAATTGCACTAGAAACTAGACTAAAAACACTTGGTAAAACTTCGTGTTTTTGCAGTGAAGAATATGGAAAAATCTTTCTATTTCCAAGCTTTTTCTGTCCAATTGTTTAAAACAACTATGTTTTTGTCTATTTGTCCATCTACCCTTTGTTCAGCACTCACCTTTTGTCACTTTTAAGGGAGGTGTTTTGTTGTGAGAGCAGCTCCAAAGCGAGCCACCTACAAGCCTAAAATGGCATGTTGTCATGAAGCCCTGAAAGGTCCATTAGTTTGTGAAAATCGAAGTATGTTCCCAGACGCGGACCGAAGCACCATTACAAATTCACAAAAAGCAAAGCTCTGAGCCGTCCGGCGACCCGTGCATGCAGGTTGGAGAGTTGTCATAACACAAACAACAAATCCGCCGCAGCTTAGCCAACCAGCTAGCCTAGACACCAGTCTGACAGTCTCATTGTCAAGGCACCCCAGGGTTCATCCCATCTCACCCACCTGTCTCCTACTGGAATGGCTCCAGCGTTCCAATCTACATGTCTGTAATGCACAATAAGGTGTTGCGCTCTGTAGTTTCTTAAAGTGTTACCCCCCCCCCACCCCCCCACCCCACCCGGTCGCTGTGCGTCTCTGAGAGTCAGTGTGTTGGCAAATAAACTGTCTTTGGCTTGGAGCTTATGTGTGTCAAGGTGACAGCCTGGTGTGTCCTCAGAGATTGTAGTTATAAGTACAGTTGACGGCCATGTCAGGAGGTAGTGGGTGTCAACAGATAAAAGCGTTTGTATTTAGGCCGGGTTGCAGTACACTGTCACTTCTGTCTCCATCCTTGTCACCTTGTGTTTCTTGCCTTATCTCTCTCCTTTCTCTGTTTTTTTTCCCCCTCCCACCCTGCCTCCCCATCTTCTTCTTGTTTTTGCCATAGTCCAATCAACTTCTCCGCCTCGGCTCAATTGAAATTCTCCTCCTCTCAGTCTACCTGCGCCCTCTCTCCTCTGTCGCTCGTTTTCTGCGTGCATGCGCAAGACGCCGTGTGATAAGGCTGCTCTTTGTTGATGGAGCCTGTCTCCATGTGTTTCAGTCTCTGTATCCACACCTCCCAGCATGATGGCACTCGCCTTTGCTGATGAAGCCAGTCAAGGGGGTTCGTGCGCATTCGTGCCCGTGTTTGTGCCGATGCAGCATGATGAGACTGGTCTTTGCTGATGAAGCTTCACCCCAAGTCTCTGCAGACCTCTGCTCATTACCAGAGGAGAGACAAATGCACTGTTCTGGAGGGAGATGGAGACAGAAGGAGGGGAGGGGAACCTATCATCCTTGGGTTCAAAGGGACAAGCGAACGTTAAGACTTAGATTACGCGTTCACAAAGCCACCTTTTTGAAATTTGCTGTTTATATTTAGTGAAAATGTAATATTATCATCCTCGACTTGTATTTTTAAGGATTATTCTGTGTTCTTGTTGACAATCTATTTGAATCAAATGTACAAGTGGACATAAATGAGTAAACCCCTTAAACACAGCGTTACGTTTGATAAAAACACAGTTGGACTGCGTCTTAGGTTGAGCATGACTGAGTCTGGTCTCCAGTTGTCATAGTAACACGTGTTTTCCAGCATGCGAGTCTTTCAGACTCACTACAGTCAGATACTACCGTTATCAGAACAGAGGGAAAGATTTATTAGAGGAAAATATAGCAGAAGCAACACTGAACTGGCTTCTTGTCTTGAAGCTTTTTCAAGACGGGGAAAATATGCCACCAGCATTCTGAACAATTAACTTTATATTTGTTTTACCCCTCAAGGGAAGCTATATTTTACAACTAAAAACCTAAAAATCTCAAAAGTATAAAAGAAAAAACAAATGACTGACAACTCTTTTTTTTTCAATGTATAGATAATTTTAAAAGTCACTTTTCTGACAAAACACAATCTTTAGAAACACAAATTTCTAGAGCATGTGATGTCTGAAACTGGTGTGCATAAATTTCTATCCCTGCAAACAAAAAACAATTTATTAGAGATGGAACTATGTAGCACGAATAAAAGGTCACCTGTTGGCAACACAAAGAAGGATACAGTAACCATTCTTAGTTTCCTAAAAGATGATGGCAGCTGAATAGGATATTGTGTTGCACAGTGAGGGATAAGCTTCATAATTTCCTGCAACTTTCAGTTATGATCTGCCTTGTGTTCATTTTGTGACACCCTTATTTTCATTTTCTTTGTATAGTTTCTGATTTTGAACATCAAACTTAATACATTAGCTGTGTGTGTGCTGCACTGTCAAGACATGAGCTAAGAGTAAGAGTAACAAAGTAGAAAGCCTTGCTGAAGGTGCCAGGAGGTATTTGTTACAGCACCAACAAGCCTTGGTTCCAGCTGATAGTCAGATTGATCCACATGCTTGCACATCTTTTATTATTATTTTTTTCGCCCCTCTTTCTCATCGTTCTCCTACTAACGAATGTGTTTTCCCAAACATGCTGACAGAAGCAGCCCGTAATGGCTTTAATATTATATACGCTACAAATGAGGGGGAAATGAAATGTGCTGAATCTCATCTTTCTTCCACTTTTCTATTCTCGCCGCCGCTTCTCTCTCGTTCCATTGTCATGTGTCCGTCGCACACGCGCGCCGCCGTCGCGTCATGAATTTATTTAATATTCTTTGCGTACGAGGGGAGAGGCAGGGAAGCAGCTAATTAAAATTTAATGGAACACACTCCGCGGAGGCACGTCTGCACACATATACAAAGAAGCTGATTAATAAATCAGAACTCTTATAGATTGGACTTGTGGAGGAAGCAGGTGGAAAGTGGCAAAAAATTACTGTGTGCGGTTTTCATGTGTGGGTGAAGGAGGAGTGTGCACAGAGGGAGGCTGAGGGCTGTAAAGACTCTAAAGAGGAGGGCAATCAAAACAATTCACCGTGGTGCTGTTTGAAAAATAAGACTTGTTTCATTAACCAGTTGCTACTCTACCAAAGGGAAACGTGTGTGTGTGTGTGTGTCTGTCTGTGTGTTGGTGTGCGTAAGCCACAAGGGCTTCTTTCTTGATGGTGGGGTGTGGAGAGATTTTAATCTTATTAACAGCCTTTCCCTGTTCGGCAAATAGCTTTCCAACTGCTTGGGTAATGAACTGTTTGAAAGTGTTTTCAGCACACACTAACATACATCACTCAGACACATTGATAGATTGACCAACATGCACACACAAACACGCGCTTTTTTTTTTCCTTTCCAGACCAGCCTCCCCCTCCTCTAACCGCTGAACAAAGCTCAGATTGCAAGCAGTCCTCATGGTTCAGACACCCAAACAAACACACAGGCTCTTAACAGACAGCTGACAGTTTGCCACGCCTTCTTCCTGCAGATGCTGATGTCGTCACATGAGATCCTACAGCAAGAACTGTGATGGGCACAAGGGTTTTAGTGGCCCCTTATCAGCTGTAGATAAGCATAATTACACCCTTTTCTCAGCTACCTAATAAATTAATGCCACAATTACACTAAAAAAGTCAACTTTTCAGATGGGGCTTTTATTCATTAAATCCCACTTGGTGTTGCAGAATCACAGCAAGTCATCCAGGGCTTAAACAGCAAATTAGCCCCCAGTTTGTCACGCTAACATCATCATGTTTGACAGTAGGATTTTCTTTTTAGTTTTTTTATTAAATTTTTTAATGCCGTCAGTTTCATGCAAGATGTAACGCGGCTTACACCTTCCAAAATGTGTGAACCGACAGTCTCGACAAAATATTTTCTCAAAAAGCAAGATGCTTTGGGGGAAATTTGAGACAGGGCTTTCTATTTTCTTTGGTCTGCCGTTTTTTTTTTTGTTTTTTTTTTTTTTTACAAGAAAATGGGGTTATAAAGTCTTTGAAAGACTACCAGTGATACATACATGACAGTGAAGTGAGATAACTCCCTTACTGTCAGATGATTTGCGTATTTGACCTAGTAAACCTTTGGAAAATGGCTCAGAAACGCATAGAAAAAGCTCCGGCTCTTAGACAAATGGAAAGCAGAAAACATCCCAAAACTAATGTATGCATGTTTAAGTGATTTATTAAGTAAAAAACATTGGGTAAACAGGGGTTTAATAAACTTTCCCCAACTTTCAGTAAATGTCCAAAATATGCCATCTGAAAAATGTCTTTGAACAGCAAACCAATCATCTTAAATTTCTGTTGTTGTAATCAAGGTTGGCCGAGCATACACAAATTAAATGTGATTCGTTTCATTGTGAGATGAGCCCCCTTATTGTTGCCGTCTCATCTCAACCTCAGTTAAGTATTGAGTCCGCAATACTCAATCATTTTAACGGCTTTTTTTATGAAATGAATTCAAGGATGAGAAAAATGAACAAAGCCTTGAAGAGGAACGAAGAGCAGGATGGAGGGTGAGACGGAATGCAAATGCTTTGGTGATCAAGGACGTCTCTCGTCAAGGGAAGGCCAAAAAACAGATATTATGCACCTCTGCTTCTCATTTATCTCCAACGTGATCTGGCATTTATTTTATAGCTCTACTTTATTTCATCTCCCCCTTCATAACTCTTTTTTTTTTCTCCAGTTTTAAAGTGTTAAAGTTAAAACAAAAAAACAAAACGGTATCGCATAAAAGACAGACGCTGGAGAGAAGTTCCATAAGTGGCCGTTAACGCCTTGTTGGCAATGAAAATGATCTCTGCAAAATGTGCTAAAGCTAGTTCTACTCCTTTTACTGTCATATTGAATTTCAAATGGAACACCAGAGAGCTTTGCTTCTTTCCCTTTTAAGATGCATTCACGTGAATAGTTCGGAGTCTGTTTTCGACTGTCAGACAAAAGACAAAAAAAATAGAAGTTTCTAAATCTAAAAAGGCCTTCATTTAGCATAACAGTGTTTCTACTACCCTTCTTGAGCATCTTTCTGCCTTACAAAGCTGCATTAGTTTCTGTTGCGCGACCAAAGCTGTCCTTGGCCAAGGTTGGTAGTTTATTCTAATAAAGGAAGCCCTTCCTTCCTCGAAGGAGAAAAGAAGCCCTGTAGCAGTTTCAGCTGCAGCCTTCTCTGTAATTATTTACACAAATCCAATACTTCAAATTGCCCTATTGACTTGCAAATACAAATTCAGATCCTGGCCAAGTCAAATACTCTAATCAACCTGTTTCCACTAGATGTATTCATACAAAGTTGTCATGGAATCATTTTTGATGTTGCAACCACAATCTGTAATGTGCTTCATTGGGATTCTATGTGTCAGACTAACAGATACTAGTACTATTATCTCCAAAGTGAGCACCAGCTATTTTTGCACAAAAAAAATAGATGGGGAAAATATTCCTGTCTCTGCAGGTGCATATGCTGCTGAGAAATACTCCAAAGGATATGCAGCTGTCATTTTAGCAAAAGCTGATTCACTGTTGTTGTTTTTTTTATTTTAAAGAATCCCATGTATTACTTTCTTCTTCTTTTTTTTTTACAATTTTTTATCACTTAGTGTTAGCCTATCACATAAAAAAAGCATTCACGTTTATTGTTATTATGTGACAGAATGTGAGTACGAGTAGTATAAAAGCTTTTGCAAGGCACTGTAAAAGGTGAGCTGACTGTAAATCCTTCCTGCACTGTAAACCACTGCTGCTGTCCTCCTGCTCAAGTTTGCTTCCGCAGCTACATTGTGGAAGCTTAACATTTAGGCCTTGAGGGCACAAGAAGCTGAAATCTATTTTAGTGTTTGCCTGCATGAGCTTTCCTCTTTTTCTGCACTCCAGAGCAGGGCTAGACAGTAACACGCATTCACTCTCGAAGGTGTTTGACCTATTTTGCCCGGGACCAAAAAAATATATATCTCTGAGATCTTCTGCTGCACTACCTTACCTTGAGTCTTCTCCCTTCGCTTAGGAATGTGCATTTCTTCTGCCGGGCATTGACCAGGAAATGCATCAATAATGGTTTCATTCCGCTGAATCGTAAAACGTTCAAAACTCCACCTTTAAGGACCCTGTGAAAAGCCGCATGCGGTTAGTGTAGAAAACAAATCCTGTTTGACATATTTGCTCCAATTTGTGCAGAAGTGTGTTGTTTAACGGTGCCTGCTGTCCATTTGTGCTACCGCTTTATCAGTATGTACTTCATGCACTCTTTCAAATGGCCCGTTGAGGCGTTTGGTCTTGATTAAAGAGCTGTTTACTCTACACACTGTCCCTTTCCTCTTCTGTGTGTCTGCAATATTTCAGAAGAACAGTCTTGGCTGTTGGTAGCCTGTATATGTTTTCCTCTTTACCTGCATCTCACAGCAACAGCTTCGCCGTGTCCCTTGATGTCCGCTTTAAAAAAAAGAAAAAAGAAATTTGAGCATGACAGCAACAGTGGTAGTCTGGCTTTTGTGCGCTCTCTTTGTTTTCCGCATCTCTTTGATTCATCCCTGGAAGAGAAGAAACGGACGTATATTAAGTGTCTCTTTTTCCTCTATCTCCCCCCTGCATTCTTCGCCAACTTCACTCGCTGCGGCCCTTCTGTTATGTCATTCATCCGTAACCCATTGCCGCTTTCTCTCCCTCCTTGCAGGCAGTACTATGAGATGCTGTACAACACTCCAGATGAGTTGCTGAACCTGGTCGTGGACCAGGGCGTTCGCTACACAGAGCTCGAGTACATCAACGCCCTGTCTCTGCTCCACCGCAGTCAGACGGGCGTAGGGGACATGAGCACCCAGAACGTCCGTCTGCAGAGGCTGAAGGAGATCGTCTGCGAGCAGGCTGCCATCAAACAGGCCACCAAGGACAAAAAGATCACCACAGTGTAGCAAGAAAACAGAGGGGATTACATTGCCTGGCATTTTGTGTTTTGTTACTGATTCATGAGATCTCTTAGAGAGTAAAGATGAGATTGCATGAGTTTATTTTGAGGTGCGTCCTTTGTGTTTCCTTGCCTGATGTGACGATAAGGGTCGCAAGTCGAGATCCGGCACAGACGTACATGATTCCACCTCTTGAAGTGGAGATCACCGATAAGCTTTCGCTGCACTGACTTGCTCTAATTGGAAAGTTAGATGACAGTCGCCACCACCACAAACTTTGTAAGTCTACTTTCTAAATCAGGCGTCTTGCATTGTCAGTTTCCGCTTTTTAAAAGACATCATAAATCCTTGCTGCACGCCGAACCTCCTAACAAACCCCCGGCTCTCCAAACACAACAGCTCCGGTTTAAACGACACCATCTTGGACAGTCACCTGAACTCGGGGCCCTATCTCATCTCATTTTCCTATTAGAACCCAAGCTGCTGCTCTCCATTACACCTCCATCTCTCCTCACCCGCCAGCCCCTATGGGACTCACTGATTCTGTTTGCAATAACAGATGCCAGATTAGACTGTCTGAATGAGGCCACATCCTCCGCCTGCTGCCAATTTAGTTTGGTCCCCAAAGTCCCCTAGCTTCCCTAGAATTGCATCATATCTGCAGTTGTCAAAAAATCTAAGTCCTGGTCTGCTTTTTTTTTCTTTTTAAGTTTCTGAAGTTGCCTTGTGCAAACTGTAGGAGAGTAAATCACAACTTCTTTTTTTTTTCTCTAATTATATTTTTCAGGTCTAATAATATGCTGCATTCCTTTTTCACATTTTGTAATGTTACAACCACATATTTCGTTTATTTTATTAGGGATTTTTGCTCCTACTTTCTTGAAAAACACCGCAAGCTCAGTCGAATTCTGTGGTTAAATTGGGTGACCGTACATCTTAAGAATGTTCAGGGTTGTTGTGCCGCTGGAAGGTGACCCCTCACCCCAGTCTCAAGTCATCTTCATCCATCTTCCCATCGATGCTGACTGAATTCCTCCCACTGCTCCACCAGAATTACATGAAATCATAATAAAACGCAATAAAGCATGTAGTTGAAACTGTGAGAATCATAGAAATGGGGATGAGTACTTTTTAAAATATTTCCGCAGCAGTCATTTCGGTAACAAAAATGATACCGTCTTGTTTTTAAATCTCTAAAAGTAAACCAAACACCATGAAAACAAGAGAAGATCCCAAGTCGCTTCCCTCCCTGTTTTCCGCTCATTAACTTTGCAGAGAAGTATTTAACGAGTGGAGGAGAGAGAAATGGGAGCCTTGTCAATACGGCGGTCCCACCACTGGTCTCCTTGAAGCCCACAGAGCAATCCATCATAGTGACACACAGCCTGGAATCGATGGGGAAGCAACGACGGAGCTGCTGAGTGGCTCGCCTACTCCTCTGTAATGCACGCTTGGTGCAAAATCCTAGATGTGCTCATTCATTTGTTCACTTCAGAAATGGTTCTGAAAGGTTACACATGTGGAAACTTTAGTACAATATTCTCCAACTTTGCCGTGCCTCTCTCATGTGCTGTTAGACGTCCATCCCACTACAAGGCCGATCTTTTTGTCACGCGTAGTTTGTTTTTGTTTGGGGGTTTTTTACACTAAGTTGTGCGTCACGTTTTTCTTTTCAATGCACACTATTTTTGCACATGTGTTGAATCTCCACTGTATCACGCTTGTTTCAATCTATTGTTTTTGTTCCTTATATGTAATCTCAAATCTGTCTGCTTACAATTAGCCTCATCTGATTTGTCAGTGCATAAGATAATAAAGATCTTTTAAAAAAAATCTCTTAAGTTCTTCCATTCTTTTTTGTATTTCAAACATTTTTCTTGCATTGTATTTTCTGCACAAGTACCATGTTTCACATG
Organism: Poecilia picta; assembly: GCA_033032245.1. Classification (NCBI taxonomy): domain Eukaryota; kingdom Metazoa; phylum Chordata; class Actinopteri; order Cyprinodontiformes; family Poeciliidae; genus Poecilia; species Poecilia picta. The sequence continues at coordinate 8,774,935 of CM065375.1, read as the reverse complement.
TGACAGTCTATCCACTCGAAGCAGTGGAGATGTTTTCGTTCTCGATCTGGAGCTTGTCTGATCCTAAACCAACACCAGAGGATGCACTAAACCTGACAGGTGTGCTATGTGACACGACTTTAAGGTGCGAAGAGCTTAACGGGCATATTGGGGAAAAATCAACACAGACAGCGTACAACCTGAGGCCTCAGCTGTTGTTATTGGCATAATGCCACGTGGTAAAATGTTCTTGGCATAGTATGGTGTTCATAAACCCTGAATGTCTCTGGAGCTCTGGTAATTAATGTCATCAAGTTCAGGTGCAAAATCAAAATGTAAGGAGGTAATTCAACAACTAGATTTGAATCGTTAATTTACCCAAGATTTTAAGATCTCTGGTTTTTCTTCAACATTACAAATACAGTTAATGTTTATATATCTAAATGCCATAGATTCCAAAGTTCAGGTTTTGACTATGAATATGCTTTGATCAGAACTATTACCTTGTAGCTTTGTGGTTGGTGTATGCAACAAGGTGAGCCTAAATCCAATATGTTTTTTTGCAGCCTGCATAAAGATATGTTCCATAGCTTTACTGTATTTAGCCTGCGTGAACGACCACTTGCAATTTTCAGAAGATAATGCATCATATTTTTTCCCCATATTGCAGTTTTATCTTGTTTAGGTCAATCTGTGAAAACTTGAATGAAGTCCATTAAAACGTGGACTTCAATTCACCTATTTAACAGAAATATGTTAAATAGGTGTAAATACTTTTGAAAAGCACAGCCATTTTCTCTCCTGGTTATTACTTTTAAGGCAATTGTAATTTATACCTTGTTCTTCGTTTTACTTCACACTCTAAAACGTGGCTGTCAAAAGAACTACAATCCCCAAAATCCACTTCATCTGGTTCTCGGTTGCCATGGTAGTAACTGACACAACTTTGCCTGGCTTTGGGTTTCGCTGACCTTGGAAAGCAAATAATTAGCTGTTTATTGGATTAGTTTCCCTCTAAAAGCTAACTTTCAAAGATACGTCAGATACGTTTATTTGTGTTACAACAAAATGGAGGAAGAATTACAGGAGCAGCAACTACTGCCGATTCCAGAGGAAGACGCGGAGCCACTGGACCAACCAGAGACGTTAAAAATCGAGGAGCAAGAGGACATCGAAGTCCAGGTAAAACTGTAAATGCTTGAATAAATGTAAACGGAACATACTCTTAAAATTTTACGGCAAAATTATCAACTTAAAAAATAGTCACTATGGTGTATTTTTTATGTATTCATTAAATATTCACCTCGTTACGGCATTGAAAAGAAGGATATAACCTTGAGTTGAAGACGACTAAACTGAATAGCAACGTCTAAAGGTTGAATATTTTCAAATGATCAGAAGTACATTAACGGCTACAGACTCGATCTCTTTTTAAGCAGATTTTTAAATATTAAGTAGATGAGTATTTTCTCTTTTTGATATGTGTTGACCTCACAGAAGTCAGCGCTCTTAAAATATTTGTCCCCAAATATTTTAAAAATATATCTTAATAGAAAACTCTGAATTTTGTACACAAGTTGGCAGATTCAGGTGCAACATTCAAGCAAGATGTTTGGTTCTAGTTGATAAAGAAACAGACTTCTCCTAAAGTATAGGATTTCTGGAAGAAAACAACACAGTTTTCAAAAAAGGTTATAATCATTTCCACTTTGTTTCTCCTAAACAATCTCTAAAAATCTAAATGTGCCAGAGTGTCTCATGGACTACTAGTCCACTAAGAAAATGTTTTTTGATGTTACAATAGGAGGGGCTTTTAACTGAAGAACTGGTGTCCGAAGGTTTATCCCATATTGGACTTGATCTGACCGGGCAGCATCACGTTCTATGCCACCTATTCCTACCTGTGAGTCATTGATTGATTGATTGAAGGCTGATTAACTTTATTCATAAGTGTGTTCTTTTCTGCCCCAGAATCTCGGTCTTATCAACATAAATTTGTTATGCAAGTACATCCATCTTGTAAAGTTGGAACTGCAACACAACAAAATAGAAGGTAATCCATTTTTCAATTGCTTTCATACATGATTTTGTGCAATACGGTAAACGTGCAAATCGTAAGCCGGCCTTTCCTGCCGAATGATGTATTGGCAAATGATGACTAAATGATTTATTCTAATTTGAATACATTTTATCACAACTTCTAGATATATCCTGCCTGGACCACATACCCCACCTTATCTACTTGGATGTGTCTTACAATGAAATCTCCAACTTCTTTCAATTCCAGCCACTCCGGTACCTACAGGTGCAGGACCTTGAACTGACAGGATAAGACAACATTTGATTGGTGGCTTGGGCCTCGTTTTCTAGCACTATTCCCTTAAGATAGGCCTGGATTAACATAGCCCATCTGTAGTCGCTCTGAATTTGCTTACAAGGCATTAACTGCCCTTCAATGACAGTGAACGTTTGCAAAGAATCTTGTTCAAAAAAGAGATTGTACATTGCAAGTTTTGGTAGTTGTTTGTTAAAAGTTTACTGCTCCCTTCTGATTTCCAGGTGGCTGATTTTTCCCACAACCGAATACCAGACATAAAGGATCTGGCAGGCTTTTCCTGCCTGCGTAAGCTGAATCTGGACTGTATCCTTGCAGTCGTTTACTTTAATGCATGTGGATGTCATTGCGCCGCCTCCTGATGCTTTAACAAACTCCTACGGTCTGAAGTTCCCATTTGCTAAAATCCTCATTAAGCTATAAATTATATTTTATTTCCCTATGTTGATGCTTTCAGAATGTACTGAATAGTGAAAAATGTAGCTTCAGCGACTTGTAAAAGCAATAATTTGATGTGGACCTTGTCTGGATTGAAGAAGGAACATCTCTAAATCTGATCTATGCATAACAAGTTCTTGTTTACCTAAAAGTTTTTTTTTTCTTAATAATTTGCTCAGACAACTGTCTGTCTGAAGTCAGCAATCTTAAAGATTGTTCTATGCTCACCCATCTCAGCCTGGGTTACAACAAAATCACAAAAATCAGCAACCTGGGCAATCTGCCTATCTTAGATCTCTCCCTGGTAAGTTTTTATTATTTTTGCAGCATTCAAGAATGTCAATTTTTACATGTAAATCTACATTTGTAAAGAATTTTTACCTATTGAATATGTTTCTGATCTTTACTTTTCTTTGAAACAAACTCAGTTTCATATTTTCTGTCCTCCTTCCCGGTTGTTTAATCTGTGCTCTTAGGTTTTTGTGCCACATTTTAACATTTAACAAACATCACCATATGGCCCGACAGCATGCCTTTTTCCCCTTGCTCTTCATTGTCCTGTGTGTGTGTGTGTGGTGTGTGTGTGTGTGTGTGTGTGTGTGTGTGTGTGTGTTGTGTGTGTGTGTGTTGTCTCTGCGTTTGATTATAATACCTTGTGGGGATGATTTTCCTGACATATACTACGTTGTGGGGACTGAAGCCTGTTTTAGGGTCAGGGGTCAGAGTTAAGACTAAGGTGTGAATTGAGTTTTGGTTAGGGTTAGGTATGTGCTGGTTAGGGTTAGGAAAAGGGTAAAGGTAAGGTTTAGGCTGTAGAAATGAATAGAAGTCAGTGGAAAGTCCCCACAAAGATAGCTGCACAGATGTGTGTGTGTGTGTGTGTGTGTGTGTGTGTGTGTGTGTGTGTGTGTGTGTGTGTGTGTGTGTGTGTGTGTGTGTGTGTGTGTGTGTGCACGTGCATTTTCTAGGCCCCTCCCTGTTTTTCTCATTGTCAGCATCTATTGGTCTGACTGCATCTGCCCCTCTCTGGAGCTCCCTTTGGAGACCAGCTACTGGTCTTTGACCGAACCTGGACCCAATTCAGCCTGCACACATTCCCCTATCCATCCAGCATCCATCTCATCCTGCTCCTGACCTCTCTCCTTCCCCAATGTGCCCTCCTAAAGCAGCATGGCATTGTCAGCCAGTCTGTTTCCCGGCACATCACAGTGCCGACCCAGAGCTTCCAGGGACCGGTACGGTCACCCTCCCCTGCTGACAGCAACCCTCCGTCTGGCAGGATGCTTGGCAAGAGCAGGCCAAGGTGTGGCCAGGCAGTTGGACAACAACTTTTGTCAGTAGAATAGATAGAGAATCAGGCTGACAAGACTGTTGTGCCCAGGTCTTGTTCTTTGGTTCGTCAGCGTGCTGTGCTAGCCCCTCAACAGCTGTTTAGCTGTCAGTCCAGGCCGGTCAGCATTTAGCAGAGAGCCAGGCCTGCCACTCAGCTCAGTAACGAGGGTAACAAAGCTCAGGCGCTGTGTAGATCATTCCTAATAGAATTATAAGAATGAAAGTATAAAAAAGGACTTTGCTACGCACACGTTATCATTAATGTTTCCCTGTTTGCCGTTTGTTTTAGAGGGGAAACCAGCTCCACTGTGTTGACGGGTTGGAGAAGTTACAGAAAATACAGGCTCTTGATTTGTCAAGGAACTGCATCACCTCTATTTCAGGAATTCAGAATCTCCATTTTCTATACTTAATCAACTTGGAGAAAAACCAGGTACCTTCGGCAACAAGACCGAACAATCTCCATCATCTTTTGTAAATGTGTATATTGTGTACCTGCCTTCTTACTTGCAACTCTTGGTTCAACATCAATAATTGTGTGATTAAATTATGAAATAAGATTGAGCTCAATAAACAGAACATTAAAAAAAATCACTCAAAATTATAGAGTTAAAAAGTAAGAAACTTTTCATTTCCTAAATTTTGCCGTATTGTATCCAGTACATATAGTATAATATAGTAATATAGGTCACAACATGCTTGAAAATGAGCTAAATCCAACCTTAGACAAAATAATAGTCACCATTTTACATGGGAACATTGTTTATTAAAACATTAACGATAAAAAGAGCCAAATGTAGAAGGAGAGCATTAAAAACTTATTATGCACTGTGATTCAGTTCTGTGAAGAAATATTTGAGGAAGGTCTTGAGAAGATAATTAATTATGTTTAATGCAATTGTAGGTCAAAGGTTAAGTTTTTTTGTTTTGTTTGTTCTCTTCACATTACAGTTGTTCATCAGTTTGGTGTGTAAAGCTTGCATCAAAAGTAATTATAGGTAACATTTATTTTTCAAGTATTAAGAACCAAGGCAAATGACAAAAAAATGTTTTTGTTTTTTCTTTTCTTCAGATTATGGAAATTGAAGATCTAAAATATGTCATTGATCTACAGATGCTGACAGACCTCAATCTGCTGGATAACCCTGTGCAGGTAACTGACATATTCATATACAAGAGTCTTCACCCATGAGAATGTAAAATACAGTTGACGTCAAAACGATTAGCCCCTGATGCTAATATTCAATTGCCTTTGCATTTAACTGGATAATTAGGTCTTTGACTCATCTCGTTCAAGTTTGAGAAAGCTTCTTCAAGCGTCTCCATTTTGGAAATACTGTGATAACTTTGAATATCTTTCTCCTGCCTTGTGAGCATCGATTCTTTTTCTCAAGCCTAAACTGAATTTGTTTGTTTTTGGCACGACGTTTTCTCAAGTGGGAGCTCAAACCCTTGGTGAGGATTTTATACTGCGCATAAAGTGTAGCGTAACCTTTTACCTTGATTGATTGAATGATTTCAGCTGTGGGCATTACAAAGTGAAACTACATGATTTCACAACAGTGGTTTGTGCTTTGGCTAAATAAAAAAGGTCAGCCCTCAAGGGAGGCTAATAATTTTGGAAGTGATAGTTTTTTGGGGGTTTTTCTGTGCATAAAGTAAATTAATGCAAGCTGTATTGAAAAATCAACGTGCTGTTTCCCAAAAGCACTCGGGAAATTCTTTGAAAAAACACATTTTCAAATGGGAAGCTAATAATTTTGACCTCAAGTGTATACTTTAATATAAGCAATATTGATCAAGCTTTTGTAGGAACCTTAACATTTATTTATTTTGTTTTCAAGGTTTAAGAGCATGACCATAACGTTGCAGAAAAAACAAACATATTTTTTATTCATTGAATCAGTTTGTTGGATCTTTTGTAATGTGCAAAGTACACAGTCCAGTCACATTAATGTGACCATCTGTCAAAAGCCAGAATAACCACCTTTCGCAGAGCGAACTGCTACGAGACGTGCAGGAAGAGAGTCACTTAGGTCCCTGAAGGTCTTCTCTGGGATGTTGAGCCATGCCGACTCTAATGCCGTGGCCAGCTGCGCTAGATTACGCGGTTGAGGATCCATGGCGCGAACAACTCGATTGAGATGGTCCCACAGATGCTCGATTGGGTTTAAGTCAGGTGAGTTTGCTGGCCAGGGGAGGACGGTAAACTCATCCTGGTGCTCTTCGAACCACGCACGTACACTGGCAGCTGTATGGCACCTCGCATTGTCCTGCTGGAAGATGCCATCATCCTGAGGAAAAACAATGCGCTTGTAGGGGTGGACATGGTCCGCAAGGACAGATGCGTACTTGTATTGATCCATCGTGCCTTCCACAATAATCAGTGAACCCAGAGAATGCCAGGAAAACATTCCCCAGACCATAATGCTCCCGCCTCCAGCTTGGACCGTTCCTGCAATGGTTGCAGGGTGGTTCCTTTCAGAGGTTTCACGCCTTATACGCCAACGTCCATCTGTCCGATGGAGCATAAAACGCGATTCATCTGAAAACGCTACCTGTCGCCACTCAGTGGACGTCCAGCTGCTGTACTGGCGTGCAAATTCTAGCCTTCGTCGTCGATGAACACCAGTCAGCATAGGTGCACGAACCAGGCGTCTGCTTCGGAGGCCCAGACGCAGCAATGTTCGCTGAATAGTGGTTTGGGAGACACTTGTGGTAGCCCCTTGGTTCATTTTAGTGGTCAGTTGCTCAACGGTAGCCCGTCTATCTGCCCGAACGCATCTCCGCAACCGTCGTTCGCCTCTGTCATCTATGGCCCGTGGTGCACCACATTTGCCACGTCGTTGATTTTGGACAGTCCCATTTTGCCATGCACGGTACACTTTTACCACGGCGGCACGCGAACAGTTCACAAACTCAGCCGTTTCGGAAATGCTTCCACCCTTGGCCCGAAAGCCAATGATCATGCCCTTTTGGACGTCGGATAAATCGCTTCGTTTCTGCATTACGCCAACGATTGAAATGTTTTCCGAAGCCCACACACACCCTTTATATACGCTCAACTGCACTGTGCTGCCACCTGCCTTCTGTGATTGGTTATTTAACTCTGAAGTGGAAAGTACGTGGTGGTCACATTAATGTGACTGGATTGTGTATTTGTAATCATTAGAACCACCAGAACTACAGACTGACTGTCATCTTTCTCCACCGAGGCTTATCGGTGCTAGACAATGAGAAAGTCACCGTTGAAGAAAAGGTGAGAATCTACGTAATTAATGTCGCTTTTTATGTGAATTGTGTGTGTAGGATATTTAATATGTCTGACTACAAACCCCAAATTCTAGGTGTCTTCAATCAACATGTTTGACCCTCCTATTGACATAGTAGGAGCAAAAGATCACATCACAAACATGGTTCACCAGATGGCACAGCCGCAAGTTCTCTATCAAAGGTTTGAATGAGTATTTCAATATTTTATTGTTTGTTAGATTTTTGCCTGTTATTTCAACTGTTCATATTAAAATGTTTGCCCGATGAACTAGCTTTATGATTCAGTTTCTAAAAGTACAAATACGTTGCATAATTCACTATTTGTTTACCCTGAACATCTTGTCGTCACACCTAAAATAACTTACACAGATAGTTTTCAGATATACAGCACCCATTTCTCTAGATGTCTCATCCGCTTTGCTTGTGTCAGCGTTTATGCCGTGGTATTTTACCTATGTTCTTTGGAAAGGGAAGCGCGTGTTAAATTATGCATATAAGATGAAAGTCAATGACGAAAGTGTGTGTTTTTGTCTGATTGCGTGTAGTACAATGCCCACTCCCAACACCCCATACCCAATGCTGGTGCTGACGGGCCCTGAAGGCTGTAGGAAAGGAGACTTGATTCGCAGACTGTGTCAGGAGTTCGGTGAACACTTTGGTGTTGGGTCAGTCTGACAGAGCTGTTAATAATATGTAAATTCTTCTTGTCTATCGTGTCTGGTGTTGTGTCTTTTTAACTGAGACAACTTATTGTGTTTATCTGAAATTCAGCATATGATCCTTAATTAAAACTTGAGTTCTCAAAACAATAATCGGAAAACCTTACTCCAATGTAATTGGGAATACATTTTACCTTGTGGGTCGCAAGGGTTTTCCTAGTGTACGGAATCTGAAGCATAGATGGATTGTATCTGAAATGTAAACATGACAGATGCATGTGAATTTACTTCAGGGTACTAACTAAGTGTTCCTATTTCACAGCATCTGTCACACTACGCGGCCGCCCTACACTGGAGAGAAGAACGGGGTTGATTATCATTTTGTCAGTGAAGAGGAGTTTCAGAACTTAGTTCTCATGGTGAGAATCCTGATTAGTCCTTGTGTGTGCTAGGATAGAGGCACACGTAGAGGACCATGGCAAATGACACAAGTTTTACTTTTAGGGGTGTTTTAGCAGTAGTTTACATTTGTAGTCTCACAAATAATTAGAATAAATGAATACTTTCCCAGTATTGTATTTGTCAAAATACACACCCAGGATTCTTGATAAATTATGTTTTAAGTGAGCTCGATTCTCACGTCTCCCTCAGCAAGTTTCACATTGATTTCACAGGCTGGTTCTAATGTGTTGTGGAGATAATTAGTTTTTCTGGGGTGAATTGATTTTTCTATTAACTTGGTGGCTCTTTTTCCATCAGTACCTTTACCGTAATTATGTTTTTCTGAGATTTCATTTAATTTGATTTAATTCGGTTTTTAGGACGAGGTATCAAATCTGCTTGAATTATTTGAGACAAGAGGTAACGGTGTGCTGACTGCTGCTCAGGATTTCCCATAACTTAGGGATACACATAAGCATCCAAAGTCAGAATTTATGACTGGTGGAGGAAGCCAAATGTGTCCTTGGGTCCTGAACACATTTGTTTTCCATCTTCACTCTCTTGTCAAGTCAGCTGTTACGTAAGGTTGGTGGGAGATAATTTATAGAGGACTGTGTGTCTGTGATTTAGACAGGAATGGCTTTGAAGCAGCTATTGATGCCTTTTGTCTTCTCCAGAACCAGATAACTTTACAATCTATCCCTGCCCCCCGTTTGATCCTTCCCATGTTTTTAGTCCTCCACTTTTCTGTTGCCAGCTTTTTGGTTTGATGGCGCCCTGCATTTTTAAATTTCTCAATCTTCAAGCTCTGCCTTTTAGTCCCAAGATGGGCTTTTCCACACACCGTCTTGAAACAGTTCTTGGGTTTTGGAAGGACCGCAAACAAGATCAAATAAAGCTGATATAATCTGAAACTATATGTAGTTTGACACAACAATCATGTGGACCAGGATATTCTGATGAGATTAGTCCTGGAGTTTCACTCACGTCCCCACACTGACACATGGTGGTCATGGTGGAAAGACTCTCTTTTTTTTCTCATCTCTAATCACAGATTAGAGTTTAACCAGAAAGAGTACACATTTTTTTTAAAAATGAAGTGTTGAAATTTTTTCACAACTGCATATCTTCTCCTATTTTGACATTAAAGTCATTAAATCAATTGTGCCAAAGTCAGGTATTTATTTTACATGTTTGACTACTCAGCCAAGCTGACAACTTATGGGTTTAACAATATGCTAAATTGACCTGCATGCTCACAGTTGTTTGATGCGTCAGGTTTACCTGTGAGACATAACGAAGAGGATTTCACCCTGAGTACCAGGTCAAAAGTTAATATCCCAGGTGGCCAAATAGCTTCAGGTTGTTAAGCTTGACAGAACATGCTGGGAATGTGTGTGTTTGTATTTGCTATTGCTTTCCATGTAAAATAAAGCTTTTTTTCCCCCCTTTTTTTTATGTAAGGGTAAATTTGTCCTGACCTTGCAGTACGGCAGCCATCTGTTTGGCCTCACCAGAGGAGCTATAGAGGAAGTAGCAACTCACGGAGTGGTTTGTTGTTTACATATGGAGCTGGAGGTACTTGTGTGAAAACTAATAATCTAGAGAAGATTTTGTTCTGTGTATTCTGGGACTGCCTTAAGAATAAAAGTGTAATACCATTAATAATTTGTCAAATAAATACAGTTGTGCTTTTTGTGCTTTTTTTTTCAGGGTGTTTTCAGTCTGAAGAAGACCTATTTTAAGCCTCGATACATCCTGCTTATACCCACGGCTATAGAGAAGTTCATAATCCACATGAAAAGCACTAACCGTTACACCAGTCCACAGATTGATCTCGCGGTGCAGCGTGTGCCCCTTTATTCAAAAATCAACGAAGAACGCCCAGGATTCTTTGACAACGTCATTCCAAGTGGTAAAATGCAGAGGGAAATGTATTTGTGCGGCGTTTGCTTTTTAAATCCCAAATAAGCACAATTAAACTTTTTGTACATGACATCCTTTAAGTGTGTAGGCGTAGTGGCAGGTGGAATAACTTGCTGCGGCAAAAATCCACATTTAGCTGCAGGATCACTGTGTTTATCTTGCCTTTTGATAGCACTCAACCTGGTAGCTGTTTTCTTAATGAGATGAACAAACAGTGAGTGTAAGACATCCATCACTTTTACGCGGTGCTAGCGAGCCCCTCATTACACCAAGGTCAACATCTACATATCTTTGATTCATTGCTCTTTGATGTTGGATGCTCTGGCTCTGTTCAGGACCCAACTTCCTCGTGTGTTTATTTATGTCTGCGCTTATTTAGATAACTATGATGAAGCTTACCAGACCTTGCTGGAAATAGTGAAGGTCTACATGTACGTTGAGGAGCCGCAGGAGGAGGAGGCGAAGGAAAAGGAGGAGGTGAAGGTGCTAGAGGAGGAGGAGAAACCCAGTGAAGAGGAGGTGGAAGAAGAGAAGAGCAGCATTGAATTCAGCGGCAGTTTCAGAGGTGTTTCTCTTTTTAGATTTCCAGGTTGTCAGTAGATTTAAAGATTTAAAATACTTGTTTTGTGAAAGGACGCACAAGTATCAATTGTTAGGCTTTAAGTTACCAGATATGATAGTCAATCGTACCCTAAGGCTAACTATTCAGCTTTATATTGAATCCTCAAGTTTGTTCCCAAATGTTGCTGTTTGCATAATGGCAACAAATGCAAATGGCAGATCAGTGTATTTCTCTTGGTAGTTTGGTATTTTGGATGAATTTCTAAGCTAGACGTTGTTAACATGTTTCAAATCTCGTTCATAAATTGAATTTAATTCAAAGTGAAGTGACAGCACCCATCAACCAAATGCCATCAGAACAACTGTGGTTTCAACTCAAGATATCTAGGGTGAATTTTATTTGTTTGCAAACAATCACTTACTGTTGGCTGAACATTTCCACGCACTAAGAAAGTCATTAGGTTTATCTTATCATGTTTGAAGCAAAGTGGAGACTGTTACGTTACCAGGTTCCCACAGAAACGTATTCATGCACAGCAACCTGAATAAAATAAGCTGTCGGCAAACTCTTACATTAAAAGTTACAAATCCCGTCTCTCTTCTTCATAAAGAAGCTTAAGTTTCAAGCACTTTAGACTATAATTGCTATTTGTGGTTGTTTTGTTGCTTATGTACCAACAATAAAAATGTGAATGCCACGCTCTCCGAATAATCTTTCAGACTTTGAGTCAGTCGAGGAACCAGCAACAGCACCTGCAGAATCAGAGTCACTCCCTGGCTCCACCGTCAAAGCGAAAGACCAGGCAGATTTCAGCTGTCAAAAATCATTGATTGTGAGTATGTCTCTAAAAGCGTAGCATGGCAGCAAAGGCTTGCAAGTGGAATTGGAACACACGTCTGAAATCAGATGTATGAAGAAGTCATTTTCGGCTGGCTGCCGTCGAGGTCTTCCCGTTTCTTCTCTTTGTGCAGGAGCTCGCCTCCTTGAGGAAGCGAGAGGAGCTGGTGAGGGAAGCCATCGTTGGAAAGAAACCAGGGTTGCACAGCCACCTCTTCAAACAGCACACGTAAGTGGCAGCCACTCCACCTCACTCCAGGGCCTAATTTAAAGTAGGCATTCAATGTTGGGCCAATTTAGTGTAATCGCAACACTTGTCCTGCAATAACTGCCTTTTAATGGCTCAGTATGAGTTTGACATTGAGGGTGAAGTACCAGGTGTCTAAATTATTTAAGCCCAAATGTTTGTTAATGTGACGGGAGCTTTTTGCCGGTGTTCATTTTGGCAACCTGTCCATTTAAAAAAAACAAAAAAAAAAAACACAGTCACCAGAGGTACTTGCAATTCATCAGAGGAATATTTCGAAAACTGCTAAGCGTGCTAATTTGTCTGAAATATGTCGTTCTAAATTTTAATTAGCGTCCTTTTGCTTGTTTTAGCCAAAACGTGGTGTCAGCGGAATGTGATCAAGATCCTGGTACCGACACTGAGAAGATTAGGAGGTCAGTTGACAAAATACTGTAAAAAAAAAAAAAAAAAAAAAACTAAATTATGTACATAAATGATTCCAGATTATCTTATCCAAGCCAGTGGAGGAAAGTTGCTAACCTAAACCGGTGTTGTCCCAACATTTTGTCGTGTCAGGGAAAATTGTTAGCTAAAGAGGGTTTGTGTTGTACCCAACATTTCCAGTTGTACAAAGGTTTTAATCTGTCAAGAATATTTTTACACTAATTAAAAATACTACCCACTTTATTAGGCACTGCTGGTTTAAGTCAACCAGTGTAAATCTCCAAGAGAAACAAATGGATTAACAGTTCAACACTGGAGACACTCCTCTAAACTGTAAAACCAGTCCTGTTCATTTTACAGAGGTAATGTTTTCAGAGGAGACTTGTTGCTTCTCACCCTGAAGCATTATTAGCATCCTTGAAGCGTCCCCCCCCCCCATTTTATAGACCTCGTTTTTTTCCTATAAGCCACGTGGGGACAAATGTCCTCACGTTTTCTCTACATCTCAATTGGACACTTTTACACACCAGCACACCCACTCATAAATTCAGATTTTATTGCTTTCTGCAGGTCATGACATTCCTGTGTGCACACTTACACTCAAGGTGTATTTCCTTTTTATAATATATAACTGTATGTTGTTACTTTAGAATGAAATCTGAGATGTACAGGGCCTTCCTCACGTTTTATTTTTTCAGAATTTCATGTGATCGGCCAATTAAATATCATACATTATTGTGAAGTGAAAGGAAAACATCCTTCCATGCGGTTTCTGTCGCTGCTGATACTTACAGGGTTGTAGGGAAGGCTGGTGCTTATATTAGTATAAGGCAGGATGCATTCGGGTGCAGGTCATCAGTTGGAAGGGACATGATTTTGAACATTGACTCTGCTAAAGGGGTGGCAGCATTTACGCTCCTCGGCTCTGGAACAGCCTGCTTGAAAGCTTGGAATGTGCAGAAGCCGCTGGTCATGTAAATGAGGACCGACATCATTACTCCAGCTTTTCCATAAAGGTCAAAAACTGATTTATCATGTCAGACATTTCTTCGCTTTTTGTTTTTCTTAAATGTGTCATTTTAATATTTCTTTTTAATCTGATTATGCATCTTATTTGAGGAAAGCACTTTGAATTTATATGCTACACATATACATATACATTTGCCTTGCACACACACATAGATTGTGTTTTACACTACAGCACTGTTTTCTTTAACCTTCTTCTCCTGGTAAACCACAGACAGACCTTCTTATGCACTTCTTTTTGCAACTCTTCCACAAAGGTCAGACTTATTGGAAACTAATAGTTACTTTTGTAATAGATTTCTTCATCAGACCTGTGTGCCTCTATTCAGAGTTGATTCATAGTGTGTTTGTCTGGCTGGTCAGTTAGGTAGACGGTCAAGTTTTTCGCTTAATTTGACCTTTCACCTCTACTTTATCTTATTTTACATGCAGCTCAGAAGGGTCTTATGCCATCTCAGCTCTCAATGTTCACACGTCACTCAGTGGCTCTGTTAAACCTCGAGAGGGAACCCTATTGGCCCAGACGACAGAAATGCTCAAAGGTCAGTATGTTCGTTTTAAGTTGGGACATTTGCATGTGTGTATGAAATTTAAAAAATCCATAAAACATTAGCTATGAGATGATATTGTGAGTATAATTCTAGTTTTTATGACATCAATGCCATCTGAGAATAACAGCAATGCTGCTATCTCTACATTTAGCCAAAGAAACAAATCAGATTTTTCCAGGCAGCAGTGCAAACATTTGACATTCCACATGCAGAAATTGAGCAATCTGCTGTTCCTGGCTCCAATTTTTCAGATTTCAATATGGGACTCAATTCACAGTCCATCCTGCATCCAGAGTTGGATGGACTTAAGAACCGTGAAGTCACCAAGTCCACGTCATCCGAGACACATTGAATCTACCCATAACCGCCCGTCGAAAAGAACGAAGGAGCAAATGTGGAGGGATGGTTTTTATAGATTTAGTTGTTTTTTTTAAATGAAGCAGAAAATATTTGAAGGTAGTTTCTATTTCAAAAATGAAAATGTTACTAGTTAACATTACTTTGGGATTTATTCTGTTCTAATTTTTTGTACTTTCCTGTGTGTGTTTTGTTTAGAAATGCATTATAACCATATCTCTGTGATTCATTTAGAATGTAAGAGCAAGAAAATAGAACTATGATGCTACTCTTGTTTATCTTGTTGAGCTTTCACTGTCTGTCATTCTGGATTTTGAAATATTGATAAGCTTTTATAAATCTCAGAGTTAAGGAAGTTTTATGTTTAGTAGGAGATGCAAACAAAACTGCTGCTTCTACTTGCTAATAAAAGAGGCTAAAGACAGTTTAAATTTTGAACTTTGTGTTTTCTCTGCAAATAGTAACACTCTCTTTTAAGCCAACAGCACAGATGTGGCAATGTTGCAATAAAACGGCTATAAAGAATTTGTAATTTTCTTATGTGTTCTTAATTGTTACGTTTAACAAAGAGTTAAAAAAACAAAATAAGAAATTAAATTCTCATTGGTACCTCTTCAGGTTTGTCCCGTCTTAAACAGTGTGCTTTCTTTTCCAAAAAAAACACCACAGAAAAAATGTCTACTTTATTGTCATTCAATACATCATGGATGTTTAATTTTAAAATATTAAAACAATGCCTCCGGTGGCAAGAGTTACTGGAAGTCCACCTAAGTTGCAGTTGCTAATCAAGTTCACACTGATTTGATTTGGCTAATGAGCTACACCTGTGTGTGGCGCGAGCCGGCGGAGAGAAAAGAAACAGGGAAACAGGGAAGATTCTGTTTGAACTACAAAATTATTACTGTATGGAAAGCGCACACCTTTAGTAAAAACTCAACTGGAAGCCTTACACTGAGGTTGCGCAGAGGATGGAGCTGCGTGGACAACCGGATACGCTGCTACCAGGTGAGCTAGTCACACGGTTGTTTTTTTCCTACTTGCTAAAACCCGTCCTCCTCACTATAATGTTTAATTTGGTTCCCAGTTTATTCTGCTTCCATGGACTCTTAACATGTCAATACTTGACTCCAAATGGGTCGCCCAAATGCTGCCAAATAAGTGACAACGTGGATAAAGGACCACAAAGCCCATATTTTAGGATAGCTGACGTAAAACCCTGACTTCATTCAGATACAAAATGAAGACCACACCAACTGTGTGCAAACGAGCCTGTCACTGGTTATATCCTGACTCGGTTACAGCAGTTCCATCAGTAGAAATGAGCCGGAATTCCAGCAAGCTATTGTGAGAAGATCATGGAAAAATGCCCCAAATGTTTGACACAAGTCAGAGAAAGTATTGAAACTGAAAATAAATATTTTATTTTGCTGACACTTTGAACTTTCATGATCCTAACTGGTGTACAACAGTGAATAAATGGCGTGACTTTTTCCACCTGCAGTGTATGCGAGCAGGGGGGGCGGGGGGGGCTTGAGCACCTGCCCCCCCTGCTCCTTGCCCCCAAGTGCCCTTTTGGTCAAATTTAGTTGGGTTTTTTTTTTTTTGTATTATAATTTCCCAAGCCCTCTTCTGACACGTATCGTATACTAAAATTATTATTATTTTTTGTTTACAACATGATAAGCCCTCCGGTCACCTTGTTACCTTTTGACCTTTTGCCCGTGACGCATGACGCAGTTGCCTCTCGCGCAGTGAGCTAAAGCGGCTAACTGGAGCTCAACGTAGCGAACGTTCCAGATTACAGAGCAGTTTTTGGTGAATTAAAAACAACGTTTTTGGTGAATAAAGTGGAGTAAAATTTCTACTTGTCAGATGACGGAAAACGTTGAAGTATCGTTTCTGCTTCAGCTCGGAGTCGCGGTTTAAGCAGAGAGGTAATGAAATACAACGGACACTGACGGGCCTCTGTCTGCCTTTCTCTGAAAAACTACTGAGCGGGAGGAGAGCCAGGTGAGGAGAAACTGTTTTATCTATCGATTCAGTATTTTTATCATGCAGACATTAGGCTGTTGTGCTATTAGCTAGCTGCTAGCTAACGACTTTGCTAGCAAAGCTAGATAACTAAAAGCTTCTTCCCTGTGTATGTCTCTCCATAATGAATATATGTCTTCTAAGTTCCTTTGCTACGTAATATACACTGCATTTATTCTGGCGTTAGGTAAACGATCTTGAAGGAGAATAACACTTAAATAAAAGTCCAACAAGGATATTCATTTAGAATTAAAAATAACTCACCCTGAATTACATAATAGGTTAAAGTGCGTCATTAATGAAGGGGGAAAAACCCAACCCAGACTTTAAGTTTAGCGTCTGGTTCGCAGAGTACCAAGTTATTTTTTCCCTATAATTAAATGAAATAAATAAATAACCTCAGTTAAGTAAAATAAAATTGTAATCAAACTTTTGGAATTGTAATTCATTTCTTTTTTAAAAAAACAAAACGTTTTGTTAAAATAACTTTTTTTAAAGTTAACTCATTTTTGTCTCGAATTTAAAACGTTATTTGCCAAACATAAACTTCTATTTGCACACATCAGAAATCCTTTGTTTTTTGGGCCCTGCCCACAAAGTCAGGTGAGAATCACAAGCAAAACTTCGAGTCAAACAAAAAACTTAGAATAGCAAGAAAAGATTTGACATGCACAAATAAGGTTTGTTTTGCATGAGACAAAAATGTGATTTTAATGTTAAAACAAGCAAAATTCAGTAGGCTCTTCTCATGGTGACATGCCTTAATTCAATTTTTGCTTTTGTTTATTTCTGCAGTTCCACATTAAAGTTTGATGCAGCTCTGCTTTCCTGAATGGACCGTCTTCATCTCCACTGCAAGTGTAGAAAACAAGCAGCTATTTTTTTATATATTGCAGTTCACAAAAAGGTTGCATTGTGGCCTTGTTTATAGTTTTAATAGTGTAATTCTGTAAAGACAAAATGTCTGGTGGTTTAGCTCTGATTTACATATCTTGCTAAATTGCGGGTTTGAATATTGCAATACTTTCTTCCTATAACAAAATAGACCTGCAAAAATAAATTACTAATAAAATATCTTGCATATACATAGTTTTATGCTCTATATAGAGATTTCCTTTAGCTTTGATTGTATATCTCATAATTTTGTAATTTATCATTGTTTATTAAACTCTGAAAGCTGTGTGGCTTTAATATTCTGTCCTAGAATGTTGTTAGATGTGCCCTTTTTTTGTTGAGCACCTGCCCCTTTAGTGGTCTCTGCACGGCCCTGCATGCATGTATCCTGAAGCGCTTTTGTCCATAAATCTCTGTATAATGTAGAGATTCTTGACTACAGATTGTAGAACAGTATGTGGCACACGTCAGGTTTCAGTAGCGTGGCAATTATTTTTCTGACACTGAAGGGCTATTGTATTCTCTACAGCTCAACGATCTCATCAGCTGGGCTTTAACAGCTGCAGTCAAGATACTGATCTTGAATGTGCCACATAAAGCTCTTGTCATTGGATGATAAATACATCATTAATCTTTATCTGTTCCGGGGGGGATTATTTATTCATCTGGACATGCATTCATAGGGACGTGGTTGGTGGCTATTAAACAGTGCACTGTCACAAACACGCTGGTGTGTTTCTGACAGTTCGCATGGTGCACACTTGCCACGGATGCTTACATACACCGTTAATTAGTGATTCTTAGCAAACAGAAACTGTCATGTGCCACAGATGTATGCATTGCTTATTAAAGCGGTCCCTGAGCCAGCCAGCCTGTCTGTAAGTGCATGTGGATTTACTCACACACACTCACTCTGTGGGTCCTTTGTTTCCTGCACTCTCAATGTGTGCAGCTTAGTTTACACACACAAACTAGGCACACCTGGCCATTCATCACTGTCTTTCTTCCTCTGAGGCAGCAGATGTTGCAACACTGTCATAATTCTTTAAAAGTTCGAAAGCCAGACTGTCTTCAGGGCTCCTGGGGTCTAACCTACTTACACTGCAGTCTGTGCCTCTGCAGCTTATCATGGGCTAACATGTTGTCTTCCTGTGAATTAGCATTGCATTAGATAGGTATGCATGCGAGTCTGTTCAAAGGCGAGAATAAAAAAGAGGTGGATGAGCAGGTGAAGAGCTCCTGCTTTTCGTTCCGAGTCTTGATAGCTTGCGTAGCGTGAGTTACAGTGAGAGCTGTGTTATCTACACCTCCTGGTTTTGTGCGTTACATTTTTATGCAGAACATCACCTTTTCTATGCAGCTCCATTAATCTCGACAGACAAATAAATGCATCGTAAGCCCTCCCTTTTGGCATAAGTCATCAAAACGAACACATTTCACCAGATAGAAAAGGAGATCCCATTTTCTGCGAGAAACAGACCTGCTGCTGGGTTACGTCTGAGGGAGGTTTGAGCCACTCTGGCACAGATATGCAGAAGCACGGTATCAATTTACACAAAGCTGAAGATCTCCGTTTTATAAATATGTTTCACGATACTCGAGAAATGAAAGGAAAGGGGAATTAATCTATATTTCCATTCCAGAAGGAGTTGTAGCGAGAAGCAAAATTGGATGGTAGGAAGTAATTGGAAGCAGCAGTACATCAGTTTGACTAACACAGCAGATTTCAATTTTAGCTCAGGGGCTGCGCTCAGGTCATGCAAAGTTATCTTCGGAGTGAATCAGTGTGTGATAGAAATATTTCTGGAAAACCTAGAGCTTTATTTCTTATCAGGAAATACATGCTGCAAAACACGTCACTTTTCGTCGTTAACTGAAGTAATGTTTTTCACACTTAAAAAAAAAAAAAAAAAAAAAAATTGACCCAATAGTCAGAGTTGTCTGTACTTGGAATACGTTCTGCTGTTTTTCAGTGTTGTTTAGCTTAATTTGTCCCTTCTGCACCCATTTGAACAAAACTCCCTGATGACTGTTTTCTTATTCAGACAGCAGAACCTCCAGAAACAGTATTATGGCTGACTTACTGCCACAATATCTCAAAACAGAAACTGTTTGATTTAACAGGGATTTGTTTTTGAGGACTCATAAAAATAATTGAATGCAAGAAGAAGATGAAAGACAATCTTTAATCTTCATAGATAAAGTTATTCCTTCTACTTGGACAATTTGTAAAGAATATTTTTCCCTTTTTTATGTAATTTGGTCTGGTTGTATACTTTACAAATTTTTTAAAATGTCTTTCACATTTGTTTTAAACTGAATAGAGAAACTGGTGTTTTGGCTTAGAGCTGACTTGCATGATAATACATTTTGTTTGCTTTTCACTTTTACCAGTGGTGCTAATTCTTTGGAGTTGTGGCAGGCTTAGCCCAACAATTACACTTATGTAAGTAAAACTGGACAAAATTTTTAGTTTCTGCGAGATTGTCGAGATGTTTTCCACTGTGTATTTTATTGCATATTAAAGGGATGTTAATTTATATTCCTTATATATATATTCTTAAAGCATGCTCAAGTAACTGTTGCCTTTTATTGTCATAAAAATTCTGTATATACCAAACATGACTTAAAAGAAATTTGATGCTTGGAAATTGATCTGTCTCTTTAAGAAGCTCCTACTATTTTCCAACACTTTGCCTTCAGCATATGGTCATGACATTGCTTCTCATTATGCCATTTCAATTGTTTTTAGGAGCTTTGGACTGAGAAGTAGTTCTAACCTCTGCAGACACACAGTTCCACCAGGTATTTGCTAAATGGTGATGCTGAGATTGTGCATGAAAGAATCAAAGCAAAACTCCAGGTATGATTTTCATTATAACCTGATGTAAAGCTCATAAGTCAATTTTACGTGACACAACCCCTCTCAGTTCCACTTTAAGATGCATGTGGTGGCTGAGCTATTAAAATAGTCGATTCTAAGTGTTTTCAGATGGCGTCTCAAGTATTCATGAATTTTATTTTTTAACGGGAAGTTGTGAATACATAGGCCCCACTGTATATATATACATTGCCTGCACTACAGTAAGTATGGGTTTCTTAAGGCTCATTTGAAAAAAAAATTAAATAAATTATTTGGAAAACTGTTGAATTTATCTTGTAATTATGTTATTTGGATCCTTTTTTTATTTGTATTTCAGCCTTAATATACAAGAATTTCCACATAATTTGATATTTTTGTCTGTAATTTTCACAATTAAATATGGTATTCTTGTCAAACACATACTCCATACTAAAATAGTGTTTCACTAAATATGTTGTTACTCTTAATTTCTTGGGTGTTGATTTACTGCTACTCTTAAGTACAACTTTTCTTGGGTGAGTTGAAAGGATGCATCTAAAAGTTGCAGGCTAGTACTTTGAGTGGACCAGGCAGCCCTGGTTTAGCTTCTTTCAGTATCTCATCTTTATTCTGTTTGGATAGTTTACCACCTGTTCTTTGAGACTTGGCAAAGATTAAGAGTAAAGCCACTCTTTAATTCTTCAATATTCCGACAGAAACACTTAGTTTTAATCTGCATGACCTTTCGCTCTGCTTGCTCGCGCTGACAACGTTGGGTGAGGTCAGGCTGCTGATACAATGAAAGCTTAAATGAAACACGCACCTCTGCATTAACTCTGTCGCATGATTGTCTGCCACAGTTGGTAACTATGGCAACAGTCCTCTGCAGTCCTTTTCGCTACAAGTCCACGGCCCATTGAGTGCATGTGTGTGTGTAAAGCTTGTGCTCCCTGTAGGCAGATTAATTCCCCTCCACTTTCATTCCCTGTCAGAGGGTTGAAACAAAAACTTTCTGTTTTAATTAGTTGGGTGCGGCGTCTCACTTCATCCGTCTCTCCGTGTAGTGTCTCGTTCTCACTTTCAGCGTCTCCCTCCCTCTCCATCTTCACTCTTTCTCTTGTTCTCCAGTGTAATTAAAGGCAGTCAGTGCAGATAATAGGATGGTAATAGTGCATAATTGTGATAATCAATACAAAATGCAGACATAGGAGCACTTAATTCCTTGATGTACAGATTTATTGAGTGGGCAGAGAGTTCAAAAGGCAGATAGCACCTTGGCTTGTGTTAACTTCCTTTTTTTTCCCCATCAGTGCTATAAACATTTGCATATTTCTGTTTATTTCTTTGTTACTGGTATACAAATTAAATTAATTACAGTTTTTATCATCTTTTTCTGTGCACAGCAGACATTTTATTGTTCAGGTGCGAGAGCCTCATCCAGACCAGAAGTTCCTCGAAGGGCTGCAGGGTTTTAAATGATTGAGATGCAATGACTGATTTCCACTTTCTAATTGGTGTTGCGTGTATGTGATATATTATGAGGCCCATTTTTTTTAACAAATACTATGTTGTGAGGACCCACTGCTCCTTATGGGGCTCAAAAGAAGTGCTCTTTTGGGGTTAGGTGATAGGCTTAGGATGAAGGTACGAATTAAGTTTAGTTTAGGATTGGTATCAGGTTTAGGTTTTATGAATGAATGAAAATGAATGAAAGTTCCTAGTAAGATAGACTGTTTTCATAGCACTTAGATATTGGAATTATTTTCTTAGCTGATTGAAAAATTTTCCACGGTTGGGGTCACCCATGTACTACCACCACCAGCCTGCACTAAACTATCGATGCAAGCTGGAACGGATCTGTGCTCACATGTTTATGTTCAATTCCAACCATACCATTTGAATGAAATTGAGATTAATTGAACAGAGAACATTTAATTTTCCAGTTTCTCTGAAATGTAACCTCCACTTCCTGTTCTCAGCTGACATGAGTGGAACCTTGTGCGGTTTTCTCTTACTTTTATTTTGGCTCCACAGACTCTTATCAGTAAGCGCCAACATTTCTTTCAAAGTCTCTCCTGAATCTGTATGACCTGAGATGTGATTCCATGAGCATTCCACATTATAAACGGAATCGAAAGGTGAAAAGCTAGTCAGCATGCCTTTGCCTTCTCTTGTTTTTCTGGTTGGAGGAAAGTAGATGTGAAGTGAGGAGTCAGCGAGAGCAATTGAAAACTAATAAGGTTGGTGTTTCTCCAGAGTAAAGCTAGATGTTATAGTGATAGTATTTCTGTCAAGGTATGTACCGGCCAAGGCAACTAGTTGCTGACTGCACAGCACATTTATGTACAAACTGGAGACACATTTATAGGGCTAAAAAGGCTGTAGTTGGTCAGCAGATTTCAGCAAGTCTTGCATCAGGTGACCACATGCATCTCTACTCACTGGGCAATGAATAAAGAAAAAGTTCATTTTGTATCTCAATAAACCAACACCTCCTCATGCTATTTGAATTTAAATCCATTATGTCTTGTGGGAAACAACTTTTTGTGTTTTTTGCAAGGACCAGTTATGTTTTATTTTATACTTTTGCAGTTTAGTACTTTAATGATTCCCTGAAAGCCCTGGTAAGCTCACAAACAATGCATGAATCAAAGTCTCCATTTTGATTAAAATTTAACATGACTTAAAATCTGCTTTACAATCTGAGTAAAAGAATGTATTAAAAGAAACTTCAGGACAGAATAAAAAGAGCTTTATTCATAAGTTTATATTGATGTGAACATCAATACTTCATCACAATGAAATGTATAAATATTCTGCTTGTTTTCATGTGCTTCAGTTTTCATCTTTCAGCCTCTGAAAGTGTCGCACAATATTAGTCATTATTTGATTATAGCTGTAAGGAATTCAGTTAGATGTTCCTAAATGTCATCATCCTATTAAAAAATGTAATTGTTGTAAAGGCTTTCTGTTGAGTGCAGTGCCAAACTTATTTTTGTGCTCTCATGTCTCACTCTCACCCATTATTGTTATTTTCTGAGAATTTCACTTCTTTTGTTTAATGTGTTTTGTTTGATGCACAGTTACCACAGTTACATTTAGAGTTTTATGCACAAATACGAAGAAAATATGTTTGGGTAGAAATTGTCAGCGACCACACAAAACAACCTGGAAGACGACATAAGTTTTCTAAAAATAGGTCATTTATTCCTCAAAAATGTCCAAAATGATGAGCTGGACTCATAAGAGGTCAACTTTACACAGCAGAGTGAAAACATTAACTGACCTCAAAAGTCAGACATGGGAGAAATGTAAATAGTGACTCACTAGAATGATTTTCATTGAGGTTGGTTTGAAAAAAAGTCCTTTTTAAGATTCTATTTCTTGGTACTAAAGTAACAATTTGTTAGACAACATGAAGCAAGTGACAAAAATCGAAGGGGGCAAACAGTTTCTCATCACGATCTTTCCTCATCAGAGCCTTTAAGATGCAATAAGATTGTGGAAACAACTATTTAAATGCAATGTCTAAAACATTTTTTTTCTTAGCAATTGCAGATTTATTTAGAAATAAAAGCTGGGCATTTTGGGAGGAAAGAGTTTCACACAAATCTATGTTGTACTTTCCCTGCTGCTTTATCTGATTGGCTGCCTATCCTCAGGCTTTGTGTCAAATGGGAAATCTCTGCAGGTAGTGGACGTGTCCAAACAAACACTTCTTATTGGAAGAATACTACCCCCTCCAGGCTGAGTTGACCTCACCTGGGACTTGAAGAAACACCTGAGGGATGTCACCAAGCTCGTGGGTTTGGTATCGACATTGTGTGGATAAGTGTGTCAAAGAGAAAACATGGATGTATGAATGTGTCTCAGATTTTTAGCCCTTGACCAGAAGTATTTCTGATTTAAGACTTTTTCTCAGTCGTTAGCTATTCAGAGTGGGGCAGTTCCAGTTTGTCATAAACGTTCTCACTCTAGATTATCCTTCTCTTGATCTTCACAGACAACACAAAGGTTTGAGTTCAAGCTAACTAGACTTGATACTTCTCAAAGGAAGACAAAATACTCAGAGGATTACTGGGGGCTTGACTACATAGAAAGGATGATCAACAGGCAGAGACTAATAGTTCAAAAGCTCCTCAAGTCTCCAGACACTGAGGTGATTGCAGGCAGGTGTGTGACCTGCAGCATGTCAGCCACGCCCTCCAACAGAGACCTCAGCCATACACACAAACTCGCACAATATTTTTCTAATCAAATTACCCCTCTCTTTTAATTGATTTTGTCCCTCCATTTTCCTTTTTCTGTGTCTTTCCTCTGCAGTTAGGAGTCATGTTATGAAAGTCAGACCATCACTTTCTACAAAAAACCAATACAAAGTAAACTTTTCATTGCAAATACAAATCTGACAGCTGTAGTGTCCCTTTTTATATTTAAATCATATTTACTCCAACACCTTGAATAAAATCCATTGCAACAAATTCAATGCCGTTTATTACAGTTTATCTACAGTTCACAAAAATGTCATCTAAAGCAAAATCATGGGGAAAACAAAACAGCTGATTCTACTATATCCCCTGGTTTTGTTGTGACTTTGATGCACTACTCTTCACTAATCTGTCACAAAAAATCTCAAATATACTGAAGTTTGGTGATATGTGCAAAGTTCAAGGGAAACAAACCTCTGCTCCTGTAAGTTTTTGCTATACACATCCATAATATGCTTTTAGTAAATTTACAGGGTTCAGCGAACACTTCCTCTTTATCCCACTGTCCTACAAATTGCTGTCCTTGTGCGCTCATGCTGTGTTATGTATATTAAATCAAACCAAAGATGGACATTTCAAAGGGCACACACAATGGGGGAGAAAAGTCAAAAGGGGCCATTATACTGTAACAAGGGGGAGAGACGGAGGTGGATTATGCAAAGGTTACATGACAGGATGTGAAAACTGCCAGGTGTTGCATCTTTGTAATCCTTCGCCTCCACCATATGTTTTTGCTGTTGTGAATTTTGATATGTATTAACCTTTTGCTGGTTGAATTCAGTGGCTGAGTTTAAAGTCAAGTCTGTTTGTTTTTTTTCAATAGCACATTTGACACTATAGTTGACATAAATGCTGCACAGGAATTTATGTCTGAAAAATTAGATTTTTTTTTGTCAAGTTTTCTAGAGAAACAAGAAAATGGTGTGCCTGGAGTTTCTGCTTAGCATGTCTGCAGACAGAGTGCGAGTTCAGCCTTGGTTTAGGTACCGTATTTTCCGCACTATAAGGCGCACCGGATTATAAGGCGCCAGTATTGTGTTCAAGACCACCTAACACAAGACCAAGACCAGAGTGTATCGAGACCGAGACAAGACCAAGACTTTTAGGGCCCGAGACCAAGTCAAGACCAAGACCGAGGGAAGTCGAGACCGAACCAAGACCAGCGCCGCGCTCTACATATGATAGAATGTGAAATATGATCAAAATTACTTCTCAAATTGATCTCAAAGAGCCATATTCCCATAAAAACATATAGATATTAAATACTTAATAAATGTAACCAATATTAAATTTAACAAACTCTTTGTTCTGCTTTGCTTCCATCTACGATCCGCGGTGGTCTCTTGCCACCCCTAAAACGATAACGCCCTGGGTGTTTACCCATGTGTCTGATGTCAGAAACCACCACTGTCTGCACCATTAAACATAGCAATTGAGGCAAAGCCCTGATGCTACGAACACTGACCAAGGAGTAACAAGCAAGAATGAATCTATGCAGCTGACCATAGACAACAACTTGGCCTGTAAGCTACTTGTTAACAAGCTTAAGGTGCTGTATTGATATTAGCTAGCTAGTCATCTTTTAGCTAACTTTACCTGCATCAAACAGCTTCACTAAACAGTCTGTTAGTTTGGGGGGAAAATTGTGAAAAGTTATTTGTGTTTTGCTGGTTTGTTACCATGATCCTAACACACCTGTGCAGCTCCGCACAGCAGCAGCTGGTCTCCTTCACTACCCCACAGGTGTAAACCCAGCGTCATAGCGCTCATGTTGCGTTTAAAGGCGGCTCGGAAAACAGGTTACCACATGTTAACAACGTATTAAAGTTTTAACTGCTGATAAAAGTTACAGAGGACACGGATATGGGAAGTGTAGAAGCCCCTACTGTATCAAATTCACAAAGGATTAACAGAGAGTTGGTCGTTCTAAAGTAAAAGCCCAGTACATACAGCGTTCATGTTTTGTTTTTCTTTTTCATCCACATGGCATCTCATGCCCAAACCCTGCAATGACACGGCGCCCCCTATAGGGGGCGTGCCCCACAGTTTGGGAACCTCTGATGTATGCTATTCTGACAGCGTATTGTAATCTGATAGAACGGCTCTCAGCGACACTCCAGTCCTGTCTAAGTAAAGACCCGTGCAGAGGAATCGTACTGCTCCTGAATGTCGCATCATTACATTGCAGACTTCTGAACACAGCGTTGTCTCATATGTGCAACAAGTCAGTCAAACCTCCGCACAATACTTCAGCGCATTGAGTGACAACTTTTTTTCATCACAATGCTTAAGTGTCTCTGTACAACTAGCTTTGCTAACATCACGTCAACGGAGCTTAACCTTCTTGGAGCTACTTTTCTATATGACGAAAAAAGTTAGTTGTTATCCCACCGTCTGTGAAAGCGAAGCGCTGCTGAGTTACTGTGGCCATCGGGTTTATTATGATGTATGCAGCTTTATTCTATTACTGACTATTTGACAGATCTTCTGCCGCTGAGAGGAAACCACTGCGCATGTCTGAGAGCGCCGCGTGTGAGTGAAAGGTGAGGGAGGGGGAAACAAACACCTAATTGGCAAGTCACGTTATTGGTTGTGTTTTTATCATGCGTTTTGCATCCACTGAAAACAAAGATGTTAACAAATAAACTGGACAGTCTGCTGCATGTTTAGTGATATTTTCACAGTCGCGGTCTCGACCGGTCTTGAAATAAAATGCCGAGTCCTCAGCGCCCGAGACCCAGACAAGACCGAGACCAAATGCGGTCGAGTCCGAGACGAGACCGAGACCATCAAGAAACTGTCTCGAGACCAAGACCGGATCCAAGTACCACAACACTGTAAGGCGCACCTTCAGTGAATGGCCTTTTTTAAAGCTTTTTTCATATACAAGGCGCACCGCATTATAAGGCGCATAGAATAGACGCCACAGTTATGTTGCCACCCGTCCGGTATTGAACGGGACATGATTTGTTCCATTCACTACAAATATAGATATTGAATAAAAAATTGGTCCCCGAGTACTTTATATAGCAGTCTGCACTAGTCATTGTTTTACTCATGGTTTTGTTGTTGCGAAATTGTGCCCAACTGCTTTCTGGTTAGCACAGACCAACCGACAGGCTGCCGCCACAGTCTCTGTCTCTCTTCCACCGACCTCCATGGCTTTAAATGTATAGGTGCTGGTCCCCTAGTAACTCTAGCCGAAGCACCCCGGATAAATGTCTAAAGCTACTTTGTTGACATAAAGAATGTCAACAAAACAGTCCGATTCCGGTCGGCGAGGAGAGCCTTCCGTGACTGGAATGGGGCGTCTGGACGATGGTCACCCTTCTCCGTTCGCGCACAGCATGTTTGTGGAGAACATGGTGCTAAATGACCCGCAGACCACCTGATTATCAGGTGGGTAGGTAGATACATAGACATCGTCTATGGGTAGATAGGTCAGTCAAACTTTATTAACAAACCAGTTTTTTTACAACTATCCCAGCATGCACTGCACTCTTCTTCTACGGGGAAAATGAAGTCGGCAGCTGCTTACCGTAGTTGCTAGACCTGTCGTGGCTCAATATTGGTCCATATATTAGGCGCACCGGGTTATAAGGCGCACTGTCGACTTTTGAGAAAATTTAAGGTTTTTAGGTGCACCTTATAGTGCGAAAAATACGGTATTTCTTTAGAAATGCTGAAAAGATGGTGCAATGAGTTTATTATATCAGCACAAATGGTTATGGATTAAAACTGGTCCACGCTGAGCTTATAAATATCAGGACAACTGGGACCATTGTTGTTGGAGGTGGAATAAACCAAAACATTGTAAACGCACACTGTTTCGCCAGAGAGCAGAGCAGAGCTACATTAGACTGGACGACAGAATATGCATACCGAAAATGCCGTCTCAAATGTTCGTGTTTAATCAACGTTTATTTTTTGCAAATCAATTTTCATCATTGTTTTGGACGTTGTGCAACACCATTTATTAAACGCCATCTCTGCTAGCTGTCATGTTTATTCGCAAACATTACTTTTTGCAAATTTATTGTGTGGCCATTTGTGCATCATGCACATAAAGTAGCTGCTTTTATAGTCACACTTCGCCCTTCAGCAATTTTCCATCCCATTGAGTACTGCTGCTGAGCTCCAGTGACCTGCTCTTAGCAGACTTGTCTCCGCTTGTGCGCGTGTGGTTGTGTGTGTGCGTGTGTGCGTGCGTGTGTATTTGTATGTCATTATCTACTGTGTAGCATTCCACAACACAAGCACATTCCACAAAGTTCTCTGCACTATAAATCTAAATGGAGTTCCTCCATCAGTCAGGCAAACACAATCTCGCATAGTGATCTGTTCTGTTAAGGCCTGAGTCGGTCGCATGCGCAAACACTGCAAGTTTAAAATTTTATATACTATTAAGCAAACAGAGCTATGTAAACAGATATTAATAGATTATTAAAGGAAAGGAGGTTTTTCGCAGCGTAAACATTTTGACCCAAAGAATCTTTAGACGTGCAAAGCTGGTAGTGACATACACTAAAACTCTTCAAGTATCCTAGAACAGTGAAAACACATATGCATGTGCATTTTCTTTATGAATTAAAGGACTTCTGAGAGCCATTGTTTGAACTAGATTTGTTTAATATGTCATTTTTAATTTGTAAGAAAATATGAGTGTAATCTTTATTCTACTTCAAATTGGTGTTCTTTCTGATTTCTGATCAGCTTTTGTAACTCAAATATCAAAGTGACATCATGGGAGATTCTGTCGCATGGTTGAGCACATAATCTGGTAATAATTGTTATGGTGGATAGGTGTACGGGCTCAGGCAATCAAAAGTGCCCTCTAGGCACTTCTCAGACAGGTTCAGACTCATTCTGGGTGAAAACTTGGACAAAAAAAAGAAACAAAGATGTCTATAAACTGTGCATGACCTCTGACATACTAAGCTGCCAACATCATTACTTGCACAGTTACAAGTTTACCAGATACTTCTAAATTGGCCTTTACAAGTTTTCTGTCTTTTCACCCACAATATTTATTCTCCTTCCTTTTTCATAACGGGTCAGATGAAGAGAGAAGGCAGAACAAGTGAAATGTGTGAAACGGTTCTGTCATCGAGACGAGCCGCTACGCCCTCTGGCCTCATCACCTCAACTGAAGTCAAAATTCTTTTCCTCTGTTATCATCAACGTTGGAATATTTACAGAGCCTTGACAAGCGGAACAAGACACAGGTGACAAAACGCATCACAACAGACAAAGATAACTTGAGCAAATACAAAAGGAAATGTTCAGGAAAATGATTTAAGTCGTTACAGAATTGTAATGAATCAAGCCATTTTGGAAGGGATCCTTGTATGAAATGCCTGCGTTTGGTCACACTACAAAAATAGTTCGATTCGAGTCTTTCTTAGGTACTTGAAAAGTGTATGGCACATTCACTGACCAGAAAATAATCCGATTTTTTTTTTTTTTTCTTTTCCCTTTTTTGACAACCCAGTCACCGATCAGGGCAGATCAAGCAGAAAACTTTTTTTGCATTTCTGCAAATTATTCCAGCTCAGACGGGCGGTGCATCATCGCCTGCTCTGCTACAGCTCAGCCTCCTGAAAAGTAACAGATACGATGCTGCACCCACTGCTTTTCTTCTGTTGCCATGACGGCTGCCTTCTCACTCATAATCAAAAAGAGTCGGGGTTAATAAAATCAACATGCATCCGGAGAGATTTTCTGTAACCACTTAGCCATTCTTGTGCTGCTTACATATTTCTCATCCTTTTTCTTTTTATTTTTCCTCCCCCCATTCTGTGTCAAACTGCAGCATATGCAGTGTTTAAGCACTTCAGCTCTAAAAGGGCACATATGTTTCTACGTATGTTTGAAGTGCTAAAAGCACTGGCACAGAGAAGACCTTTGGTAGCTGACAACGGTGGGCACTCTGCCCAGTTTTTATGCTTTATGGATGTGGATCACAACTGTAATAGCCTCAAGCCGCGGAGAGGCTGCTCGCATCCCCGGTGTGAAACCCAAACATGACGGCATTAAATAAAAACTGATGCCAGCGTCAAATCTGTCTGACACCCGTCTGATGCTGTCAGACTGTCAACAATTGCATTAACGCCACACAAAAGGAAGCAGGAAGCTAATGAAATGGCGGCCTGGGAAAACGCGCCTTGGAGTCAGATTTCACACTGCAGCAGGAGGTGATGTGTCCCAATTTGTAGAGAAGAATAGCGGAGTGCTGTAAAGAGAGCGATCAAGGTCTGGCTACTGTTTTAGAATGAGCCAATAAGACTGTAATAATTTTCCCACACATCCTACAAGACCCAATTTAAGGGATAACTCTTAATTTCCAGTCGGCGCTAGAGTTCAACATAATTTGAGAGAAATTGGGCAATTAGAGCTGAGCAAGTGGCAGCTTATGTAATGTATGATTGTGATTCATAACCTGATGGAACCAGTGAAGCCAAAATGGGGAAAACGGAGGAGAAATAAAAGATGTCTAATGTATTACATGCCTGTTTGATCAAATTAGAAGTAGGAGCTTTTTGAACAGTTACCAGAAGGCAGAGATGCTGAATGGACAATCTCTTAGAAAACCATACAAGTAGTTTAATATAATTATATGTACTTGTATTTCAAACATCAGTGGCATGGCCAGTAATGGAGCACTGAAGGGGGTGATTGATCTTGAGTTCTTGGCTGTCATTTGGGTTTTTCCTTCTTTGTTCTTTATTGTAAAGTCACATCTTATTAATTCTTATGTTTGGCTTCTTCTTGAGTTTTGACTGCACCTTCAGTTAATTCTCTGTCAGTCTTGTTTTCCTTTGTGCTTAGTTAAAATTCCT
Organism: Poecilia picta; assembly: GCA_033032245.1. Taxonomy (NCBI): domain Eukaryota; kingdom Metazoa; phylum Chordata; class Actinopteri; order Cyprinodontiformes; family Poeciliidae; genus Poecilia; species Poecilia picta. The sequence goes on along the minus strand of CM065375.1, from coordinate 8,743,672 downwards.
TTGTGTTTTTGTTAAGTAGTCTCCTTCCCTCAGTTCAAAGGTGAGTTTTCTTTTTCCCATGGTTGGGGAAAAAGGTAGATCTGTGCTTGGGTCCTTTATTTAGATTCACATTCCCATCACTTTTATCTCCCATTTATGCTCTCAGGGGATTGTTAGTTTAATAAAGGTTAGATGGAATCAGTTCACATGCAGTCAGCTGTAGATTAACACCTCACCAACCGTTCGTCATATTTCTGTTCCTCCAGGTCCACTATGATTAATTTTGCTTCCAAATAGCAGAAAATGTAGTTGTGTCATGGTTTTTCTTTAATTAGTTTCTCATTGAGTCGTTTTAGCTGCTTTCCTTCTAACTCAGCAGTGTAGTGGTAGGTATTTTGGTGAAATATTAATTTAAATCTCTCTAGTCAATTTTGGTGTGTTTTATAGAAAAATATTATGTTGCTTTTTCCGACAACATATTTGGTCAATCTTGTGAAAGTATGGACACTCTCATTCATTCTAACTAATAACTACAGATTCATACAATACATTCTTACTTATGTTTACAAAATGTAAGCAAGCTTGATGGATTTCTGCTGATCTAGCTCTTCAGTTGGGAAAAACCATATGTAGAGATTTCTCCTCATGCATAGAGACCAGGCCATGTTAGTAAATTTTTTGCTCGAACTCTGTGACCTCTTTTAGTGAGAGTTGTCCTGATTGATGTGTCGAACATGTGGTCAGGGTCTTCAGTGGGGCAGCGAGAAGACACAGACGGCCCTGAAGCCAGACAAATTTACACCTTTTTCATGCGTTGGAATGCCATCTCTCATTCAGACCATGTCTGGGTTTGTTTGTCCTGCGTTGGGCTGTCCTGCTGCATTCCTGAGATTTTGGAGAACATTTTGTTTTATGCAAGAAGGTAGAACATCCAATATTATTGTGACTAATCGTGAGTTTTGGATTTCTCACCATTGTAACACACTACAAAATTTAAATAATACAGATTTTAGTGATAACAGTTTCATTTCTTTAAGTGTTGATTGTGAACACATCTTTTATTGTGTTTGATATCAATTCATTAGGCTTGTGTTCCTCTTTTATATTTGTTCCATACTTGTTGCTGTTGGAACATTGAATCAACAGCACTGGGACTAATATGACTTAAAAATACAAACTTTGACTGTGCAGAGATTTACATTAAGACTTCTTTTTTCATATAGCATCTTCAGACTATAGTTGGATACAAAATATTTCAAATGAATGATTGGGTGGGGTTCAGGCAAGGATAGAATTCAAAACTCATGCAAATGCAAAAGTCATTTCCAGCTCTGGCTTTGTGTCCAGTCCCCTTGTCCTGCTGAAAGGTGAGTCTCTGCTCCAGTCAGAGATCTCTGCAGCCTCTAGCTGGCTTTCTTCCAGGGTTGTCTTGTATTTTGCTCCATCTCCACAACATAATGCAGACCCTGTTACGTTATTAGGGCAGTGTGTTCAGTGGTGATTAGCAATTAGTTTCAGTCACATAACTGTTGTTCAGGTATTCCAAAATGTTAAACTTTATTCTCATGCATGTTTTGCTTTGCCTCCCAGATGATTTGTGACAAACGGAAAATAAAGCTTCATGTATAAATATATATACTGTATATATAATTAATTTTTTTAATTATGGCTTTTACGTTGCCACTCTTCAATAAATTCCTATTTGTGGAGTGTGGTTTATTCTCCACAGCTATGGGAACTCTTAGCTGCTTCCCTGATCAAAACTCTCACTGCCTTGTCCACGTGGGCTTGAATGACTTGGCAGTTTTTCCCATACTCTTCCAATTTTGGGATGGGCTTCAACAGTGTCCTGTGACATGTTGACGGCTTCCGATTTTGCTTTTGAACCAAACTCTGCCTCAATTTCTTCTTCACTTTATCCCTGACCTGTCTGCTGTGTTTCTTAGTGTTCACGATGATTTTTGCTCAACAGGCTTTTTACAGTTGAACTGTGGAATTAAATTACTGGGATTGATTTACACATCTGTACTCAATTTACCAATCAAGACACTGTTTGAAGGCAGTTGCTTGGCCTGGATTTTACCTATGAGTACAAGAGTAATGCAGGCCGACTACAAATGTATACATTGTTTTTGGTGATCCTGCACTGCTTTGACTTGATTTATCACATTAACACTTTAAATAATGTCAAATCCATATCAATTTGCTGGAGTTTTAGATCATTTAATTCATATACTTGTAAAAAAAAAAGTGAAAAATTGGTATGACTACCTTTTTGTAAAGAATTAAAAGTTAGAAATGAACAAAATGTAATTCTGTGGAGTTTCTGACCTTCAGCTTAAAATCTATTCCTTTATAATTTCTAAACCAACTACATCATTTTTCACCTCCTTGCAATAAATCACAAAAAAATATGAATAATTTATTTTTTAAGTGAAACATGAGTGTGTCACATTTTTAAATCCTATATATTTAAACAAGTTAGATACAACCACTCTTAGACACAATTTTAGATGTTTGAGGGCATTGGGCTTTTGATGATAGCTTAGCATCAGAACCACCTTAAAGAAAATGGAGGGGAAAAATTATCATACCTGAAATGAATGACTGCAGTGAATACTCACCCATGCAGAAAACATTGAAGTGGCGTAATCAGATGTATTGTCCCCTTTTACTAAGTGCTCTGAATCTTCTCATCAGCAAGCCTCGCCCCCCGATTGTGTGTGCAGATTTACAACATGTCAGCGCTGACAGCTGGAGAAGCCCTATTAAATGGGTCACCACATTCCTCAGGTCTATCATTAAAATTGACCCAAAGGCCCTAAACATGCACAAGAAAAAGCACATGCCCACATACACATGTGCAAATAAAACCACCAACAGCTTGTAAAACATGACAGATTTATCCTCTTCCTTTCCTTTACTCTTCTGGGTCACTATTTGCTCTGCGAGCCACTTTCTATATGAGCATACACATGGTGAATGCATGATATAAAGAATAAAAGTAGACCTTTGATACACTTCCACATTTTATCTGTTGTGCTGATTCAATGTTGATTATGACATTAAACTGCTCTGCAAAGGTGTGGTGTATGTGTGTATATATACAATTTTACATAGTCAAACAGGTATTCATCTTTTGCTTTTATATTTATCTAAAAAACACAACTCCCGTGAATTGAAATGCAGGGAAAAAAGTAGCCTGGGGTTCTGAAATCTTGGTTGCTTGTGCCAACATGTTAGTCATTCATTCAAGTGAGTTTTGCCAAAAGGTTTAGATGGATTTTTTTTTTTTTTTGCCACAAACTCAATGGTTTGCATCAATATGCAGTTTATTTTTGCATCCATGCATTTCATGATTCAACATGTATTGTCACCGCTTATTCATAATTGGGACCAATTTCCTCCTTTATGTAAATTATCTCCCAGCCTTTTCTGTTATTTGAGCTCTCTTGGATTCAACAGGTTGCTGCAGCTGTACCTCCACCCCTTTTTTCACTAACTTTTCTCTTCAGTGAAACTCATTCATTTACTCCAACCCATCATCCATCTGTCGCTCTGATTCAGACGGACGTACCCCTTTATTCTCTCTTAATCATTTATATAGCAAAGGATACAATCTTGGATGCATTTTTATCTTGTTTTTTTTTTGTTTGTTTTTTTAACAAAAAGGATAATGTCTTCCAAGGTAAGTGAAAAAGCTTTAGCCCATTCTAGGGTTACATGACTTCTCTTTGCCACAGTAGTTATACATTTTAATATCACAAAACCCTTTTAGACGGAACCTCTGAATTGATGCAAGCTACTCTGATTTTCAGGTTCTTCTGTTGCTCTTTAAAGGTAAAAGGTAAATTTCTGTCAGAATAAGTAATGCCTCTAAAGGCCGTAATGTGCTCCTACCTTTCTCCTCATCTGCAATAAAGATGAAACGATTAGTGGAAATTAACACTATCTTTTTAAGACTCGTACATCAATCTCCTGTGCCGGGTTGTGACCCATTCCACATGTGCACTTGCCTTTGGTTGTGCATCTACCCATTCAAATTCAACAGAGGCTTAAAAGAGAAGATGCATTATGCAGTCATGTCAACTGTAGTGCATCATGAATAGCAAGAGCACATCAAGTTGTTGAGAGCAGTGTCAGAAGATGAAACTATATGTAGGGAAGATGGGGGTGGGGGGTATTTTATGTCTGCATAGACGAAGGGTTGGTTGGTTGAGTGCAAATGCAAATTGTTTGACAAGAATCTGCAACTTGTAAGTCTCAAAGTGTGTGCCTGTATTTGTTAGCATGTGAGCCAGCTGTAGATCTGATGTGTTGCACCAAAGACATCTGCCAGTGTATGCAGTAGCTTCAGAGTGCTGTGTGTGTGTGTCTCTTCACTGTCACCAGTTTCCCACCTACGGGGATAATCCATCCTGTGAAGTGGTGAGGTGGAAAATGCCATTATGTAGAAATAGCTGACATGCAGTTAGACTTGCAGGCATATGAAGTGTGAGTGTGTGTGAGAGAAATTGAGATAGGAAATAAAAGGGGAGGGGTGGGAATAAAGGCTAGGGGTGGTAAACCTCATTTTGTAACATTACTTAATCCACATGGAAAAGCAATGAACTAAAAGCCGCAAACACAATAAATGCACTTTCTCTCTGACAAAGCAGAAAAATCCTTGTGATTGCAGTGTGGTAAGAGAGGAGGATGTAGTCACAGAGGGATCATTGAGGACATCTGTCTGTTTATTTGACTTATGATTGTAGACGGTGCAGGAATGTCTTGAGGCATTGTTGCTATGAGCAGTGGTGATGTCTGACATCCAGGCTGGTCATAAGTTAGGTATTTGGAGGAACACTGCGGTTAACACTTAAATAACCGCTAGACTGACTGCAAAATATTTTGTAGGAAATGAATCTACAATGAATGAATTACCGCAACACAATCTTTCCAATTCTCAATTTTTTGTTTGGTTTATGACCAGACTGCAAACATACATTTTTTTCCAAATATTTTATCACTTGTCAACATGCTAACATTTTATGCTAAGAAGCTAAACATTGCTCTCTTTCTACTTCTCAAATCTGCTGTTTTGCTTATAAGTAGTAGTACACATTAATGTATAAAAGTGTTTTCTTTTTGCTTTAAGACTCAAAAGGAGAAATTTGCTTTGTTCATTGCTCCAAATTGATCAGCCGATTCCGGTAGCAGGGGTCCCTGAAGTAATTAAAAATTACTCTGGTGCCAGAAATGAACAATATTAACCTTGAAATGGCAACTCTTGGCATTGTGACGCAGTCGCAGCTCATAAAAGGGAAGTGGAAAGGAAGAGGATCAAAGATTGGATCAGAAAGTGTTGTCCAACCATCATGCTGAAATTCTCAGCGTGTGTTTGCTGTAGTGTATTTTAAAAATGTTCAGGAGGAGTGTATTACTTTCCAGCTGTTGGGCAATAAACAAAACCTTTAATCCCATGGAGTTGCTAAAGTGGACATGTGAGTTTGATTATCCAGTTTAAATCTATTTTATCAAACTGGACCATGTTCTGCATTCTCAGGACAAAGAAAACTGTTCAGGCCATCAATGCATAATTGTAAAGTAGGGGGTTCCTGGTTGAGTGAAAGTCATCTTTGATGTTTGCTGTTTTGGTTCTGTTGACATCTTCAAGCCTGCTGGCGCTGAATGCTACTTTAATCTTGGGGTACTTCACAGTCATGAGTCCAGTCATTTCAGTTTTGTCAGCTGAACAGTACAAGCATGCTCAGGAATGCATGGCTTAATCTGCAGTGATGGATGTCACACTTTTGCGGTTTGTTGACTGAAAAGACATTGTTGTCAACTTTGTCCATAGAAAATTAAGTTTGGTTTTACTGTAATGCCAGGGTTTGGTTTTTTTGGGGGGGGAGGGGGAACGGTTTGCATTGCAGCTTCTTATAGCTGCTTGTTTTAGGAAATGTCTGTCAGTTAAAATACACTTAGAAAATGTTTCCCTAAACTGAAACCAGTCAACGGCTAAAAGGTTCTGCTTGCTGACACGGCACACAGAAAGTAATTCCCTACCTGCCATTTAGAATGACATGAGTTTGTCCTGCCTGCAGTATAACACTAAAGTGATGCATGCAGAGACAGATCTCAGATCTGCATTGGTATGCGAGAGGGAAAGTGAAGTTCCTTGGCTGTTCAAGCCCTCCCAGTTCTTACTTCCATCTGCAGTAGTTGTAAACTATTCAGCCTTCAGCCATTCTAGCCTAGTCAGACCAGATGGTCAAATCACATGGAGGCATTTTCTGGAATTTCGATGGTTTCACATTTATCTTAGTTTTTATTGCTGTAATCATATAGATTTACCGCTGAAGTGCTCTCTGGTGGAAGCTTGTAAAGCCTATTGGCTTGATAGATGGGTTGTGACTCTTTCAGGCTCAAGTGAATTTTTAAAAAGCGTTTTTATGTTGCTGAGTGAAGGCAGAGCTCTTTTTGATGTTAGTCATTTACGCATGCTGAGCTAACCTTCACATCCAGATGTTTGCAAGGTATGTGGGGATTAGCAGCCAAATGTAAAACATACCTGCAGGAGTTCTCTTGATCAGTTCAGAGTTTTAAAAGGAGTTTTATCTTCTCGTTAATGGTAAGCTCGTTCAGTTTGGTTTTTAACGAGTCATTAGTGCTGTGTGAGGTCTTGGCAATTGCGCTGTACCGACTAAAGATTTAGTCTGATTAGATGCTGATTACATTTGCTTATGTGAATGTTATTCATTAAACTATTTTGTTGATAAATTAGCACGATACTTGACCTGAATTTGCAAACTAAAGTAGAACAATACCACTTAAAATTAATTTGTAATGCAGAGTGATTTTTAGACGATGCTCAACCCAAGCATATATTGTGTGCTGTGTTTATAGAAAAATACCTTGGTACCATTTTAGCCCAGAAAAAATATCCTTTACTTTATAAGCGTAGGTACAGTATTACATTCCTCAGTTCTTAACACCATTGCTGTGTTTTCTACTGCTTGCTGGAAAACTCCATGGTCATGCCAATCAGGATTAGGCATGATTATGATGGATGGATGAATGGATAACCCCCCTTTTTCTAGAGAAGCATAGATCTGAATCCTATGGCCAACTTCCAGGCTTTAAATTTTATGACATTGATTTTCAAATGATTCTGGTTTATGTAATTAAAACTGTCTAAGCATGTGTCTGGCTATTCCACTGTAAGCAAATGGTAATTAAATTAAAGGCGGCGAAAAATTGAATTAAATTAAAAATGTTGAAAGGTTGCCAATGTTTCCAACTTCTGTAATTATTCTTGGACAGGTTTTCCTTGCTTCTTGAAAGTTGTTTGTTTGAACTGTTTTGTATTTTGACTTTTTTTTTTTTTTTTTTTTTTTTGGCTATTGCAGTAAAACAATATCTTGAAGGCATATTTTTAGGAAGCAGCCAAAATGTTTTTATGAAAATCCTGACGGAAGTAGCTTGAGAGTTAAAAGATTTGTAGTAATTATTTTGCTGAAATGCATTTCAAACCTATTGGAAATACATTTATTATACTTTTATGAAATACCTTTATGAAATGTATGAAATGCATAAAAAAATTCTAATATTAATTTAGAAAAAAAATGAAGCTTTAGTGCAGTTAAAGAATTTGGTTCCTGTGTGTTTGTTGTTTTTGCCTTTTTGTCAAACTTAAATGTTAAAGATGACATACAATGTATGACAACCTGAATAAAAAATGATAAAAAAAATTAACATTTTACATAATTTAATTGATTAAAGAAGACTGGCTCTTACCCACCTTTGACCGTGTAACAAAAAAGCAAATTTAGATGGATGGATGGAAAGAACCTTTCCAAGTCAACTTGGCTCAAAATGAAAACATAATTATCCCCTTATTCTAAAAACTGGATGTTCCACCCTTGGCAACTACAACTGCTATAATTTGTGATAATTGGCAATAAGTCTTTTACATAACAGTGGGGAAATTTTGGCCCACTTTCCTTTGAAGCTACATTGGAAGTGTTCTTTTTTGACTTTGAAAAGTCTAAGGTAATGACTTGGCAGTTTTTGAAATAGTCTATAGCCAGCAATTTAGGTAGTCTTCCTAATGTGCTTTGGCTCAATGTTCTGCTTCATAAATTAAGTGCAAACTTTGTTTTTCTTGCAGAGAGCATAATTCATAATCAACAAGTCCGCCAGGTGCTGAAAATGATTCCAGCTCATCACATATAATGCACAAATGACATCTTGTTTCTGTCATGGTTTTAGTTTAATGCACAGTTTAGAATCATTCTTTTGATTTTTCAGTCCACAGACTAATTTCACTAAAGTCTTGAATCATGATCATTTTGATATTTTGGAGAGTTGGTTTGGACAACTCTCCAGTGGAGCCCATTTTTCTACCAAGTCACTTTCTCATTGATAAATCATGAACATTAACTGGAGCAGTAATATTTTAAATCTACAGGCCAGGAAATAATTGAGTGCCAATGTGGCTAGTGAAACTGAACCAAAAATGTTTGTTGTTCATGATTTTGCAATTCATACTTTATTTTTCCATGTTTGTTTGGAAAGTTTCTTTTCCTCGATGAAACAAAAATTACATTCCATTTTGAAAATTTGTTTAATTGAAAAACAGACTACATCTTCATGGGGCAAATACTTGTTTTGACAACTCTGTAGATGAAGATGAGCAATTTAAAGAGAAAATAGCAAGTTATTGACATCAAAGTGCACAGTTGTAAAATCGCCTTTAGAACTAGACAATTTTAAAATCACAAACCCGTTTTTTTTTGTTGTTGTTTTTCTTTTTTTAATCTAATGTTTAAACTTTTAAATTACTGCATGATATGACTGGTTTCAAGTTTCTATTAGACAACTTAAAAACTGTTTGATGTTTTGATCTCTCTGGCCTCGGGGAGGAGGCTGTAAAACTGTTTGCAGGGAAGTGATTGAGGCCAGCAAGATTCAAGACCCTAAACTGCACATTATAAATACCTAAAGATTCTGCAAGTTTTGTTCAGAACCTCCACATTAGATGTATAAAGATGTGTCGAGAAGACTGTATCTGAATTGAAGGAAAACAATCTTGAATAGGTCTTTTGCATGATAATTGTAAGATATTTACAAATGTTTTATCTTGGAGGGTCCTTAATTAATTTGCCACTCCTTGTTCATCTTGTGTGCTTTCAGATAGGAGCATGGCGGCATTGTAATTGACTGTGAAGTGGAGTTTGGGAAGAGCTGGGAAGGAGAAGCAGGTGACTGAAGGAGGAAACGAGGAGAAGACGAGCATGGCGCACTCATCTGTTTGGATCTTTCTGTTGTGCTTTTCGCTCACTCATCAAATGGCGGCAGCCCAAGCTGAAGGTATGGGATGACATTTAAATACCTGATTGGAACACCAAGACAGTTTACTGCATCATCTTGTGTGCTTTCAGATAGGAGCATGGAGGCGTTGTAATTGATGCCTCTATACGTCAATTACATTTTGAAGAGTTCAAAGCGTTTTCCGGAAACTTGTATTTTAAATTACCCCTTTTTATGTTCTTAGGCTATAACTATGTTATACCAAGTTATTTGGCAATTGGACACATGACTGTTTTGTGATTTTTTGGTAAAATGGATGTGTGGGGTACTCGAGCCAACGAATGCTATTCTTCTGAATGAGCAGAGCGTGTGAGTGCCCTTTCATTACATCTCCTCCTGTGATTGGTTCAGGATGTAGACACTAAACCAGCTGCAGTTTCTTTCCAAACTAAACATCTGCTAGCCTGCTGTGCAGTATACATCTTCTTTCTGCAGGCTTGTCAGATGAATCCCTCTAGATACAGAAAGTTGGCCTCAAGTGCTATTGGATGTCATTAAAAGGCCAGTTAGCAAATCGGAAGTTTGGTAATATGACTTGCAGAAAGTGTTGAGGAATGCACAACGTATCGGGAAAAACATCGGTATCGGCCAAAGTTGGTCATTTATTAATGGTCATTGGTTCAATAAATACAACTGGGCTGATATCAACAACTGATATTTATTTTTATCTTGTTGTCATTTGTTTCTGGAGAGGTAGGGTAGAAGGTTGGTCACGTGGTATTTGTTTGGTCACGTGATTGTGACGCAGTGCAAGATTGTTGGTAGTGTAACTGAAGAAGAAAAGCAGCGGTAAATTCAGCGGAGTGCTTGTTGGTGTTGAAGGGTAGAGAAATTAATAGAATATAAACAATATCAGTAAATACAAAGCTCCTTCTTCCACCTGAAGAACTCCACTTCTTAACCCTAACCCATTTGCATTATATCAATTACATATAATTGATATAATTATATATCAATTTTGATTTCTAATTGATATAATTATATATCAATTATATATAATTGATATGATGCAATGGACCTGGCACAAATGTATTTTTCAGTTTGAACCAAAATGTTTTGATTTTTTTTTTTTTCATTCCTCTTGTTTCACTTGACCGCAAAGTTTCACCAGTCAATTTGAGAAATTACAATCTCAGCCTAACACAGACGAGAAGTATCACTATTGCGCACCTTCCTTAAAATGTGTTTTAGCATGAACATCAAGAATAACAATGGTGGAGGCCAAATGTAAACACTAAAATGCCATAGTCTAAACCTAGACATCCATCAAGTCTTATAATGTCTACGCTCAATTTCTTAGACATGACGGACATCGTTCCACTGCTGCAGACACTGTAGGCCTTAAAAATCTTTGGTTCCTGATCTCCCTCTTTCCTCAGGATGGAAGCTCACGCTGTGTAATATTGCCGTCATAGTCAGGCTCAAGGACTGAACAAGACATAAGAAAGTGCTAAACTTTTAAATATTACTGAATAATTGATTGTGACCTTTTAAGCAAGGTTTTCTGGCACGCATAGTACAAATAAAAGAACTAAAGGACTTAATGTGTTGGGTCATATTAGCTGGTTAATTTGTCAGGCTACCTGCTCAACTATAGAACCATCTGGTTAACCGATCTGGAGCACATATTTTCCAACCTTAGCTTTAACGCAGCGTTACCTTAATGTGAATGATAGGTGGCATTCTTTTAGTTCCCAAGCTGTGACTGTTGTTCACACCTAATAGCTCCCAAAAGCCAAATTGTCATTCTTCTCAGGGATATGGATAAATCTGTTTTTATTTATAATCCCAACAGCAGTTCTGCAATACACAGAAAATAGTACTATTCTGCTCTATACAGCTGGAGAAAACTCTGGTAGCTCACGCACATTGATTACATTCTCAGATGGGTTCATGTTGGTCTGGATGGCTTTTCTCATTTTAATTAAAGAATGTATCATCTGAAAGCTGTGTTTTGTAGTTCCTTTTGTTATCTGTGACAGATATTTTCACAGCTAAGTGTGACAAAAAAAATCAAAAACGGTAGAAACATGTTTGAAGGAAAGCACGTTTTCACGCCACTGGAAAAGTTGTTATAAACGACACATGCAGGGCTGTCTTTTATTAAGAATTGTAGTTTTGCATGAAGCCTGGATGTAACGGGGAAAGAAGGACAGAAACGGAATGGTAAATGATAACAGTGTCGCATAACGACAATAAACTGACGGCATCAAAAGTATGCGAGGAGCCTTTGAACACAATGGCATGACACTGAAATTAGCATTAGAAAGTTATTCTCTGTGTATCCAACTGACATTTGTGCTTTTTATTGTTTATTTCTTTCATCCTGTGGATAAAATTTTGACTTCTCTTGTGAATTCCTGTTTTTGTTTACATTAAAGCTTGTATGTTTATCCTGATCTTGTCAGCTTTCACGTTTTTAAGACATTTTCACTTTAAAAATTCAAATTGCTTCCCTTGCACTTGTTGGTGCTGCATGCAGTAGTGCATCATTAAAGGTTGTTTTATTTATTTCTTTATTTTCTGTTGCGATGGTGTTCTGCAGTCTATATACTGAAGGCACTGAGCTACCTCTAATGCTGAAATCAATGGTGGTCCAACACAATGGTGTTACAACCTTTGAAATATCCGCACAGATAACCTTCAATGAAAACCATTTGTAATCTCTCAGCTTGTGCTGTGTCCTCATCCTTGGCATGTCGATCTTGCCTGCCAGCCCAGACAGACAAACTTCTGGATAATTGATCTTGTTTTCCACCCCAGTCTGGCTTTTTCTGACAACACAAGCCCCCAGCTGCTTCCTTGCTCGGGGCATCCGCCACGTTTTATGTGCTTCTGCAAAAAGAAAAAATCCGATTGTGAAGTGTATCCAACTGAATAGATTAGCTGCTTATGTATGCAGAACGTGGCTGACTTGTCTGTATGAGACTCAACTCAAAGGATAAAACGGATGCACATTGTTGTAGTTTTTGAAATGTAATCAATGGATTTTCACCCATTAGTGATAAATGTACTGTTGCTGAATATAAACCAAAGCCAGAATGTGCGCAAAGATGTTGGCTCAGCACGAGAGGAGCCACAAAAATTGGATTCCTTGTGATATTTGCTGCCTTGATGAGATGTATAGGTGTGTAAGGGGGAATATAATGTTGGATCGGCATGGTGCAGAGACATATGTCAGCCCCTGTGGATCCTGGGACAGCAGCCAAAGCAAGAAGGCAAGATAATAGAAGGGAGCAAGCTCGGTAATCAAATAGAGGACAGGAGAGAATCACTTATCACTTACAGAACAATCAGTGAAGCCTATCTTTTATTCGCCAGCCTAATCAATGCTGTCGTCGCTTTGGTTTATTGCATATGTAATGCCAGAATATTGACTCGGAGGGTGTTTGCAGACACAGCAGATTGTGTGTGTGTGTGTATACCGGGATCCAGGCTGCTCTCCTCACATTGAAAAGCATCTAAATGTCTCCAAACTCTGCATGTTAAATGCATTTGTTAAGCAAGGCAACTGACCCTGATTTTGGGTGTGTTTACCTTATTATTCTAAGCGTCCCTCATTGCTGTACTAAACTTTTATTGCTGGAGTGCTCAGAATATTGATGGTCTCTTTGGCTCACTTGTGTCTCATTAAAAATTCATGGGGATTTGTGTGGCGGTCTGGCTGCACGACAGAAGCAAACAAAGTGTCTAACACGGTGGAACAAGACTGCCCTCTGGTGGTCAGCCTAGGAATCCATATCTCAAGCAATTGAAACAGATTTGCTTCTTTTTTTTCAAGCCAATTTGTTTCATCTGGATAGCCGAATGATAAAGCAGGCCTGTATTTATTTTTAGACAAAGTGGAATTAATTTTTAAAAGACAAATTTGCCTGTTTTTCATAGACATTACCTTGAAAAAGTAATTACACCTCCTAACCATCTCCATAATTTGCCACAACTTGAGCCTATTTTATTGTGATTTTTATGTCATAGACTAACCATAAATCGTGCATAATTGTGATGGGGAAGGAAAAGATCAATCTTTTTTGGTGTGCCTCTACCAATTTTGCACATTAAGACGATACATCTTTATAGCACACGAACACGGTTTGATTTAAATGGTGACCAGCTTTCGGAAAAGCAGGATTGATTGAGATGTTCAAATCTTTGGATATTGTCTTCGACCATATTACTCGTTTGCAGTTTTCCACAACTTTGCTGGTCAGATTTTTATAATTTTACCCTCTACTTTGCAGTTATTTTGTGTTGGTCTATTTCATAAAAGCACAAGAAAATATTTGGGGTTCCTGCATAATGCAATGTTTATCAGCTCAAGGGATGAGAAAGCTTTTGCTAGTCACCATAACCAACCACTTTCGTTCTTTCTTCTTTTTTTTAGCTTGTCGGACGGTGGTGCAGGCAGACATTGTGTTCCTGTTGGATGAGTCATGGAGTGTGGGTCAGACCAGCTTTTTCAGAGTCAAAGACTTCATCTCAGCCATCATGTCCTCCTTTCAGGACAGCGCAGTGGGAGCTGAGGGGGTTCGCTACGGAGTCACTCTCTTTGGGATGTTCCAAGGTAGTCGAGCTTGAACTTCTGACACCATGTCAAAGACTTGTTTTTTCCTCTCGGTTGAGAAGTCATCTAAACAAGTTTTTACACATGCAGAAGCCCCGTTCCTGTCTCCTGTTCCATCATTTCTACATGACCCAGTTTTGCTTCATGCCTTTGCTCTACAGGATGCTGGTTGCTTTGACAGACTACAGTTCACTTGAGGAGGTGCTCAGAACTGTTGGAAACCTCCCCTACGGTGGAGGATCAAGGAGGACGGGCAGCGCTCTCCAGTTCCTTGTAGATTCTGTGTTCAGCCCTGCCATCAGCCGAGATTTTACCCCAAAGGTACTGCAGTTTGTATGTCGAGATTAATCATGGGTAGCTGCACTTGTCTGGTTTTATTTAATTGCTTGATGCCTCTAACGTGCACATGTTTGACCACGAGTTGGAGAAAGAAGCCGTTCGAGATACCAATCCATGCTGCAAACGCGTGCATGCACCGTGCCCCACATGACAGGAAATGACTTGCCAGGAGTCTGTGTTTGTACTCCACAGGACACCGTGGCATAAACAAACAAAGTGGTCTACCATTTCACACTGCCGTGAATTTGATTAAAGCGTCCCGCTGTATGCTTGAAATAAAAATCGATCGCGGGTCTGCGGCTGACAGCAGATTTTCATCTGTTCGCATTGTCTTCTGTTTGGAGAGGGGTGAAAAAAAAAGGGAAATTTATAGATTTTCCAGGACAGATTCTGCATGCTCAATCAGGCTGTCAATAATGGACGACTTTCCAAATGGTTGTGAACGTGAAACAATCTGTAAATCCATTGGTCATTGACAAAGATTAAACTAACTGGGCGTCCCTTTAATAAGATAATGCATCAGCACAGATTTAGTTTCATTAAGCAAACACTCTAAAGCATTATTTGCATGGTAGCTTTTCTCGAATCCAAGAAATTTCATGTGCAGTCTTGTTCATATCATTCCACTTAATATTTATTCATGTCTGCAGTTCTGGAATGCATCACTGCAAAAAAGGCTTTACTTTGTAACCTTGCAACCGATTTTCTGGCACTGAGAAAACTGCAAGTAATTTCAACCCAGATCCATTTTTTTCCCCCCGACAGTCACCAAAAAAGACTTACTAACTTTTTCCATCTTTATAAAGCATAAAGAACAGAGGAGGAGGATGAATTATTAAATTCTTCAGTCCGATCATTTGCTGAACAGCAGCTACATTCTCACACCGACCTGTCTGGCTCCTCTTCCTCACTCATTCAGGAATAAAGTTGGAAAATTCAGTCTCTGTTGCAAATTCCTCTTCATCCATTTAGGTAATTTGTCTGTAATTGAGAAGTAAACCATGTCAGCGCCGATGGAGGATTTGAGGAGAATAATCGATTTTCAATGGAGGCTTCTTATTTAGAAAATTTGCTCGGAGGGCAGATTTAGCAATTAGTCATGCCAGCAAATAGGCAAAACAAAAATAAATTGAGTATACAAGTTCATGGCAGATACACAGCTAATAAATCTGGATCACACTGAAATTTTATGCTTATTATTGGCTTTATATTTCCCATTAGCTGTCTCTAAATGGTATTCTAAAACGACATTATTAGCATCTGAATTAGCGTGAAAATGGCATAAATTTAAGGCATGAATAAATATTCATAAACCTGTTAATATATTGCAGCGTGTGTAATTTCCTGTCTTTCTGCAACACAGATTGTTGTTTTGATCACAAGCGGACGCTCGGATGACCAGGTCGACCTTGGAGCCAAGGCGGTTGCAGACAGTGGGATTACACTCTTTGCAGTAGGTGAGTGTGAAAGTAGGCATTGAGAATTCCTTCAACATCCCCACTGCAGCAACCAACTTCAGATTTTATCTGTGCTCTGCTGGTCTATCAGGTGTGTCTTGTTGTTAGACGTTCATGTCCCATGCATTTGAATTTGTGTTTTCAGTGTGGGTATTTGTTTGAATGTGTTGCGTTTCTTATTCAGAGGGTGTCGTGTGTCTTTATTCGTACCACATAAACTTAATCCACTTACTGATACTCAACTTGGCCCTACGCTTTCTTGCTCTCATCCTTACCTTTTTTTTTCTCCTGCACGCTGCCATAACCAAACAAACTTAATTCTGAGGCGACAGCGATGCGGTAATTACTGCTCATTAGCGGATGGTGCGCTAATAGCAGCTATTTTTCATCAGGAGATTCGGTGTGCTTCATCTGCACCTCTGACACAAGAGTTCTCTGCTCCTGTTCATCAGCACTGCATCAACAAGTACTTAATTAGAAGACTAGCATAAAAAGAATATTTCATTCACATTAATAATGCATATATTTTAAAGTTTTTCAGGAGGTACTTTCACAAACTTAAACCCAAAATACTTATGCCTTGAAATTGGTGCTGTACAGTATATGACTAGTTTTGTGTGTGAATTTGTGGATTATTTAATGATCTAATATGGATTATTCAACGTCTATGTTCTCCTAGCAGTATGTTGTTTCTAGTTCCAGTGCCAAATTACTGTAATCAAACCTGTTGAGATGACACCATTATAAATCTCTACTCATAATTCTGTTTCTCCCCTCACCCTTTTGTTCCCATTTTTGTCTTTATTATTAAGGCGTAAGAGGAGCCGATGTGTCCGAGTTGAGAAGGATCGTGACTGAGCCCTTCGGGGAACATCTTTTGGAGTGTGCAGACTTCTCTCTCCTGGAAACTCTCCTTCCCAAACTGTCCCGGCGGTTATGTTTCAGTGCTTCTGAACCTCCACGCCCTGTAAAAACCATCCAGCCAAGTAAGCTTGTTCCACAAATCCCATCAGTGCTTTACTTTCATATGATTCTTGTGAGCTGCAAAGGAAGTTGTAACCGTTGGACCTTGTTTCATATGTTTTCATCTTTCAAACAGATTTCATTTGATTAACCAAGGAGAAAATGATTGGAAAGAAGAAGGAAAAATGCATATTTTAGAAAAATCTTTAAGAACAACAACCTAAGTCAACACTGAAGTCTTTTGAAGCATGTCTGTAACAGCTGCATGCGTTTAGAGGCACTAGTTTAACAAATAGTTCTAGCTCCATCATATTTGATGGAGGCCCTCTGTGAACATTAATTGAAGCATCTTGCCACAGACTGGGACAGATTTGAGGAGACCATTTCAACACATGAATTTGCTTCGATCTAAACCATGACTTTCTTGCTGTGGTCGTGTGTTAGGACGAACCTCTGCTCTATTTTTGTTTCATTTTTGACATTTTGGAACCTTCAACTTTTTTTTTAGGCTGGCAAACTTTAATTTGTTTGTGTGCCAAGTATACTTTTCCTTTTTACGTCATCTGCAGGTGAGCGGCTCGTGGTTGGTCCCAGAGACTTGCAGGTGAGTGAGCTGGCCCACGGCTCCGTCAGGCTGACATGGAGCCAGGCTACGGGGGATGTCACTGGGTACCGTCTCCTGGTCACACCTCTCAGCTCCAGGGGACAACTCCTGCTCAACCAGCAGAGGCAGGTGAGGAATGGTCAGGATGCTGGTGTGCACCTGCTGTTTCTGCCTTTCATTCTTTCCTTTTCATTGTCCTATCCCTTCCTTTCATGCCTTTCCTTCTTCTGTTTTAACATTTTCTTCCTTCATTACATCTATCTTTTTTCACTTTTTTTCCCTCCTTACTCACTTTTCGGTTAATTATGTTTCCAGACTTATGATAATAAGGATAATAATCTATATTCTTATCAAGTTTTTATGTTTTAAAATATGAAAGAGGATGAAATTGTAGTGAAGCTCTGGAACTTCAAATAAAAAAAGTGCTGTAATCTTTAATGATGACGTCAGTAAAGATTAAAGTAATGATAACAAACATGTAGAATATTTAATGAACGTGGATCTGAGTAGCTAATCTTGTCAAATAAATATGTGATCAGTAGAACTAGGAGGATACCAGCAAATCCTGAAGTCGCCTGAGGTTTAATGAATAAATACATTCATAATACATTATGGTTATAGACATTTCTCTAATTGAACTGCCTCTGGATAATTGGTGCGTCTTTTTCTTTAGAAGTCTTTCCACGTCATCTCATGTTGCTCTGCTCTTTCTGAGACACAATTCTTTGATTCATTTTTCACTGATCATCCCTGTTGCGTAACAGCTGGATCTGAAGGCAGACGTGAGCACCGCTGTGGTGACAGAGCTCAGTCCGAAGACGGAGTACTCCCTCACCCTCTACGCCGTCTACCCAAACCTCATCGGCAACTCTGAAACGCTCACAGTAAAAACAAGTGAGGCTTGTACTTTATCCATTTAAAGCCTTCACTGTTTTTATTATTACTTTGCTGTTCTCTAAGCAATGCTCTTCTGTCTTCAGCTGCGTTGCCCAAAGTGTCAAACTTCCGCATTATCGAGGAAGGCTTGTTCTCTCTACGTCTCGGTTGGACTCCTCCTCTGGGAAAGCTCAATGGATTCAAGATCTTTATACCCAGGTGTAAGTTGACTGTCAGTATGACTGGCTTTACAGATTGCATAGCAACAGTGTTTTTACAACAGTCGCAAACATCCCATTAAACAAGATAATTTAGACGGTGTTTTTGCGACTCAATTGGCCTTTATTCATTTGTAGCTGGACAGAGAGAGGCGGGGAAGCCATGCAGTAAATGTCCCAGTATTGGGATGGAAAATTAGTGTCCCATAAATTCTGATTTGCTTCTTTATTCTTGCTGCAGAACAGCATCCCTACAGCATGATTCTGCCATCACAACATCTCATTATTAGGGCTGCGTGTTAAAGATGATGTGCCTCCCACAGTGTAGCATGTGGGCTAAAAAGTTACATTTTTGGTCTTCTGTTATCAAAGCACCTTCTTACTTGTGTTTGCTCTGCCTCTTGTGTGACCTGTGGCAAACTGCAAACCGATTTATATTGAGATTAAATTAATCTCAGGTGAAATTTACTGGCGAATTATACAACTTCTAAAGGCTTAATTGGAATAAGTATCACTGAGATAATTCTGTTGCATTTTTTCTGATGCTCTTCAGCCAACAGACCAGGATTAGCATACGAGCAGCTGCTTCCCGGAGACATCTCTTCTCATGTGATTGATGGCCTGGAAGAAGATAAAAAGTATACCGTCAATATCTATGCGGTTTACCCCGAGGGACCCAGTGAACCAGTGTCATTAGTGGGAAAAACATGTAGGTGTCTCACATTGGAATGAAATGTTTATCCAACAGGAATAAAGAAATCTTGAGTATTGTCATGTTTTGGGGAAAGCATATTTATTACTTGATTGCAATTCATAATAATCAGCTTTAAAAAAAGAGAATATCTAGGAGAAAGTCAATTCAGACACTTATTAGAAGAAAGTAGACACCATTATGTAGTACCTCAACATTTCCACAGTAGGGGGGTATTGTTCTAAAAACAATCTGCCAGTAGGAACGTAGCCTGCATGAGATCTCAGCGTCTGCCTACAAAAGTGGATTAAAAGATTTTGAATAAATTTTTTTTTGCATGAATTTCATTTGATTTTATTAAATTATCCTGCAAGTTTTTTTTAAGATTGTAGGATAATTAAGACTTATGAATAAAATATTGCATTAACCTTTGAAAATGTTTTTATATATCCATGAAATGTCGTTAACAGTAAAATTAGTAGCAGTCAAGCAATTCCTGGTCCAGAATGCCACTACAGATACCGTCCAAGCAAGGTGGGAGTCAGTCAAGGGGGCAACAGGATACCGTCTGACATGGGCATCCTCAGGTAGAGTAGCCTCTCTGTATTTTTAGAGAACACTGGTATACTGTTTGCTGTGTCGCTCCTAATAATGTGTTCTTTATTCTGGAACGCTCTTCTTCTCTCATTGACCTGCAGATGGCCACATAGAGAACATCAACCTTGGGGAGAACTTCAACTTCTACATGATCCAAGGCCTGCACTCAGGCTCTGAGTACATCGTCACAATCAACCCCATCTTTGGAGACACTGAGGGACCCGTCACCACCAACAAAGTCAAAACATGTAAACTAGCTATGTTAGCTGTTACTGAATTTAGGTTTGCGTGACTCTGCAATCACTAGTTTGCATTTTTGTACAGTGTATGTAAATATCTCATCTCAGCTGTATGTGGCTGTCAAGTATATTCTATATTTAGTCGTTCTTTTTTTTTGTTTTTTTGTTCTGTCAGTGGAAAGCAGTGCTGTTCAAACTCTGAAGGCTTCTGCAGTAAGCACGAGTTCAGCTGTTGTGTCTTGGAACAGCGTCCCAGGGGCCACAGGATACAGGCTGGCATGGGGACCCACCCCAGGTACTAGCTGTGTTTTGTGTTCCCAAACCCTGAGTACTCTTTACTAGAATAACCACAAGGTTAAATACTTCCTTACATTGTTTCTACATTGACACAATGGCAAAGTTAAAAAAGAACACTTAGGTCAGTACTGCCATCCAGAAGCTTGTTGGAAAATTAAAATATTTTTTGGGGGGAAAAAGGAAATTATTGCAGAGGAGTCTTGTATAATACGAAGCGGGAGAGAAAGAAGTCACTTGGGGATATTGCACTTGAAGGAAAACCTAAAATATTTATTTTATGTTTAGAATTTGCTGGTCGAGATCGTCCAAGGCAGTTGGCTTTGAACAGCAGCACCACAGAATACAAGCTGAAGAACGTGGCTCACGACACAGAATACGTCCTGACTCTATACGTGCTCTTTGGGTCCGCCGTCGGGCCTGGCATCTCTGCAACGTTTAGAACTTGTGAGTACTTCTGCTACATTTCTCTGGTCCCCATGCTGCAAAACTGGCACGCTACACATCACAAGTTACAGCTACGGATGCTGTCAGAGTTTTCACACAGCATGCAAAATGTGGCGGTGAAAGTGTTTGTAATAAATTAGTTTTGGAACACTGCTTGACTGGCATGGCCACGATTGATTGATTGATTATAACTTTTGGCATAAGACCTGTTCAGGTTCTTGGATGACCAATCCATGCCAACATGGATGAGCTACTACTGCTGCTAACAGGCTCCTCCATGCAGCACTGTGTGGAACCAGGTTTGTTGGCACCACGGTAACAAACCCCTGTGATCTCATCTTGGATGTTTTTCATGCTCAGAGCAGTCAGGATATTCGTGCTCCATCACGTCTTTATTGGGAACGCACTGTGATCTTAAAGCACCACAGAGAACCCCCCCCCCTTGTTGATCTCATTCGAATTCTGGCTGATTTTTAATAGTTTGGTCTTTTTCCAGTAAACAGGGCAACACTGCCTTTAAACTCTACATCATGTTATACTATTATTATTTCCTTATAATTATCTCCATGCATATTTTAGTAATGATGCCCACACATGGCAACCCTAAAGCAGTTACTTGATGAGTAGAGCAAACTTGATCTTTCATGAAAAAGAAAGCAGATGAAACAGAAGATAGTCAATGTGATAATTTTCACAATCTGTGGATGTGTTTGGATTATTTTGGTGAGGTATTTTTTTGTTTTTTATGATTCTTCATTCACAATTCACTCGTTTGCATTCAGATTATTGACTCTTTCTTGTGTTCTGTCCCTTACATGTTACATTAGATTCTCAAGTAGTTGATGATCTTTAGTTTGTTTGAGATTTTGTTTTCTTCTAGCGGCGCTCCCTGAGTTGAGTCAATATGTACTAGTCACAGGTCTTGGATGTTTTTCACCTCACAGCTGCAGTTCGTTCAGTTAATTGGACTCACCTGCTTCTCATGGCACTGATTACATTCTTTTTACAGTTTCCTTCATTATTGCATTCCCATGGTTTCTGGTTCTCTTGTTTTTTGGCAGCATCCGTTACACCCCTTCTCTGTGATTGGAGGGTTCCTTATCACTGTTTTGCGTCCAACAACATAGAAGTCTAAAGTCTAAAATTTACATTTTATTTTCATTAACTTCTATGATACTTGTTAAAACTGCTGGACTAATCTTGGTGAAATAAATATAAATTCATGAATACCATTAAACTAGTTAAAAATATTTTGTTTGTTTTTCATGTGTTGATGGTTACTCTTTTACTTTCTCAGCTCCTTTAGGTTATGTGTCCAACTTTAAGGTGACATCTTACACTAGTACCTCCATAGCTGTGGAGTGGAGTCCTATTGTTGGAGCCACAGAGTACAAACTTTCTTGGTACACAGGTGAGTCGTTTAACCTTAAATCTGTATTTTGTGTGCTACTCTAATTTTTTAAGAACAGTTTTTTATTTCCCTCTTACAATTATCTCTGGGTCAATGTTTGCAGATGACGGCAAACCACAGTTCCAGTATCTAGACCGAAGTGTCCTGTCCCACCAGATCAAGGATCTTATCTCACAGTCCACTTACACAATAACTATCCGTGCCGTGTACGGCAACTCAGAGGGACCAGATATCTCCTTGTCTCAACTAACATGTACGAAAGAAAAGCGGTTTTGGTTCATTCTACAATGAACTTTTTTCTGACTTGTGAAGTTGTGCATTCGCATAAGTTCTGTAATTTCCACTCTAAATCCTCTACTCTAAATATTTTTATAAATATTTTCACATTCAATTTTATATCAATGAACAATAAAGTAGTTTCAAATCATTATTTGAATAAAGACAAAAAGCAATTTAAACCAATCTAGACCCAGGTGAAAAAGTTCTTACCTCTTGTCACTACAACAAATCTGGCAGGTTAAGAGTGATTTGATAAAATGAGTTCAAACTTGGATGTAAACGCATCTGTTTTCAGCTGCGGTCTCAGAGTCGGAGCCAATCCAGCCAGTGAGAGAGCTAAAAGTTGTGGACATTGGGGTAAATTCCTTCACCTTGTCTTGGAAGAAAACACCAGGAGTTTCAGGATACAAAATCTACTGGATTCCTTTTCTTGGTGAGAACTTGCTTTAAAAAAAAAAAGCCAATTTGTCTACTAATTAGTAGACTATGCATAATCACCTAACTTGGAAAGGTTATTAAGGTTATTATAGTATAAAATTAATATTCTTTTTGTAATTGAGACATTTTGTGCATCTGTTTTGGTTGCAAAAAGAAAAAAAAACAGTTAAATGTTAACATTCTAGTCTCCTGCACCTCATCATGTAAGAGTTTCAACCATGTAAGTGTTCACAGCAGTGTTGTTCCACACTTCAATATCCTGCATGCTAGCTTCTAATTATTTTTTGCTCTAGGGGGTAAAGAGGAATCCCAAGTGGTACCTGCTGCTTCCACAACCTTCACCATGGAGAACCTTCAGGAGAGCTCGGCTTATAAGATCCAGGTTTCCCCCATGGTTGGTGGAAGAGAGGGAAGTCCTGTCTTGGTCACTGCACGAACACGTGAGTTCTCAATTCCCATTACGCCGAAATCTGTTGCCTAATGTGTCAACACATCTTTACAATGCAATGTGCAGATTTTAACTTAGGAAGAAATGGTATCAGAAGGCAAAAACTTTGAAGAAGCATCTCTTTAACAGTCAGACTTTAAGCATTTTTATTATCTAGGTCCTGCATCTGTTTTTGTGATCTAGTGGATCTTCCAAAAGTGGAGGGGTTTGCTGCCCTGAACACAACGGAGAGCAGCGCGGTTCTGAACTGGACTCGTGTAGCAGGAGTCTCTGGGTATCTTCTCTCTTGGAGGCATATTTCAGGTCAGTGTGTCGATGGCAAATCTTTGTTTTGGATCACTTGATACACATTTCAGTTAAACCCAAGAAGGTAAATTACCTCTGCTAAGTAGAGATTTGAGAACTGAACCAATTGTGGTTTTAAAGTCAGCATATGCCTCGACAGTTTCTGTAAAAGTGGGTGTGCTGCATTTTAACATACTTGTAGTTAAATTTTCTTGATAAATGATTATAATTCCTTGTAAAAAAATGATCTCAGTTAGAAATCTTTGAAATTATTTGATTGCCAGAACACCATTTAATGACAGTGTTATTAATTTCTTGATGAATAAATGTCACTGATTTGTTCTTCCTGTTTTTTAGTGTTGGAGACAAAAACAGAAACTCTTGGTCCTGCCTTTTCATCCTATAAGATCAGTGACCTGCAGTACGGCAGAACATACATTTTCTCAATCAGACCTTTGTATGGCGAAGTGGAGGGGCCTATAAGCACCATATACCAGAGAATATGTAAGAATTTACACAAATAATTTGAACAAGCAATCTGTGAAGCTTTATTTTAGATTTCAGTATAAATTTTGTATGCAATTGAAATATAAACCTTGCTTTTGTTCTGTTTTCAAGCGTGTCAATATGCACAGTTTATTTAGAAACGCACAAAAACATTATTGTTGAATCGATTAAGGAATAAAATTGTAGCTTCGTTACCTTTATGTAACATTATTTTGATTTAACACTGCAGAATTTCATATCTTACTGAAGTGAAGGTATTTCTTTAGTTTGATTTAACTTGTAAGTAAAAATGATGGCTTTATGCATTTCAGTAGGGCAGGATGATCCTGTGAAACCAGGTCAATTTGGTCCAGCAACTGTGACGCTGAAATCCCCTCGTGTCACAGCTGCTCCCAACACCGTCTTCATCGTCAACCCAACCATTGCTCAACCAGCCACCAGGGACACTGAGCCCCCCATGGCTGCACCACCACCCAACTCCATAACTACTAAAAAGCCTCCAGTCCAGCCCAGTGTCACTAAGGCCAAGGAGGCTGCAGTCACTTCCCTGAAAGTATCCACAAAGTCAACAGCTCCACCACAGCCAGGTATTTGATAAATGCCGACGGTCGGTTTAATTTGTGAATATCAAACATCCATGTGTTAGGCATGTCTTCTCCATTTCATCAGTATGTGGAAAGGCCAAAGCAGACATAGTCTTCTTGGTGGATGAGTCGTCAAGCATCGGCGTTAACAACTTTGCCAAGATGAAAGACTTCATTTTCCGAGTGACCACTTACTTCCCCGTTATCGGCGCACACGGCACACAGGTCTGTCGCTCAGTGAAATCGGTCTTGTTCTCTCTTTTGTTGGCTTGATGAGGTGCTGAAAATTAGCCCCAGATGTGAGCCGTCATCACTTTGGCTGCAAGTATTTTTGAACAAATTCAAAGCTGGTTTTAATGCTGCAGCTGCTGTTTTATATTACCGATAACTGTAGTTCACAAAACATACTTCTTGTTCAGGGAGGATTAAATAACTGTAACACGGTGAGAAGTTTTTTAATAATTGGACATAATCAGACAGAAACATTGGTAAAGTAAAGGTGCCAAGCTACTTGGCTTTGTACTTAAGACGACAGAGAATATTAGCAGAAGGAAGAAAGCACAACCAAAATGGAGCAAAACTAAATATCTCTCGTGATTATCCATTCAGCACTCTTACATTAGATCAAACAGCCAATATGCTGATTATGAGCACTTTTCTCCTTTGTCATCTTCTAGGTTGCCGTGGTTCATTACAGCGATGAGCCTCGTATTGAGTTCCATCTAAGTGACTTCAAAGACAGAAACTCTGTGCTCAGGGCTATCAGAGGGCTGCGCTACACAGGTGGCAACACCAAAACAGGTTAGCTGAACCGACTCAAAGGTGAACCGTGCTTTTCTCTGTCTTCCACATCATCAAATGGCAGGTAAATCTTTTAAAAGTGATTCGTCTATTGATGTCACAACCTCAAGATTGTGATGTAGAAGGGAAAAAGAAGAAAACAATGACATACTGCTGTGATGCTGATGCTCTTAAAATTGTTTTTCTGACACAAGCCAATAAAATTTACTTTAAAAAGCAAAATAAAATGACTTAAACATGAACACTGTTTATAGAAACTAAAGAAGATCAACATGCTGGAATTAGAAGTTATCTGAATACTATATTAGTACATTTGTGTCTCCAGGAAAAGGCATCGGCTATGTTCTGCAGGAACTGTTCATGGAGTCTTTGGGATGAGACAAGATGTGGCCCATGTTCTGGTTCTGATCACAGATGGTAGGGCCCAGGATGATGTGATGCCACCTTCCAGGATTGCACGTGCTTTAGGTGAGTTCTGGAAACCTCTGAATCCTTGAAAAACGTAATAATACAAGGTCTTTTAAACGTGTTCTTGCCTATTTCACACATTTTGCCTGTTCTGATAACTGAGATATTGACAACCTTTCATATACAAAGAACAATTCTAACTAATACTTGATTGGAGCTGAAAAAACCTGTAGGAACCTTTTGAAAAAATTTGCCTTTCCAAGTTTTATAATGCCTGTTTAAAATTTAGCCTATGGTTAAATTTAATTTTGTATATTAAACTCTCAGAAAAAACTAAAAATCAAAAATTTCCACTGTTGCCGACTTTCTGTTGGGGAATTTCTACTAATGACAATGGAACAAAATAGTAGTTGATTTATATATTTATGATAGACGTAAAACTAGGTACTACATGATTTTGAAATGGAATGATTTCAAACTAGGTGTAGAGTTGTGTTAAAGCCCCTTATGTCAGTGCAGACCAAATACAGGCCATCTTCTTCCACACATTTGTTGCATACAATACATGACATCTGGTAAAATGTAAGTACAACTGTTAATTGTTTTTTATCTGTGGATTCCTTATTCCAAGTTGGCCGTAAAGGCCCGATTTGTGGAAAGCACAACTAATATTTGATAGATAAAAGCTCTGATTTAAGCCGATGAAGGTGAAAGTCTATGATTTGGGACGTTTGCAGTTGTGTGAAACCTTCTGGATGTTTGAACGATGCTCCTTAAGCTGCTGAAAAATATTTCACATCAAATGACTGCACTAATTAGTTCATCTTAATATTAAATTATATTGGTTGTAGAAAATATGTTGGCATATTAGTACATAAGTAGAGAAATTATCTCGATTTCAGTTAAACACTTTGGTGAATGCTGAATTTTTGCAGGTACATTGCTGTATACAACACTGAATACTTCAATCTGTTTCTCTGTAGGGGTTAGCATATTAGCAGTTGGCGTTTCCAATGCAGACATCGAGGAGCTCAATAAAATTGCTGCTCCCAGCAGCTATAAAAATATCTTCTACTCGCCAACCTTTGATGACTTCCCCTCCATAGAGAGAGAATTTATCCAAAGCATCTGCAGTGAGGAGCTTCTCTCTGAATTCAAACTACAGGATGAGGTAAGAAAAGGAAAGACTGCCTCAATAGTTTTCTTCTTAGTTCTCATACCACAATGGGTGGAATGAGTTCATATTTCCTGCACACACAAAAGAAAAACAATGCCGATCGAAGCGTTGCAGTTATCTCGTGGTTATGATGCGGTTTTATTGTATGTAGAAGTCTTTCAGAGCACACAGGAATGTGCAATTTCGATGCGTGTAGAGATGGGAGTTATTCATGTGGAAAAGGAGACATTCAGTACATCTTCAAACTCACAAACAATAGCTCCACAGGAGCAAACACGTCACCGTTCTTGACTTCATTTTGACGTCAGAGCAGTGGATAGAGGAGATGAATGCAGAGAGAGATCCGATGTCAACGGAAAGCCTTCTATGCCATTAGGCTTCATTGGAAAGTTAACATTGTGTTCTTTTCTTGTCATTTCGTGCTCAGTTTGCTCAGTTGGACACGCCGACTGAAGACCCAGAGGAGCTGAATAAGCCTTTAGGTCCCTGCGCCTCACAGTGTGTCAAGGTGTGTACCCCTCAACAAATTCAACAAGTAAACTTTCTCCTTTGTGTTTTGGTTTGCTGCTTATAATTATCTTAATCGTATGCTCCAACAGGGCCAGAAAGGGGAAAAGGTGTGTTAACTGTCTCACAGTAGCACTTTAGATTATTTAAATTGGTGTTTTTAGCTTTTTTTCCCCTTCATTTTAGGGGAACGGTTTTGGTCTTGGTGGTTTGGTATGTTTACTGTTTTTATATTTGACAATTTTTCCTCAAATGTTA
This sequence comes from Poecilia picta, assembly GCA_033032245.1. Classification (NCBI taxonomy): domain Eukaryota; kingdom Metazoa; phylum Chordata; class Actinopteri; order Cyprinodontiformes; family Poeciliidae; genus Poecilia; species Poecilia picta. Next base: position 8,715,950 of record CM065375.1, on the reverse strand, counting down.
ATTTATTCTGCATTTTTCAGACTTTATTCTCCATCATGACATCATAACTTTATAAAATATAATTTTGTAGCAATTTAGGCAAAGCCCTGGACAGTTTGATCCTTTCATATCATCCAAAGGAGAAATAGGAGAGAAGGTAAGAACCAACATGCAAACACCAACATGCATTTTAATGTTATGCATTTTAATATCTCTGCACCACTGTGCCAGCAGAACAATGCAAATTCCACACTATTGATCACAATATACTTATAGCCTTCAAGTCTGGAGCACATCAACAGTGATGCACATATTTAAAAGTTACGATGAGACAAAATCCCTTTCATTTGAGGTTGAGGACAACACTACACCTGTGCCACACTCCACTTGGAAGTAGGAATTCTAACCGGGAAACTGTAGCATGCTAACTACTTCAGTGGTTGACACAAATACTTTGGACATTTGTATCTTGACAACAAATATGCTGAATTATGTTTATACTGCACATGCAGGTCTTCAAATTCTTGCCAAGAATGTGACCATTGTCATGAAAATCAGGTTTATGTCCAAGCAGAGCAAACGGAATGTTCCCAGATGCATTTTAGCCCAGTTTTGGTGAAACTATTATTAATTCTAAACGTTGCCCTCTGGTGACCAAAATGTGCAACAGAAATCATTGTAATGAACATATTTAAATGTACAAAACAATTTGTGCAACAACCTTCAAAATGAACCAACTTATCAGCTTTTCTGCCTGTTTCATAACAAACATGTTAAGTATTCACATCATATTAATACAATTACTACAATGTGTTATTTCTTAACAATGCTGAGGAAGTTGTGCATTTGTGTAAAGATTCAAGCTCTCGATCTATAGGGACCTCCTGGAACGGATGGCATCCCTGGGTTGCCAGGGCGACCAGGACGAACCGGACCTCCAGGTTCTGCTGGTCAACGGGTAACTAAATTTAGAGATAAATAAGCCCCATTGTTACTCGTCATATTCTGAAAATATAACTTTTTTTGTGTCTTTTTCAGGGCCTTCCAGGTGTCCCAGGGGAAATGGTGAGATCAAGAAAAGTTTTGAAATAACTTTATTAACTTTGTGAACTTGAATTAGTTTGGTAAAATCATTATTTTTCTCTAAATCCAACAAAAGTCATAGTTTGCACCAACTGCTTCTCTTTTCCTTAATGTACCAAGAGGGCCTACCAAAAGGCTGTTGTGGATATGTTTTGTAGGACAATATATAAAACATAAAAAAATGGTACACTAAGCACACACACACAAAACTAATGTTGCAAAGTACAATGGGAGTGAATGCGTAACATTTCTAGAGACATTTTACAGCTGTGAATGTAACAAAAGGTGCTTCTACACAAGGGGAATGTAAACATACCCACACTTTTCAGATTTTTGTTTGAAACACAAATTGCACACTTTTGGTCTGCTACAGAAAATTGTATGAACATATCTAGACGTTTGTGCTTGTAACATAACTGAGAAATTTAAAGGGATATGAAACCACAAATTATTCATTTTAGAGGGGAGTCTGGAGCCAATGGATTTAAAGAATTGATTAGGTTTTATAAAATGTGTGTTTTGATCTTTTTAAATGGCTAATGTGTCAACTTAAAACGAGTATTTTTTTTTTTTATCTCCTCATGCTGTCTCATCTCTGTCCCCCGGCAGGGTCCTCCAGGTGTCCCTGGTTCAAAGGGACAGAGGGGAGAGCGAGTAAGTCAGATGTTGGGCTAAATTCTCCAGACTGAGTTCAATTTTTCTTTCCCATTTCCTGAATTAATATCTGCAGCGACTTGTCCAAAAATATGAATATTGTGCAGAAATTCACCTTGTACTTTTGTTTCATCAAAGGGAGAGCCTGGCTACGTTATAGCTGGCACAGATTCAAATTTTGTGCCTGGAAGAAAAGGAGAACCTGGATCTTCAGTAAGTTTTAAAGAAAGTGTTTGGCGTTGAGTGATGCTGAGCAGTTCAAACCTAATTTCCTGGAGTTGCTCAGGGCCCTCAGGGACCACCCGGGGTACCGGGAGCGAATGGATCACCTGGCCTCCCCGGCCAGCCCGGCCCACCAGGTTCACCGGGAATATCTGTGAAGGTAGATATTTACTATTTATCTTTATTTTATCCTGCCTACTGATGTGTTGCATAACAAACAGAATAATTTGGGAGAAATAGAGATTTTTTTGGTTCATTGGTCCAGCTATGCTGCTTTTATTTTTGTGCTTTGTAGGGAGATCCTGGAGCTCCGGGAGCCAAAGTAAGGATGAGTCTTTCTTGCGTTTCTTTGTATTGAAAGACTTGCTGGTTCTTTATCTTTAATTTTACTTTAACACAATTCTTGCACTTAAGCCTATTTTTATAACTGCAGAATCACTTTCTTTGTTATATAATATAGCTGGGTTTCTTCATTAATTTTTGAAAGGGTTTACGAGGGAAGCAAGGCTTGAAAGGAGACAAAGGAGAGTCGGGAAAAGATGTAAGTTCATAATTGTTACATTTAGAAATGATGGGAAAAGAAGGGCTAATATTTAAATTTAATGGGGGTGGGGAGAAATGTTGAAATACTCCTTTATAAAATGTTTTTTGTTCACTGTTGCATTATGCAAACTCCTGCAGGGTATTGCAGGTCTTCCTGGTCCCATCGGCATCGATGGTATACCAGGATTGCCAGGTCACAAAGGAGAAAAGGTAAAACATCCTTTACATTTGTGAGTGAATACATCTTGGCCTAATGGATTTAATTTACTATGGATGCATCTTTTGCAGGGTAAAGACGGACTCGGTATACAAGGAATTCAAGGTCCTCAAGGAGAGAAAGGAGAGAAGGTACATAAGTAGATCAATGTTGCTGTGTTGAATTTAGCACGATTTCAAAAGAATTTAAAAAAACCAATGGAAATGCATATTGGGCGCCATGGTGCTATGATCACAAACACAAGAATGAAGGCTGTTAATACATAAAAATAGGTGGTTTGATCAGATGAGACAAAGGACAAACTTTTAGTCAAACACTTTCATGTGGCCTGGTAGAAAACAAAAAAATGGCCGCGTTTTGATAGGATAATGATGTAAACAATGATGAAAGGCTAGCTGCTTCTGCTGAGCTAAAGGGTTTGGTCACTGTCCTAACAGGAGAGGTATCTAATGGTGCCAAATGTACTTTAGACAATAACATTTTTCTGAATGTTTTTATTTTACAGGGAAATATTGGCCTAACGGGAGCAGAGGGACCAAAGGTACAAAACACTGATCTTCAGCATGAAAAATGTCATATTTTTGATTAAAAGAAATAATGCAGGTAAATATTTTGCCCTTCTAGGGTGACCATGGAGACCAGGGCATCCAGGGACTGGGTGGACCCCGGGTTTGTAGTTAATTTCTATGTTCAGCTGATTTCATGCAACAACCTCTGCTTGTCTTTACCCTGCACAGAATAGGAATTAATTATGCTAGCTTGGAATGAGTTATAATCAATGTCTTTTTAACTGAGGCTAAGAATCTGTGATGAAAAGATTCACTTGGTGTGACTCATTTTTACTCTCAGGGGAAAAAGGGATTGAAAGGAGAAAAAGGGGACAAGGTGAGTTTCAGTAATGTATTCTCCCCTCATTAGATTGAAAACTCTTTGTTGTGCTAAAGTTGAATAAGTTTTATTTCAATGATGAAACTGATGATGTTGGGTGTGCATGTAGATGTAAAATCTATAAACTTTTTTTTTTATTATTATTTTTAGGGAGAGCAGGGAGAAAAAGGACCAGATGGACCACAAGGACCTCAAGTTAGTGAAGTTTATCATTAGTAAAAATATAGATGTCACACAACACCTACTGTCTTCACTGATTGACTTAAAAAATATATAAACACATATATCTGTTTATTTTCCTTTTTTATTAGAAAATAAAAATTAAAATTGATTCTAATCTTGTGCATTGTCTTAGCAGAGGCACTTACATTTTGAAATGATGAAATAAGGAAGTCGCTTTCAAGGTTTTCCAGATCTGATTTAATGAACATGGTTTGAAGAATTTTGAGTAAAACTTTTGATTCTCAATGGGCAAATTAAACAGTCATTTTATGATTTTATGTGAAAGCTGTTGTCTTCGGGACCAACAACAGCTTTTAAAAGAGACTACACCACCAAATCGTCAGAGACAGCAAACCAAGTTTTAATTAAAAAAATCCAGCATATTGATAAATTGATTCAACTTTTCCAGGGACTAATTGGGCCAATTGGATTAAAAGGAGATGAAGGACGAAGAGGAGCCCCTGGAGATCCTGCGACGGGTGTAAGAAAGCATAGTTATGCATTTAAATAACACAAATTAAAGCATTTATCACTGAGTTTCCTTCCTTTTGTCAACCAACCTGGCAGATAATTGGCCCACCTGGAAAAAAAGGTGCCAGGGTGAGTCAGTTTCTACCATCATCTTTATTGATTCTACTTTTTAGGTGAAAATAGCACAATATATTTGCAAGCAGTATAATTTTAACATAAACCCAAATTCACCACTAAGAAAGTCTTGGTATTGCTGTTCTAGGCAATACCAAGTAGTCTGGATTATTTCATTATTTCTTTACCTGTTGAGGAGAAAAACACCATCAGTATTCTCAACAGCTTTCAGCAACATGTGAGGTTGTATTTGAGGGCGATGCCTCTGCAATGTACAACTGTACTTGTTATTCAAACAAGTACAGTTTGAATAACTTTTGCACAAAATTCCAAAATCTGTGTGCTTTTCACGGAACATTTGGAAATGCTTGTAGCAAGTTAAAGGAGCATGAAGTTGTAGCATCTTGTGACTACACTTTATTTTACTTTTTTTAACTTAACCATTTAGATTGCAGATCTCTTTCTACATGTCCCCTCCTGTAGCTCCTCCTATTTTTGATCATCCTCTTCCCCTCATCTTATGCTAAATGTTATGTTGGGCCTCTTTTAGGCAAGCAATACATTTTACAGCTGTAGCCTGAGAAGCTTACAACTTCATTTGATCACTCAAGGCCTGGTCAATGTGCAATTTGGAGGTGTATGTGTATCTCCTTTTGACTCTATTTGCACATCAGTCTCTACAAACCATTGGAGACTAGGATGAAAACCTTTTTTAAAATAACCTTTAAGCATGTATCAAACTTTTCATTAAAATTGCATTTTTTAATCCATTTTTTATTGGCCTAAAATATTCTAATCTTAAATGTCAAGTTTTCATTCACTGTAAACCCAAATGGCATCAACTGCAACAACAGAATGGATGCTTGAAAACATCAGTGTGTACTTAATTTACACCTCGCTTTGTGAATGGAGTTACTGAGGTAAATCAGCTTTACCATGATCTAATTGGTTTAGTATGACTGTATAATGAAAAGATGGGGACACATATTTATAATCGACAAGTTCAGTTGGAAATTTGAAGCCGTTAAAACTATTCACTGATCGGAAGACCACAACCTCACGTGTTCCTAAGTTGTCTAAATTTATTTGTCTTAACTGGTTGAAGATGTGTCTCCCAGCTGTGGGGAAGTGATGCTTTTGATGTTTTGCTCCATGAAAACATTGCTAATTAATTGTTCAGGGTATTCTTGCACATTCACTGAGCCCTCTGGGTCCGCTTATCAAACACAATTAAGATTTCTCTCATTAACTTTTGCGGTCGGCTTCTGAATGCTTCGTTAAAGGGGACCTTTTTAATCTCAGTCCAGAGGGTATCATTTGGAGAGGGAGGGGGATAAAACAACAACAAAAAAGCTTTGGCCACACTCAGGACTGTCTCTGTGTCCAAGTTGTGTATGTGAACATTTTCATCCTACAGGGAGATCTCGGCCCAATTGGTCAAACAGGCCCTCAGGGAATAAAAGGAGATCAAGGAGAGAAAGGAGAGAAGGTGAAGAGAAAAAAATGGATATTGTTTTCATCTACATACGTTCAGGTAGAAGCAGAGGAAATATAACTGCAGTTGTTTTTGTTTTTTTTTTTTATTTTTCATGCAGGGAAGTCCTGGTTTTGGGATTCCAGGTCTTCCAGGACAGAAGGGGATAAATGGTGAGAGGGTGAGTTTCTAACACAGTTTCCATCTTGTGAAGCAAAAAAAAAGAAAAAAATGTTTTAAAATGTTTTGCTATTCTTAGGGAAATGTTGGTCTGTCAGGAAAGCCAGGACCAAAGGTCAGTGAGATTTTGTTTGTCAATGTGAAATACGTTTTTCTTTTTGTCCACATCAGTTAGTGTTTGGTAAAGTTGTCTCTAAACACAAGTTTGTGCTCATTGATTTTAAAATATTTTTTACTTGCATGCTTTTAATTTGTGTTTGGAAATAATACATTTCACACATCTGATTTCTTGTATATTAAATTAAATCGCCTTTATTAAAAAATAAAATAAAAAACTGAAAAACATTTGTTCTCCACACATGCCTCATATTTTCACATCTATTTTCAAGCATCATTTACGGTACAAAATGACCACTGTTATAACAAAACCTACAATGACTCAATAATTACTGATGGAAACGAAAGGCTGGCTTAAACTCCAGGGTTCTCTCAGTATTTTTCAGGTGGAGGGTTTTCGTAAGAACATCATTCCCTGTCACAGCAAGCAGCATATTTTATCAAGGATGCTTTAACACTAACGGCTTGCAATTTAGCTGTTACCACCAGCAGACTGATGCTTAGAGTGAAGAGCTTAGACAAAATTTTACCTTTTTTTATTATTATTATTATTATTACCAGAGTAGGATCGAAGCAAAATTCACTTGGTTACCAGCAACTTAAATGAGTACTTACATTTATCTGTGTTTAATACTTGGTTTAGTTAAACCAGCTTTTAAAGCGGTTTTATTTTTAAACCCTTACAAATACTGTAAGTATTTACTGAGGTTGAAAAATAGATTTATGTTTTTTTTCTTCTTCTTTTTCAGGGCAAAGATGGTGCAAAAGGGGAAAAGGGAAGTGTTGGCTTGCCTGGAAATTCCGGAGAACCAGGATTAAGAGGTAAAGATGTAAGTAAGTCCTGTGTGGCTGTTAAACAGCAATTAAAATGAGTTGTTGGTATAATGCTTTTCATTTCATTACGTTGGATTATTTGTAAAAAAAAAAAAAAAAGTGGATTAAAATTTCAAACCAAACGCAGCAGACTGCTAGCAAAACTCAGGTCAAAGTACTAAACTCTTTGCACCAATTAAAATTTTTATGTGTGTTAACCAGAAGCTTCAATGGATTTAAAAAGCATTTTCAAACTAAAGGGAGCTGAATACATATTCTCGCCACTCTTTTCAGAACTTTCTCACAAAGTCACGTCTCTTTCTTCTTCCACTTAACAGTTATGCTCCACTTTGTTTTGATCTCAGATAAAATCCCAAAATGTGGCTACTTTTGCTATGCAGTGTATTTCATGTTATTTAAGCGTTAAAACATGAGCAAATGTCCAACGACGTCAACAAAACGTTTTCACTTAGGTGAAGGTCAGAAAATGTCAACTTTAGCTTTTCCTTGATTTCACTTCCAGCCTGTACAAACAGCCATGTGTCGACACAGTAAATGCATCAATATTCATTGTTACTTGTCCGTATAGGGAGCACCTGGAGCGAAGGGAGAGCCAGGAATGAAGGTAGGATCAGACTGACTATGTGGTTTCAATTATTGTTTAATTTGAGCTTTTAGTGTCTTACCCTGCTTCTTAGTACGTAGACTTTTCTGTAGTAAGTCATTATCAGTTAGGTCATGTAGTATTGGTGTAAGATATCTATTATTTGTGAACCTTGCAGGGTGACCCTGGGTTCACTGGAGAGCCTGGTGAAAGAGGAATAAGGGTATTTTTTTTCACCTTCTTAAAATTGAGATAAGTGACACAGACTTGAATGAAAATTCAAATCAAGTTTGATAAACATGATGGCAGTTAAAGAATAGATTTTTATCCAATCTGTGATTCAGCTGAATAATTAACATGTTTGGATCAAACATTCAATTTGCATAGATTTGGTAAAGATGTCAAACTGGAAAACAAATGCACAAATAAACGTTTTTTCCATTGTAAACCTATTTGCATACCTCAGTTTTTCCTATTTGTTACATCTTTAATTATACTATATCAATGTTTGCACTGGTTTAAAACTATATCCTAATCGAAAGCTTAATTCTGTCGATTTGTTGTTAATCAGGGTCCATTGGGGTTACCAGGGCGACTAGGTGACCCTGGAGAAAAAGGGGAACCAGGTCTTCCTGTAAGTTGTATTCCACGATGCTTACTCCATTTTACTGCTCTCCCAGATTTTTAATAACCATGTCAGGCATTTATTCGCCCACCATTTATTTCTTCTATTAAAGGGTACTGATGGAAAGAAAGGCGATAAAGGAGAGATGGTATGTTTGTGTGTGCATTCCCTCCCCCCCTCTCAGTGATTATTGTTTCTCCTTCTGGCTGCTTTCTGATCATTCTTCTGTGTCAGTCACCCTTTAAATGCTGCATAACCTTTTATCCTCTTGTGAAGACATGATTCCTGATTTGATACGATGTTAATTAACTTGGCTTTTTGTGTGTGTCACCCTTGGAAGCACAGTCTAATTTTCCCTTGTGCTGCAAACACTCGGTGTTTTGTGTGACGTCTTAGATTCTAACTGTTGCTTTGTCCCTGTTTTAACGCAACTGGGATTGAAACAAAGGGGAAACCTGGACCCCCGGGAACACAAGTAAGCAAATCTGATTCACCGTTTTATACTTTTTGTTCCTTAAAATATATCAACGTTTTGACAATATTTGTGTTTAATTGTTTTCCTTGGGAATAAATGAGATTTGTTGTCCTGATAATCGCCAGGTTGTTGCAGAAAACAACATACTGACCAGAGTTATTAAGGTGACTAGAACAGAAAACATGGAGCATCCTCAGTCAGAATTTAACTTTTTTTTCCACAAGATGATAACCCTTAGTTTTTCTCTGCTGAGTTTTTATCGTTTTCAACAGGGTGACCCTGGAGAACCAGGCCAGCCTGGACTGAGAGGAGAAACGGGTATACCTGGGCCAAGAGTAAGAATTTGTTCCCATACATGTCGAGTCAAATATATAAATGAAACTAAGCTGCTTATTTTTACAGATCTCATTAAGAGAAGTAAAGTGAAACTCAAAATAGCTTCAATTTATGATGATGGCATATATCAGGATGTGAAATTGGTGATTATTCTCTAAAGTAATGAAATTCTAATTCAATTCAAAAATGGCTTTATTAATATCAAAGGGAAAATAAATGATCAAAATGGCTACTTTTGAACACATACTGTGTTTGGTTGCAGAAAACATTTTTTTACATTAATAATCATAAATATTGTATAACTTGAGAAGAAATTTCATTATTTAAATTGTAACATAAGATAGCGGCAAATTCCAATTGGGTCAAAGATCACATAAAACATGAGAAATAGGTGGGGGCAGGGTTGTACTTGAACTGGGGCAATACATTGAATCAAATCAAATCCCTATTTGCATATTTATTTCTGTGTGAACGGTCTTGGAATAAGTTCAGTTTTTTAAGGGATTTTAAAACATATCCATTATTGAAAATTGCTTGAAATTATTTGCTAACAACAACAATGCTAACAGATGCAGTTGCATCAATATTTGCTTGCAAGAAATTAAATTAAACATTCTGAATATTTTTTTCCAGGGACCAGAAGGAAAACCTGGATTACCGGGAAATTCGCAGGTGCCACAAAATAAAATCCCTTATTAACATTTTTCTGTTTGTGGGACTTAATCTTGGGTTTAAAATATGTTCAGATATTAAACATTTTATCTTACAGGGTTCTAGAAGAGATGGACTTGATGGCCTTCCAGGAAAACCAGGAATAAAGGTTGAATTGTTGAAAAGTACTGTCCAGAGTTTTCTGTAACTTCTCACCATTTCACTGAAAAAAATAAGATGTTTTGTCTTTTGTTTAGGGAGATAAAGGGCATAAAGGAGAACCTGGTCCAGTAAGTACATACAAAATACAATATACAATAAATAGTTCCTTTGTATAGCTCTCAAATTGTCTCTTGATGCACAGAAAGACATGTGGCCAATCCACACAGTGGGAAGATGTCTGCTTTATAAAATGTTTTTGTGAGCTCTATGCATGTATGCATCTATAGACTTCAGGAGGTGGCAGTGCTGCAGGCTGAAGAGGTTTCACTCAGCACAATCAAGTCAGCTGCAACAACACTAACCCTACTATACGCTATATGAACTAGAATCTTAATCTATTTTTAATGGGCAGCTTTTTTTATGTGATTTACATAATTTAATATCTAAATTGTGTAATTAGCCATCAATTTTCTGTTACTTATTCAGGTCCACATTGTGATAATGAGATTAATTTTATCATTAGAAAGTATTCTTATAAGATGCTGCAAAGGAGAGGAAAGATGTGGTCTAATGATACATAATTGTTGTTCATAATATTCCCATTAAATTTCTATAATACTGTAATATTCTGGTGTGTACGACCATGAAATGGGAATTAAACTGCATTATGTTTGGTGTTGCATTGTCTTTCAATTGTAGTAAATCAAACTTGGTGAACCCTACAGAAGTTGTCTTTAAGAAACCCTGAAGTTGTATGTACAGTTCAGACCAGATACTTGGTATTAAAAGACTGTTATTTTTCTGACTGAGCTTAAGAGTGCATTTTTCAGTTAGGATTACATAAATTAATTTCATTTTTGGTGAATGACAGCACGATAAAGGTTTTTTTTGTTTTACTTTCTATAAATTGAGAAGTTTGCGTTCACTTAGATTTTGATGATTTCAGCTATTTATAAGCTTGAAACCAACACTTAGTCCAAAAACAAAATCAAAAATACACAAACCCATCGTTCATGACTACCAAATGGATGAATACCATTATTGGGAACAAAATTAAATGTTTTGGGGAAGCTGTCAAAAAGTCCTGATCCTGGTGCTGAGAAAATTTTACAGAAAAGGGTGTTTTTTTTTTTAGGAAGGAGGCCTGCAAATCTGAATCTGTTACCTTTGACCCCAAGTACTGAAGCAATAATGCCTGGAGATGCATATAAACCAGTGGTCCCCAAACCCCGGTCCAATTTGTTAATGTTCGTTTTTGTTAATGTTCGTTTTTTATATCCCTTATTTTGAAGGGATATATAAATGTTACCATAGTGACCAGAGTCAGAGAGCGTTTGGGCAGTGGTCAAGAGGAGATGAGAGCTTATGAGTCTCAAGTCTGGTTAAGACTGAAAGATCTAAGGATTGTCTGTTGATTCTCCAAACACAGAGCTGATAAAAGTACAACAGGTTAGATCGGTTCGTGTCTCCAGTCACAAAGCAGGAGCAACACGAACCGATTCCAGTCACGAACATCGCGATTCCAGAAGAAAATCCACAAAACCCCCAACATAGCATAGGGGAATTTAGAAAAACCAAACACGGATGACGATGTAGAAGCAATAGTGATAGTTTGTGGAGTAATTTTAAGAAATAAGACGTACCAAAAATAAAAGGCGGTGGATAAAAGACGACGGGAGCAGTCGGTGTTATCCCCAGAAACGCTGCCTGCCCAAAAATTTGCATCCCCTGTCGCGGGAGCGCGCATCGCTCTAAGCTCTTGCATATTGACGAAAAAACGGACAAAAATATGACCGAAGAGGACATTTTAAAGATATTTGTAACATTATCACTTTTCTTAACCATGTAATCCCTAAAATGGTGGGTTTTATTTCGCAAATTACTTTAAATAAATACGGTTTTTACACCTTTATTGACACGAATTGAACTTTTTTTTTAGTCCGTGTCTGTTGTAAACGCTCTCCGCAAAAGGTTTGAAATTCTCTGCTTAGTCTTTTGAGACCATAATAGCTTAAAAGCATTGAAAAACATAGGCCCTGTTAGTTTGCGACCCAAGAGGAAAACGGACTGCAGCCAGCAGGTGTCGAGTATTCAATATTTTTCTCTTTATCTTTAGTTCAGTTCAGTGCAGCATACAGAATGGCAAACAGGTCACAAAAGGAAGAGGGAAAAAAGTCTCTCTCATCTGGATCACCTGGGTTTTAAAGATTGGCCTCCACAAAGGGTAGAGGGGTGGAGACATTTCCATTTCCAAAAACAATGAACAAACATTTGCACCAAATAATAGTCCTAACAAAAAAATGTCTTCAAATACAATTAACTCAAGCAAAACTAGAAACAAAAACAATCTGAGCCCAAACAAAATCCAAAATACATCTTTCCTCCCTCTCAGGAAATGGATTCTCCCAATGAGGCTGATTGGCAACACCAGGTCCTTGTCAGCACTGCTCATGGGCGCGCTTCCATGGCAATGGATGACCCGGTGACCTCAAACAGATGAAGATGATTAAGTAAACAAATAAAACAGCCTCCCAAACAAACCAGAATATAAAATACACAGAAAACAGCCCCTATTAGGGAGGGGGTAAATCCCTCACACTTCCCTCCCCTTCAGGAGACTCGCTGTGTCCACAGCGAGACAAAAAGTCTGCAACCGTATTCAACACAATTCCCACAATGTCCATACCTATTCCTGCACCAAGCCGGACCTCCGCTGAAGGTTGCATCGGAAGGACCCCGGTCCCCGTCTTGCAGCCAGGAAGTTTTCAACAAGTTCTACTGCTTCTTGTGCCGATGCTGGGCTCCTCTCTTTGACCCATACTCTCAGCTCCGGTGACAAAGAACTGTAGAACTGCTCCAGAATGAGGATCTCTCCACTCTCATCCTTTCTTCTCTTCTGAGGTTGTATCCACTTCAGGTAAAGGTCTTCCAGACGGTTGTAGAACTCTCGGGGGGCTCCACCCACACGAACCTCTAGCTCTCCAAACCACCGTCGGCACACCTCCCCATCAACCTCATATCTTGTCAAGATGGCTGCTTCCACTTCACCACAATCACAGGAATCCTCTGCAGCCATAGCCACGCACGCCGCTCGGGCTCCGCCGGTGAGATGAGGCACCAACCCCACTGCCCAGTCCCTCTTGGGCCACCGGCATGCCGTCGCCAACCCTTCTTGCTTACACTTTTCTTTGTCCCATCTGTCAACAAAGTCACTCTGGAACTGAAGACATTTTTCCAGCATGGCAGTAATGTTCTTCATGTCCACAGATGCTGTTTCCTCACTGAACTGCCACGTCTCCTGACCTATAGCGCCATCCTGCTCCGCTTCCTCCACTGGGGCTGATTCAGCAGTTTTAAGGCCTTTTGTCTGCTGCTTTGGACCCATAATTAGCACTTATCTGGACATCAGCGTCGCATCCCACTTCTGACACCAAGTGTTAGTTTGCGACCCAAGAGGAAAACAGACTGCAGCCAGCAGGTGTAGAGTATTCAATATTTTTCTCTTTATCTTTAGTTCAGTTCAGTGCAGCATACAGAATGGCAAACAGGTCACAAAAGGAAGAGGGAAAAAAGTCTCTCTCTCATCTGGATCACCTGGGTTTTAAAGATTGGCCTCCACAAAGGGTAGAGGGGTGGAGACATTTCCATTTCCAAAAACAATGAACAAACATTTGCACCAAATAATAGTCCTAACAAAAAAATGTCTTCAAATACAATTAACTCAAGCAAAACTAGAAACAAAAACAATCTGAGCCCAAACAAAATCCAAAATACATCTTTCCTCCCTCTCAGGAAATGGATTCTCCCAATGAGGCTGATTGGCAACACCAGGTCCTTGTCAGCACTGCTCATGGGCGTGCTTCCATGGCAATGGATGACCCGGTGACCTCAAAGAGATGAAGATGATTAAGTAAACAAATAAAACAGCCTCTTAAACAAACCAGAATATAAAATACACAGAAAACAGCCCCTATTAGGGGGGGGGTAAATCCCTCACAGGCCCATTATGTGGAACATTTTATATCATGCTTAACTTTCTAGTCTGTTAATGTAGGAGGGAATGCATTTTAATTTATGAGCCTGAAAATATTTGCATCCGTCTTATTGATATGAAACTTATAGCATTAGCTCAGGGAACAAGCGTCATTACATAGAAAAGGTGAAGTCTTTTCAGCTCTTTATTTCCCCCAATTAGCACAGGGATGCATGTTTTGGCAATATGGATTTTGAGCCTGCCAAAATATGCATGCCCTCGCTATTCTCCTCAAATATGATCCTATTGATCATATTTGGGGGTTATCCGTCCGATAAGTCTTCTGCATGTTGGTGTTTCCGCTAAAACCCCAAATATACCAAATTTCTGTTGTCTTCACCCTTTTATCGCAGCCTGTGGGGTTTTTCCCTGATTGGGAACGAGAATACAACCTGTTGAATGTGACAGGTAGCCAATCAGAAAGCGCGGTGACGTAAGAACAGAGGAGAATCCCAAACAGCTGACATATCGCGCAACTGAGAGTCCGGTGGATGTCGGAGATGATATATTATTAAATCTAAATGTCATAATTATGTTTATTCAGTTAAAATGTTAACAATGAAAGAACATATTCACCTCCAAATCATAGTGCAGCAAATAAAGCGGCTGCTCCCGTCGTCTTTTATCCGACGCCTTTTATTTTTGTTACATCTCTTAAAATGACTCCACAAACTATCACTGTTGTTTCTACATTGTCATCCGTGTTTGGTTTTTCTAAATTCCGCTACGTTGGGAGTTTTGTGGATTTTCTTCTGGAATCGCGATGTTCGTGACTGGAATCGGTTTGTGTTGCTTCTGCCTTGTGACTGGAGACACGAACCGATCCAACCTGTTGTACTTTTATCAGCTCTGTGGTCACAGAGGTTTGGAGAATCGGCTGACAATTCTTAAATCTTTCAGTCTAAACCAGACTTAAGACTCGCAAGCTCTCATCTACTCTTGACTACTGCCCAAATGCTCTGACTCTGGTCACTATAGTAACTTATATCCCTTCAAAATAAGATACAGATGCGCCACAAAAAAGAACATTTTACTTTCATGAAAATTTTAACTCACGATATTGACTAACAGGAGCCCTGAGCTTGTTTCTCTGCAATGAGAAAGTCCCATCTGGGAGTGATGAGAGACGATGACACCTGAAGTGTTGCTTTTATTACAGCCTGCTTGGTCTCTACTGGTGAAGCAGCTTGAAGCTTCATTGCCTCATTAGCAGCGGGTCGCCGCATGTTACGCAGAGCGGGCTTGTAATGTGGGACTTCCCTACCGGTACCGGGATACAATCCATTTTCCTGTCTTCTCTGGGACTTTTCCACTTTGCAGAGAAACTTTCCAAAGACATCTGATCTGTTTCTTACTCATTTTGCTGCTTGTGGGTTCAGTGTTGGGGCGCAAGTAACCGAGAGAATCCGGTTAAAGGATTTTCAAACTAAAAGATCCTTCAGACTCGAATAATACATAAAACGGAAATATTTAATTATTTCTTGCGCGGCCCGGTACCAATTGGTCCATGTACCAGTCCACGGTTGGGAACCACTGCTATAGACCTTTAAATCTCCTCAACTTTTATTAAATAGCTATAAAACCATTACATTTAATGCAAAACTTGTATATGGGATTGTTTCGAAGGATTAAAGACTCCTCTTGCGTACAAGTAAAAGTAATGTGTACAGGTTGTTGACCTGAACAGCCGCAAAACACGTGATTAGTGATGTGATTAGTGATCCCATGGGTAGGATTGTCAGGTGCCTAACAGTCATGCTTTTGGACTTTGGGAGGAAGCCGGAGTACCCGGAGAGAACCCACGCATGCATGGGGAGAACATGCCAACTCCATGCAGTTACTATAAAGCCCTGGAGGTCGGGCAGGAGACAGACAGGACTCACTACCTAGCCCTGCAGGTCAGCTGGCAGACCAAAGGGACTAGCTATGAAGTGTTGGAGGTCAGGAAGGAGATTGACAGGACTTGCTATGAAGCCCTGGAGAAGTGTATTGCATATTGCATTTATAAAAAGTCTATTGGAGAAGTCTCCGACCACACGACTAAATACAGGTGGCTGCTTCTGTGGCTGGTCTGAAACGGCAGCAAAACATGTGATTAGTGATCCCATGGGTAGGATCGTCAGGTGCCCAACAGTCATACTTTTGGACTTTGGGAGGAAGCCGGAGTACCCGGAGAGAACCCACGTATGCGTGGAGAGAACATGCAAACTCCATGCAGTTTCTATAAAGCCCTGGAGGTCAGGCAGGAGACCGACAGGACTCGCTATGCAGCCCTATAGGAGTGTATTGCATATTGTATTTACTGTATAAAGGTCTATTGGAGAAGTCTCCGACCACACGACTAAATACAGGTAGCTGCTTCTGTGGCTGTGGCTGGTCTGCAACAGCAGCAAAACACGTGATTAGTGATCCCATGGGTAGGATCGTCAGGTGCCCAACAGTCATACTTTTGGATTTTGGGAGGAAGCCGGAGTACCCGGAGAGAACCCACGTATGCGTGGAGAGAACATGCAAACCCCATGCAGTTTCTATGAAGCCCTGGAGTTTGGGCAGGAACTCGCTAATAAGCCCTGCAGGTCAGCCGGGAGATGGCTAGGCAAGACTGGTATTGCCTCTCGTTTGGTTCCAAGTGTTCTTCAGCCTATCCCTCACCTGTTTAATTTCTAAATTTAAGTTGCAGGTTTTCGTGTAGATATCCAATATGGTGCCTTCGTTTTCTTGGGGAGTCTCTAAAACTGTAACTTTCTGTTCCAGATCGGTCTTTACCTTCTTTAGGGCGATGTTTTCCTGCTCCAGGGCTGTGTTTTCCTTCTCCAGGGCTGTGTTTACCTGCTCCAGGGTTGTGTTTTCCTTCTTCAAGGCCCACGCATGCAGAAGTTGGAGCAGTGTTGGAGCAGTGCTTTTCTGCTCAAGAGGGGTCTTTTTGTTCTTTAGGCCGGTGTTTTCCTGCTCCAGGGCTCTGTTTTCCTTCTCCAGGGCTGTGTTTACCTGCTCCAGGGCTGTGTTTACCTGCTCCAGGGCTGTGTTTTCCTGCTCAAGAGTGGTCTTTTTCTTCTTTAGGTCGGTGTTTTCCTGCTCCAGGGCTGTGTTTTCCTTCTCCAGGGCTGTGTTTACCTGCTCCAGGGTTGTGTTTTCCTGCTCCAGGGCTGTGTTTACCTGCTCCAGGGCTGTGTTTTCCTGCTCAAGAGTGGTCTTTTCCTTCTTTAGGCCGGTGTTTTCCTGCTCCAGGGCTGTGTTTTCTTCTATTTACCTGCTCCAGGGCTGTGTTTTCCTGCTCCAGGGCTGTGTTTACCTGCTCCAGGGCTGTGTTTTCCTGCTCAAGATTGGTCTTTTCCTTCTTTAGGCCGGTGTTTTCCTGCTCCAGGGCTGTGTTTTCTTTCTCCAGGGCTGTGTTTACCTGCTCCAGGGCTGTGTTTTCCTTCTCCAGGCTGTGTTTACCTGCTCCAGGGCGTGTTTTCCTTCTCCAAGGCGGTGTTTTTCTGCTCCAGAGCTATCTTCTCCTTCTCCAGTGTGGTGGTTTTCTGCTCCAAGACGTGTTTTTCTTCTCCATAGCGTGTTTTCCCTCTCCAGTGTGGTTATTTTCTCCTCCATAGCAGTCTTTCCCTCTCCAGTGTGTTATTTTGCTCCAAGAGGTGTTTTTCTGCTCCACTGCAGTCTTCTCCGTCTCCAGTGTGGTGCAGCGCTGCATTAATGTTCCAATTTTTTGGAACAATCTTTAATTTCCTCACTGTGCTCACTCATTATTCTATCTAAAAATCCAAAAACTATTCAATCACTTGTTAGAAGATGATGCTTCTTCTTGCTCTGCTAGTCTGCAATGGTAATGACCATAGAATTAAAGACTGCAGCCTTGTGACATCAATGCATCACTCTTTGTGACATCACTTTGCTTGATGTCAGAAATTGATGTCACTACCTCAACAGAACAACTTGAAAACTAGTTTGAATAAAAACAAACTTTAAGGCTGAATGCAGCTCGGCTTAGCTGATGGCCATTGCAGACAGTTCAGCTGGTAATATATCACCAAGGCTGAAACCCGCACTTGGGAGTCAGCGGCTCTTGAGGATAATGGCCTGGCACAGCAGGGTGCGAAGACCAAAATAACAAAAAACTGTATTACCTTTAATGCACATTTTATGTTCATTTTAACACACAATGTGTTAAAATGTACATAACATTACAACACACTGTATATGTTAAATATTTCAACACATTTTTGTGTAAATCTGTGTTGGTCAGGCACAGATTTTCTGACAGCAGATTATATAATTCTCATCAATGACAGTTGGCACCAAACTATTTTTTCATATTAGACAAATAATTTAATTTCACATAATTATTATGGTAGAAGCAATTTGTTAAATACTTGATGAAACATATTTACTGTGTTGATGTTTGTTGTAAATGACGTATAGTCACAAAGAATGAGGTAATTAGTCAAAGTTTTTCGTTTATTGAACGTTCAGAAACTATAGTGGCTGTGATGAGTCACAGCAAAGGTAAAAAAGGTAAAACAACCCGAACAGCTGATCAACTGTGTCTGTGTGCTGGAGCACCTATAGGTATATGACCGGACATCTTAGGAAATAAGGGAAGGAGGAAGGAAATGGCCGCCCTGCACAACCATTGGTTTTGTAAAAATACACCATTTCATTAAAATAATCACTGTTTATCACATACATGATAACGTACTGACATATTTCAACAAGTGATGTATTTACCGATTTTCTGCCAAAACTATCTCTCGTTGATAAACTGCAGTTCACATCCAAGTTCAGCACGTAGCGTAGCAACACGGAAAAAATAAGGCGCATTTCCTGCCCTGTCTTGGGAAACAGTGACCACTTTGAAACTCTGCCCTGTAGTGGTCAAAATCTGCAGCACACGAGACCAACTACCTGAGCATATTTAAATGTGCAAAGCATACAGATGGGAAATAAAATTACATAACTGAATCAAAATCATTCAGTAGCATTGCTGCTGTAAGAGAAAAGGAAACCAACACCCTTAAACAGTACAATTGCTCAACCAAAAATTTACCACCCAGCTACATCTTACTTCATGAAATACACATAAAATACACAGATGTTTGCATTTGGAAAATTGTCAAAAGCTTAAAGTAGTATGAATACTTTTGCAGGACTCACCACAAAGTTTCACTGACCTGAGTAGTCCATTCTTTGCTCTTTGCCCGTTCCCTCTTTGTCAGTATGAAATTATGCATGCACTTGCATAGCATTACCCATGGAGGTAATGCTGGAGCTAAGCCAAGGTAAAGAAAAAATATAACTACATCGGAGTCATTTCTGTCGTCAGCTTGGTAAAATACATACATGAAAGTGGTGCAGTGAGAGAAACCAAATACCACTCCCATTCATCTGCACAACAAACTCTTTTATTGATCTGGTGATAATTACCTCAGTCACATCATAAAGCACCTGAAACAGATTGGTGGCTCAAATTATTGATTACCCCAGGGCTACCCTTCGTTGTTCATTGTATTGGCGCAATACATAAAATACTGACTTGGGGGGGAAATTAGTTTCTTTTTTTATTTTCTCATTCTGACATTTAGCAAACACAATAACTGTTGTTTAACTAACTGACCTAGAATAGGAAACATTTTGCGAGGTTTTGTTTCAAATGCTTAGTGGGCAATAAATTGTAAACTACAAATTATGTTACAGCAAACTGGAAGCCTGGATAAAGATCTGAATGATTCTATAATTCGGTTTAGATTTTAGGTGTTTTTTTGTGCGTGTGTTGACAGGTGGTGGACTGATAAGGGAGTCTAAGTCAAATGCTCCCTTACTATTGTGCCATCTGCACACTTAAAAGTAGCATCACTCAGAAACAATGCCATTTTTTGTGCAGTATAATTACCCTGGACGGCACAATGTAATTCAGACTTTACCAATCACTTTTGAAGAGAGTTAAATATTACTCGTAAGCATTACTGCTACGTACATACAAGTTTCAGTTCATGTGGATGGGGAAAAACCTAATTATCATCTGACCTGTGAAATGATCTGGGACATTTGAAGGGAGAGGTAGTTTCTGGAGCTCACCAGATCCAAGTGTGTGTTAGGTTTATTTCCTCATATTCTCTATGATTGATCAAGTTTATAAAATGTGTGTGTGTGTCAATGAACAGAGAGGAGAGCAAGGGATTGCTGGAATGCCTGGATTACCAGGAACTCCAGTGAGTATCACTTTAAATGGCTCAAGATGAAGCTTTGTAGTCAATTTAGGTTCATGTACTGATTGCTTGCTTCTTCAGTTTACAGCTAGTGTAATCTCAGGACTCTTAACAATAAGGGTTCGATTCAATCCAAATTTAGAATGCTATTTTAACCTTTTTTGGTTTTGTTTCAGGGGAGACCAGGCATTGATGGGAAGAGAGGCCTCCCTGGAAAGGATGTGAGAAACTCAAGCTACATTTATGACAGTCTTACTCCATATTTTATGTATCTTTTCCCATGAGCTTCAAAACATTTGCATTGTTTTTACTCACAGGGAGAAAATGGATTCAAAGGAGAGGAAGGAAAAAAGGTATTTATGAAATACTTCAAAGCAACAATTTTGGTTCTATGTTTTATTGTTTTGGAAAAGTGTTAATTTTCCTCTAAATTTAAGGGCGACAACGGAGAACCTGGTGTCAATGTGAGTCGTTTTGAAGGTGATAAAAACATCATTCTGTCACCTTTAAACTGATGTTAGAACTAATTGTTTGATTATCTTTCTTTAAAGGGGAAAGATGGAAGTAAAGGGGAGCCAGGGCCTCCAGGTTCACCTGGTAGGCAGGTGCTAGTCACGACTGAGGTAAAAATAAACCATTCATTGTGATACCTTAACCCGGAAGCAGATGTCAAGTCTTTCATATATTTTTTTTAAACTATAAGTGGAACAAACTTCAACAATTTTTGAGCATAGACAATCACTGCACCTTGATTTTACATTTTTATTGTTTTATTCTTTGTGTAGCAATTTCTTTCTAGGTTTCTAATTTTATTTGCACTAGTAGGTGTTTTCTTATGTGTTGTAAATCTACTAATTTCAAAGTATGGAAGAATTAAAAACAATATTAAAAATCAGGAACTTTCTATGTATGGTTTGCTTTGATGTCAGTAAGGAAAAATATACTAAAACATGAATAAAACATTTAAAGAAGTTATTGTTGTATGTGTCACACGTGGAGCAATTGATATGCAGTTAACTTTGAAAAACAAATTTGACAATGTTGGTGTCAATTTTCGACACACACTGGCTCCCATAATACCAATAACACACTAACAGTTTTCATTTATAGGACATGTAGGAAAATCTACATATAATTACTTACTAATTTAAGTGGAGCTGTCTATGTTCAGGGCGCCACAATTGATGACATTCAGCAGGCATTTACGATCCCAATGGTCCACCAGGAGCTACTGTGAGTTTACTACTTCTATATACACAACATGTTTCTGCATACAGCATGAGCAGCTCATAAATAATTGCACGTCAGTCCTGCAGCAGCTCGGCATAGTTCATGAATTGCCTGGATAGAATCTAAATCGTCGATGAGCGATGGCTGCATTGTACTTTACTTTAGGTTGAAACTGGCTGAGGGAAGAATAAAAACAGCATTGCAAGCTTGATGTCATGCATATTAGATGCATGCTCAAAATGTCTTCTTCCTCTGTTTCTGTGTGTGTGTAGGGTGCACCAGGAATTAAGGTAAGACTGTCACTGTTCACTGAGGATGGCTTAGGCAGAAATATGAGCTTGATGCTTTATTTGTCCTATTTTTCAGGGTGAAAAAGGAGAGCGAGGCCTGAAAGGGGAAAAGGTACTTACTGATGATTTATATGTGAAAAACATGGAAATGGAAACTGCCTTATTGTGCGCTTTATAAACATCCATATCTGTACAGGGAGATGCTGGCGCTCCTGGAAAGTCTCTGGAGATGAAGGTTGAACACATGACATTGTGATCCTCTGGGATACATTCTCTTGGTTTATGTGATTGAGTCACTGAAAATATTTTGCCTCCATTTTAGGACATTGAAGAAATGTTTGAAAACTATGGAATAAGGGTGAGCTTTGGCCTTATACGTTTATGAATTTTTTAACAGTGTGATGGCACATCATCCATTGTCATTTTTTATTTATTTTTTCTCCCACAGCTGCCTTTGTTGAAGGCTTTGATTGACAGGCTGCTGCAGGACGGTATAGAGGAACTGCTTCAAGTGCTCACTGCATCCAAGAAAAAAGAAAAAACCAATACTCACACCTCCAATGTCATCACTGAGTACACTGTACGTAATGTCAATCTGGATTTTTCTTGCTCATTCCCCAAAAGGCCTCTATACAGCCAGGACAGGAAGAATAGAAATGTACCGTAATATAAACAACTCAACATTATGTCCAAATCATTTTGAGGCAGTAAAGAAAATGAAATGCAAAAGGATACAAGAAAGAGTCAAATAACATTCAGTCTCTCCATTCTTTTCTGTTGCTCTTAAACTCTGCTTTTTTTATCTTTCGATGTCTGTTATATTTCAGGCGTAAGAATTTTGTTTTGCTAATCAAGTCAGTCATTGCGTAACATTGGGAAGAAATGGATTGTTTTGTATTTGGGTTTTTTTTTTTAGAGTTCTTTGAAATTTGACCTCACCAGCAAGCCACTGATAGCATTAGATGATGAGGACAAACATTTAGAACTGCGTGATCCTCTGTCGGCTGTAAGTATTCAACTTGGTAATGATGAAAAGCTATAAGGTCAATATATAGAAATACATTTCCAATGAGGTTTCATTAAATGAACCATAATATGTTCTACACTGACATGTTTTTTGTTGCCATTAACATGATTAACATGCAGCAGTACTGAAGTGTGATGGGGCCTTTTTATCTCCCTAATTACATACATTCTGACCATCTTTCATTTTGTTTTTTCTGAAGGGTCCTTTGATTGAAAC
Organism: Poecilia picta; assembly: GCA_033032245.1. Classification (NCBI taxonomy): domain Eukaryota; kingdom Metazoa; phylum Chordata; class Actinopteri; order Cyprinodontiformes; family Poeciliidae; genus Poecilia; species Poecilia picta. The sequence goes on along the minus strand of CM065375.1, from coordinate 8,693,124 downwards.
CGCAGAGGGTCCAACGCTGTGGACCATGACCACAGTGGACGGAGAGAAGAAAGTTACAAAATTAAAGGGATCCAAAGGGACAGGGGAAGAAGACTGGGATGGGGACAAAGTGTCTTCGCTCAAAATGAATTCGACTGTGGCCAATTCTACCTTGAACTACACCAACGTTGAGGAGGTGGGAACTCCTAGTATTCTCAACATTGTCTTGAGTCTCATAATTTAACGCTGCTTTGGGGTGTGACTGATTATTATTCTGTTTTCTGTCATTTTTTGTTCATGTGGTTAAATATTATCCAGTTCAATAACTTCATTAATCAGCTGTCTGCAAATCACTCTATAATTAGAATTCTAAAATCTACCTTAAATATTGAATTAAACTAATATCAAAATGCAATTTGATAATTAAATGATCCATAATTTCTGTTGAAATGTTGTAAATGTGTCTTTAGATGGTCTCAGGGTTCCCTGAAACGGTGCTGGAGACTGTTCTCCTCACACAGGATGACCCACTGAAGAAGAACTCGGCACCAAAGAAGAAGAACAGGGAACATGGGAAAGTAAAGCTTTTTCATTAATACACTTTAAATATACGTCATGAAATGCATAACTCTACTCAGTTTAACTTAATGCACATATTTAATGGTGCACACTTGCCTTTCATCTTTTAACTCATTCTACAGAAAGCATAATGACGTGAATTCAATAAAAATATTCAAATCAACTCTTGAAGACATGTAAAGATTTAAATCTCTGACATCTCGTTGCAAGTTAACAGTGGTGGTGTTGCAGATGTGAGCAGGAGTTGGTGCACTAATGAGATATATGCAGTGAAAAGAGTTTAACCTGAAAGATATTCTTTACCCCGAAAATATAACTGAAGAAAAACATATTTGGCGTTCGATATATTGCTATTACCTATATATATATTTTTTTTCTTTTTTGCCGTTAAAGTACTTACTAAAGCAAGTACCTCACTTAGCAATAACTCTAGTTATGAATGGTTTAACTTCAATCAGCCACAAACATATTTGTAGGTGGACTTTTGTCTCAATAACTTTCTATCAACTGAATTATTATTTTATTATTGTCAAAATTTCTCTGAATAAATGGAGAAGAAAATCATCAATGATCATCAATGACAACATGAAGTCAGTGGTGTGATTCAAACAAATAAAAGCTGGATTGCGTCTCGAGTATTTTTGTATTCGCCTTGATAATCATTAACTTCTTCCCTGCTGTTAATATCACTCTTAACCATAATTTTACCAACATCAGAAACATGAGGAACTTGTATCTTTTTTATTTTCTGTCTGACTGTTGACTTCTTAACTAGGGCAAAGGAAATAAAGGACGACAAAAGAGACAGAGACAACGCCTGGTAAATGTCACTAAAGGGTGTCAAACTAAACATGGAAACTTAACTGACCTTTTCATTTAAACTCACCTAAAACAAAGAAATTAGGGGTGTAACCGATGATACAAACAGTATTAGCCGAGTCAAAGCCAGCAGTGGCTGTTTTTGATGTGGCTCTAGCGGAAGACTCAAGTACTTGAGAATCGTAAAAAAACCACGTGGTGAACAGGTTTTCTGTAGTCTTAAAGTATGTTCGGAGGTTGTAGTTGTCTTATATTTGCTGCTGAGAATATGGAGACACGGTCAGGTGCATTCTGCCTGCCTGCAAAGCATTTTATCACCCTTAAAATCTCAGATAATAGATTTTTACCCTGCCTTCTGCTGGTGGCAAATAACCATTTCTAAACTTTTTTAAGAGGCTGTACTTTGATTAAAAACAGAAAAAAGTTCCCAAAAATATTGCTAGTGTCATCTTGTTGTCTTCCCATAGAGGCGGTATGCTGCCTTGTCTCGTCTCGTGAGCCGAATGAATCGTTACACCCCTAATGTCAACTAACACTTCTCGACCTACTAAACTCCAAAAACAAACTCCCTCACAGTTCTAACATAACATAATCTGACAAGAAATAACAGCTCTTTTAACTACATTTTAATAAGTTAGGACTAAACAACTAATTCTTGTTATAACACCCTCAATTAATAGGATTGTATGGATGATGCCTCTGTAACATGGAGCATGTGTCTGTTTTAATATCTATGTGCTTCCAATTAAAAAGTTGACTTAATCGATGGGTTGCTTTGCGATTTCTTGACTTTGTTCTCCTCAATCACACAACTGATGTAAATGTTGCTAATTGCAATTTTTCCTCTTTCTTAAGATGAATAACGAGCAAAAGGAAGAGGAAAACGAGGACTTCTATGACGATGAAGAATATACTTATGAATACGAGGTAGGCAGTGGTTGCACCAAATTAGTAATTCAGTCTCTGTTGGGAACTTTCTCTTAAATGTGATGTTGATGACGTGGATTATCTTGCAGTTTCAAGCTCGGGGGATATAAAGAGGCTTTTTTTTTTCTCCAGTTATCTCTGGGCACTCAAAAATATCTGTGCCCACACAAATACTGGAAAGCGTTGATTAATGACACACCCACTACCTGAATTTAATCATTAGGGTTGAATTAGTTTGTTAGTGCAGCTCACTGCATCTGCTGTGTATGTTTTGCACCAAGGGTGTGCATGTTTTAAAAGTTATGATGAAATAATTTTTTGTTTCTTTCTTTGAAACAGGAAGAACTTTTCCCAGACGAACCTACAGTCTCTCTGGAGATGATGGAGAAGGGAGAGGTATATTTGCTTCAAACAGAATGCTCTCATCTGTGTCAGCTGGACTGGGTATAAACGTCATGATTCATTTTTAATGTAAAATATGCTCAATCCTTTTTTTGCATGCAGCTTGAAGTCCTAAATAGATGAATTCCCAAGTCCTGCGGATGAAAACAAAGCACGATTGAGACAATTGACAATAAAACTCTTATATTTAATTATGGTCTTTTGATAATCTTTGCAGGAGGAACATCTATTCACACAAAGTCCAGACCCGTTTGAAACCTCCAGTCGTCCTCTAGCCACCGTCAGAGAAACCGATGCACAGGTAACTACTCATTATGGATGGCATGCTGTGTCATTTTAGCTTGGTCAGCATGCACAAGGACACATCCATAAAATGAAAGTTATCTTTTTGTTCTAATGAAAACCCCCATATAGGAATATATTATTTTGTTTTCCCCTCTGATGTAGCTGAGGGATGTCCCCTGAGTGTTATTCAGAGAAAGTTAGTTTTCTCTCTGGAAAGTATTTCAACTCTTGTAAGAGGGTCCGTCAAAAAAAACAAGTGTGTTGGTAAAAACATTATTTTGTGTAAAGCGTTGAAACTCTTTCAACTCATCCGTCTTCCCATCAACTCTAGTCAACTTCCCTGATCTTTGCTGAAGAAAAGTATCGCTGTAATATGATGCTGCCACTAGGTGCTACCAGTGCTACTTTTTAATTGTCTGACTAAAATGTCAATAAAATAAATTTAACCTCCTGAATATAATGTGACAAAATATGACAGTTTAAAGGGTCTGGATCCCTTGTATTGCTGTTGCTGTCTCTTAAAGAAATGCATGTATGGACTTTAAATTACCTTCATGTACTATTGTGGATGAATGGTTTTATGTCTCTGTACCTGGACTGTAGAACGACTCAACTTAGAATTCAGCCCTAAAGACTTGTCTTGACTTGTACTCGTGTTCTAGGACTTGAGTCTCTTAATCGCTCCATCTCATGTAATCAAAATGAAAGCAAGTTGCCATTCGCTTAGCGTATTGCGTCATTGCAAGGTTACTTCCAGTTGACGGTATAAACAAAAGCACTTCCTGTTCTCTTTGACCTTCTCTCTCATTTGCCTTTCTCAGCATGCTGCACACCAAAACTTCACATTTATCACAGCTATATATTTTATGACACCATCATTGAAAACGCTGCAACCACCAGTTACAGGATGATGCTCTGCTGCATCTCACTTCTTTATACCTGGGAGGGATTGAAATTAAAGCATGTTTGTAATGCTCCTTTTCAATTTTGTTCCCCTCAGATTATCACAACAACCACATCACCTTCTTCTCCATCTCTGGATAGCGTAGATAAGGTAAGTAGGGAAGCTCGCCGTTTCATTGTTCATTCTTGTCCTCCACAAAGCAGAAAGCTGTTAAAAGGGATTTCTATTTAAGCCTCTGTTTCTCAGAAGCGTTACGTAAAACCTTGCGGTTTGAGAAGGAAAATGGGCAAATTAGGATCGATTAGCTTCTGATGTGACTTACTTTTGCTTAAATTGCAAAATAGGCTTTTGGGCTTGAATGGTGTGGGCCTTTTTAGTTGTAATTGCAACATTTTTACTCGGTATGGTGCTTCACTTTTGTGCTGTCGCATTCACATCCAAATTTTAAGTTTGCTCTGCTTGAACACCCAGGATGAGGTGACACTGCCCACTCCTCCGGTAGTAACAGGAGAATCAGATGAGGTACAGTTTCTATTCTAAATCTTATGGACTTATATTTCACCTGGATGTGTCTTCAATCGTTGAATGCCTTGGAATGCAAAACTTTCCTTTAATGCAATGATTTGCAAAGCTGTTTGTGCTGCTTGAACATTTGATGTTTTTTACAAAGCAATGTGATTTATTTAGATTTTATGTAATGGACCATCGAAAGTAGTGGGTAATTCTGAAGTGAAAGACAAACTAAAAGAAAAAAGTCATGAAGACCAAGAAACACATCAGTATTTGTAAGAAAATTTTAAAATTCTTTGTTTTCTTACACTTCATTATTATGTGCTACTTTGTGCCATTGCCTCAACTAAATAAATATACATTGGTGTTTTGTTTTTTCTAACATGTTAAAATGTGGAAAAACTTGGGTTTTGCTAGATACTAATACCAAAGAGACATGTGGGATTGCTGGCATCATCCTTTGTTCTAAACATTTCACCAGTTTAAACAGTGCACAGTGAATCCATGTATTCAGTAACAATGCACAAACGTTTACCATAGGACAAGATGGTATTTTGAGCAGCATGCATTAAGTGTAATTTGTTTTAGAGCTAGCTTGACTTCGAAATGGCGCAAAACTGTAAAATGTAGAGCTTATAGAATTTTCATATATTATTTAGTTTAAAAAAATCCTGAGTTACTTTTAATACTTCTCTCTCTCTCATTTCTTTAAACAGGAAATCTCTTAATTCCCCAGAGACTACACACTATAAATCTAGTCACTGGTGAAGATTCCTGAACCTGAGCAACATTTCACAAGCGGGGACTCCTTTCCATACAGAGACAATGATCCAAATCTATGGCCTTAAAAAAGAATCTATTTTTTAAAAATAACATTTTAATGGAGAAAACTTTGTCTATTCAGTTAATCTAGCATAGCCTCCCTTTCTTGGTCTTTTTAGACTCCAAATTTATGTATTCCAACGGCTTTTAGTAATTTAGTTTTCTCTTTACCATGCGCTGACAATTTCAAATATTTTTTTCAGAATTAAATGAAAAATTATATTTATTGAAATGGGGGAAAAAAGTTGCTTCTCTAATTTTCAAAAGTGTTTAAGTAAAAATGACATTAAGTGTGTTTTGAGCCGTTATGTAGATGGATTCAGCACTGTTTCCACTGGTGAGAGTTGTCTGTCATTACTTTGTGTCTTTAACATCCATGTGCATGTATTTCTTAAGTAAAAATATTTAATACTATGAGCCAGTGTGTGTCTTTTTTTTACTCTATTGATTATTATAGAAATCCACCACACACACAAAAACAAAATAAGTCATGAAAAAAATAGAGTATTTACAAATTTCTATTTAACCATACAATATCAAGAAAACTGTCTAGAATTGCAGGAGATTAAGAACAAACAGTTACATGCCCAAAGGCTTCATCTACAAAACACAAAAATCAATTAGATTTTTTTAGTTGGATATCTGTTCAGGTTTTATTGGGCCACATTAAAGTTTTCCAGACAGATTTCAGGGCTTCTGGAATCATGTTCTTTGGATAGACGAGCCTAGAATTTAATCATTCGGACGACAGATGTATGGAGACTCCCTACAACTTTCTAGAAAAAGAACATCATAAAAACTGTGAAGCACGGAGTTAAACTTGACATGCTTTACGACCTCAATGAATTCAAACATGCATTGTGCTTGAGCGGAAAAAAAATACGAGGCCAGATGCAGCAGAAGTGAATCCTGGAAGTTGTCGTTAACCCAAAATCATATCAGTAAATCTACCCAGGCCTGAGTAACTAATTGGGAAAAGTAAATTTATGGGTCAAGTCGAAGCTGACGTTTTGATCCCATTGAGATGCTGTGGGGTGACTGGAAACATGCAGGAAGCTCCTCAGCTGAAACGTAAAACAAACTTAGTTTTTTATTTGCAAAATTTGCTTTTCCAAAGATGCCAAAAAAGAATTGTGAACATTTCTGAATAATGAAATGAAGTGCATTGATTTATTTTTTCACATCAGTTCAATATGAAGTTTGCTTATTAAAGGTTTTGGTCACATTACAGGCGCCTCAACCTCAAACCAGAGTGAAAAGAGACGGCTTTTGGCATGACTCAACGGTAAGGTTCAGCTGCTTCTGTACAACGAAATAAAAGATAAATGAAAGTTATTAATAGCTGAACAACAGCAATGGCTTTGCATTACAGGTATTTATGCCTGGTGCTCCAGGTGGAAGAATTCGGACGAAGGAAATGCAAAAAGTAATTTTCTCATCTTGTTCCGCCTTTAAAAAATTCATAGTTTCAAACATGAAAATGCAATTTCCTGGTCACTGTGGAACAAGAATAAGATTCCCCACCTATTTTAATTCCAGAATCCGTCCTCTGGAGCTCAAGGTTACAGCAGCTGGAGGGTAAGTGTGATCAGCAAGGCACCAAACAAATACTCGACGGGTTTCTGAATTACTTTTACTTATATATACATTGATTTCTTCGTTTATAGCGACGAAAGCTCAACAATCTCAAAGCTCAGGCACATGCAAGTAGGGAGAGGCAAGAAACGGGAGAGAAGGAGATATACAGTGATGCAAATGGAGAGACGATGTTTGGAGCAGATGATCTGACTGAGGGAGTAACTGTAGCAGAACCAGATGCCGACCCCGATCCGGTCTACGAGGTGGAGGAGGAGAGGAGTGGCGACTACGACTGGGAGACGGAGGAAGATGATGTCGATCGTGAGAGAGAAACTAAAAAGGAGCTGGAGAGGCAGCGAGAGAAGGAGAGGCTGGAAATGGAGAGGGAAAGAGAGGAGCTGGAGAAGGAGAGGGAGGCCGAACGTGAGACAGAGAGGAAGAAGATGGAAGAGGAGAAAGATGTGGAGGGGGAGAGAACTGAACAGGAAGTGGAGAGAGACTATGAGAGGGAGAGGGAGGAGTGGGAACGGAGGAGGGCGGAGATGGAGAGGGAAAGAGGGGGAGGTTACAGTGAAGAAACTGGACAGCCATACCCGTATCCTCCACAGTACTTTTTTCTGAAGGTAAGAACCCAAAGGTGACTCACCTAAGTACACTAATATATTCACTCTGCGAATAATAGGAAAAGTTCATGTGCAAGTAGTCATTTGTGGAAACTCATCCCATTAAACATTATTTTTATCACAAAATGTAACAAAGTACAGTACATAGGCCACATACAATGTAACACATAACTGGACTCTTCTTTTTCTGGTTAACCAAGATGCAACAGATGGTGTTCACACTAATGATTCAAATGAGGCCTGCTTCTCAATCAAAATCAAAACGTTCACCCAGTAAATATTTATGTAGACGAAACAGCTGAAGCAAAACATCAGATTGTTTCTAGACCAACAATCTCATTTTTACCTCAGCTATCTAATTTGTTGCTCAACTGGTTAATGTAATTAATCTAATTAAAAATCATCTCCCCAGTTTCCTGCACAATATATTTAGTCCCAGTAGTGGTATTTTAATCGCAGAACATTGCTTGGAAGGCCATATTAATTATACCAAGGCATAATTTTGAATGTGTTGTGCATGTTTAAAATGAAAAGATTTAGTTAACAATTTACATTGAATCATTTCTGTGACAGGGGCAGCCAGGCGAGAATGGAAAGCTGGGACCAAAGGTGACTACTGGTTTATTTTAAAAAGGATAACCCATGACGCAAAACATAATGTATAAAGCAGCAAAGTTTAAAACTATATGCATAACTTTGCCCCTGTGCACATTTTGTTGTATTTTTTTTGAAGAACATTTTAAAATCATGTATTTAGGCCAGAAATTGACTGTAGGTGTTCAGTCATCTGAAGCTCAGTGAATGTAAAACATTATGAAAATACATCTTCTGTTTTGTTCTGTTTTGTCTTTTTAGCTGATCGTTGTGAACAACGGTTTATGTGAGACAGAGTTCAGCTGCATCCTGCAGAAAACTGCTTCCTGTCCCCCGAAGCGTCTTTTCTATTTTCTGATTACTAACCACACGGATGTTGCGTTGACTGACATTATGTAAAAGAAAAATGACAGTTCATCAGGTGGCTGTTGGGGGATATTTTAATCAAGACCAATTTAAAGAGCCATCACTGCCCTTCCTGCAACCACAGAGAGATGGGCTAATTTAGCAACGCATTGTCTTTTCAGGGTTAATGGCTTTGACTCTTTCTTTTAAACATGCAATGGTAGTGATTGAAATGAACTAGGTTTAATTGCAAACATAGAAATGTAAAAAATAGAGCCTTGAAAACGTATTTGTATGTGTAACACATTTTGTAACGTCAATTTCTCTAGGATTTTATGTGATGGACCAACACCAAGTATTTAACTAGAAGAGTAAATAAAATGTTGACGTTCTACTTACTCGCCCTCATTCCGTTCAATCTGCAGCATGTTTTGTTGGTCTTTCCCATAAAATAAGAGAAATACAGTCAGGTTTGTGGATAAAATAAAACTTCAGGTGGGGAGGAGTGAGTAGTTTTTAAGTTCTGTTACGATTTACCGAGTCATTGTTGTTATTGCACAGATCGCACTGAAATGAGCGTTGTCATCATCATGGGAGCGCGAAGCAAAGTCAACATTTGCTGAATGAAATGTGCCACCAGTTCATAAAAATATCATGGCTTGCCCCGCTGCCGATCCACACGGCATCAGTAAATGACATCAGAGCTCAGGGAGAGCGTCTCTCCCGTCTCGCCTGTCAGTAACACCATTTGAATCCGGGCCTTTGATGTCTCCTCTGCTCTATTTCTGTACGACTCTGAGAGAGATTAAAGCAGGCATTAATAATTCCCCTTGTTAAACATGCTGACAACCCTTGTTTCTTTGGGGGTGTGGGGTTAATGTGAAATTTCTCTGCGTTTGCTTATTTGGCTACTGTAAAAAAGTTACCTTTCAATTTATTTCCCTACCTATGATGTTCTGATAATGTTTTCTTTTTTGTTGTTTTTTTTTTTAGGGGGAAATTGGTGAAAAAGGACAAAAGGTAAAGTTGTTAAAAATTGTAACCCATTATGTTTAGATGATGATTTTTTTTTTTATTTTTTTTTTTAGGGTGAGCCAGGTATTGGGCATAGAGGGCCAGAGGGCCAAGCCGGTCCCCCAGGACAAAAGGTGAAATTTCCCTCCTTATTAAAAAGAAAACGTACAAATATTATACCAGCAATTAACTGATAGCTTACTTAGAAATTCTTGGAAAACCAATCAGTCCCTGCAGTCTTCTTTAACATTAATTTTAATTGACTTTGTTTCTCATTGCAACTTTAATCCAGGGAATTAATTGGTCCTGTGACTCACTCCCACATTTAATTCTGTGCTTGAGCTTTTCCTTTGCAAGAACGACTTGAACCGAAAGCAATTATTCAAATGTGATAAGAGCCGAATAATCGCATTACATGGAACAAGTGCCTACCTGAGTGTTTGTTCTTCCAAACTTTCAGTTTTTCTCTTTTTTTTTTTTTTAACACCTCAAATTGTCGCCTCAGGGTGAGCCGGGTGAGCCAGGACCTCCAGGAGCGCAGGGCATCCAGGGTATTAATGGAAACGCAGGAATACAGGGTATCCCAGGACTCAAGGGGCCTCCTGGAGATCCAGGCGAGCCAGGCAGAGAGGTAAACAATTATATACTAAGCTTCAAAAACACTTCAGAGAAATTCAATATTCTCTTTCATTCCGGAATGAAATTGGCTCGAACATAGAAACATACAAAAAAACATGGAAAGAGTTCTTCCGTTAAAGCGTTGTGTGTTGATGTAGGGCGAACGGGGGAAAAAAGGGAAGAATGGATCGACTGGACCCCCAGGACCCAGAGGTGCACCAGGACCTGATGTATGAAGAAACGTTCCTTTTTCTAATTTCTGTCTTTTATTCTAACTTTAGTCATTACAAACAAACAAACCTTGTGTTTGTTTATCAATTGTGATTTATTATCAGTTTTAATAATAACAAAAAGCTAAAGTTCTACGATTAAAGCTGACAAGACATTCATTAAAGACTTTGGGGGATGATATTAGTTTAAAAAACCTAAAACAAAGACTTACCCTTGCATTTGGTTTTAGAATCACATTCATGCTGTGAACAAATCAACCTTACTTGTTGTTTAAGAGAAATAAAATCACTTTATGTAAACAAGATGAAACATTAATATGAGAACATTTCTTACTGCAAGGATGAACTTTGCATAGGAATTCCTGACGTCTACCTTGTAGTTTTTGTTTTCATGTAAAATCACCACTTTTTAAAGGAACATTTCAGCCTTTTCACACCGTTTCATCTGACTGATTGCCTGAACAGAACCAAATTTACCATCTTCTCTTTGAAGGGTCTTCCTGGAGTACCTGGCGTCAAAGGAGAAAAGGTAATAGCGGTGATCTAGAGATTTTTTTTTTTTTGTCTTGCACATAATGAGTAAATTTATGGGGTGTTTGATTTCTTAGTTTCTTAGAATTTTCATTGTTGAAAAACTATAAATATATCGAGTAAACAAAACGTCTCAAATGTACCAAAATATTTCATCAGGGTGACGGCATTCCAGGTCAGCCCGGTGCCAGAGGAGTTCCTGGTCCTCCAGGCAGACAGGTGAGCTCTCTGCATCGTTTCATCGTCTTATTATTGATGTGTTTATATAAGTTAACTTGACATAGTTGGTGCTTTATGGGATATTTACAAAGAGTTTTCTTTTCAGGGTGAAAGGGGAACCGCAGGTGTTAAAGGAAGCCCTGGTCATATTGTGAGAAACTTCTCTCTTTTTTTGTAAGTGACATATCTAATCAATCTGTTAGATTTTCTTTCTTTTTTTCAATTCTTCAACCAGGGTCCAAAGGGCTTACGTGGCAACAAAGGAGAAAAGGTGAGAGCCATTTACAATATTACCCGGTATTAATTTAAAGATTTTTAAAATGATATGTTTGTGGCTGACATTTTGTGTTGATGCATGTAGGCAAAGATAGATATTTTTACTGTAATTACTTTTATTAAATTCAGTATTGAGCTTTCTGCTTTATTACATAAAGTGCTCAGTGGGCTCAAGTGTTTGTCTTGTGATTTAAAGAAAAAATACCTGAGAAAATAAAGCAGAAAAAGTTTAATCCAAGAACCAAAACAAAGTTAAAGACAAAATCCCATAAACCACGATGGATGTATCAAAAGGAATCACTCAAAAAAGACATATAAATAAATAAAACTGCTACCATGTAGCTTAAACTTTCTCCTTATGGATTATGGAGCATTTTGGTGTTGAAAGGTAAAGTAGCTGCTTAATGATGCTGCAGATAAACCCTTATGTTGTCTTAATTTACACTGAATTTGTCATCTTAATGCTGACAGGGGATGTAAGGAGGATGTTTCCATTGTCATTATGACACTGATATCACTGAGGCAAGATGACTGTTTAAGACTCATTTCCTGACTGAAATATGGACATTTTGTCAAAGCTATTTGATTACGTCAACAAAAAAGAAAAAAAACTATGTAGGTATGCAGAAGACTTGTTTTATCTGTAAAGTCGGGTCAGAATGAAAAATGCTTCATTTCTCTTTGTCTTGTTCTTTGCTGCAATGCAGGTTCTGTTCTCATTTTAAGTTGAGTCTCATCTGCAACCGTTCAAAACCGTCGACCTAATAATAAATTCCTACTGCATTTTTCCCCCTTTTAACTCGAAGACCAGAGTAACCTGCAGATATTTTTCCCCTCCAAATATTTAAGTAAAATATAACCCATTGACACGATTTCTCTATTAAATTTAAACACAAAGGCCTTGAAATGTACTCACAAGGCCCAAAGTTATGTTTTATTGTCTTCATCTTTTTTTGCCGGTCATCTGCTCATGTATTTATTTTCTTTCTAGATTTCAGTGAGCGATTCTGTCAATGATTGTAGGAATTATTTGTGAGTCTTTTGAGATTTGTCAATGGTAGATTGTGTGTTTGATGATGCTAAATTTTGCTTTCCAGCAACAAAGAGTCATGAAATATGAAACATCTATTGATATTTCGGATGAAAATGATTACATTTTGGAATATGTGAGTCGCAGCTCCACTTCTTTTCAGGGAGACCGCGGCGTACCTGGACTCAGAGGAGAGAGAGTATGAAATTTACACACACTGCATCCTGTTTCAGTTGAAATTTTAAAGAGGCTTCGCCTTCATATTCCAAAAACAAAACAGTTTGCATGAATATTTTTTTTGACCAAATCCATTTTTTAAATATTTTTTTATTTCTGACATGACTTCACAAATTAATACCATCCTGCAGGGGAGCGTACTTCAGATTCAAGGACCTCGCGGGTTCAAGGGCTCCAAAGGGGACGCGGTGAGATCCTCTTTATTATGTAGGCCTTTCTTCTGTTGCAAAGCAAATTAAATTGTGTTTGAAGTATTTTCAAGGTTGTTCTCGATTCTATAGAACAGCTCATGGCACACTTTGGAGTTTGCAGACCTCTAGCTTAATCTATATGTAGAGAAAAAGGCTGTGACTTCACAACCTGGTTTCTGCAAAATGAAGAAAACGGTGTTTTCAAGAATACGACAAATTTATTAGCCAGAATTCCTCTGAATGGTCTTCTGCTAATGTATGCAGTTTGTGTTCAGATGATCCATAATTGATAGAAAGATCCATTACGTTTATTCAGGCAGCATCCTGAAATAAAAGACTTATTTATAAGTAACATATATGTTATATGTTTTACTGGAACTGTGACTTGGAGAAACTGTTTAGCAGCTTTGCAACTCGCTTACATTCAGAAAAAACATGTGTAAATCTACTTACAAGGGGGGGAAATTATTTTGCGGTAGTGATCATATTAAAAGAACTAGAAGGAAGGTATTGGAAATTTTGTTTTAGGGGGAGAGGGGTCTACCAGGTTTCGACGGAGATAAAGGAGAGAAGGGTGAGGACGGTCCTCCAGGAGTAAAGGTAACAACTTAAGTTTCACTCTCAGTGGCTGAATTCTGACTACTTGTCACATAAACGCATTTTTGATCAATCTGATCAGGGCCTTAAAGGGGATGCGGGCACTAAAGGGGCACTGGGCCGATTTGGAGCGCGAGGGCCGGTGGGCCAGAAAGTAAGCATGGCATGCATGAGATACATACATGAGATTCAGTGGGCATTGCTGTTTGACAGCGCTATGATAATGATGGTGGCAATTTTTCAAAGGGGGAACCTGGAGAACCGGGGCTGAATGGAGAGATGGTAACAAATCAGTAGTAATTTCTAAATCTTCAATTGGTAAAATAAGTCTGTTTTAACAGAGTTATTGACCAGAAGTTAATTAAGTGATGATGTGCAATAACTTCAGTTTTTTATTCATTCTAGGGGCTTAATGGACAGCATGGGGTGGATGGAGAAAAAGGCGACAAAGGAGATGTTGGACTTCAAGGCATGCAGGGTGATCAGGTATTATGAAACAAAAGTACTAAACTTGAATATAACCACTGCTATCATGCTATCGGCTTCTCATTGTCTCAGTAGAATCCCTATGTGAATTTAAAAAGTTATATGCTGGATATTAATTGCAATTCCTTTTAATGCAATCGAAATATTGACAAGTTTTAGTCTCACAATTCTTGCTAAAGATTATTGCAGTATGGCATTTTATAGATGTGGATTAAATAGATGAAGGCTCTTATTACTGTTGTGTATCTGATTAATCTGTTTTTCACAGGGCGATCCAGGAGAACCTGGCCTACCGGGAGAAATGGGGGAGAAGGGAGAAAAGGTCTAGACATTCGTTCTGTCTTTGTAGTTCAGTATTCTCTTTCCTGTTTCCTGGTGTGATTGAGTTTCCAATTTGCCTCAACCTTTCCCAGGGTTTCAGAGGTTTTCCTGGACGTACCGGTAATCCCGGGCTAGATGGCGAAAAGGTTAGCTTTAGCTTTATAATTCTCATGACATCAAAGACTAAACTGTGTCGTAGGAAATCAAAATGTGGAAACGTTCATGTGACTTTAGGTATATTTTATCTTAAGCTTAATAATTATGCTCTGCTTGGTGCTCATCCACCACATAAAATCCCTATAAAATACATTTGGGTTTGTAGCTGAAATGTAACGTATGAAAAGGTTCAAGCAGAAAATATTTCATCCCCTAAACAGGGAGATCCAGGTGTGCCTGGCAGTGCAGGTTTACCAGGACTTAATGGACTCACAGGACGCAAGGTGGACACGACAAATCCACTCATATTTAAACTCAACAGCATTTCCAGAGATGCACGCATTCAATTTTTCTGTATGTATAAAATCTTAGGGGGACAAAGGAGTTGGAGGGACCAATGGTGCTGATGGTGACCCAGGAGAGAAAGGGGATAAGGTTTGCAAATTCAGTGTAACATCACACTGGATGTATATTTATAGTTTTCTGTGACATCATGTATTAGTAATCTTTGTTTCCTCAATTAAACACCACACATCAATTCTTTTGCCCAATTTAGGGTGCTGCAGGTTTCCCTGGATTTCCGGGCTTCAAGGGGTCAGCTGGCAGTGCGGGACTAGATGCAGACGAGGGACCACCCGGAGACCCTGGTCCTCGTGGGGATATGGGACCCAAGGTACTTTAACCCAGCTTTGGGGCTGTGTGGTTTGTGTTTTCATTCATTTAAACTGGTACTTATTTGCAGTAAAATTAAGTATTATGTGGCTTGAACTGTGTATCGACACCGTAAGCCAATAATGTCGCCCGGTTTTAAGTCGTGCATCACATAGACAGCCTATTCTAGCCTGAGCTTAAACCCTTCTTTCTTTATAATTCTCGTTTTCTAAAATGCAACCTTCACTTTAGATTGGACTTTTTTTTTTGCTACATATCCCTAAATGTTTACTCATGATCATTTAACGGAAATTACAAAATATAACCCTCCCCCCCAAAAAAAGAGAATCCAACAGAGTATTATTTGAGTCAAACAGACTCTCTCCCAAATATTCTCATTTGCCAACTAAATTTCTCCACTTCATGTAAAAACACAACGGGGTGGACTGAATGTGTGACACGGTGATGGGGGACGAGCGCCGCTTGATTACAGTCATCATCGTGCCTTCGTGAGGGAACGACAGCGTGTGCTAGGCGTGCCGGGGCTCTGAAGACAGCGGAGACACGTCCCAAATTAACACGCACGCACACACACACACACACACACACACATACACGCACTGAGATCTATTCTTGTCTGCACCCTTCAAGTAATATCTTACTCAATTACATCCTTTCAGCAACAATTACCGGACTTTCCGTGTTAACGCAGAGTGGCTTGAAAAGGTGCATCTAAACTGATCCGTCTCTCACAAGTGTGGAGCGGTTCTGCATTTGACTGGGTGTCATGGGTTTTGTCTTGCGGGGAGGCTTTCTTTAAAAGATGCATTTTCCTCTTTGTACTTTTACTAACCAGGGTGAGCGGGGCAGGAGAGGCAAAACGAGGCCATGCCAGAGGGGGGTACCAGGAACCCAAGGACTGCGAGGAGAAACTGTGAGATCTATACTTGAAAGCTGTTTGTTTGTTCCTTATATCAGCGATTTATCCAGCTTTGGGCCCAAAGCAGTCTACTGAGAGTTCTAGTTACCCTTTTCAAAAAGCATAAAGATAACTAAAAATATTCCTTTTTTTTTTTTTACCAAAGAGTTTTGTGTAGATAATATTTTATTTTTACACTTCATTTTTGAAAAAGCTAAGAACAACCGGTATATTATCAGGTTTTTGCTACTAAATTTGTGTAGTGGTCAAATAAATAGTTACTCGTCATGTTTGATTTAGCAGGGGGACTTGATTTAAATTTAGTTTGTATTATGTAGAAGTATCCCTTAGTGTTGCTGCTGTAACGACTTGGAGTGGTTGAAAATAGGTTAGAAATGTTTGTTTTTGAAAAAAAAAAAATCATAATATTTTTTGTATGTACAATTTTACTGTTTATGTGACATTCTGGAAATCCTCAAAGTGAAAGTGCTCATGTTTTCTTACCACCAGGGTTCAGAGGGTATGGAAGGAGCAAAGGGGGAAAAAGGAGAACCTGGACTATCAGTATGTCAGCTGAATATTTCCATTCATATTTTTTTAAACCTTTTTGAATAACTGACCACCTATATGCTGCTTTTATCTTTGTGAAGGCTGAAGAAGTGAAGGAGCTCGTCAACCAGGAGGTGGTTGAAAAGTGCGGTAAGAGGCTCCACGGCGCCGAAGCCGTGCTTTACGCATTTACTTCACTCTTTTTTTGTCCAAAACTGAATAAACATGTTCCTTCAGGGAGGTCTACATATTCTGACAGTGTCTGTGTGCATGTTGGTGTGTGTGTGTGTGTGTGTGTGTGTGTATGTGGTTGTTTGCTGTCAAGCTCCTGTGGCAGCAACATGGCACCCCTGTGCGTTGAGCCATCTGTTATGTTCTCTCAGAGGAACACACACCATGGTGCCAGTAACAGTAGAGCCATTCACAAACACGCGACTACAATTAAGAGGGACACCTCCCCCCGAAAAAATTCTGTTCACCTACAAGTCAACCGCAACATTTTCTTGTCAACTTTTATGTTTTCACACCACATTTTTTTTACCCAAGAGACGTCCAGGATTTAAATTGATATGTTACTTGATAATATACTGTTGATTGTGTCACTTTTTTTGTTTTGGTTTTTTCAGGGCTGGAATACAAGTTTATGGTCAAGTCTGTGGATCCGGACGCGTCGTACGTGGTAACTGGTGGCGAAACTACCAATACGCCCAAAGATTTAGCAATAGCCATCTCTACTGGGACTGAACGTCACGGAGAAAGGACGAGACACGACTTTCAAAAACAAGAATCCGGCAGCAACATGGAAGAAACTCCAAGTACTCTTCCACTGAATCTGGAAGAAGCCAGGAGCTCACGAAATCACACTGGTAAGAAAAAAAAAGAAAAAAAACTGCAACACAAATGTCAGCAGATTTGAACCCTCTGGCCAAGCTCACAGATTGCTCAGCTATAGTGTGACCAAAAGTAGGACTAAATGAGCACACAACTCAAACTTATGTGGAGCAGCTGTGTGGTGGACATTTAAAATGTCCTGTGTGTGGTTCCTTTTTTGTTTTTTGTTTTTTACGGTGGTGGAGATTTTCAAGCAAATGGTATCATTAGTGCGCTCTGGTTGGTTCTGATAACGTGAAGTACTTGAGCGTAGTTCGACTTAAAAATGGGAAATGTGTCATGGGCGGGACATATGTTTCAGAAATGTAAATATAAACTTTTTGTTATCAAGTCACACTGCATGAAGCCAATTAATGAGAAAACATCCACAGGAAGAAATCACTTCCTGCTTTATTTGTAATTCTAGCTTCAGGTAAAAAAAACAAAAAAAAAAACACATCAGCATGCACTAACATGACTATGAATACACTTGAATGTATATCTAACATTTTATTCATTTGACCAATATTTCCATTCTATGGTAATTATGAAATTATACATGGAATTACATGACTATTGTTTTTAACCAGGATCTGCACTGTGTTCTTGCTTTACCACTGATAAGGTAACATATCTTGTGGTACGGCAATCAAATCACCTCAGTTGGGTTTCTCTTGCATAAATTTTGATGTGTTTGCATTTTGAAAAATCCACCTTAGGGCAAAAATCTGATCCGAGACTCGCCTATCCGACTGCCGCAATTGAAGAGTTTAAAATAATCCAGTGCAAAATTAAATCAGTGCAGTTGCTTTTTTACCAGTAATTTTTTTGTTGTTCTCTCACTTCAATTTAGTTTTTTTTTAAGGGTGCTAGAGGCTAAATCCAGAACATACAAGCCAGAACTACAAAGACATTGTGTAGATCAAAGCAGTTTTGTGTTCGACTGTTTCATGAGCGAATGGTGGGGGAAAATGTTGGTCTGTAGAAGAATAAAGAAGAAACAGACCTCAAATGATGTTTACCTTTTCCACAGCAACAGGTGGTTCTGCAAAGCATTCACTCTGAGTGACCAAAACACAAATGTGAATAAAGTTTTGCAGATTTTTATTAGCAATTTTTAAAAAAAAAAAAAAAACAATGCACAATTTTCCTCCCAACCTAGAGTTCTTCACAACTACATTGATGTTAATGTACTTTTTGCTCTAGTTGAATTTTATTGACCACCAAACAATTGATTTTGAAGTCTTAATGTACATTTCCCGAATACAGTTAGTAAATTAGTTTTGTTTTTTCAGTACTATAAACTCCATCTTCCCCCTTTTTTTTTTAAAAAAAAGAAGAAATTGATTGCTTGTCATATTTGAAGGTTTCTTCAAAAACCTAAATATTAGCTGTGAATTCCCCCAGAACTTTAAGTTTAAAGTTTGCATAACAGTGTTGAAAAATGAATGAAAGGACACTCCACGACACCCTCATACGGCATTCAAATGAGTCCAAAATGCCGCTGGCGCTCATTAGGTGCTGGTCCAAAGAGAGCGGCTATGTGTTCGTCTTTGATGGCTGAGTTCAGCGCAATGTTCAGCTTCTGATTAGACGCATTTCTGTCTTTAGATTCTCATGAGGGATGGGCTGTGAAGTCGAGAGAGAGGAAGAGAAGGCGAGTGTCTGGCTCTAAGGAGGATGGTGAGTGGCCAAGACTTCCAATTTTCTTCCTGTTTCAGCCAATTCCTTTGATTATTTGCTCAGTCTTTTTTTTTTACTTTAACCCTTTTTCATACATAAAAAAATGAGCTGAAACAGTTTATGCTTTAATGTATGTGTGCAATTAAGTATCTGAGCCTAAAAAATAATTTTCTACTTTTTGGCTCTTTGTTTTAAGTAAGTACAGCGACAAATAGAGAACATGTCATGGGGTGCGATGTGAAAATTAATTCAACAGAATAAAACGTAACACATTTTAATAACCTACATAGCAACAACAATCATTTGCTTTATGGTCTCATTTTTATGTTCATTATAAAAGCAGTAGGTGTGCAATGAGGTTTTTAATTGACTTCTTCCAATTTGCTTATCTTTTTTTTTTTATCAATAATGACACAATTTGAAATTTTTTCCTGGGTTTGTATGTGAAACAACAATTACTGTACATGATGCTGAAGTTGGTTTCTAATTTGGCACTATTGGAAAATATGTTTCACATCTTGACTCTCCAAGAACTTGCATTCCCCAACTACTGAAATTTGTGAAACCCTAAAAAATGTGCTCTTGTACGTTTACATGTAAACCTGTGCATGTAAAGACTTGTCTAAAGGTTGTTGGTGGGGATAATGTCCCTTTGTCTGTTTAAAATCTAGTAGCCTGTCAACAAACAATCTCTCACTAATGGACAAATTGCATGAGGGTCATGCAATGTGGTTTTATTTTGAATTCTTCCACTACTTGTTCACGATAGAGCTGGCCTTATGGTCTTATTCTCTTAGCTGCTGAAGAAAAATTCAGAAAAATGTTTCCATATCCAAACTTCACTCTGTCCCAACTTTCTTTCCTTTCTTCCTTGTGTCTTCATTTTCTCCTTCCTCCCCGCTACACTTTCTTTCTGTGTGTCTGTGAGTGTTTAAGTATAAAAATAAATCCAAATGAAGTATGTAAATCGGTTAAATGTTTAAATGTACCTATATGGCAAGTCCCACATTTTTCTCCTCAAAATGATTCTTCTTTACTTCACTTGTGCTTTCAGTGACAAATCGCTGTTTGCTACCAATGTCAGAAGGAGCTTGTTCGGAATACGCTCTGGTCTGGTATTTCCACGGCCAGTCGGGGGAATGCAGGCCTTTTGTATACGGCGGCTGTGGGGGCAACCAAAACCGATTCACATCTAAACAGGACTGTGAGAGTCTATGTGGAACAGAGAGCGGAGTTATAGAAACTCGGTCAGCTCTGACGGAGGACCTACCTTCAGACAGCTGATGCAGTGACGAAAATTCAGCTTTGGCTCGGTTCCTGTCCGTCAGTGTGGTGTTACTGAAGATACACGGTTTTTGTTTTCTGTATTTCTTTTATTTATAGATTTTTCTTTTTGTGAAAGCAGTTTGATTTCTGGACTTTCACCAGTGGACAGAATTGAAATGTGAGCAACAGTACGCTAGAGCCTGTACTTTTTCCTCTATTTGTTTTATTGGTGAAACCGACTGACGTCAATTGAGTTATTTTTATTTTTTTTATGTGATTCTAATTAATGCTACTGATAAAAAAAATAAAACTGTTTTTATGTGTGTGATTTTTACTACACCTGATTCCGTTTTCGCCTCAATTACTGCAGATCGCGGTCACCTTTCTCAAGCCCTACGTGACGCAGTCTGCAAAAATACGAAGCCGGTGGCTGATTCCCTGCTGTCTCTGTCATCACCACATATGTTTGTTTGGTGGGGGGGGTGTAGTGGGCCGGGCTCGGAGCCAGATGAGAGGCCAACAGGGGCCGAACCAATCTACATCATACAGTCTCGCCTGTGGCAGGGGATTCCAATGTGTGGGCGCTCATGTAGGGGTGGCACACATTAACTGGGACCTTCTCCCTCCGTTTTAAAAACACACATTAGCTTACATGAGCAATCACCCTCGGGCTTCCTTCGCGTTGGTCACGATTCTGCCCCCGTGATCTACTCCCACTCTCCAAAATGCTTTGCAAATATCCAACATGCAGTGCCTGGCAGAGGTACACTTAACCCTTTTCACATTTTGCCTCATTGCATATACAAATGTTGACTCGTTATTGGGATGTCGAATGACTGACCAATGCAAGGTCAAACAACTCTGAAGAGGAAAGAAATGTAGCTTTAGATCTGTAAAGTAGGGATGTCTGGTGTTCTGGGAGTTGACCAAATGTTGAGGCGGGTGGAACTTTTCTTTGGGGTTGGGTGAGGCTGCTGAACAATTATTTACCTCCTGACAGCTTTGTTTCATATTCTTGCTGCAATTAAATCATAATTTAATTGCACCAAAAAAAACGGGGAAACAATTCAACGGTAGAACAATCAGACATTCCTCATGACTGACTCATTTGCGTGAATCATCCCAAATATCGACGCTTGTCAAAAAAACGATTAAAAATAAGAGATCTTGTAGTACGGGAACTTGCAAAGTATCTCAGAACTGTAATGCAGAAGATATAATGCTGAAGAGGGCCGTGCAAATCAATTTTAGAGATCAACTGCAGGGAAGGGGAAGTGGGAGGACACTTACGTCTTCAGTCACAGTGTAATTAATAGAGCTGTGAATGCTTTGGTTCTTATGAATGAAAATAAATTAAGTTAATAAAAGGAATGGCTTTGATTCAGTCTTTACCATCATTAGTTATGTTTGTTTTGCTATCTTGTATGTTAGTGTGTAATTCTCTTCAAACTACAATTTATGACACTGAAAAAAAGAAACTATTTCTTTTTTTCCCCAAAAGTTATTTTTTGTTTTAGCTTACTTTTTTGAGACTAACTCCTCATTTTGTTCAGTTCTTGCAATCACATTATCACTTTTTATGCCCTGAATTCACAGTGCCACACCTCTGTTTACAAAAAAAAAACATTTCAATACATTGCTATTTCTGCAACGTGATAAACACATCTTAATGCCTTTTTGGTCTTGTTGCATGAGCTTTTATGTGGGAATCCCTAGAGTTTTATTTCATAAATGAACTCTTGGTAAAAAAAAAAAAAATACCTTAGTCCTTACCACAAGAATTTAGAATCAAATTGGTTAAGAAAATGGTCTTTCTTCTCAACTTGAGCAATATAAAGAATTTTCATACCCGAATTAACTTTGAACACCTGTTTACAACGAATAGCCATAATGTTTTCTGTTGGGATAGTGGAGAATAGTTGTTTTAAAGGTCTTTTACCCAAAAAAATATAAATGTATTTAAAGTTTGTTCACTTGTTCAGTTCTTTGGACAAACACTTTTTCCTGCAGTTACATCAACAAAACTATAATTGTAGCTCCTAAATATGCTCTGCTCTACACCATTCCTGTAACATTGTAACAAAGGTTACAATGGAATGGTGTAGAGCAGAGCATATTATAGTGTTATAGCCTTAAACCAGTTCAGAGTTGTTCTCTTCTTGGACAATAAACCACCTTTGTTTGCCCAGCAATCCTAGAAAATAAAAGGAGATTAACAGAAAGCATAACACAGTTTGAAAAATATAATTCTTCATATATTTTAAAAAAAAATATATCACTAGTTTCTCTTACATAAGTTCATAGTAAAATCCATCAAAAATCTGTTGCTATAACATAAGAAATTTTGGCTTACAGAGAGCTCTCCATGGTGCTGACAGGTTTAAAGCTTTCTCGTTTCAAAGTCGGGTTTTCTAAGTCGTGATGACTGGTGTCCATAAAAAGAGATTGCAACTTTTTTTTATTATTTATCCACCCCCCCCCCCCTCGCCGCCACCTTAACCACTACATCACTGCATGACGACCAATGGGACGGCTCGGAGAAAACCCAAAATGTCAAAGGAATGACGTTGTTGCTGGCGTAGGGCTGCAGTTTGAAGTATTCTACTAAATGGAATGGACAAGGAAGACACTCTGCCGGGCAGACGGACTGAGCGCACGGTTGATCTCCAAACGCTGACAGTTTGTCGGGGGGGGTTTGAAATTCAGAAATTGCCTGGAAGATTTCTGGTTGTTGGCTTCTCTTTCCAGGCTGGTTCCAAACCAAAAGAGTATTCTTCATCATAGGACAAGAGAGGTATGTTGTTTGTTTGTTTGTTTGTTTGCATGCATTTGTGTCGGGGACCTATTTCTCTCCATCAGATTGGGGTTAACTTAAAACAAAAAGGCTATATTTCAAATATTGCTCGCAGCAGAAAGTAAAAGTGGGTTGTTTCTCTTTTTAAAAAAAAAAAAAAAAAAAAAAGTCTCTTATGTACTGTTTGGAAGTAGAGAAAAGAGTAGCTTGAACTAATTTCCACCCTCCACGCTTCTTGTTTCTCCTTCTGTTCGTCCCAGAGGACACAGCATGCTGTCGTCCCTGAAGACTCTGCTGCTGCTCTCCGTCCTGTGCGCACCGACCTCCAGCCTGTGCCTGCGCCTCTACCAGAGCGGCTCCGACCTCCTGTGCAGCGACCACATGGCTCTGGGGGCCCGAGGTGAGGAGAGCGAGCCGGGCTACTCCCCCGTGGATGCCTGGGCTTCCCTCCTGCAGTCCGCGGACTATCTCTCCTCGACCACCGCCTCGTCCTCTGCGGAGTCCAGTCGGGAAAAAAGGACTTCAAGTCCCGCGAACTACCGCTTCATGAGCCGGACGAAGCTCAGAGGGCAGATGCTCCGCAACAACATCAAAGGGGACCGGAGGAGCAGACTGACCCTGTCCCTGGATGTCCCAACCAACATCATGAACGTCCTCTTTGACGTGGCCAAAGCCAAGAACCTGCGCGCAAAAGCGGCGGAGAACGCGCGACTCCTGGCGCAGATTGGACGGAGGAAATGAGGAAACGCTGAGAAACTTTGACTAGGCAGAGGGCAATGGCTAAATGTAATCGATAACTTTTTTTGTTTCCTCGAATAAACAACTACTTGTCTCTCTAGGGGGGCGTTAAAAATGTCCACGCTAACAGGTGAAACCATGTCATAACCGCGGTGATTTCAATGTTTGTGAATTAACATCGTCTTTGTTGTACAAATCAAAGCACAGCGAGAAACCTGTCCGATGTTTGACCTAACTGGACGGAACGGCGCTGAAGATGATTAACTTAGTTTTAAAATACATCAAATTCAACATTTGATATAGACTGAGTTATTTTTTTATTTTACTTATGATGACGCTTAATTGGCCTAAATTACGTTTGATTTCAAATGTTTTTTAATTTTTAGGATAAACATGAAAAATTCGTAATTTTGCAGGTTTGAGAAGTACTATTTTATATGGCGCCATATGAGTAAAGTCACGTGATTAGTTTGGCTATAAAGGGTCTTAATTCCAGAAAACGGTAATCTATCGATTGTTTTTTGTTTCTTTTTAGCTTTGCGCACTAATGTCTGCAAAGTAAGTCAGAAAAAATATTGAGATATGTAGGATTTTTCCCATATTTAGATTTGGTGTTTTTAGGGAGAGCATTAATGCCGTTGCTGTTTTTTTTATGTGTAATGTTTTTCTTTACTCAAATTTCCCACGAAACAGTGGCACAAACAACTCGCTGACAATAAAATACAGTACAAATCATCTGTAGAGATCATGAATACAGTAAAATGCAAATGCATGTGAATGTATGTTGTCATCAGATGTCTCTTATTTTTCTACTTTCCAATAAAGGATTATTTTTCCTGAAATAAAGCAGATGTAACTACACACAACTGCCTCTTTCCATATAATATTAAACGATGAGATACATAACACATTTTCCCACTGTCCCAAAACATGACTAGTAGGTTAATCAATTACTCTAAAACTATGCTTATGTGTGATTACTTGTCCTTTGTGTTTGTCTGCTGCCTTGTGATGGACTGGCGACCTGTCCAGGCTGTTGCACATTTAGGCAACAAGGCAGTTCAAAGTGCTTTACATTATAAATTATCGAAAAATAGGACTTTACTTTCTATAAAACTATAGCTCGCTGTTTTGGTATCAGTAAATCTGTATTACTCTGTCTTAAAATAATAAAATAAATAAAGATACAGATTCGCCTAACTTTGTATGTTGGCCACTAGATGGCGGTAAAAGGTACATTCGGAAAAAGCTCCCGTTCTCAAATCTTAATATTAAGAAATAACAATGGTATTTAAAAATTACCTAAATGTGATGCTTTAACATTTTTGATTGAATTATAAAATTTGCTATTGGTTAATATTTTCAACTGCTTGGATAAAACACAAAGCTGGGTTTCTGTATAAGTTTTAAATTGTACACGCTCTTAAACCACGATGCTGAGAAATGCTGTCATCCTGTGGTCATTTTGAGCAACTGCACTCTAGATCTGGATAAATCAAAAACCTGACGTATACTCAATATTTTTATCATCTCTACGATTAACATTATGTCAGTGCTTAAATGGATTGAATCCTATTAGTAACAATGAGACTACAGAAGCTTCTGGGATTTTTACAAATATCAGTGATTCTTGAAAATAGGGACAAAATGGGTTTTAATTTTCCCATTTTTTTTTTTGTTATTTCTCAAATTTATGTATACAAATATGTCAAATAATGTTTTGGAAATGTAAAGAGTCTGAGGTACAGGCTCCCAGTTGCAACATTTTTTTTTAAAAAATTACATTTTTAATCGACCTGACCTGGAACATTGTCCTCACCATCTGACAAAAATACATCAAAAATAATTTTTAATGACCCTATTAGTGATATTTTTACTCATTTTGCAGACAAATACTTTTCAAGAAACAAAATAATTATTATTTAAAACAAAAAACCATAAAAGTCCATCTGACGGAGTTGACACAAAACTGAAGGTGGTGAAAACTAGTGAGTAAAATGAAAAACTTGGTACATGTGACGTAATGCAATTTATGTAAAAATACATTAAAATGAATTAACTCCACATTTAAGTGATATTTGACAACAATTTCACTGAAAGAGTCAGAAAAACTCTGATGGAGTTGACATCTGACGGAGGTGACAAAAAGCCAAACTACCTCAATTTATATGATTATTCTGAAGGAGGCCATATTGTAGCTCATCTGGTCCATAAAATTTTTACATTTTACCAAAATTAAGCTTTTATTTCACAAAATCTTATCAAAGTTTCGTAAAATGTCAGTTACGGTGTTGACACATCATGGTTGTGACAAAAAACTTAGGAATAAAAAGAAGAAAAATCTAAAGAATAACTTAAGCTAACCAGACCTAACTAGCCTCTTAGCAAAGAAAGAGACAGGAAGAAGTCATGGGGTCCTCAGAAGTTCTGCTGCCCCCAATAATGCCTGATTTTTTTTACATTCTTTTCATTTCTGACGGTGTTGACAAAAACTAAGGACAAATTTCAATGTAGTTGGAAAATATATAAAAATGATTTTTAATTCAATTTATTGATACTTTTATAATTATTTATATGACTACTTATACTTAATTGTCATAATATATAATTTTAGTATTTCTTTAATTGTTTTAAACTATTATAATGTACTGAGTTCTGTTCCTGGACAAAGGCTTTTACAGGCATCATCCACCGACTACAATGTTTAAAATAAAAAAATATTCAGCAAATACCTGAAAAATATACATTGTTGTGCTCACATGACCCAGGTTAATTTAGTCAGATATTTGAAAAAATTATATTATTTGTATATTTTATTCAAATTTTGTGCTTTATCCGTAGGACCTGTTTTGTCCCTATTCTCAAGAATCACTGATGTATAACTCGCATGCCACACGAAGAGCAAACGACCCAAAAGCAAAATTTGTAACTCCCTTGACTTTATTGATTTATTTCGGATAAACAACGGCAAAACAAAAATAGAATTAAAATTGCAACTTCAATTACACCGCATTTAAAGCTTTGTATAGTAGTTAAAAAGTAAAATAAAAAGAAATAATAAAACTGTCAACAGCGTCCTCTGCTGTTTTAAAAGTTGTGTTGATATGACGTCATTTCCGTCGACGTGGACGCCCCCCCAACAGGAAGCCAGTCTGCTTTTGGCTACGTGGAAGTAGCTCCTGGTATTTCCAAGGCTGAGAGCATCTGCTGCCGTCATCTCCAGTTAAAATGATTAAAAAATTTGATAAGAAGGACGAAGAGTCTGGTAAGGATTTAAATATGAATAGTAAGGCATAAGTTTTACGATTGAAACACGTTACAGTAAGTGTAAGTGCTCGTTTGTTAGCTTGCTAGCTAACCAACCCGACCATCAACAACGGTTTAAGTAGAACGTTATAGAGATATTCTGACCTAAAGCGCAAAAGCAAACCAGTACTGCAGCTTTATCGAGGTTACATTTAACTGTTTGTGGTGACACTTAAGTCCGAATAATGTTTTACCAAGTTTACGGTTATGTCATTGCATTAGCTGTGCATGCTAGCGTTGTCTGAATACTCTTATCCTGTCGCTTAGCTGCTATAGCTAGCTACTATATATTTAATTCTCACAATATGCGGTTTTTTCTTATGGTATTCGAGTAACAAGTAATGCCCTATCCTTCTTGTAATTCATTTACTTTGTCTCTTAGGAAGTGGGTCAAACCCTTTCCAGCACTTGGAGAAGAGTGCAGTTTTGCAAGAGGTAATTTTGAGCATAAGCTCTGGACTTTTCATATGTAACCAGGAGATTTTGGTTCCAATCCATGGTGGTGTGTTTTCATTAACAGGCACGGATCTTCAATGAGACCCCCATCAATCCAAGAAGATGTCTCCATATCCTCACCAAGATCATCTACCTTCTCAATCAGGTAAAAATGACAAATATGTACTCTTGTTTGTCCTTTGAGCATTGTATTTATTTCAACAACAAAACTAAGTATTCACTCTCTTTCTTGTGTTTATGTAGGGAGAGCATTTTGGGACCACCGAAGCCACTGAGGCTTTCTTTGCCATGACGAGGCTGTTCCAGTCTAATGATGTAAGACATGTCCATTTAATCGTTTGCGTTGAATAACGTCACATATCTGATCTAAACAAGGTTTTCTCTGATGTTTAGCAAACCCTGAGGAGGATGTGCTACCTGACTATCAAAGAGATGGCAAACATCTCTGAGGATGTCATCATTGTCACAAGCAGGTTTGTGTTGACGAATCGTCTACTTGAACGTCCATTTAAAAGTATTCCGTTTCTTGTAGTTTTATTACTACTTGGCTCAATGCAAAAAAAATTAATCGCTCCTGAATTTGGTAACTGGCTGTGCCACATTTGGCAACAACTGCTATTTGGTGTCTGATTTTACTTTATATGTCTGTGGAGGATTTGTAGCCCATCCCTCTTTTGCTGAACGGCTTTCCTCAGATTTTGATTGTGGGTAACCTGTTGAAGGCCGTAGCACATGACATCAATTGGATTTAAGTCTGTGCTTTCAGTTAGTGGTTCACTGAAGCTCCACAGCCTTAAACACATCATCTGATTGGCACATCTCTATAATAAAGTATTGTCCTCATGTGTCTTTGCTTTAATAGCTTAACCAAAGACATGACTGGGAAGGAAGACGTGTACAGAGGTCCAGCCATCAGAGCTCTGTGCAGGATTACAGATGTGAGAGACATTTTCTATTTATCTCAGCTTACAGATTTCTGTAATGCAGGAAGGAAATGTCTTTTCTTTAGGAGTGTTATTTATTTTCTTTATGTGTGTGTGTTTGTGTCCTCGCAGACCACAATGCTGCAGGCCATTGAAAGATACATGAAGCAGGCTATTGTGGACAAGGTGCCCAGTGTGTCCAGTTCAGCTCTGGTCTCCTCTCTGGTATGATTTATAAGCAATAAAGAAAAGAATCCATAATTTCTCATGTTGTCGTAGGTAATCATCCACTCGTGTGTTTTGCTGTTGGATGACCTTCTTCTCTGCTTCCTCAGCACATGGTGAAGATGAGCTACGATGTGGTGAAGCGATGGGTGAATGAAGCCCAGGAAGCTGCCTCCAGTGACAATATCATGGTCCAGGTAGGAAAGACACACTCACAGTGGACGACTGCAACTCTGGGATTTGTGAACAAAACCTGTTGATTTGAATTCCGCTTCATGTTTTCAGTACCACGCTCTGGGCCTGTTGTATCACCTCCGGAAGAACGACCGTCTCGCTGTGACCAAGATGCTCAACAAGTTCACCAAGTCGGGCCTGAAGTCGCCGTTCGCCTATTGCATGCTGATCCGCATCGCCAGCAAACTGCTGGACGAGACGGAGGGCGGGTGAGCAGAACGTAGCGTGGCCGGACAGAACGGCTGCCGCACCACGATGAACGACCTGGTGTTGACGTCCGTTTTGTCTCAACCCGCAGTCATGACAGCCCCCTGTTTGATTTCATCGAGAGCTGCTTGAGGAACAAGAACGAGATGGTCGTTTACGAGGCTGCGTCCGCCATCGTCCACATGCCCAACTGTACTGCCAGAGAGCTGGCGCCTGCTGTTTCAGGTGACCTGCTCTCTCAGTTATTCATAAAGTTGGTATTCAGACCACTGAGGGATTTTTTTTTTATGCCAGTTCAATTTGTTCAGAGACAATTCATGTAGTTTGCATTAATTAAAACATGAAAACATCCAATTTTTATACAGAAATGCAGACAGACATAAATTCAAATTAAGTAATGTCCATTGTTACTGACTGTTTAAATCCAGTGTACAGGGTTTCCCCCAGTGTATTATAAGCCTGGCGGGCCGCCATGCTTTACTAGCCCCGCGTTGCTTGTAAAGCAACGCGGGGCTTAGGGGGGGATCGCTTTTTTTGCTTGTTGTTTTTGGGGGTTTTTAAGCTGGGCTGCAAGCGTCTCTGTTGCTCTTAGCATTTAGCAGAGCAGATTTATTCCTAAATGATAGGTTTATAGTTTATGCATTTAAACCCGACAGCGCGTGGACCAATCACACAGCTTGCTGGTGCCTCTGCACTTTGCCTCGCGCTGCCGCTGCTTTACCTCAGCGGGATCGCGCACCTCCTTTCACTAAAACTGGACACAGGCTGATCTGTGTGGATGTTTACATCAACCTACTGTGAGGAATTATGATCCTAGAGAACTCTAGGTAAGAGTTTATAACCCGCCGAAGCGAGTGGCTCTGTGTCCGTCTTCCCTGTAAAGTTTATGTCTGTGGTCCCGGTTGGCCGAGCGTTTGTGGATAACGAGCAGCGCTGACCTCATCATTCAGCCCGGTGAGGAGTTTTCGTGCTCTCCGGTCTGTAACGCATCATGCTGATTTTATACTATTATTTTTAGCATTATTTTTCCGGTTACACGATACATCAAACCATATCAAATGCGTTGTCTACTTGGAGTTAATGCGCGCGGAGATCTGAGAAACTCGTCCCATAAACTCGACCAACCAGAATAGTTTCTGTGACGATTATTAAAAACTCAACAGACACGAAATGAAAGAGCTACTAAAGCCACATTAGCAGCATTGAATTAAATCTCTGCTAGTGCAGCAGATTACAGGGCCGGTCCAAGGCTGTAAGAGGCCTGGAGCAGAATTTGGTTTACGGGCCCCTTTTGCTGCTAAACATATCAGCACCTCTAACAGCTTTTGTGTTTGATTTAGTGAATTATGGGAGAAGGGAGTAGTTTAATTTGCCAGCCTCAAAAGGTGTTTGTAAATTCAAAGATTAAACTCCCAGCATCAGATTGTTGCTATGGTAACAAAACAGTCTAACCATAAATATTGTTCTTTTACGTTTTACAAAGTAAACTTGCCAACTTCTTAAAATCTTGTATTTAAATGTTAAACAATTTAAAATCTTTTAATTTATGTATGCCTAAACAATTGAATAAAATTTAACAGCATTAATAATCTCAATAAACAAGTGTTACATTTATGTATCTGTGGTCTGTTTTAAAATATTAGTGTTTATGGGGCCCCTGAAGCCCTGATGGAGCCGCTGACTTAACTTGGATTAAACAGAAGTTCAAATTTATTGTTTTAATACTAGTTGTGGGTTTAAATAGCATCTCACTGGAGATCTTTTCTTGTAACATATAATCACACAGTAATACTTTTGCATTTCCTGTCAACTTAACATCTTTTAATACAAAAACACGGTGGACCGACTCGACGCCCCAACCACCGGGCTTAGCAGGTTTTCTGGGGGAAACCCTGAGTGTAGATATTAGAACATAACAAAATGACGTTTTGTGTTTTCCTTCAGTTCTCCAGCTCTTCTGCAGCTCCCCTAAAGCAGCCCTGAGATATGCTGCAGTCAGGACCCTCAACAAGGTACAACTCTTCATTCTACTACATTAGGCGACACGGTTTAGTCCAAGACCTCCAAGTGTTAGCAAGTGTTAAGGCCACAAACATGTTGGCCCTATTCGTATTTATTTGTAAATGATCATTTTGTCATCTCGGATGCAAGTCCATAACACATTTTTAAGAGTCCTTTGCGTGATGTTCAGGTGGCCATGAAACACCCGTCGGCGGTGACCGCCTGCAACCTGGACCTGGAGAACCTGATCACCGATTCCAACCGCAGCATCGCCACCCTGGCCATCACCACACTGCTGAAGACCGGCAGCGAGAGCAGCGTGGACCGCCTCATGAAGCAGATCTCCTCCTTTGTCTCTGAGATTTCGGATGAGTTCAAGGTGAGAAATCTTTGATTTGACGAAAACGGTACCAGGTTAGATTCATTTTAATCTGAAGTATTCGAATGTTGTTTTTTATTAATGACATTTGTTCCTCCAAGGTGGTGGTCGTTCAGGCCATCAGTGCCCTGTGTCAGAAGTATCCCAGGAAGCACAGCGTCATGATGAACTTCTTGTCCAACATGCTGAGAGACGACGTAAGTTTCTAAAGCTCCGACATTTGGGTTTGTGATTGCGATCATCGCAGCAGCGTGGGCCTCCTCCCACACCCGCTGATCGCTTCTGTCGCCGCAGGGCGGCTTCGAGTACAAGCGGGCCATCGTGGACTGCATCATCAGCATCATCGAGGAGAACCCCGAGAGCAAAGAGACGGGCTTGGCCCATCTGTGCGAGTTCATCGAGGACTGTGAGCACACGGTGCTGGCCACCAAGATCCTGCACCTGCTGGGCAAAGAGGGGCCGCGGACCCCGCAGCCCTCCAAGTACATCCGCTTCATCTTCAACCGGGTGGTGCTGGAGAGCGAGGCGGTCCGTGCAGGTGAGACGGCGTAAAAGATCGGCGGCCTGGTGATCTGGTCTAGTATAGTCTGGTTACCTCCAACTGGCCATTTGTGTTTGTCTGCCTTCAGCTGCTGTGAGCGCGTTGGCTAAATTCGGGGCTCAGAATGACGATCTGCTGCCGAGTGTCCTGGTTCTCATGCAGAGGTGAGGCCTTGTTTTTCTTTTCATGCAAACTGCGTATTTGTTGGAAACTTAAAGACTCTATTGAACTGTGAATGAACTTTGTTTAATGAAGCCTAAAAAATGGATGAAATCGACAAATATATAAAAAAAAGTTTGCTTTGCTTATTTTTTCCTCATTTCATAAACTAATGGAGGTGTTTTGTTTTAGTAAAGCAGCTCATGTTGATTTATTTGCTAATCAGCATGAGAAAACAACAGACTGCAAATATGTCCAAAGTCACGTCGAATGCCTTGTAATAATTTGATCATGATATGAACAAACTTCCAGAAAACTGTGAAACAGCTCAAACACTGTGTGCCTTTAAATCTCAACTTAAAACCCACCTGTTTAGATTTACTTATGGCTAAATTAGGACTAGAGTGGGTTTGGATGTCTGTTTTTATCCTTTTTATTTTTTCCTTTTCTTTCTCACTCTTCATTCAATGTCACATTATGTTTTTATTTTAATTATGTAAAGCACTTTGAAATGCCTTGCTGATGAAATGTGCTACACAGATAAAATTTGATCGATCGATTCGATTGATCTGTTCTCTCAGGTGTATGATGGACAGCGATGACGAGGTCCGAGACAGAGCTACTTTCTACATGAACGTGCTGCAGCAGAAGCAGAAAGCTCTGAATGCTGCGTACATCTTCAATGGTAAATATCTCCATTTATGAGGCGTACAAGATGAACTCTGCATGAAATCGGAACGTCAGGTGTCGACGTGTCGTCCGGGTGTCTCAGGTCTGTCCGTGTCCATCCCCGGCCTGGAGAAGTCCCTCCACCAGTTCACCCTGGAGCCCTCGGAGAAGCCCTTCGACATGAAGTCCGTTCCTCTGGCCACCACTCCGATCACGGAGCAGAAACTGGGTACGACCACATTGTTTTCTTCAAATTAAATTACAGAATATTGCTGCGCACAAAATAAATAGAGTTTGTCTGTTTTTCTTTTAGAAATTGCTCCTGTTGCTACGAGCAAACTGCCGGAGAAGTTGGCGCCGTCACGGCAAGACATCTACCAGGGTAAGCAAGACGGATGGACCCGCTTCAGTTATTGCTTTTTATTGGATAATTGATCAAAACGTCCACCTTAATGTTCACTTATTACTTTTTTTTTTAAAAAATGTCCCTTCTCGCAGATCAACTCGCCTCCATCCCAGAATTCCAGGCTCTCGGCCCGTTATTCAAGTCGTCAGAGCCGGTTCAGCTGACTGAGGCCGAGACGGAATACGTGGTTCGCTGCATCAAGCACACATTCGCCCGACACATGGTGTTCCAGTTCGACTGCACAAACACGCTGAACGACCAGCTGCTCCAAAAGGTTCGTTGAAAGATGGCCGGGACGTTTTGTCCAGCGTCTGGTTCAATGCTGGATGGAACCTTATTGAGAAGAAGCGATGATAATGTGGCGAGGCTGAACCGTCGTCTGCTGCAGGTGGTAGTCCAGATGGAGCCATCAGAAGCCTATGAGGTGGCGCATTACATCCCAGCCCCCAGCCTCCCCTATAGCCAGCCGGGCTCCTGCTACACGTTGGTGCGGCTGCCTGACGACGACCCCACTGCAGGTGGGAGCGATTACTGGGACCCCCCATGGGTTCCTTCACTGCCTGGAAAAGTCTAGACTTTATATCAAATCACAGTATCCGTCGTAAGGGAACTGTTTGGATGCAGCAGCTGACGCACATAATTCACGTAACAAATTTGTCAAACTTGGAAAATGTGTGGGAAAACCTGGGTTTGTCAGTGTAAATCTTAAGGTTTTACTCGTGTCAGTGTCTGAATCCTGCAGTGTGGAGGTACTTTGGTCTATCTAAATGCTTGAATCTCAGTTTATTCTCGCATTGGTTTTACTAGATAAAATACATTGTGGTGGTAGAGATCATGACGCTTCCCCTCCTCCATCATAGCATTGATGTATAGTAGAGCATTTTTGTCATTATTGGTCAATTTAATCGGTTTTTTTTTAGCTTTTTGTCCGTTGTTTTTTTTTGTTTTTTTGCACGTGTTGATTGCCCCAGTCACCTAGTTCAAAACACAGCATCCAGTTAGATGTACAGATGGAAGTGGTGCCATGCCAACATTCATGTTCCTGTCCTATAATTTAGCAGCCTCGCTACCATCAGTTTGTACAACTTCAAAAACTGTAGAAAAAAACATTAAGAACTATATTAATTTGGATCAGCAAAACCTAAGAATGTGTTAGAAACCCTGAATTTTAACGGTTTAGAATTCAACCGCAAGTTTCCGTCTGCCCGCAGTGTCCTGCACGTTCAGCTGCACAATGAAGTACCTGGTGAGGGACTGTGACCCCAACACAGGAGAGCCTGATGACGACGGCTACGACGATGAATATGTGGTATGTGGAGCTGGAGCTGGTTAAAATGGCTTCATCTGCCTGAACCTGAGGTTTGAATTGGAATTCTCATTTGTTCAGCTGGAGGACCTGGAGGTGACCGTCGCAGATCACATACAGAAAGTTCTGAAGCCAAACTTTGGCGCAGCGTGGGAGGAAGTGGGAGACGAGAATGAGAAGGAGGAGACGTTTGCCCTGGCGTCTGTGCGAACACTAGACGGTACGCAGTCTGATTGTTTTAGGAAAGCTGACGCCTGTGACGCTTTAATCACACATTCAAGTGATGCCTGGTGCGTTTGTATCATTCACAGAGGCGGTGGGTAACATCATCAGCTTCCTGGGAATGCAGCCCTGCGAACGCTCCGACAAAGTTCCTGAAAACAAGAACTCTCACGTTCTCTTTCTGGCTGGTGAGTCCGATTCCTGGATGCAAGTTTGTTTTTAGAGGACGATTTTCCTGAAATGAAGACACCAGAACACGTCGTATATCATCTTTCAGACCGAACAATTTCAAGTGGTCCCGTTTCTTCTGGTGACCTCATTCCTTCCCGCCTTCTCTGCCCAGGTGTGTTCCGAGGAGGCCACGACGTCCTGGTCCGGGCCCGTCTGGCGCTGGCCGATGGCGTCACCATGCAAGTGACGGTTCGCAGCACCGAGGAGACCGTCGTCGACGTGATCCTTGCTTCTGTAGGCTAGAACTACAAAGACGCGCCAACCAGCGGCACAAAGCATGCAGCAGCCCTGGTCCCGTCGCTTCCCCAGTCCTGAAGCTTAACTCGTCATTGTGATTACTGGTGCAAATGTTTTATATCTTCTACATAAACTAAAACTTTTCTGTTTTTCCATCTTTTTGTTTCGACGTCACAATAAAGTTGGTCAAAATGCAATTTGGAACTTTTTTTTTTCCTTAGAAAATTAATTTTATTTAAAGAAAACTGATATTTTAAGTCATTTATATTTTAGAATGTAGAAAATTATATCAAAAGTAATTCACAATGCAGCAATAGTGTTCAACAGATATGCTCACTATGACTATAATTTATCTCATAGGGTATATAAATAATAATTTGCTTCATCTTTGAAGTTAGTCAACATTCTTACTTGGTAGTTAGAAGTAATTTAAGTTATTTTTCATCTGATTTTGATACCTGACAGCAGGCATGCGTTTGCGATCTGGTTAGAAAGAGTGAATGAAATTGAAATAAGCCTTTAGGAAACCAGTGGGATCCTCCAGCTGTGGGTAGTGACTGATGTGGTCGTCCAGAATGGTGACTGTTGACCTTTTCACCAAATGCCTAATAGAATAAAACACAGTTCAATGCATTTTAATTTAACAAATTACTTGTTACCACCTGAGAATGTTTTTCTTAAAACATCACTTTTGCAAAGCGACGTGTATGGAGGTAAAGGCAAGATCACTCACATATAAAGACGGATGAACTGTGGATGGGGGTTGACTGGGTCCAGGGGTCCGTAGATCATGTGCACTGAAACACAAAGGGGGGTTGGGGGGGAGGTGAGGGTCATTGTGGAGATGAACGAGGGTCTTAAAAATCACATGCTGGGTTGAAACACCTTTTTAACAAAGGGTTTGCTCCACCCACTTACGTGGAGCATGCGTGGATGTGAGCGCTCCCACCCATCGATCTCTATGTTGAAATCTCTGATTGATGTACTGGAGAATACTGAGAAGAGAGAAGCCCCACATTCAGTCAACTGAATGTCAGTGAACAGGAAACGGTGAGCACATAAGTACATCATCACCTGTCCAAAACCAGGTTGCCGTCGTTGTAGCGTAAACCTGTCCACATGTCCCAGAACTCTGCGTCTGTGGGCTGAGTGTAGGGACCGAATACGTCTCCAACGCTGCCGATAAAGGAGAAAATGTGAAGAAAGTGTCTCTTTTTTTTTTTTTTTTGCCATATATTTAAAACGCTGGTTCTCTTACCCCTTCTGGAAGATCAAAAAGTTGGTGAGGCGTGTCAGAAATGTTGCCAGAATACTTGAGTCCTTCATCAGCTTATGGGAACAAATTAAAGACGGGTCAGCCAAAAATCTATTCTATTCCCTATTAATAGTTGGAAACAATAGAATATTATACTTTACATGAGCTAAGAAGTAGGAAGAAGACAGATTCACTCACCGTCTGAAGCAACCGTGGATGGTGTGTTTCTGGAAATATTCCTGTTGGAAATCAAACTGTCAGGACTTGCCATGTTTTTGTTTTGACATCAAAAGAATCAGGAAAGTTTAAAAGCACATATTTCAAACAAACTTTTTTGCTCATTTTGAATGTCATACTACATTAAGAGTAATTTTTTGCAAATTTCTTACATTGTGCTACACTACATCATGCTAAACTGAGATATTTTTGCACATTTTTAACGTCAAACTACTATGAGATATTGCAAATTCTCAGATTTTGCAAATTTTTGTCATGCTATACTATATATTTGCAAATGTTGTACGTCATACTATACCTTGAGATATTTTTGCAAATTTTTTACATCATACTATGAGAAATCTTTGCCCATTTTTTTACGTCATACTATATTATATTTTTGCACATTTGACGTCATAATATACTACGAGATATTTTTGCAAATTTTTACATCATGCTAAGATATTATTGCAAATTTTTTATGTCGTACTATACTATGAGATATTTATGCACATTCTTGACATCATATAGTATACTATGTGATAGTATACTATCTCATAGTATACTATGAGATATTTTTGCAAAATGTTTACGTCATACTATACTATGAGAATTAGATATTACAATTACAATTAGATATTGTATTGCACATATTTACATCATACTATACTAAGATATTTTTGCAAATTTGACATCATAGTATACTATACTTTGAGATATAGCAATTTTTTACATCATAATATATTTTTGCACATTTTTATGTCATACTATACTATGAGATATTTTTGCATTTTTTTACGTCAGACAATACTATGACTCATTTTTGCATGTTTTCGCATATTTTCGTCATTTTTGCACATTTTTGAGGTTATACTATACTATGACTCATTTTTGCACATTTTCTACATCATACTATGACATATTTTTGCATATTTTCGACATCATACTATACTATGACATATTTTTGCATATTTTTATACTATGACTCTTTTTGAATATTTTAGGTCATACTATACTATGACTCATTTTTTGCATATTTTCGACATCATATTATAATATCACTAATTTTTCCATATTTTTGATATGACATATTTTTGCATATTTTTAGGTCATACTATACTATGACTCTTTTGGCACATTTTTGAGGTCATATTTTTGACATCATACTGTACTATGACTCATTTTTGCATATCCTCCTGAGACCCGGCCCATAGACGCAAGTCCATTATAATGGACATTTTGTTGAAGCTTATTTTTTCTTCATTCTCTTTAGAGGACATCCTGGGCTTTCCAGGGATGTGTCATGTGATAGGTTTGCATACCGGAAAATTCCTTTTTTTCCTAAATCAAAATGGCTGACCTGCCAGAAAGCACATTTTATGGAAAGAGGGTAGACGAGTTAAATAATCCTTTCTTGTTTTATTTTTGCCATGATAATTATTTATATTTTTGTTAATTAAATACCAATAATAATATTTTGACAAGTGAAAACAATTTAATAATTTCTGTTTAGAAATAACAGACCTTTTCTGAATGTCAATTATAATGGACATCAGGACCAATGTAGTGTATGTAATGACTCCACAGTTTTGTAGGAGAAAGAAGTGAAACATGATTCTCCACAAGATAATAGAGGGCGATTCAGATCTGGAGTTGTCAGATGAAGATGAGGATAATAAATATCAGCCTCTGGTAGGGAACTTCATTAGATCCAGGACAATCTGATGAAGAGACAGACTCTGGGTGCGTTCATACCCAACGCGTTACGCATGTCAAAAACACACTTGACACTTCAAATTTGACACGTGCACTTTTGGTGCATTCATACTAAAAGGGTTTTGAGCATCAAGTGTATCTGGTTTACATTCACAGTCTATGTGGAACGTCATAAAAACGGTCCAAACGGTTCAAATCGCACCGTGCTAGGTGCTCGAAATGCTCTTCCATGGCCCTCAACACGCCTCCACATAGACTTTGAATGTAAACCAGATGGGCCTTATGTTCAAAACATGTTTGGTGTGAACGGACCATCAGAGCCAGAGAGAGAGCAGGAAAGTCACTGTGCTAGATGGGTCAGGATTAATTTGTATGTTTGTCTAGGGCCAGGCATCTGTGATGGGAATGTCCATTTCTTGGTTCTGGTCGACATTCGATGAAAGCTCAACATTTGGCCACAAAGATCTAAATGTTGGATCTTTAGGACCAACATTTGGTCCTAAAGATCATGGACACAAGTTTCTTTCTTTGTTTGACCATCAACTGCAAATATTGTTTAGATCTTTCCCATAAATGGTGGAGGCCAAGACCACAGGTTTATCGTCAAGCCACTTTGTGACAGTCAGCTAAGATGCTCCCTTCTATTCACAGTGGCCCATCTTCTGGTAATTGGTGTGGCTTTGATATTCTTTGGTTCATCATAATGGTTCCAGTTCCTGGAAGACCCTTTGAGAAGTTTTGAAAACTTATTCCCCATCATTTTCCTGCCAAATACTTTTGATTTTTTTAGTCCAGAAGATTTTGTCTCTGAAAGCCAATAGGCCACATTTGCTGATATTCTGAAGAAAGTTCTTGTTCATTTGTGTAATTTGATACTTCTCTCATGTTAAAAATAAATAAAAAATAAACAATTAATTAAGTAAAAATAAATAAAGTCTTCATTTTTTGGGCAATAGTGTTTAGCGACACCCCTGCAGTTTGCAGCCATTTTTAGCTTTTATTTCAAGTAACAAGCAATAGACTGCAACCAGAAATGGATAACTTCTGATCATTAAATGTATTTTTCCAATTTGACCTCTTGCTGGGTTAATGTGATTCATTAATCAATAATCTGTACATTGAACCATTTTTTTGAATTCAGTCATAATTTAGACCGAAATAGTCCTGATGTCCACTACAATGGACATGCTGTAAAATTTTAATAAAAAAATATTTTTAAAAAAATTAAATGCTAAGATGTTCATTATGGCCTAAATAGGTAGGAAATCACAAAAAAACAGAAATTGGAAGACACTTTTTTTCTTCGGTTCTCAGGAGGATATATACTATGACTCATTTTTTGCATATTTTCGACATCATATTATAATATCACTAATTTTCCCATATTTTTGATATCATGACTTATTTTTGCATATTTTTAGGTCATACTATACTACGACCTTGGCACATTTTTGAGGTCCTTTTTATGACATCATGCTATACCATGACTCATTTTTGCATATTTTCAACATCATACTATACTATGACATATTTTTGCATATTTTTAAGTCATACTATATACTATGACTCATTTTTGCATATTTTCAACATACTATACTATGACATATTTTTGCATATATACTATGAGTCATTTTTGCATATTTTCGACATCATACTATACTATGACATATTTTTGCATATATACTATGAGTCATTTTTGCATATTTTCGACATCATACTATACTATGACATATTTTTGCATATATACTATGAGTCATTTTTGCATATTTTCGACATCATACTATACTATGACATATTTTTGCATATTTTTAAGTCATACTATATACTATGACTCATTTTTGCATATTTTCAACATCATACTATACTATGACATATTTTTGCATATTTTTAAGTCATACTATATACTATGACTCATTTTTGCATATTTTCAACATACTATACTATGACATATTTTTGCATATATACTATGAGTCATTTTTGCATATTTTCGACATCATACTATACTATGACATATTTTTGCATATATACTATGAGTCATTTTTGCATATTTTCGACATCATACTATACTATGACATATTTTTGCATATATACTATGACTCATTTTTGCATATTTCTGACATCATACTATAATATCACTAATTTTTCCATATTTTTGATATCACTTATTTTTGCATATTTTTAGGTCATACTATACTACGACTCTTTTGGCACATTTTTGAGGTCATTTTTATGACATCATACTGTACTATGACTCATTTTTGCATATTTTGAGGTCATACTATATACCATGACTCATTTTTGCAAATTTTCGACATATTATACTATGACTCATTTTTGCACATTTTTGACATCATACTGTACTATGACTGATTTTTGCATATTTTTAGGTCATACTATACTATGATATATTTTTGCATATTTTAAACATAATAATTATCTATGACTCATTTCTGCATATTTTTGATATCATACTATAATATGTGAATTTTTTTGCACATTTTTAAGTCTTACTATACTATGAAACATATTTGTAATTTTTTATAGTCATGCATTACAATGAGTAATTTTTGCAAATTTTTTACATCATGCTACACTAAATAATGCTATACATCATACTAATACTGAGATATTTTTTACGTCATACTAATACTGAGATATTTTTTCAAATTTTTAACATCATACTACTATGAGATATTTTTGCATATTTGACATCATAATATACTATGAGATATTTTTGCAAATTGTCATACTATACTATGAGAATTTTTGCACATTTTTGATGTAATACTATACTATGAGATATTTAGGCACGTTTTTTACATCATACTACGAAATATTTTTGCTAATTTTTTACATCATACTATGAGATATTATTGCACATTTTTTACATCACGCTAAAAAATGCAAATTTAAAAAAAAAAAAAAATTATGTCATACTATACGAGATATTTTTGTTCATTTTGGATGTCATACTACTATGATACATTTTTGTCAACCTTACATACGTCTCTACCT
This sequence comes from Poecilia picta, assembly GCA_033032245.1. Taxonomy (NCBI): domain Eukaryota; kingdom Metazoa; phylum Chordata; class Actinopteri; order Cyprinodontiformes; family Poeciliidae; genus Poecilia; species Poecilia picta. Next base: position 8,651,677 of record CM065375.1, on the reverse strand, counting down.
CCAACCCTAAATACATCCCAAACTTCTCCCCTACACACATGCACATACACACACATACACAGTCCAGTCACATTAATGTGACCATCTGTCAAAAACCAGAATAACCACCTTTCGCAGAGCGAACTGCTACGAGACGTGCAGGAAGAGAGTCACTTAGGTCCCTGAAGGTCTTCTCTGGGATGTTGAGCCATGCCGACTCTAATGCCGTGGCCAGCTGCGCTAGATTACGCGGTTGAGGATCCATGGCGCGAACAACTCGATCGAGATGGTCCCACAGATGCTCGATTGGGTTTAAGTCAGGTGAGTTTGCTGGCCAGGGGAGGACGGTAAACTCATCCTGGTGCTCTTCGAACCACGCACGTACACTGGCAGCTGTATGGCACCTCGCATTGTCCTGCTGGAAGATGCCATCATCCTGAGGAAAAACAATGCGCATGTAGGGGTGGACATGGTCCGCAAGGACAGATGCGTACTTGTATTGATCCATCGTGCCTTCCACAATAATCAGTGAACCCAGAGAATGCCAGGAAAACATTCCCCAGACCATATTGCTCCCGCCTCCAGCTTGGACCGTTCCTGCAATGGTTGCAGGGTGGTTCCTTTCAGAGGTTTCACGCCTTATACGCCAACGTCCATCTGTCCGATGGAGCATAAAACGCGATTCATCTGAAAACGCTACCTGTCGCCACTCAGTGGACGTCCAGCTGCTGTACTGGCGTGCAAATTCTAGCCTTCGTCGTCGATGAACACCAGTCAGCATAGGTGCACGAACCAGGCGTCCGCTTCGGAGGCCCAGACGCAGCAATGTTCGCTGAATAGTGGTTTGGGAGACACTTGTGGTAGCCCCTTGGTTCATTTTAGTGGTCAGTTGCTCAACGGTAGCCCGTCTATCTGCCCGAACGCATCTCCGCAACCGTCGTTCGCCTCTGTCATCTATGGCCCGTGGTGCACCACATTTGCCACGTCGTTGATTTTGGACAGTCCCATTTTGCCATGCACGGTACACTTTTACCACGGCGGCACGCGAACAGTTCACAAACTCAGCCGTTTCGGAAATGCTTCCACCCTTGGCCCGAAAGCCAATGATCATGCCCTTTTGGACGTCGGATAAATCGCTTCGTTTCTGCATTACGCCAACGATTGAAATGTTTTCCGAAGCCCACACACACCCTTTATATACGCTCAACTGCACTGTGCTGCCACCTGCCTTCTGTGATTGGTTATTTAACTCTGAAGTGGAAAGTACGTGGTGGTCACATTAATGTGACTGGACTGTGTATATAGTCATACTATTGTGTTTTGCACTAATTTTGCAAAATAGCCGATTTTTTGTGAAAGTAACAATTAATCCCCAAAGAATGCCAACACTGTACCTCCATTTGATAGACAAAGACTGTTGAAGTTCAGATGCCCTGTCCGATTTTGGTCACTCCTAGTTCAGGAGAAAAACAAAGTGAAAAACAGCTAAGAGAAAGAAACTAATGTTGACCACTGGATTCTTTTGACACCTGCTATAAAATGCCCACCTGTATAGAAGCTCTAGGGCCACAGTATCTCCATAGTCATGGGATATCAAATTGAGTCGTTGATTGCTCAGACCCAAGTGGGCCACCAGGGCCTCAACTACACTGGCTTGCTCAAAGATGGAGTACCTGTGGGGTCTCTGAAATGTTTCAGAAAATGGAGAGTAGGAGAAACATGTGCGTGAAGGAAAGGGGAAGGAAAAGCATCAAAACATTAAAAAAAAAAATATGCAGACTGACAGGTTTGTCACTAAAACCAAATCCAAGAAAGTCCAGTGCAATGACTCGATGGAAGTGCTGTGCGAGCGGATCCCAGATCTGCAAGGGAAGAAAACGGTTCAGGATCTGTGCACATTTTTCCACGTCAAAATTGCTTATTTTTAAACAGACTCATATTTCCATATGCAGTGGCGGTTTCTGAGATGGGTGACATGGGCAACGAGCAGCCACAGCACACCTGTACCTCATTGTAAGTCCTCCAACTCTCTGCTCTTATAACCGGAGGGTCTGAGTGTCAAAAGTACCTAATACATGTCAATGTCAATTTTATTTATGAAACATACAAATACGTATTTACTGCAAGACCTTAATTATGACCTATGCAATATAGTATTCACAAAACCACAGATAAAAATACATAGAAATAAAAACACAAATTAAAACATACAGGCCAAGTAAATACATCATCATCACACAACAGTCACCTCTCGCCTGTCTACTTCTTCAGAAGGGAGTAGGAGGGAGGTGGGGGCTTTGGAAAGGTGGTTTGCCCAGGGTACCAAACATTCTAGGGCCTCCTTTGTCCATATGCATCTCTATTTTGTAAACGGCTACTCAATATGAATTTATGGCACATACAATACAGACCAAATGTTTGGACACAACTACTCATTCAATGAATTTCTTTATTTTCATGACTATTGACATTGTAGATTCACACTGAAGGCATCAAAACTATGAATTAACACATGTGTAAATATGTACTAAACAAAAAAGTGTAAAACAACTGAAAATATGCCTTATATTCTAGTTTCTTCAAAGTAGCAACCTTCTGCTGTGATTACTGCTTTGCCCACACTCTGCATTCTCTTGATGTGTTTCAAGAGGTCGTCACCTCTTGAAACACATCAAAAGAATGTGTTTCATTCTCTTGATGTGTTTTTACCTGTGAAATAAAAACCTGAAATGGTTTTCACTTCACAGGTTGTGCCCTGTCAGGTTAATAAGTGGGATTTCTTGCCTTATAAATAGGGTTCGGACCATCAGTTGTGTTGTGCAGAAGTCAGGTGGACACACAGCAGATAGTCCTACTGAATAGAGTGTTAGAATTTGTACTATGGCAAGACAAAAGCAGCTACGTAAAGAAAAACGAGTGGCCATCATTACTTTAAGAAAAAATGGTCAGTTAGTCTAAAAAATTGGGAAAACTTTGAAAGTGTCCCCAAGTGCAGTCGCAAAAACCATCAAGCTCTACAAAGAAACTGGCTGACATGAGGAACCGCCCCAGGAAAGGAAGACCAAGCGTCGCCTCTGCTGCGGAGGATAAGTTCATCCGAGTCGCCAGCCTCAGATATCGCAGGTTAACAGCAGCTCAGATTAGAGACCAGATCAATGCCACACAGAGTTCTAGCAGCAGACACATCTCTGCAACAACTGTTAAGGGGAGACTGTGTGAATCAGGCCTTCATGGTAGAATAGCTGCTAGGAAACCACTGCTAAGGACAGGCAACAAGCAGAAGAGACTTGTTCGGGCTAAAGAACACAAGGAATGGACATTAGACCAGTGGAAATCTGTGCTTTGGTCTGATGAGTCCAAATTTGTGATCTTTGGTTCAACCACCGTATCTTTGTGCGACGCAGAAAAAGTGAACGGATGGACTCTACATGCCTGGTTCCCACCAGGCTATTTGACCAAGAAGGAGAGTGATGGGGTGCTGCGCCAGATGACCTGGCCTCCACAGTCTCCAGACCTGAACCCAATCGAGATGGTTCGGGGTGAGCTGGACTGCAGGGTGAAGGCAAAAGGGCCAACAAGTGCTAAGCATCTCTGGGAAACTCCTTCAAGTCTGTTGGAAGACCATTTCAGGTGAAGACCACTTGAAACTCATCAAGAGAATGTCAAGAATGTGCGAAGCAGTAATCAAAGCAAAAGGTGGCTACTTTGAAGAACCTAGAATATAAGACAGATTTTCTGTTGTTTCACACATTTTTGTTAAGTATATAATTCCATATGTACATGTCATTGATATTTTTGATGCCTTCAGTGTGAATCTACAATTTTCAAAGTCATGAAAAATAAAGAAAACTCTTTGAATGAAAAGGTGTGTCCAAACTTTTGGTCTGTACTGTATTTATACAGTTTCTTGGGTTTCAAATGTGGAACCTGCAAGAATCAGAGACTACCAGAGATGGGCTGGATAAATAATGGAGCAAAAGATGAAAATGAGCCTCCTGCCTCCATGGCAACAGTGATGTTTTAACAGGATACGCCAAGCCTCCTCTGTATAGACATGCATACCTTGTTCCAGTCATAGCTGGAGGTGGGGAAGCCGTGGAGCAGAAGGACCACATCTGAGCTTCCCAAAGCGCCGTAGGAGTCTGGGAAGAACATCTCGACGTGAGACAGGAAACAGGTGGATATTTGGAGATTAATCTCCCCCCCTCCCTCCCTCCGTTCTGTGTCCTGCTACCTCTATAGAAGATCTTCTTTCCTCGGAAGTGGAAGAAATCCCCGGCGCTGTGCCACTTCTGCAGGGCGGCGGACAGGTGAGGGGGCGGGATGTGAAGGTACACGGCCACCAGCGGGACGCAAATCAGACCCGCATGGATCCACCACTCTCTCATGTTGAGCTCAGCGGTGAGGAGGGTCTCATTCCTGCCACTGACACGCTGAGCCACAAACGCAAACAAGCCCAGACAAAGCAGGCTTGGTGTTAAAGGAGCAGGTAGCGTCGCCTCCGTTCAGCTGAAATGACTTGTTAAAGACAGAGGACGGCACTTACTGCAAAGTTCCTGCTTGTTATCGGCAGACCTTCAACCTGTTTCGGACCTGCAGAGGATATTCTTGTGGAGAGTCGAGAAGTAAACGTAGCACAGAAAAGAAAGAGGTCTCACTCTGGTCACGTTTTTTTTTTTTTTTTTTTGTAAAAGGTAGACACAGACTCTTTGGGTGGCTACGTTGCAACCAATTTATAAAGCGCGACTCATCTTGTCAATAGGAGATCTTTGAATAATCGCCAAACAACAAATGAGGCGTTTACTGCCATCTACCAGTCTGGAGGTCTGAATGAAGCTGATTTCTTGGAAAATAAAATTATACTAAATAAATTATAGTACTACTACTAACAAGCGCAATAAAAAAAATTAATCTCATTGTAAGTCAACAAATATTTTCGTGTCCTTAAGTGTATTCATTTTGAGAAAAAAACGCGGAATCTGAATTAATTTTTATTTTTATTGTGGTTTTGATTTTCATTCTTAATCACTTACTTATAGAAAATGAAGGACAACAGCAGTTCCCTTGCATGTATTTAATGACGGTATGTCTTAAAATATGAGAAAATAAGAATAGAATGGCCATTTTTTCCACAATAAATTGTAAAAATTAATTTCTTAAAATCAATAGGGAAATAAAATGTATCCCAATTCATACAAGTGTGGTAAGCTGTGCCCGTTTGATATCTGGTTTTACATTAAATAGACAGATACAAAATGCTATTAAAATATTTTAATATGTAAAATCATTTAAACATATTTTAAAAATTGCTGCTCTATTTTTATCCAACATTACCAGTATGATCATGCTTGATGTGTTGACTAGCTCAAAAATAATCAGTTATGGCAATTACGACACCTAAACACCCACATGGGACTCATTTCTTTGTGAAATACCTGAGGAAAGTATTTATTATGGTTTCACTTAAACACTTAAGTTGGGATATTTTGTTCCTTTTCTTTTAGATTGGAGATCTCTCAATCTGCTCCATTTGTAACAAGAGGAATAAGAAAACTGGACAGTCTTTGTTTTAAACGCTGGTTTTTGTTCCATTCTCAACAAATACTGGATAAAATAAAATAAAAATCTTCTAAGGTTAACATAGGACAGTGACATCCAACACTAATATCTGGTCAGGAATGGGTGTGCAGAAGACCAATTTAAATCCTGGAGACATTAATGCACACAAACTTTCACTTGGGGCAGAATATGAATTGCTGTGTTCTGTTCAGACTGAGGTTTCAAAAGATGAAGTCAATTTGTACCTTCAGAAGGGGGGTTGTTTCAAAGTGCAGCACTAAACTAGATGTGCAATTTGTTAGCCTGAAGATGAGAAATCGATAAAATAGCAGCAGAATTATCTGTTGGCATGTGAAAACAGATGGAAAAAAAACAAAACACCTACCTTTGACCACCTACCTTTCCGAGTGTTACAGATGGCACCTAAATAATGTCACGATATGTATGGAAAATGTGGAATCAGAACTCCTGGATATCAGAAAACTGATACGCATGCTAAATAAAATAAAGCAAGGCCATCGTCCAGTGACAACTTTTATTGAAAACTATAAACACAGTACAGCATGTATAAAGTACCCTGTGCAGATAGATACCAGTGTATGCCTAGTATTTCTTCTTGAAAAATGCACGTCCAATCTTTAGCGTTTCCAGTACACCAGGTTTCAAAACTATTTTACAAACAAACCAAATGCAGAAACATTTACTATGAGTGAAATGAGTCTTATGGACAGGCTTAAGAAGAAAACACAAACAGAATTCATTTTTAAAAAAGCAGAAAAATTTTCTGTAGAGTATAATCTTAAAGTGGATGAACTGATATTTTCTTTTTGCCCGACAACAATTTGCTCCCTAAATACACAACAATTTTTAGGATTTATTTACTTTTTATGCCTGAGTAAATGTATGTCAGTATTGCACATTGGATGGGTGTTAATGGTTTGCTTATAAAAAAATTTAAAAAAATGAAATGAAATGACCAGGATCCATATTTATCAAGCATCCAAAGGGAGGAGATTTTTCCTACCCCACCCAAAACATTTGAAATGAAGGTGTAGGTTTTTGGTCCTGCTTTTAGCTGTTAGAAACAAGAGTGAGTTTCCTGAAAGTGATGAACGATGAGATCAGGATCACTTAAATCACTGTTGTAGCCAAGGCACATTCATATTTAGTCGTAATGACCGTATCACTGAAAAACTGACTCAGCGGCGGAGCGCCTAAGTTGAACTAAAGTGATTACAAAGCTGGGTTGTTTCTTTTTTAAGCGTTAAATTAAACCATAATTTAACTGCTTCGCTAAAGGATGCAACTGTGACTACAAAGATTTAAACTTCGCAGCTCCACAGATCTAAAAGGAGAACCTCTAGAAGCTGGAAGCGGACGCAGGAGGTCTGAGTTGGTGTTCCTCCCGACTCCCAGCTGGATTCTGAGTGAGATGCTTGTTAAGTATAGGCCCAGACGGCTTCTAAAAAAAAATCCCTTTTAAAAGTCATGAACACGTGGAAATTCTCAAAACACACCAAAATGAATGGAAAAGAGAATCCAGAACGTTTTGTGCACATGAAAACTATCAAAGAAATGGAAGAATATTTATAGTGATGTTAGTGGAGAGAGGCCATCATCGTCTTCCCAGCTGAGTCTCCTGTAAAAAACACCCCGTGACCAACTGGACCTCTTTTTCTATACAAGCCTTTATGTTCATCGGTTTGGCTAGAAGGTTCTATGTCGACAAATATATAACAAAACTTGCAGGCAAAAATAGTTAAGTTTCAATAGAAACACCCTTTTTTTTCCTGAAAATACAGCAGTATCTGAAATAATCCTCTTAATAATGTTTTACTGTCCCAGTTTTCTGAATTATACATCAGGAAGCTCTTTTGCCTACAAACAGAAAAAAATAACTATCTACAAACTTTGTAAACAGACCTGTTTTTTTTCCCAAAAAACATAAATAACTCAATATTAACAGCCAATAAAGCAGAAATAGGTTTTGAATGAGAAGGGCCAAAGAAATAAATATACAACACCCTTCAGATAAAGAGAAGTCAACAGTTCTTTCTGAATCTTACAAGTCCCGATCCTCGCGACCAGAGGAGGACCTCACCTTCTTGATTCAAATAACAGCAATAATATTAGAGTAATAAAAACAGGTCACTTTCAGAGTTTATGTATCCCTCCCCTCGCTTGCAAGTCAGAGGGTGGGGGGGAGGGGGAATAAAAATTAAAAAGTTACCAAGGAGGGTGGAGCGAAGACCGAGTTCCTGGTGTTGCAGCAGGGTATTAACAAGAACCAACAGAGAAAAACTAAAGTGGGAGAGAGAGAGAAATCAAAGAATCCACACCAAGCCGTACATTCTCGACGAATGTTTGCTGTCCTTTCAGTTCAGCTCAAGCCAAAAGCTCACACAAGACTCCACTCTCTGTCCAGACCTCTGTTCTCTCCTCTGCCAGTCTTCCGCCGTTTGAGCAGAGCTTTTTGGTGGCGGGGTGAGAAAACGGGTGCAGCCGTGTGGAGCTGGGTCAGATCAAAGGGAGGTCTCAAGGCTGTGTAGCGGGCTCCCTGGGGCTGACGGGGTTCCTGATTTGGGGTCCTCCAGGAAGAGGTGGTTGCCGCTTTCGACGGCGTTATTGTTCTGGTTTTGGGTGGGGGCGTCGGGCGGGTTGGTGTCGTCGGGCGAGGGCAGAGGTGGAGAGGCATTGGGCAGGTCGTCAGAGTTGCGCTTGGTGGGGGCGTCGTCCTCCGCGTCCGTGTCGTCGATGAGGGGGATGTGGGGCTCCGAGTCCTCTATCCGGAACTCGGGGTGGGTCATGAAGTTGTGGATCGACGTCCGCGCCTCGGGCTTCTCCAGCCCCTCATAGAGGGAGATGGAGTTGCGGAATGCCTTCACCACTCGGATCTGGAGGAAGGGACAGGAAGAGGCACGTCTTTAGTCGTGCTGCGTACCGACACAGACTCAAGTCAACTCCTGGACCAACGCCCCGGGTTAAAACAAACTCCGAACGGAAGGTTTTAATGTCTCGGTAATGAGGTGAGTTTTAGGGGCTTTGAAAACCAAATCTGTGAAGGAGGAGTATCTCAGACACGTGCACGTGAAATTTCAAAGACTGGTTGTTCTCACTCAATGTTAGGGAAAGAACTTCTGAATGTTAGTTCATTTAAATTAAGGTAAGATTCGGTGAAAACCTTATGTCCATCTGTTTTACTAGTGTTTCTTTAAGGCCAAAAAAGTAATTATGAAAAAATAAAGGTTGTCTGCTATAGAGCAGACAACCTTTACATTTTCATTACTTTTTTTTTTTTTTTTTTAAATAGATTACCTGGTGATTTGTAGTGTCTAATTTTTACCTAGCCGAGTCAGTTATAAAAATGAAAACTCCAATCATTTCTCCAATCAGTAAACGGACCACATGTAAGTGCCAACTTGTGCTGAAAACCTTCTTCTGTGCGGAAGTTGCTACTAAAAGTAAAAGCTACTGATTCCATCTGTTGAAACCGTCGCATTTGGGAAGTTTGGCTGCTTCCTAGAAATCTCTGAAACAAGATATGTTCTCCAAGGAATACTTACAGTTCACTGCTGGTGTTGCCAGTGGTGGTAATATCCAAAGTAAGATGCTAAGGGTGTCAGCCTCTCAATGATGTCGTCTTTATATTAAAATAATGGTAAAACTTATTGAGCTGTAAAGCTGTGCAATGCCATATTTTCTCAATGTAAATGTGCCCTCTGCTGGCGATCTAAATACAGTGACTAAAATGCTTCTGTACATCTACAGATATCAAATGTAGCAGGATCAATTTCTATGCTTTGAGACATGCTAAAAATATATTTTTTGGGAGCCAAAGAGAGTAACTGAGATATTCTCTAACTGTATTAGTGGCATTTAAAAAAAAGTCAACTAAACAGAGATAGCTGAGATTTGAGAAAATCCGTTTCATTTTACCATAATGATTCCATCTGGAAGGCAGTTTAACATTTACTAATCCAATAGAAAAAAATGTTTGTGACTTTTGAAAAGAAATCTTAATTTGTTCAAATCAGGCAAATTCTCTTAGGAGAAGTCATCGATGGTCAATGGCCTCTGCAGTAACATGTCGGAATGTAATCCATCTTCTTGCACAGAGACAACAAGCTGTGTGTTTTTAGATGTAGGTCAAATAACTCTGCAGCCTGGCGTTGTGGTGAGAAAACCTCAACTTTGTTGTGAAACATGAGAAACTACAGCCCTGTAAAAGATTTTTCTAGAGCAAGACATGAATTTAATATAAAAATTCACCCTCTAAAGATAATTTTTTCTAAATGTACTGTAGCATTTTTTTCAGAAATCTCTTGCTTGGAGGTTTGTTTCATTTGACCAGGAAAGGAGATGACTGTTCATCATTGTTGGACATGCTTATTAAAGAGCAAAGAGTCAGACAGGAAGAGAGCTAAAGGACAGAGAGATGGACAGAGAGATAGATGAAGGGTAGATAGAAAGACAGAAGAGAGAAAAACAAGTGGTGGTCAGTTGTAGCTTATGTTTGTGGAGGGAAAACAAAGAAGCTGCAGCAGCCAAGCATGTCTACAAGCTCGTGTACAAGTCGAGAACAGCACAAAGAGGAGAAAACTCACAAACGAGACCAGAGACTTTGAACCCATGCAGAGCGCGGCGCTACCTTCATTTCAATGGCAGTAAACCTTTGAGTATAGCCCATGACACATTTCACAGTATCTAAGGAAGAATACGCGGGAAGTCAGTGGCGTTCAAAGATCACTTTGGCCAAACGTTGCCATACTGGACACATTGCATCACAAAAGTATTCACATAAGGACAAAGAGAATATCTGTAAGGAAGAGTTTGGGAATAAAAACGCTGTAGATCTGATGGAGTTCCCCCTAAAACAATGGAGGGGCGGAAAAAACTGTTAATGTTGAGGGTTACTGTTTCACATTCAACTGTGTGTTAATTCCCTGAGGACGCTTTTTTGACATGTACAAGATATTTAAACTCCACAGATGGTGAGAAGGTCTTCCTGGTTAGATCTGAAAGAGAAGAAGTCTAGGAGTCAGTGAGAGGAAAAGCCTTGCAAGGGGCCTTTGGAAGTGGTGCCATCAAACAACAAAGATCCAGTTTCAACATGAAGCAGATGAAAAGAGGCTGAAAGTCTATTCTAGCACACTGCTGTGAAACAGTGCATCAACTTTACAAATTGCTTTTTATTAATTTTTTGGGACAAATTTTACATTTCTAATTTTAAAAAATAATAAAAAATGTTGACCTTCATTGGGTTGTTCAGGCTCAAAAACGGAATGTTGCCAAATTGAAGCAATTCTCAAGGTAATAAAGACTCATTGCCAGTTAATGCTGCCAAGGGTGCATTAAGGGAGGAGCAAATATGAATGCATCTCAAACAACAACAACTAACTTTCTCCTAATAGCTTCATTTGACTGCAGGGTGGCACTGAACATTCATCTGACTTCAATCTTTTCCACAGCATCACCAGTTGGAAAGAAAGGGATCATTATTTAACTGATGAGAAATCCACTGGAACTTGATCAGATTTCTAAAGTTTCTGTGTCATGGGTGTTTTCTCTGTTTAGCTCGTGATCATGGGCATATACTCAAAACATTTACCCAACCAGGGACTAGAGAGCTGCGACAAAGACCCATGACTGCTACGAAGGCACAGACCAGACTGAGGCAGCCGCAGACAAACCTGCTGAATTCTGGATATAATCTTTATAATTATATAATATAAACACAAACCCTCCCACCCCCGCCACTGTTCACCACCGGATAACAGTGAAAGGTTTCCATTTCTCAGACCCAAGCAGAAGCAGAACAGAAAACAGGATGACACAGATAAAAACACCTTGACGCTTGAAGCGACCTGGTTACAGAGGACATTTATATACGGCAGAGTTATCAAAGCAGTATGGAGGATGTAGATTGGTGTCATTTGGATTAAACATAGGGGAACATTGGGGGGAAGTATGAAGAGTGTAAAAGTTGAACATTAGGTAAGGAAAAAGAGAGAGGAAGGGAAAGATGTTAGAAGAAGAAAACAAAAAAAAAAAAAAGAAGAAGTCTCATGCACTAAAGGAGAACACGCACTCACACCCCACAGTGGCAGAAGCGGAGTTGGCAGCAGTGGTAGTAGTAGAAAAGGCTACATGTGTAGGGCTAGAAACATTGGTTACATCGTGCTGTTGTTGGCTGGAGTTGGAGGCCTGCCGCCTTAGAGCCCCCTGAAAGGAAGTTCCACTCTGGAACGCACTCACAACATCCATCTGCAAAGAATCAGACAGCGTGACAGGAGAAAGCCCAGAGGGAAATAAAACAACAACGGCAGAGGAGCCAGAGGAGAGGGAGAAGAGAAAGAAAACAAAAATAAAAATAAAGAAAAGGCAGCAGAAACCAGAGAATGTCACTTTGATATATACTGGGATATAGTGAGAAAAGGAAGTGATCGGGTTTGAAGGCACTGATCGGAGGAAACCCATGATGCAAAAATCTGATAGGAATTTCACTCTCTTTCTCTCTGCGGAAGCCTTCCATCTGTTCCAATGCGCACTGCTCCACTGTGATTTCCATCCACACTGATCAGGACCTCCCACAGTAGTCGAGCTTACAGCGAATGGACTCGATGTCAGTCCGAAATAGGTGCAACAAAATTCGCGGAAGCTCAAAAAGCAGAAAAGAATTAAAAAGGAGGGATCTTTACTTTCTTTAAGAATGCAGAGAGAAGGAACGCGACAAAGATTTAAGCTGAAAGAGCAACAGAGTTGAATGGTTTATGGCTTAAAATTCCCAAGGTGTGGGGGGTATATAACATGCAGACAGACGTAACAACGACTACCTGAGTTTGGATCCGATTGAGGCCTCGAAACCAGAGGATCTGGCCTCGGCGCAGCTCCCGCTCGGCGTGGTCAATCTCATCCACGTCGTCCAACTCCTCCAGCTCGTATTCGGGATTTCATCCTTCTGGGTGCCGTGACCTGCTGTTTTTAGAAATGTTAAGCTACTCGTGGGTATTGAGGAGATGACCTGGAAAGAAGAAAGGGGGGGGGGGGTGAGAACATTTGGGAGTTGGTTTTGTTCTTGATTAGACGGTTCTTTCGTACACGTGAAACATGCAGTAAAACCTAAAACGGGAAAAAAATGCCGCTGATAACACGGGGCAAAGTCAAGTATCACATGAAAAGTAGAAGTGGAAAAATACTTTTTTTCCAATGAAAACTTCTGCATAATGCAGGTGAAAGGCATCAGTCCGTGTAGAGGGATAAATAATTCACACAAAACATATCTATAGTATGGAAAAAGCACCTTGAGCTGTTTGCAGACTCGCTGTTCAGACGGGCAGCTTCATATTTATTCAATTTTTACATTGTTAAAAAGAAGCAGGAAAATAAACTATGCTTGTGGTTGCAACTTGAAAAATGGGAAATTTAGTAGCATTTTTGCCCTTTAATCATTTTTCACTATGACTACAAAGATAATTAATTGTTTTGATAGATGTTCAGAACCAGTGAACACATTCCGATGCTCCCTAATGTATCTTTATCATGCAACATATTTAATTAGACTGTAAAAACCATTCACATCCAGCAGGCTCAACACTAGGGGGCAGTGTAACAGCACATATGTTGCTAGAACGAAGGTGAAAGACTGCTATTGTCCTACCTGTCCCCAGAGCAAGGAGCCAAAGCCTAAGAATGAGCACCACAGCCATTGGTCCAAGGTCAAAGCCACACAGCTGAATGGTTTCCCTCCAATCTGCACTATAAGTACCTAGAAGAGCAGAATCAAAACAGAATTATATTTTGCATGTACAAGTGGAGTTTATTGTATGGAACAAAACCACAGAAGTCTACCGTCTGCTTTCACCTGAATAATAAATGTGCCGAGGACTATACTGCAGAAGATGAGGTTGTTGAAAATGCCCTCAAACACGTTCCGCTCCCCATGGATTTTGCGGGCGTTGATTTCGTTGAAAAGCTGCATCAAGACGAAGGTGTTGAAAACTATAGTGTAGTGTTCGGAGGGCGGGGCGTGGAGAGGGGCGTTTCTGCCGCTGTCGATGTTAAACAACGTCTCTCCTGCAAGACAGAAAAAAAAAAAAAAAGGGTTTTTTAAAAAGGGACAAAAGGAATTTTACACATTCAGAATGAAAAGAGCTTCTTACCGACAAAAAGCAGCGTGAAGATGATGATTAGCTGGTACACGGCGTGACCCAGAATGTTCTTCATCATGGTGCGGGATATTAGAGGCTTGTTGCGGCCGTACGGCTTCCTCAGCAGCAGGGCTTCTGTTGGCGGCTCGGTGGCCAAAGCCAACGACGCGAATGTGTCCATAATCAGGTTCACCCACAACATCTGGACTGCTTTCAGGGGAGAATCCTAGCAGCAGAGAAGGAAGGGCGGAAACAGGAAGTCATCCTTATAGCTTATAACATAAGGAACGCTGGGTTGGAAAGTGTTTACTGTACTTTTATTTGTTTCCACATTTTATGCAAAAGCCTGATTCCAGATTGCCTTATGTTAATCTCTTTCCTGTTCTACAAACATACCCCACCATGACAACATGCAAAAAAAAAATTGCTTAAATGTTTTTAAATAAAGACAGAAAGAAAAAAAGATTCTCATAAGTATTTAATGCCTTTACGTAATACTGTATTGAAGCTCAAAATTTAGCCATTTCCTCTGATCATCCTACAGATGTTTCTACAGTGAAATGGAATATGTCTGTGGTGAATTCAGCTGATAGGCACTGATTTGGAAAGACACACACCTGTGTATGCAAGGCCCCACAAAACTTCCACAGTAGCAGCATTTCCATTAACCACAGAAAAGTGAAAATTGAAATCGCAAAAATAGATTTAAAGGAAGCAGCATTTTTGAAAAAACATGTTTTTCCTTAAACAGTTTCTGTGCCAGGTGAAGTGGTTTTTCAGCCATATTGGAAACACTTTTCACATCAGTCAAGTCACGTGATCAACAGCCGGATGTTACTACTGGCAAAAACGAGAAAAAAGATGGCAGGAAATAGTAGGAAGATGGTTGTTTTTTCCAACCTCCACTGCAAAGGGAGAAGTGCCAAGCCAAATGAGATGGCTCTTAATCAAAGTCAATATTTGGAATCAAAGTGAATGGGAGAAAAGCCCAGACTGTGCTGTAAACGAGATCTGAATCAAGTGGAACAGTGCAGAAAAACAATGGCCAGGCTGGTCTCATTAACAAAGCGGTTTACCTGTGTGATGCAGGCTCCTGTAAACGCTACGATGACGGCCACGACATTGACGGTCAGCTGGAACTGAAGGAACTTGGAGATGCTGTCGTAGACGTTCCGTCCCCACATGACGGCTTTAACGATGCTGGAAAAGTTGTCGTCAGTCAGAATGATGTCTGACGCTTCCTTCGCCACGTCTGTCCCGGCGATGCCCTGAAAGCAGCAAGAGGGGAAAGTGTGTGTGGTTTTTTTTATACGTTTACAGTTTGTTTATAAGGATAACATGAAAATGTTTAAAACAAAGAAATGCTCACCATTGCAAAGCCAACATCAGCTTTCTTCAAGGCAGGACCGTCATTTGTACCATCGCCTGTCACTGCAACTACCTGCCGCTGCTCTGCTATTGTGCTGTCAATTATCCCTAAAGGAAAGAAATGAACACTGCTCAAAACAAACAAGCCAAAAATGATAAAACCATTTAAGATGCTCTTATACATTTAAACTGCCACTACCTTTAACTAAGGTGTGTTTATCCGTGGGAGACGACCGAGCCAGAACTCTGAGTTTGGGCCAGATTTTGTCAATACGCTCTTGTTCAATCTGAGAAGGTGAAGAATAAAGTATCAATACAATTTCTCAGCAGCTACTGGTGGAATTTCTGAAGTCACAGTCGTTTATCATGGCCCCACCTCTCCTCTTTCGTTGCGTATTCTGCGGTTGAACTCTTTTCCATCCACGCAGAGGAAATCATCTCCCGGATTTAGGATCCCACACTTAGAGGCGATGGCACGCGCCGTGTTGATGTTGTCCCCAGTCACCATTCTCACCGTGATGCCAGCGCGCTGGCATTTCTTGATCGCGTCCGGGACCTGAAGAAGGCACACACACACACACACAAAAATGGAGCCATTCAGTCAGGGGGTTTAAAATCCCGACGATAAAACTGATATTGAATCCATCTTGGTCTACAGATCTTGCATCATCTCCGACAAGAACAACTGATGTGCAAAAATATACAGAAAGCCAAGCACTTAAAGAGACATTACAAAGTCCACATTAGTTTCTTTGCCTCATTCAGGGGAAACAGTTTTAAAAAGCGCTGACCCTCATTTTCCTTTCTTAGAAAGCCTGAGCGGCCGGCAGAGGAAACCCCGCCGAGCTGCCGGTTTGATTCCAACCAAGTCTTTGTCACATGGTCAAGTTGCAAAGCAGATCCTCTCTCCCATCATCACCTTTCCAAGACTATTCAGGCTGCAGACGAGGAATTGGGAAATATGCCAACATTTCAGCAGCATCAACACTTGCCTTTGCGACGGGCTAGATATGTTCAGAGCCTTA
The DNA here is from genome assembly GCA_033032245.1 of Poecilia picta. Classification (NCBI taxonomy): domain Eukaryota; kingdom Metazoa; phylum Chordata; class Actinopteri; order Cyprinodontiformes; family Poeciliidae; genus Poecilia; species Poecilia picta. The sequence continues at coordinate 8,635,599 of CM065375.1, read as the reverse complement.
CACACGTTTTCACACCCTTGAACTCCTTCAGGTTTTATTTTGTGTACAACTGAAGTGGAAGGAAATTATGTTTTCTTAACATGCTGAGAATTTTACAAAAAATTACATACATTTTTGCTTTTAAGATAAAAATAAAAACATTTGTCTGTAAATATCTTCTACCCAGAACTCAAGTGGCCTAGTTTCAGCTTCAAATTCTGTACAAAAAAAATCTTATTGAGCACCAAAGCTATCCATTTATTAACCAGTTATCAAAAAAAGCCGTTACGCATTGTAACGTAGGACTCACCTACCACAATGTGTCTCTTTACCCCCTTTGCTGTTGGCGCACAAGTAACCAAGAGAATCCGGTTGCAGGATTTTCAAAATAAAAGATGCTCCAGACTCAAATAATACGCAACATGGAAATATTTAATTATTTCTTGCGCCGCGGCGCAAAAAATAATTGGTCCACGGACCAGTACCGGTCCACGGACCGGGGGTTGGGGACCACTGCTCTAAGGTACCGTTTGATGCATTTTAGGTAAAAAATGTCAATTTTATCATTTAAAAATAAATTGTTTATTTGCACATTTTAATGCAATTATAACATTGCATAAAATGGATTATACAAAAACTCTGCATAATGTGCCAATTTTTATATCCGATTAATTGTCAGAATAATCAATATATTAATAAATAACTGAAATCTTTAGTTTCAGCCCTAAACTGCCCTTTTTCTGCTGTGCAAAAGAATCTCAGGTGGCTTTGACTCTGGACTTTAACTAGGCCATTATGACATTTTGCTTTGATCACTAAGATTCTACTGTAGCACCAGCACACGTCATTACCTCTGGTCTCACAGGGTCCTCAATGCCCACCACGCAGATGCAGGTCAATCCGGTGAGAATGTCACTTTCATTGTCCCAGTCAGGCTGACCCTCGGAGGCGGGAAAGTCTCTGTACGCCAGGCAGATGGTCCTGAGACCTTCCGAAGCCATTGGCTCGATGACTTTCTTCACCATGTCGTCCCTGTCCCGGGGGCGGAAGACCTTCGGCTCGCCACTCGCTGTCACGATTTTATAGCACCTGGAAAAAATTGAATAAAAACAGGGAATGAAACCATAAATGTAAATAAAGTATGACAAGATGGGAATGTTGGGAGTTCAGATGTAACAGAAGTGATCCAGATTGCATAAAGATTAGAGGAAACAGAAAAGGTAGTGTGCTGCGGTAATTCGGTGGAACACTAAGCCTTCTGTGGGTTAAAAAGGAGCCTGCTTGATTAAGAGGCTTATGGAGCTGTTACCGGCTCCTTTTCTCATTGCTTAGTTTAAGTAAAGGGTTTGGGTGTTATACACTTGAACTTCTTGGCTGCTTAAGCTATTACACATAATTTAGTGAAAAGTCTGGCCAACCGCGGCACTCAAACAACTTTCACATCAACAGAAAAACCTAAGGGCAACATGGCCGACAACAGAAAAGAAAAAGGTTTTACTTTTTAAGGAGAATTTCCGAGGCTCCTTTGCTGAACATCCGAAAGCTGCCGTCTGCCATCTTTAGCACAGTGCTCATGGATTTCCGCACAGAGTTGAAGGTGTAGACCTTGTAGAATTTCTCTTCAGGGATTTCAGCGCGGATGGCCTCATAGTCCCGCTTCAGGTCGTTAGAGAAACCGAGCAAGGCACACTCAGTTTTGTTGCCCACCTGACGGGGCAGACCCCCTTCTTTTTCTGGAGGCTGGGGAAAAGAAATACAAGAAAGAAACCACAAGTTATGTTTCGAGATCTAGTTACTCACACTATAATTCACAAATAGGGTACGTTTTTATTTCTTTTATTATTTTAAACACGCCTACCAAGATATTAGTAGTGTAGGCAGAATTAACTGCTATGCCCAGGACCAGCAAGTCTAGAGTTGAGGGGGGGATGTCTTCTGGCTTAGGGATCTTCCTGAAGTGCTTTTCAGCAATGTAGGCCTGAACCACGGTCATTCTGTTCATGGTGAGAGTTCCAGTTTTGTCCGAGCAAATGGCTGTAGCGTTACCCATTGTCTCGCAAGCATCCAAATGTCTCACGAGGTTGTTGTCTGCCATCATTTTCTGTAAGAGGAAGGAGGAAAATCTTAAGATCTCTGTCGGGAAACAAAGGCAATCACAGCACGGCTTAAAGGTATCAGTTAGCCGCGTCTCGACAGTCTGGCCTGCTTGCTTTAATAAGGGTGTGTGTAAGCTGGTCAAGCATTAACTTGGCAGTCACTTGGGAGAAGTTACCTTGACGGAGTATGCTAGGGAGATGGTTACGGCAAGCGGCAGGCCTTCTGGAACAGCCACCACCAGAACGGTCACACCAATGATAAAGAATTTCACAAAAAACTGGATGTAAATGGGTGTGCAGTCATTGACCCAAGGCAGGCCCTGCAACCAGAATGTGTCCACCACAAACAGCACCACCAGGATGATGACTGTAATGGCCGACATAAGCAGCCCTGTGGAGAAATCAAAGCCCAATCACATGCAGATCTACAGAGACAAAAATATATAACTTTTTTTACTGACCTCCCTTTCCTATTTGCACAGCTAGTTTGGTTAACTTTCCTTGGAGAACAGACTTTTCTTTCTTTGGCATGCTGGCTTTTTTCTTCTCCTCTGCATCAGCTCCTTCATCGCTGTTGAGAGGCTGCATTTCCATAGCAGCACCATCCTGTGCTTTTGCTGCAGCAAAGCGTACAAAGCAAACAGATTAAAGCAGACCTGTAATGGACCAAACTGTGCCGTCATAAACACAGTGCAAGCAGCAGAATTTGGTATGCATATAGATGAACTCTGTCGACATCAAACATTCAAAGTTTAATGATGAATAATCAGTAAATGTAAAGAAATAGGAGCACAGGTAAGCTGTGATATCCACTGTATCAAATTTTGTGTCTTTAAATCCTGAAATGAAGAAAGCAAAACCATAAAATGACCTGCTCATTAATTATTGGTAATATGAAATGAGTAATGTCATTTACTGAATGTATGAACATGCTTCACTTATAAACTCAGAAACAGATTAAATACAATTATCAAAATAGTACATTTGCTTCAGTACTTGTCTTGAAAACAGTCAAAGGATTTATCAATTAAATTCAAAGTGGCACAGCGCTTGGAAAAAAAGAAAGAAAAAAAAAAGAATGCTGTGGAAAGCCAGGATGTTTTCTCCTAAAGGTAATACTGGCAAAAAGTAAACAACTAGAGTTGTGGCTGCATTCCTTGGAAGAAGAAGCTGTTTTGAAAAATATGTTACTACTACATGCAGCAGAGTCAAAACGGAAGAATGACATAATACTTAAACTTAAAACACTTTTTTTTTAAATAATTGAGAAGTCCTGTTGAAAAGTCTTTTTGCAGCTGATGGAGTTGTTTTCAGAAGCACAAAGCGCTCCTACGTAATTCACCAAAGGCTCTTTTTAATGTATTCCACCATAGACAGTAACCTGGCACTGGATTTGACTGTATGCATTAGAAGCACAGCGGTGGTGCAGCTGCTGTGCACTCTGGCTTCCTCTGCACTCACACGGTGGCTGTAATCTCAGTCTAAAGGATTACTGTTGGTTCCTGGCAGGGAGAGAGAATATGTGCACCACGGAGCAGTGCCAGGGTTCTGGTCACAGACTGATCATAAAGTCCCAGCAGGGCTAGATAGGTTGGGTTGCTATCTGAATTAGCAGAAAACAGCCTAGATATCATTGCTTTAAATCTACAACTGCATTAGTGGAGTTCTTACAGTTTGTCTACTGAAGAGTTTAGCTTAAAAAAAAGAAAAGAAAAATCCTGAGGGACAACTTGAAGAGAGAGACATGGGTGGGAAAGCAGATGTTCTGGCCCCAAAATTGTTGCAAGGCTTTAATCTCTTCATCACTAATCGCTATAACTGGATTCAATAGCACCTGCTGCTCAAAGCACAATGTGCCAGGGAAGGACGGGGGAAGGGAGAGGGAGGGCCAGACGCTACACCGGACAGCCCGGAACAGCCAGTACCGACTTCACCCTGACACAGCGTCCCGCAAAAAGAAAAAAGAAAAAAAAAAAAAAAAAGACTGCATAAAAACAGTCGGAGCCAAATTAACGGCATGGCTTTGTTAATACGAGGCACTCAACCAGCATTTGTGGGTATGAAGCATACCTTTCTTTCGATTTTCCACTGATCCATCTTGTTTCTTGTCTAATGGGGTAAAGGGGAATAGGATGAAAGCGGGGCGGGACGGGCGGGGGGGTGGGGGGGGTAATACGGTGGAATGGGGCGGGAGGGGATAAAGAGATCATTAACAAATAAAAAACAATCAGAACATTTATATCACTTCAGAGTCAGGTTTCCAACATTATACACAGTCCAGTCACATTAATGTGACCACCACGTACTTTCCACTTCAGAGTTAAATAACCAATCACAGAAGGCAGGTGGCAGCACAGTGCAGTTGAGCGTATATAAAGGGTGTGTGTGGGCTTCGGAAAACATTTCAATCGTTGGCGTAATGCAGAAACGAAGCGATTTATCCGACGTCCAAAAGGGCATGATCATTGGCTTTCGGGCCAAGGGTGGAAGCATTTCCGAAACGGCTGAGTTTGTGAACTGTTCGCGTGCCGCCATGGTAAAAGTGTACCGTGCATGGCAAAATGGGACTGTCCAAAATCAACGACGTGGCAAATGTGGTGCACCACGGGCCATAGATGACAGAGGCGAACGACGGTTGCGGAGATGCGTTCGGGCAGATAGACGGGCTACCGTTGAGCAACTGACCACTAAAATGAACCAAGGGGCTACCACAAGTGTCTCCCAAACCACTATTCAGCGAACATTGCTGCGTCTGGGCCTCCGAAGCGGACGCCTGGTTCGTGCACCTATGCTGACTGGTGTTCATCGACGACGAAGGCTAGAATTTGCACGCCAGTACAGCAGCTGGACGTCCACTGAGTGGCGACAGGTAGCGTTTTCAGATGAATCGCGTTTTATGCTCCATCGGACAGATGGACGTTGGCGTATAAGGCGTGAAACCTCTGAAAGGAACCACCCTGCAACCATTGCAGGAACGGTCCAAGCTGGAGGCGGGAGCATTATGGTCTGGGGAATGTTTTCCTGGCATTCTCTGGGTTCACTGATTATTGTGGAAGGCACGATGGATCAATACAAGTACGCATCTGTCCTTGCGGACCATGTCCACCCCTACATGCGCATTGTTTTTCCTCAGGATGATGGCATCTTCCAGCAGGACAATGCGAGGTGCCATACAGCTGCCAGTGTACGTGCGTGGTTCGAAGAGCACCAGGATGAGTTTACCGTCCTCCCCTGGCCAGCAAACTCACCTGACTTAAACCCAATCGAGCATCTGTGGGACCATCTCGATCGAGTTGTTCGCGCCATGGATCCTCAACCGCGTAATCTAGCGCAGCTGGCCACGGCATTAGAGTCGGCATGGCTCAACATCCCAGAGAAGACCTTCAGGGACCTAAGTGACTCTCTTCCTGCACGTCTCGTAGCAGTTCGCTCTGCGAAAGGTGGTTATTCTGGCTTTTGACAGATGGTCACATTAATGTGACTGGACTGTGTATTATATCCTGAATGCCATTCATATTAGAAGTGAAAGTGCAGTGCTTACAAAGCCCTGCATGTTTAATATTATTGAGAAGTCATATTATGTGGTGAAGAAAAAAAAAGAAAAACTGAATGCTGATCTGTTAATATGGCTGCTGTAACTCAGACTTTATGATATGCATTTCTCTAGCTCCATATAGATATCCTGTAACTGTCTATTATTGATGATTCACATTTGACTTAAATACGATTTTGTCCAATTAATAAATTGCAAGTTTTTAAGTAGAATAAATTGTCTGGTGACAGAAATCAGACAGTGTTTAACTTCATCAACCAGGAGGTATTTTGAAAATTCCATCAGTCTGATCAACTGATGATCATCATAAATAACATTTAGATCAATTATTTTAACTTGTATTAAAAGAATTAATGAATAAAAAAATATTGAATAAAATACAAAAATTGTGATGGAATTTAAAAAATAAAATAAAATAGAAATTATGGGATTAATTTATTTTGGGATTTTTGCTTCCCCTTTGCCTCCCTCATCTTCCCAGTTATCCCTCTGAGGGAAGAGGGTTAGCACCCTCTGGTAGCCCCCAATTTGAAAAACACCGGGTTAAAAAAACTAAAAACAAAAAGGTGACATAATCAAGAAGGCTACAAACTTTTCTTCTGCTTTTTCTTCTCCTCCTTTTCCTTTTTCTCCTCATCATCTTCGTCATCATCCTCGCCAGCCCCAAGTAAAGTGAAGATAATCCCAGTTTGCGAGTTAATACCGACAGCAGTGACCAACATTTTCCCTGAGCCTTCCATTACATGAGTGCCTTTAAACAGAAAACAAAGTATCAGTAAAAGCATCAAAGGTAAAAACAGTAGACCGTTAGCAACAGTTTTTATTGTCCCTCTGGCGGATTTTATTCTTGTTTAAATACACTTTTTATAGCCTCATCGTTTGACTTAGCTTTTTCATTTAATTTGAGTACAAATGTTAAGCTGAAGTCTTATTTAGAAACTGCTTTAGCCGGGCTTTTATGTGACACATTAAGCTGCACATGAAATAAAAATAAATAAATAAATAAATGCAGTTTTTAAAATGGGGCTAATAAATACAAATAATGATCCAGAAAGAAAATTCTGCTAATGCATAAACCCGGCAAACCTTTAATCAAAGTCATTTCAATCAAACAGCCATTTTCATTTGTGCCGATTGAAATGAAGAACTAAAACGCAGCAACCGTGTAGCAGCTAAAAATTCCTCTGGAGATTTTTCTTCATGCATTCAAAAAAGGAAGACATCATATGATTTAGGTCAGAAGAACATAAATAAATTCAGTCTTTTCCTACTTTTGTGAAACCTAAAATGCATTTGAGAAAAGCTTTATATGCCCTCATACAGTTAATGTCAACTGGGGTTTCAACTGAGACAAAATGAAGCAAAATTTGTGGCATTAGTAACCAGCAGCTTAGAGCCGATTACATTCAGACGGGATAGAAACACTAATTCACTCTATTTTAACAAGTCTTTAATTGATTTTCCAATCTCAGCCTCAACTGTGAAATAGCCTATGGAGAAACTATTTTAATTAATAGCTTTGCCTATTTCTTATTTTAGCTGATACTTTAGGAAGGTTTACTCTAACAAATAATGAAGGCCTTTGTTACCATATTAGTACAGTCATTGTAAAAAGTGTAAAAAATATATATAGTTAATCCCCTATAAACAAACACTGTGATTAGTGTCATTTTGCACAGCAAACCATTGTGAGCACGCAAAACAAGTGAAGCATGTTAAAATATATTTTGATTCAATACTAAGCAAGTAATATCTGTGGTGTGATTTCAAAGAGACCAGATGATTCATAAAGTTTGTTATTCCTAAGATCAACACGTCATCTCAACAGAACATTTAAAAACTGCTAGTGTTTTCATATTTAGTGAACTTTTTCACATTACGGTTTGCTTTTCACCCAAACATTTCAAAGTGCATCATGTTAATTTTCAAGGTTGTGAATAATTAAAGTGGAAGGGGAAAAAAAACATAGATGCTGCAGAATGTTTTACAAATCAAAGTTAGAAATATATTCAATGCATATATAATCAGTCTGCTTTGGTTAGGTTGAAACACACTGAAAGTTGTGACTCTAGACAAAATGTGTAGGCTCATTGTAGGGCTGGACAATAAATCAATAATATATATCATAATAGGCATGTTATCAATATCAACAGATAGCACAGCTGATATAATATTCAATAATTTCACTGAACTCTGATCTGGATCAGCACAGCAATCTGGGGAATGTAGGCAGAGGAAAGATTTTAGCTGCTCAACCTCTCAACTAGCTTACTCACTCTTTGGTTACCTAGCAATAATCAGTTGAGTAACTTGCACAGCAGCTGTTTAAGGTAACGCCACCAAGTTTGGGAGTTTTTCAGATATTTAAAACAATTATTGATATCAATAACTACAACAAAAGTTAATCTAATTATTGATATTGAAACCGATATGAAACGCTTAAATTGTGGTACGTTTTTCAGCCACATTGTCCAAGAGGCATGAATACTTTACAAGACAGTAATGCTAAACTTAGACTTAGAAATTACCTGATAACAGCATGGGATCTTTATCGTGACTTTTCTTCACCTGGTCCGATTCCCCTGTGAGTGAGCTCTCATCAATTTTAAGATCATTGCCTTGTATAAGGACTCCATCTGCAGGTAAAAGGTCACCTGGAACACAGCAAGAATAAATCTTAACTTGTTTTAACTTTAAATTTATAAAAGAAGAAAAAAAAAGAAATTCCTACCAGTAACCTCTTACCATATTTTACTTGTGCAATATCGCCCACAACAATGTCAGCCACAGAAATTTGGATAGTTTGTCCTCCTCGGACAACAGAAAATTTTTGCTCTTGTTCAATGCGACTTTGGAGGCCCCTGAACTGCTTGTCTTTACTCCAGTCGTTGAATGCAGTTACCAACACAACACAAATGACTGACAGAAGAATGGCGGCTCCCTCTATCCAGCCTGCCTCCGCTTCACCTTCTTCATGTCCACCACCAGCAGCTTTCCCACAATCTGCAGAGAGACACAGCGATCAAATCTTCCCTACACTTACTAATACTGTGCTGTGAAAAACAAAGGGTTTGCCCCCTACAGATTTCTTCTGTTTTTTAATTTTTTTTATTTTTTATCAACAGTAAGTGACAGGGCAAACATGACATCTATGAAAAAGAAGAAGAAGAAGAAGAAAAAAAAGAGCTAAATATCGAGTGGACTGATAAGACAAAATCTGGACTTTGGAGAGGTTTTTGTCCCGTCACGTGTGAAACCAACAGCACTTCAGAAACAGAACATCAAACAAGATGATCGTTGTGTTATGGTCCGGGCCTGCTTTCCTGCTTCAGCCAGAAATGATGGAGCCATAAATTTTGTTCTCTGGTAGAGAGGCACAACGCTCTCAAAAACAACTGCAAGTCCACCTTTGAAAGGCTCAAAATGCATAAATTTTTTTGGGCAAAACCAGAAAAAAAAACAAAACTGGATTTAAATTCAACTGAAATGCTGTGGCTTAAAACAGGTCATTTGTGTAAAAAGAAAGAAACAAAACACACAAAAGAAATCAGTCAAATTCCAGCAGAATGATGTAATAAGTTGTTTACTATTTCTATCAAATGGTCGTCATAGGAAAGACAAACATTTATTCAGTTAAGGGGATAATTACTTTGATATCAGGTCAGGCCAGTTTAAGCAGCTTTTTCTTTTAAATAAAGCATTCAAAGGCTGCATTTTGTACAAATTATGTCTGGCAAAATGTTATTAGTTGATATGCAAAAACAAGAATTCTGAAGGGCTAATTAAATTTTTTTTTTTTACTCCATATCCAAAACTAAATACTGAAATGCACTAAGAATAACTAGTTTCATAATTTGAAAAAAAAAAAAAAGAAGTGTACATACAGTTACAAACATGACATAACAAAAAAGGTATCTTTAATACGTGCAGAATCAATGACATTTTACTTACATCCTCTTTCGGTATCTGGTGGTCTATAAAAAGAAAGACCTAGTGAAATAATGGCTGCCACTTCAAGAATAATTAATGTAACATCCTGTAGCGCCTCCCACACTAATTGTAAGAAAGTTTTTGGTTTTTTGGGTGGGATTATGTTTTGTCCAAACGCATCTATTCGCTTCTCAATGTCCCCTGGCTGTCCGCTAAGACCTGCAAGAGACAAAAAAAAAAGAAGAAAAGGAAAAAATATCTCAGATAAATGTTCATTTTTCTTGGGATTTTACAAGTAAAATAAAATGCAAGTATAAATGATCTGAAGTCAGGTGAATTTTACTGCAGTTAGTTGGCAGCGAGCGAGTCACTAAAGAGTCATGTGTATTTTTGAGGAGACAATGCCCTCCGACAGTGACACATTCAGTGGATACGTCAAACACTTTCACCTCGTTCAGGCATTCCAGACAATGTGAGAGCTGAGGTCAGGTCTAACCCCACAAACTGACTTTCTAATGAAATGAGCAACCGACTCAAAGCTGAATCAGATTTAGACTCTGGTGCCCGTGAGGACTGCGGTCCCCCTGACAAACTGTCTGCTCGGCTGAAGAACCACTGAGCCATGTGCGCGGCGAACGTTCTGCGGAAACCCATTCAAAATGCCTCCATATTCGAAGCACAATTATATAGTCAGAAGAGACTCCACACTTTTGATGATGCATGACAGTTTTTTAGTCCTATTCAAGCTGGCTGAGCGTGGGCAACTGACTGTACATACTAGATGGAGGTCTTGTGTGTGTGTGGAGCAGAGGAGGTGGGGTAAAATCAGGATCACAAGTAGTGACTGAAACAGCAACTGACAGGCAGATGGGGGTGGGCTGATGTTGAGGTTCTTGTCAAAAATACATTATTGAATGCCGGAACTGGAAAAGCAGCTCAGGATTCTTATGTAACCCAAGAGGAATTCCTGTATAAAGATGCAGCAGATTACAACTTTAAAGACGACTGCTTTCTGTTGTTGTACGCACATATGTAAAAAAATAAATAAATAAAATGTCACTACACTAAGGTCCGTCAAGACCGGCTGCACACTTGTATAGTAGACAGTAAAGATTCACAGTCAGATGTGGCCAAGAAGAGAACAGATGCAAGTCAGCTCTAGCGTCATTAGTGGCTGATAAAGGCTAGACAGTTGTAGTTTTACCAGCATTAAAAAGACAAATAATCATTCGGATATCATCTGTTACTCTATCACGTTTTCATTTTAAACCAGATGGCAAAAATGCTCCCATATTTCAGCTTTGTTCTGTGCTTTTGTGATGTAACAAACAAAGCAGTTTTTATTGATTGACTTAGAAACAAAAAGGAGAAACTACTTCCCTCCTTACTTTAAAATAATAGCATCAAGCTCAAAGCACACACCTTCATAAACTTAAGCAACTGGACAAGCCACTTACTGAGAACAGCTTTATTGCACTTTGTCAGACTATTTAGGAGAGTATCAAGGTTATTAACCTTGTGCCGTGAAATCTTGTTGCACTTCTTGGTATTAATGTACAACTATTCTGAACTTTTGAAACTGCTTGTAGTGTGCTGTGGAAACCCCAGGGGGAATAAATACATTATATTGTCAGACAAAAAGGCCACTCAATTCCAAAGCTAGCAAATAGTTACGTGCTGTTGACATGGTACGGTGCTGGTAAAAAAAAAACAAAAAAACAATATATATATATATATTAGAGGTGTGCCGATTGATCGGCCACCAATCATAATCGGCCGATTTCCGTGAAAAAGTGACCAATCAGGGTCTCTTGTTGCCGATCACACAAACCGATCACCTGAATCTCATTTCTCAGCCTGCCTGTGCAACTGGTCTCCTCTTTCCTTCACACTGCACAAACTCGCAGCAACAAATCCTAAGCGATGTGGTGTGAAACTATAACGCACTGAGTGAATGAGGAAGTTTGCGTGTTGCGGTGGAAAATTGAAGCAGGTCAAAATGCATCAACACAACGAAGCTAATACGACATAAAAACAATGTAGCCATACTTGACGGAGTTTGGCTACATCGAGGCTCACTGCAGTACAAAAGACATACGGAGGATCAGATAGCAGGTAAAACAACGCACAGCTACAAACACTCACCCGGATTAGCATGACGGTCAGAAAGCTAAACAAATAACCTGCAAAATTATTTAAGTCTTCCAACTGCGATGTAAGACGCTGGTTCTGCTCTCCTGTTGAACTGCTGCTCCGCTACAGGTAGCAATATTTGACAGACGGAGCCACTTCCTCTCCACCTGGTAGTGACTCTCACACCGAACCCGTTTTAAGCTGCAGCATCCAACTTAAAAAAATACATTTTACATACGAATTAAAACTTTCGCTGTTCTAACATAAGACAGATAATTGGGGCCCTCGGGGCAGAAACCCCCAAACTGGAGCAGTGGCTAAAACAGATCCCAGGAACAGCATCAGACATCTCAGTCCAGAAATGTGCAGTACTAGGCACAGCAAAGATACTGCGCAGAACCCTCAAGCTCCCAGGCCTCTGGTAGAGGACCCGAGCTCAGAGGATGAAAGAGAGAGACCACCCAGAGGGTGAGAAGGGAATTTTAATATTTTGTTTTATAGGTGTGTATATATATATATATATATATATACACACACACACAGACACACACGCACACACACACACACACACACAGCTTGAAAAAAAAAAAAAAAGTTGATGGTCCTCTTAAATCCTCTTTCCAAGGAAAGATTCCTCAGCACATTAAGCATTTAGCTCTGGTAGCAGCTTTTTTCCCCTCCTTCCTCTAACTTTGCCGGCGAGTCCTGAGAAACAACCAGGACTAATTAATTAGAGAAGTTACTAATAGTACATTTAAAACAGTACGAGAGTTAAAAAGCTTTGGATCAAAGTCATTAAACCACGCATAGTCATTAAAGTCATTTCATTTAAGGGGTGTTGTGACTTCACATCCTCAACATTTAGTGTAGTTGTCCCTAACACACATCACCCTCAAGTTAAATGCTCAACTGGTGTGAATCTTGCATGAAGAACAGGGATTTCTTTGTTTCAATCGGAAACTTTTCATCAGAGAGGTCAAAGGTCACATGTGTGTTACCACAAGGTTCAAACCTAGGACCCCTTCTTTTCAATATCTCTCTCTCTATATTTTTATATATATATATACACAGTCCAGTCACATTAATGTGACCATCTGTCAAAAGCCAGAATAACCACCTTTCGCAGAGCGAACTGCTACGAGACGTGCAGGAAGAGAGTCACTTAGGTCCCTGAAGGTCTTCTCTGGGATGTTGAGCCATGCCGACTCTAATGCCGTGGCCAGCTGCGCTAGATTACGCGGTTGAGGATCCATGGCGCGAACAACTCGATCGAGATGGTCCCACAGATGCTCGATTGGGTTTAAGTCAGGTGAGTTTGCTGGCCAGGGGAGGACGGTAAACTCATCCTGGTGCTCTTCGAACCACGCACGTACACTGGCAGCTGTATGGCACCTCGCATTGTCCTGCTGGAAGATGCCATCATCCTGAGGAAAAACAATGCGCATGTAGGGGTGGACATGGTCCGCAAGGACAGATGCGTACTTGTATTGATCCATCGTGCCTTCCACAATAATCAGTGAACCCAGAGAATGCCAGGAAAACATTCCCCAGACCATAATGCTCCCGCCTCCAGCTTGGACCGTTCCTGCAATGGTTGCAGGGTGGTTCCTTTCAGAGGTTTCACGCCTTATACGCCAACGTCCATCTGTCCGATGGAGCATAAAACGCGATTCATCTGAAAACGCTACCTGTCGCCACTCAGTGGACGTCCAGCTGCTGTACTGGCGTGCAAATTCTAGCCTTCGTCGTCGATGAACACCAGTCAGCATAGGTGCACGAACCAGGCGTCCGCTTCGGAGGCCCAGACGCAGCAATGTTCGCTGAATAGTGGTTTGGGAGACACTTGTGGTAGCCCCTTGGTTCATTTTAGTGGTCAGTTGCTCAACGGTAGCCCGTCTATCTGCCCGAACGCATCTCCGCAACCGTCGTTCGCCTCTGTCATCTATGGCCCGTGGTGCACCACATTTGCCACGTCGTTGATTTTGGACAGTCCCATTTTGCCATGCACGGTACACTTTTACCACGGCGGCACGCGAACAGTTCACAAACTCAGCCGTTTCGGAAATGCTTCCACCCTTGGCCCGAAAGCCAATGATCATGCCCTTTTGGACGTCGGATAAATCGCTTCGTTTCTGCATTACGCCAACGATTGAAATGTTTTCCGAAGCCCACACACACCCTTTATATACGCTCAACTGCACTGTGCTGCCACCTGCCTTCTGTGATTGGTTATTTAACTCTGAAGTGGAAAGTACGTGGTGGTCACATTAATGTGACTGGACTGTGTATATATTCACTGGCTCAGGTTGTAACAGGAAACAGGATCAGCTACCATAACTATGTGGACGATACACAGCTCTACATCATGATGTCACCAGGCGACTCTGTATCCATCCAATCATTGAACTTGAGCTTAGAACAGATCAATGTATGGATGTGCAAAATCTTTCTCCAGCTGAACAGAAACAAAACTGAAGATATTATCGTTGGACCTAAAGAGGAGTGAACTAGAATCAATGCTCAGCTTCAGTTATTACAACTGAAAACCAGTGATCAGGCCCAAAACCTGGGAGTAGTGATGGACTCTGACCTGAACCTTCAGAGCCACAATAAGACAGTCACAAAGTCGGCTTTCTATCACCTGAAGAACATCTCTAGGATTAGAGGACTTATGTCTCAGCGAGATCTAGAGAAACTCATCCATGCGATTATCTTTAGCCGCATTGATTACTGCAACAGCGTCTTCACAGGTCTGACTAATAAATCAATCAAACAGCTGCAGCTGATCCAGAACGCTGCCGCTCGTGTTCTCACTAAAACCAGGAAGATAGAGCACATAACACCAGTTTTAAGGTCCCTTCACTGGCTCCCTGTAGCTCAAAGAATAGACTTCAAAATACTGTTAGTTTATAAATTACTGAACGGTTTAGCATCACAATACCTTAAAGATCTGTTATTGCTGCACCATCCGTCTAGACCCCTCAGATTTTCTGGTTCTGCTCTGCATCCCCAGAACCAGAACAAAACGAGGAGAAGCAACATTCAGCTTCTACGCACCACAAATTTGGAATAAATTTCCAGAAAACTGTAAAACAGCTGAAACACTGGGTGCCTTTAAATCTCAACTTAAAACCCACCTGTTTAGAGTTGCTTATGGCCAAATTGCAGGGTTTGATGTCTTTGATGTTTTATCTTTACTTTTAATCTAGGTGTCTTATTTCCTTTTTTTAACCTTTTTCTTAAAAAAAATATTTGTCTTTGTTTATTCACTGTCACGTGCCGTTTTTATTTTAATTATGTAAAGCACTTTGAAATGCCTTGCTGCTGAAATGTCCTATACAAATAAAATTTGATGATTGATTGATATATCGGACCGACAAACTTTATATAAATACATATATTTAAGAAAAAAAACTACTGGTGATGTTATATCAGTGTGTTCATGTAGGAATATTGTTGGGAAGCTCTCACTAGATGAACACATAATTTTTCATCTTTCAAACGCAAGTGCTGTGATTTATGATGCATTTACTTGCAAGTGAACATCTGATATTTACACCTTTTTTGCTTAGACACTTGCTTGCAGGGATAAATGCACAAAAAGAAATCATGTTAAACATGTTTACTTTTTAAAAAGCAAATTATAATCATGAGTATTTCTAAAAGTACCGTAACCGACTTAAGTACATATTTTCCTCAGCAACCAACAAATGACTACTTTTCATCTTAAAATGAGATTATGTAGCGCTCTTTCATGAAATTGGCTCATCTATAACCTGGCAACAGGTTATAAACAAGCCTGGTATGAGAAAACCACGGCATGCATGCAGGTCATGCATTTCAATCACAAGCTTCTCATTTTTCAGAGTTGCTGTACAGGTTTCCACTTCACATCCTACACAGCCTGACGTATACCAGGAATCACCTGCAATAACCCAATGTACACATCCAGTTATTGGATATGTAGAACTTCTGTGGCATCCCAGGGTCATTATGAACCTCAGCTTCATATCAGGAAACGTGCTGCTAGGGCTTTAACCGGACAATTTAGGAAACATATTCCACATCGGAGTGGTCTGCAGAGTGTCAAGCTGCTTTCACAATCTCGTCAGTCACCCAGCAGCAATCAGGAACCTGGATGAAATTTGCACACAAGTGTTCGGATCTACACCAGAGATGTGAGTCAACGTAAGGCTGCTTTTCACTTTCAGACCTAAAGGGACATCAGCGTGCCTCTTTTTTTTTTTTAATCCTGCTTATTAATCTGCTCCCTTCAATCATGTCTCTAAAACTAAAAAAATAATTCTGCATTATTGGTTACATGTTTTATTTGAAATTATACGCAATTACTAACCCTTTTCTAAAGGAGGTTAGGGAGTGATGACTCACCAGCCAGGAAAAAAAAAGAAAAAAAAAAAAAAAAAGAACAAAGCAGCTGAGTTTTATCCAGCTTAGCTGCATGTTGCTGCTCCCTGGCTGTCTCTCACCATCATCTTTAATTCTGTTTGCCTCTAATGAAAACATGCTGACAGCTAATACCCAGTTTAATTTTACACCCCATTTTCCTTTTGTATTAGAGCAATAAATACAAGTGACAGGATGAGCAAGGTGTTATCCCTCCATTGGATACACAAAACTAAAAAAAAAAAAGGTAATAAAAATCATGTCTGGCATTGGACCCTCATTTTAGTCGTCACGTTAAACATCATTACCCACTTAAATCACACAGTTTCTCATCCAACAGAGGAAGGTGATTTTAGTCAAGAGTGAGAAATTATTCGCCTGAAAAATTCCATCTAAACAGAGACTCATTTATCTATCCATCAATTTTCTATACTTCATGTAACAAGGGTCACCTCGGGACAATTCACCAATAATGGACACACACAAGACAGATAAATATGTAGACCCTCACACCCAAGGGTTCTTTGGAGTGGACAGTTATGATCATATGCATAATTTTACAAAGGGGCCGCTGTATGCAAAGACACAGCATTATCAAAGTAGCATGAAAGGCAGTCAATCCATAGTCAGTTAAAGGATGTGAAGCTGTTATTTAGCCTTTTTTCTGGGTCTAATACAGTTTAAGCCCAAACTCTAAACTGACACTATTGGTATTAGGTTTGTGCAGTTACATGTTAGTAGGGCTGAAAAATAAATCAATAATATACGTCAGGATAGACATCAATCAATAAATATTACATCTGATAGAATATTCAGTAATTTCACTGAACTCTGATCCTGAACTCCACAGCATTCTGGGGGATGTAGGCAGAGGAAAGACTTTAGCTGACCAAACTCTCACAGCCATCAACTAACTCGCTCACTCACTCTTTGGTTACCTAGCAACAACTTGTTAAGTAACTCGCGTAGTAGCATTAAGGTTTTGCCATCTTGCTCGATAACTGATTAAAAATAAAAACAACCTGTGTGGAGTGAAAACTGTGCATAAAACAGAGGGGGCCATATCACCAGTGTGGCAGAACTGCAAATATTTAGAAAAAAAAACTAAGGCATAATAACTGGTAGGCAATTATCTATAGCAACTGATATGAAACTTTTTTAAGGGACAAGTTTTTCACCCATATCTTCTTCATGTTAATAAGGTATACAAGGACGATAGTATTATTTTGAGGAGTAGGAATCGTGGAATGAAAAGTCATTTTCCTACAATATGTTTATGTACGTTATGAGAATTACTGCTGCTTGTCTGTATGAGTTTCCATTAGCAATGTCTGGTATTAAGTAATGTGAATTCAGTTAGACTTTCACATAAATAAAAATCTACCCCCTACAATGACGCTCCATATACCAATGTGCAAAAAACTGTTTAATACTTAGAGACTTAAACGGTCTGACAATTTCTGGAAATGACAAGACCCAAATCTTATCAAAACAGCACTTTGTCAATGCATTTAAAAACTAACTTTAACAGCAGCTTTCATAGAAAACTAGAGATAAAAAATACAGAGAAGCAGCGCAAACTAGAATATGAAACAAAACGGAAAAACGGCCTCTTAACAGTAAAGAAGGACAAACACGAAGATGCAGCATTCACTAGATACGGAAAAGGATCTCATCAATGGAGATAAAATTCAATGCTTAATCTTCTCTGTTGTGTGTTCTATTCACAAATCATAAAATGGATAGAATCTTTAACTCTAATATCTGCAGCACTTCATAGGAGGACAGTTCAACAATCTGTTATAAACTACCAGGTGTTGGTACTGATTTTTCAGACATGGAACAACTTCAAACTGCTGAGATTTTATCATCTAGAGACAAAATGGTAGAACTACTAGATCCTGGTTCTCGAGGGCCGGTGTCCTGCAACTCTTAGATATCTCCCTGGTCAAACACACTTGAATCCAGTAACTGAATCACCTCCTAAGTGCAGTCAAGTTTTCCAGAGTCCTGCTAATGACCTCATTATTTGACTCGGGTGTGTTGAAGTAGAGATGCATCTAAAAGTTGCAGGAGACCGGCCGTCGAGGCCTGGGGTTGCCCACCCCTGTACTAGACAAAAGAGACATTCTTCCCTACAGGCCAAATATTTTTAGTTGCAGTCATAAGCTTTATCATTTAAAAAGATAACTGAGGTCTGTACTGATCTGTAACATTTAGTTTGCATTTTTGGAGACCTGAGGACAGCATGTTCTCAACACGGGGTGAATTTGCTGAGACTTTAATACTTGGGACAACTGGAACATTGTGTCCAATTTTATTTCCACTAATGCCATCCCAAAACCATGTAAATAAAATGGGTAATACTTATCAAATTTAAGAACCGCAGCATTGCTTCGCCAAGATAGTTGCCGATGTCCTCCTTTTCTAACTATGTTTTATTCCAAACTTGTGACTTTCTTCTTCTAAAAAGGTAACTTTTCTACGCAATCAAATGCATTAATTTGGCATGACAATCATTCAAACATTTCCCAATCACTTTATTTAATTTCACACAACAACCAGACATAAGTTATGGATAATCACTGTCAAAAGTCATACTCAGTATTTTGAAATCAGACTTGATGATAAGCTTCATACAACTGACGAAACTACCATTTAGCAGCCCTTAAAAATGAACTGGTGGGGAGGGAGGTGCTTATGGAATATCAGATACAAGGAACCTGCTTTTATCACATGCTGACCCTCACAGAAGCAGATTGACCGATTTGACCACGAAAAGTCAAAACAATTCATGTGAAGCGGAAAAATAAGGAAGTAATAGAAATTGCTACTAAAAGTTTAACTATAAGTATATTTGATGGACATGTCAAAAACGGAATGTGCTTTTGTTTTTGACAACTCAGGTCACACAGAAGAACTTTCCCAGACTGACAACTTCCACAAATTACCACAGAAAACCTGAGTTCCACATATTAAACTCTACACAAAAACTGATTTTGACTAACAAACATGCAAGTTCCGCTTTAAATTTTTAATACCCACTCGTGTAATAATGGATTTGTAGAGGCTAAGCTGACAACAACAACTTTTATAAGCAAGAGGAAGTGAACTAGTAAACTTGGGTCTTGTTGCGTAGCAGGACTACATGTATTGACAGGCTCAACCTTATCACAAGACACTGTGACGCTCCTGTCAACGGGGGCAGATTTAAGAGTTGACATCTCAATAACTGACACGTATTGAGAAGGATTTTCTGTCACGTCGTCTAACGGTCATGTGGTTGCAGGACGTTTGCTTTAAGCAGACAAGACGAACCAAGATTCAGTGAAAGCACTGGATCACTGTCTGCATCAGCAGAAAGCATCAGCAAGAAGTTTGCCTGCTTCATCGAACCAAAGCCGAACAGGTGTTTGTGTTTTGGTCCAACAGTACCTGCTACCTCACAGCCTGGGATAATTACTACTCAAAACTATCCATTCTGCTCTCTGGCTGGAAAACTGCTTTCTGGATGGCGAGTAGTTGGAGCCGTTTTCCACATAAAAACAGCCATGAAATTTTGACCAATCGTACGATAGCTTCACATGCCCTGGGGCGAGCAAAATGTTAGCCCGGGAGGTTGTGACAAGCACAGGTGGACGGCATGAGGCAGATAACAAAATGACAACATTTTCGTCACCCAACTGTGATGATTTCGGCACATCAGCTTGACAATACTGAGCCTTAACATAGCACTACCCCTCTACCACCTGGAAATACTACGACATCAATGTAGTTTTGCTCAAGTTATTCATACACTTAAAATCTCATACCAGCTCATGTCTAGTGAGAATGATTTCCTTAGAGCACCATTAAGTTAATTACCAAATTAAGGGCAATTAAAGTTAAATTTACTCTAGGTGAATGTGCAACTCCAAGCTTTTTTTGGAGGGAAAGAATTACATGTAGTTCCACATAAAGCCCAGAACTTTAAAATGTCAAAAGTTTGAATTTCAGTTCACTGATTAACAGCCACAGCAGCACACTGAATGAATAAAAGAGAGAGCTTGGAAATGTTAAGGATTAGCAAAGGATTGGCTTAACAGCTTTGAGAAATGACTGACCAACTAATTATAAATCCCTTTTCAATTGTCAAGCCTTTATAATCTTACATGATGCCTTAATTTCCCATGCCAATAATGACTGAATGGACTGAAACTGAGTCAAACTGCAACAAAACAATTGGTCAGGTTTGGAATTAGGAAGTAGCTGGGGACTCGAATTATCTTAAAAGAAATCAATTCAACACTTGTCAAATTTCTCTAAATAATCCTTCACAAACCTGTGGATTTAGAAAAAACTGGGGATGCAGAGAATATTGAAAAAGACAATCCTAAAAATTGGCAAAATTTGATTAATGCTCAATCAATTAACACCTATATTCCAAAAGTGAATTACACACATATTTGAAGCATTATGTGGTTTGTTTAGTTGATTATGTCATTCAGCTAATGAAAACCCAAAACATAGTTTCTCAGAAAATGCCAATTAATACACAACAGTGATATTAAGGTTTATGCATAGTAGGGAAGACTGCCAACTTGGCAGTTATCCTGCCAACCTTTCAATACAAAGTTGTCCGGTTTTTTTTTTTACATTTCAAGATCAACTAAAAGATTTCAACACCGATTTGAGGGTTGAAACTGAGCCACCAACATTACACCCTTGATTAACTGTGGGAGGTAGTACTAAACCCGTTACCTCTATTAACTGTGAGGGGTAACGAGGAATTACAGAAAGACTGATTTGGTGCAAAGTACAGATAGAAGCAGAAGCTGGGAGCCCACAAAACAGATATAATATGATCTGATGCAGATAATTTGACATGGATGGTGCTCTGCTCTGCATTTGGACAGCGTGCAAGAGAACTGTGACAGAGCTCGGCCCGAGGGAACTCCCCTCAGGGAAACCCCCATAGGTTACTGTTGAAAGCCACACCCTTTTACTTCTGTAATCGCAGATATGAGAGTTGAAAGCACACAGGTCTCATCCGTCTTGGTGAATCGACTTGAACATGAAAGGAAAATGTGCCCTGTAACGAGTGGGCGAGCGTTGAGGATGGTGGCTATTGTTGGACCGTTATGCCAACGCCCTCAAAGACGGTGGGCCACAAAACGCAAGCAATAAAGAAGCTGCTCTGTTCACAGGGTTCTGTATCCAAGAACATATACAAAAAGTTAAGAAAAGGGAAACTGTGGGAAAAACAGGTGGACTAGGAACGCAAATTGTGATGCAAAATTGATTCAACAATTCAGTAAGAGGATCGCCAGGCGTAGACTGTGACTGGAGTCGGAGCTTCAAGAGCCGGAACATAGACACCGGCTACAACTGTTGCAACTTCTGAACCAGAGGCAACATCAAAGCCACCTGACTGGGGGTGAGGTGAAAAGGGAATAAACTGTAGCACTGTGGCCCTAAGTTCTCTTTTCAGATAAAAATAAAGGCTGCATTTAATCTAAAATGAAGATCCAAGAATGTGGAGAGGCACTGAAACCAGGTTGCTTGTGGCCCAAAAGTCAGCACATCAGCTCGTCACGCACCCCTGTTGACAAGCTTAATGGAGATGATATTTTCAGGACACACCACCTCCTGACAATGCCAAGGTACCAGTTTCTGCTTTCATGGCTTTCAATGCGCTGACTGGCACTCCCCTGACCTAAACCCCATATATAACCTGTAAAGTATTCTCAAGAGAGAGACAACAGATCCAACAGCACAGACAAGAGGACGGCTTTCATCAGAAAAACCTGGGCTTTCATTACATCTCAGCAGAGCAACAGGCTGATTGCCTCCATGTCATGTTACACTGATGTTGTAAATTCATACAAAAAGGAGCACATTTTAAGTACCGAGTGCATATACTGTATTGAAATTCATTTTATTGGTTTTCTGAGAATCTAAATTTAGGTTTTTTTATTCACTGTAAAAGTCAGAATTTACAAAAATAAAACCTTGAATAACAATAAGCAAGTTATTTTTTTATGCAGTAAGTGAAAAGAATTAAGATTTGAGATATTCTAATTCATTAAGACATACCAGTACACAGAGGGGTGAGCAGATGAGGAGAAATAGATTTACAAAACAAGCAATGTCACTTCTAGTAATATGACGGCACCAAACGTTCAGCAACACGACACAGCTACATGCTTGTTTAGACAACTCACACTCACACTCTCAACCACTAAATTCCTTCTCTGCTGTTTCTTTTTATTCCCTCATACTTCACACAGCTCAGAGATTTCTAGGCTGATAAAAAGGCTGAAACGTAAACAGGGCGCACCACTTCCACCATCAATAAATGAAAGGTCACGATTCACAAAGTAAGCTAATGACTGTAGCTGCGATGAGAAATGTTTTCCGCTGCAGTAAAGCGTGGTGTTTATCACATTATTGTCCGATTGAAGGAGGCCAAGAAGATTTTTCCTTGCTCTGAGGCACTGCATTCAGCCGACTGTTGCCGTTACAGTGAATATGTGGTGCCGTTTTAATCTGGGATCAAACTGAAAATCCCCTCCCGTAAGAGTTCAGTCAAGGTCATTCTGACGATTAGGCCGACCGTCTACGGAGAGACAAATTCATACAGAGGTAGGACGAGAGGGAGGGAGGGGGGCAGTGACAAGCACACCTCAGTAGGATATTCTGCAAGCTGAATATTTTTAGAAACGGCATAAACTGTTTTATGGTGCTGTAAAATAACTTGAGCAAAAATGATAACACCCAGAAAGCTTCATTGTTTGGTTCGCCGCACGTGGGAGTGTGACCTGCCTGAAGACTGGTGCTGTGCCCAGGGAAACAGCTGGTCTGTCTGAAGCCTACACACAGGCGCATGCACACACAGACTAAGGGGTGAAAGGAGGGTGTGAGGGATAGAACCAGCGGCCTTGAAATAGACAGGGCTAGGCCCCGGGTCAGAGCTGGCCCGCCCGGCCACCTGTCTGGCATGTGAGTGTTTCCAAGGAAGTGAAGACAAGGTATGTATCAAATAGCAACAAGTTGCCTTGAAAATACTTTTGCACGTCATCACTGCCTAAATAGCTGTCATTACTGGAAATGTTTTTTTTTTTTTACAATAAAGAAGAAAAAGCAATACTGTACCATCTGTAGGTGATGTTTTTAAACGGCTGCACAGTCCTTGAATATTTCCGTATGCTTCATTTATTTTGGTTATCGCCTCCGCACCTCTCAATTCCATCAAGGACCGTAGGTCTTTAAGGCTACAGCCGAACTCGCTGTCATGGTTGGCCATCAGGGAGTTCTTAACCCCACTGTACGAGTCATTCGCCATTGCTTCGCGTTCTGTTGCCAACTCAGTTTTGCAAAGCGATGCTCCTCTGACCCGACAGTGGGGCTAAAACAGAAAGGTGTTGTCCCTTTTTAAAGAGAGGAAAAAAAAAAACTTAAATCCTCAAAAGTGCAAATGCACTGATGGCTTCCATAAAAACCTGATGGGGCATTTACAAGCATGTGGAGCCGCATTTTAGTTGGTGGTGGTGTAGGGATATTTCAAAACAAGCCATTATATCCCTTGGAGAGCTGAGTTCCTAATCATTCATGGTGACTGAAGCACACCCGCAGAGCCGGAGATCACCTTGCGAGCAGATCTGAAAGACAAGAGCAAACTATCAGAGAGTGAACATCAACATTGCCAAGTTTAATTTTAGAAGCAGGGAAGGTAGTGATATTTTCATAGAATACTTCTTAAAACTATGAAAACATTTTGTCTACATAGCCCTGATACACAATGTTCAAAAGAGCAAAAGCGTTTAGCTGTGGTATGAAGCATGGCTGATTGGAGAATTTTAAAAACACATTCCCAGCATTAATAGAGCATCTTTTGGGGCCAGTCTATGTTTGTTTTCATACTCATAATTAAAACTTGCTTCAAGAGAAGGGTCAAACAACACCGCAACCTTGATATTTGTCGCTGATCTTGATTGGAAAGTGAATTTATGTTGCTTGCTTCCCCCCCCCAACCCCCAATAACCCTTCTTGACCGCAGACATATCTAAATTTGCAGTACCGTAATTCTGCCACACGTAGCGCCATCTGAAAAATTACAACGGTTTCTAAAAAGGGGAAACATTGCACTTTCCAGCAAGTATCGGGTTAATACGGAAACTTCCGCAGCTGCAGCTGGGGGGGGGCCCTAGTTTAATAGACAGTATATTGCGAAAATAACTTGCTGAATATTGAAAGTTCTGGTTGTTATGGATACATGGGTAAGTATATCATCTCACAGGACATTTAAAGAACTACTTACACTTAAAATAAAGATGTATTTAGGTAGACGCTCGAAACTATGGCGTAAAAGGGATAAGCACCTCACACAACCAACTTCTTTTGTTTCCACAAGTAGCATTATAAGCAGAACAAGGATTTCACACTTTGAACTCATCAAGTAAGGTCCAAAGTTACAAAATACCCTCAAATAGTCCTGTATTATAAAATCTCTACTGGCATGAGTCAAACTACACCAGCTTCTCAACTGGTTCGACTCGACACAAAGCAAATAGTCATTCTGGTTGCAAATAACTTTGGTATTCTGCTGACCAATTAACTTTCTTTCAGTGTGAAAATAGTTGTCAAACCACCAGGCTGCATTGTTGTCTTGTTGACTGGTGATGGTTACCACTAGAAAGCTTTGTTTTGCACAGATCTGGACGCAGCATGGCTTGTGCGAGTATGTCTCCTTCTTCGTGTGAACAAGTTTTGGTTTGGTTTAAAATTCAAATAAATGACGCATTTCTTGAATTTATTCTACGTCATTAAGTCCTTTCAGAACCTATAAAAGTGAAGGAAAGCTGAGATTCTTTTGGGAAAAAAAAACAAAAAACAGTGGGGCGACAGACTTTTGAACTAAACAAAGCATTTGAATAACTTTGTTTTGAAGAGACTGCAACATTAATTAGAGATGCAGGAACTACAACAGGCTGAATCAGGTAACAAGTTCAGGTTTACATATAGAAAACAGCAAAACAACAATTACAGCTCCGAAACAATATTTTATTTTACTGTAAAACTAATATAAAAACACGAACTAATCCTTTAAAAAATAAGGCAATTAGGATGACCAGCACACTGCAAATACATTTCACATTTACCTATCAAAAGCATACCGATTGCTATATCTTATTTAAATCAGCATGAAATAATGTCAGTGTACTAAATGGAGGAAGTAACTAAAAACCAAACTGATGTGCCAAGAAGATGTGCAAATCTGAAGTTCATCCATCAGTGATCCATTTAATTTAGAAACCGTTCATAAGCTCGTGATCAAACCACAAAGCTGAATGAGTGTGGGAATTAAAAATAAGTGAGAAACATTGTAAGTATGGCTCCATCAACTAAACCGCGCAAACACTGATGAGCATTTATGTATACAACCACACAATCAGCTGCAAAATTGAATTCATTAGTCACAGCTATTAGAACCATAGCGGTGACATGCTGATAGAATGGGGCTTTTTTCATGTTAAAGAGATTCTTGCAAATATACAAAACCGAGTTTTGAAGGTTTCTGTAGAAGCACCAATACTTTCGTCTGCTTCCCTCAGGCAATACTGTCAGGAGACCCAGTAATAATTTCTACTGTTTTGCTGATCATACCCAGCTATATTTGTCTGTGAGCCCGAAAGATGAAGAACAAGTTAATCACAAGAATGCTTCAAAATCTACGCAAATTCAAAATGTAGCAAAAATAAACTGCACTTGGATAATTCTCTTAAATTTTAAAAGAATATAAAATCATTTTCCCAAGTTCAACTTATACTGAACATGCTTCTTGTTTCCGTTAAATATGTTTGTTATTCTTAAGTCTTATGCTCGTACATTCTAACATTTGTCCTAGTTGTGTTTCCAAAGTCCAAATGGGAGCTACATTTGAAGAGCTCAAATAAAGTGAACGTTAACCGATTTTGAAAACATCCTCATTTTATGTCAATTTCAAAAGTGAGCCAAACATGACAATGTTCACTAGTGTAGGTTAACGAAGGCGTTTGCCAGTTATTACCAGTCCAAAATATTATTCCGACCAATCATATTGAAGGACAGGTTTTTATGTGACCATGTGGGAGAAAACCAAAATGAAAGGAGGGTAAAGCTCAACTGAGTTTTAATCTGGTATTTAATCGGTCTGCAAACAGCACACACTAGAATGATTTGTCTGAAGCTCATCCAATATTGACTGAGGGGAGCTAGAAAAGAATAAACCTTCATGAAAACTAAGGATTTTTTTTTTTAAGAAATCACACTTCAGGCGAAAAAGACAACCAACCATATGGTTTATTGTAAAAGGTCAAGGTGTGTGATGGTCACTTGTTTAAATTTATGCACATATTCTTGGTAATCTGTGCTGATGCATCGAAAGCCGCATGTTGTGTACAGGTTCTGGAGCAACAGTTGCTACCATCCAGATGGCTGTTCGGTTTGAGAAAAGACTTTGCTTATTTTATGAATTCAATGCCGAGCCACACTGGACTGAATGCTAAACTGGCCTGCCCGTCTGTGTGGAAATGCTCTCTATTCAAACGCTGTGAAAAGGGAAAGATATGCAACAAAGGAGGCCCCAAACTGT
This sequence comes from Poecilia picta, assembly GCA_033032245.1. NCBI lineage: Eukaryota > Metazoa > Chordata > Actinopteri > Cyprinodontiformes > Poeciliidae > Poecilia > Poecilia picta. The sequence continues at coordinate 8,608,892 of CM065375.1, read as the reverse complement.
CAAGCACCTCAAAACCTTCAGTAAGCAGGAATCATGAGCCATCTGCTTTCCAAACAACAACAGAAATTCTCACTTTTAGAAATTCCCTGAAAGGTTCTGAAAGCACGAGCATAATGACAGTTTCGGTTAGTAATTGGCAGAACAAGTCAATAACATTTTTAATTCGATCAGTTAGAAGTCCTATAATGATTTTAAAATACCTTTAATGAACATAATGTGCCTGCAAGTAATTTGTTCTCTTCTCAGATTAAGAGTAGACTTCCCCCTCCCCAACTTATCTGTTAAAATATTTACCTGTAATTCTAAACAGATGATCAAAGATTTTTCTCATGAACTATACTATAGTTTAAGAACTATACTATAGTTTAAGTACTATACTCTTCTGTTCATAGATAAACCTGTTCATAGATAAACCTGTTCATAGATAAACCTGTATGCATGCATTTCTAACTGTCTAATATTTAGCTGTTGATTTAAAATATAAAATGTACTTGCAGTTTCTTTAGCAAAGCAAGAAACATTTAGAATCTGCCTAAACAGAAGAGAAACTCAAGACTGAACCACAGGACTGCCGAGACATCTTGCAAAGGAAATGATAAAACTTTTTTTTTTCTGTTCAACCACAATTAAATTACATCTTTCCAACCTTTTTTACTGTTAAATTTTCCTAATATAATGCTTTCTCTGTTAAATCCAAGTGCATGAGGATAACATAGCACACTATTAGTTTTGGTAATAATTGATCTTAATTGGTCAACAGACATTTTTTTAATAAAAGTGTGTTAACCCTCCTTATAACCTGTGCTTTTTTTTAAAAGACTGAAAGACTGTCTTAGTGGATCCTTGTAATCTTTAAAGTTTGGAAGGAAAATCTAATTTATATAATCCTACCCATAAACCCTCTAAGGGTGTAACAAGTATTGGCGCCTCTAATATTGATGTTTAAAATCATATTCCATGGAGGACCACAAAACTGAAAAACAGAACGGTGAAGTCAAATCACAGCTTGATGACCTCAGACCCTCTGTGTGTTTTTACTTCAACTTCACCGACATTAAAGATTTTTGCTGTGGAATTTGCCATTTGCTAAACACATGCCTTCGAATCTGAATACAATAGTACTGTTACATATTACAGTGTTAATATTTATTTTTTTTTAAAGTGTAATGAATTTAGATATGGCCTGATGAACCTACAATTAAAATGTATAGTTATATTGATATAGAGTAAAAAGGTGGGAAATTGTAAGCCTGTAAACAATTGAGTAACATTGAAGAAAATGGGTCTCCCAAATACATCTTCAAATTAAAAATCAAATCAAAAGACAAAATTTGAGTCCAATTTGATCTCAGTGAATAACCCAATGCTCTCTGTTGTATCCAGACAATTCAAACTACAAACTACAGTAAATGCGCTTGCAAGCACAGCTACAAAATCAATTAGGTGACAGAAATGCAGGGTTACAAGATTCAGTGTTTTCACCAATAACACAACAAAGTCCAACCAATAGACACCAGAGAAGGAGAAACTTCACTGTCAGCGCAAGATACTAAAGTTTAACCAAGAGAACACAGTCAGCTGTGCTACATGTGACATGGCTGTAGAGTTCATACTGTGATGTGATTGACAAAAGAAATGAGTCTGTGGAAACATAGAATACCACAGACACCAAAACCAACCTGATAAAGATGGTTGATGATCCTGAGGAGTCACAAATCATCACAAGCAAGAAAGGCTTGTAAAAAAGGAAAAGAAAAAAATCCACCTAAAAAAAGAGAAGAAAAAAACAGTATTATTTTCAAATAGGTGTTTAATTGCTTTTAGTTACCCAGCTCAGGACCAGAGTGCAACAATGGCGTTTGTAGTAGAGCTGCACAATGTATTGGATTTCAGATACGCCAAGGACTGTATGCAATATTTGGAGGGATATTATATTTCAAGTGCTGGGCATTTACACTCTGCATAAGAGTAGTATTTTTGGCTGTGTGAATGGATGCCAACTTCCCTTAATGTCCAAAAGAGGTATTTATTTTAGTAGTAAAGACACTGAAGTCTGGTTAGGTGGTTAAGTTTCAGAATCCATTGTAAAATTTACATATTTCTCCAAGCTCTGCTTTAATCTAGGATATGCTTTTCCTACTATTCAACGTATCAAACTTCTGGTGAATTCAGAATTTGATTTTACATTTAAAAGTGTTTCTTGCCCTTTTCACCCTCCTACCAAACAGGATGTTCACTTTGATCACTGAAACAACAGAAATAAAGCAATCTTAGACGATACCTAGATAAGTTCATTTAAAACATTATAGGGTCATCTCTGAAACAAACAAATAATGCAGCACTACAGAATCAGAAAATCCTAAAGACTTTCCGCAGTGTAATTACCTCAGGAAAAGTCGTCTGTTAAAACATCATCAGCACTTCATAATTAGACAGATTCTACTCTAACATTACAAAGCTACAGCCCACCACTTAACTAGCCACACACAATGAGGCTGGTTCATAAGAAAGGACATCAGAATGGTTTTCTTAAAGTTCAGATAAATATGCATCACTGTACAGTAACTAGGGAGACTTCCCTGAACATTTCTATCAAGGTCTGAAGAGAAAATATAAAAGGATTAAGTATTTAATTTCTTATTGCATAGAAATGCTTTATAAAAACTGCTCTTCCAGGTACAGAGGTATGCTGGAATTTAATCAAGGCTGAACAGAAATGAAGGCAGGATGAAATTTTTATGGAAATAATAAAGGCGGTTCAGATGAGGAGTTCTAGATACTCGCATTATTGTTGAATTTCTTCACCCAGGGATCAAACACACACACAAAACATCCAGTATTTCCTGAAGAGATATTTAAAATTCCTAACTGAAAAAGAAAGTATCTTTATGCTGAATTTGAAGAGCCACATAAAACAGCATCATAGGGACAATCCAATCAGGCATGCAGAGATCAAAGACGGTCACTTTTTCTTTGATCCTTTCTTATAACTTATCAGCAGGTCAAATACTTTCTAATGATTAAATGCATCAGAGCCAAGAACGTCAACTTTTCAGTTTCATAATTCAGATAAGACGCTTCAAGGGGCTTAATCTTGTAATTTCTTCATTTTCTGTTAGATTCAAACTACTACCTCCATCAAAGAACTTTCCTTTTATGTTTTATAGTCTAAGAAAACCGGAAATTAGAAAAGCTTTCTTATCATTGCTTAGCATAAAAATCTGTTTCAACTCATTGAAAAATGCTTAATTATGTGCCAATCAGGTATTTGCTAGAATACAGAGGAAGTGTTCATTTTAGTTTAGTTCATTTTAGTGCATTTAATCAAGGAATAAAACATGACTGCCAATGAACTGCTAATCTCACTAGAAAAAAATATTTCACTTAGATAAGGGGCAGAAGTAAATACCTACAAAATTTTTTTAAATTTAAAAGTTGAGCTATAGAGTTAAGATTTTACTGAAACCAGCATGAAGTCCAGGTAACTTGGCTAAAGTGTCAGATATCCTTTTAAATTCTTCAACCTTGTGCTGGCAGAGACACAGCTACGTTTCATATGTAGTTCACACAGCCCTGCTTAAAACAGAATATAACTAAACTCATACAGATAGGGGTGTTACAAAACGAGGGCGACGCTCCTGCCCTCACAAGTGCACTCTGTGTGCGGAGTGCACTACCGGGCGCCTAACGCATGTCAAAAACAGTTCATTTAAAAATATGCTAATTCAATAGCGGAATAAAATTCTCCGTCATGTGGATTCAGATCCCGATGGTTCATCTACGAGGTTTAGATTGTCAACATGTGTGTTCTCATTAGTTTAGTAGAGCAAAGACGCAATATGTCCAGTTGGGCAAATAGCATTAGCAGTGAAAGAGAAGACGCATCTGAAACTCAATTGGACCGAGCATATAAAGCCCTTCCCATCTGGAAATCTAATGAAAATACAATGCAGCTTTTATACAAGGTTCTTGGTCAAAGGGCTCAGCTAAACAGATTGAAGTAACAGCAATTAGCTGGCATGGAACAAATGTGGTTCTTTAAATAAAACCCAACAGACTGAAAAAATATGTCAATGGCAACAACTGGAATCTATGCAAATCTCCAACAAGTTTCTGCAGCTGAACAGGGTCAAGTGTTTACAACAGCTTACAAAAATCAACCCTTGTTCTGACTGTACATTGAGTTTTTAACGCAGGGTTTAATTTGCTTAGAATGACAAGAATCTAAAATGTTGCAGTCCCCAGTCAAACAGTAATGTGAACCAGTGTTTACCCCCTTACAGATTTCTGTTTTTGCTTCTTTTTCTTTTTGTCCGATTTAAATGTTTTAGATAATTAAACAAACGTTAATATTGGATAATGTGAGTAAATGTAAAAAGCAGTTTTTGAAATATTTTCATTCATAACTGTTATTTTTGAGTTTAGGGGGACAAATACTTTTTCACAGCACTGTTTAAAAAGCAGGTTTGTTTGGTCAGTTTCCAGCAAAAAGGATTTGGACATTTCTGTCTGGACTGACAGTTCAAACTGCAGGTAAATCCAAATTACTTTGCTGCATGTTCTGCATGGACTAGTTACCTGTATCAGGTTATGTCATCATGTTAAAACATTTAGTATTTGAAAACTTAATTTTCTGTCATTCTATTTCAAGGGTTTAATTTTTTATAATATGCCTGAAACAAAAACAAGACTGAAGTTTTCTCCAGCTTTAAGAACCAGAGAATAACAGAATTGCACTTGAACCCACTGTCACTGCTGGCCAGCTGGCTAAAAGAAAACTGCTACATGTATCCTTTGTGTGGACATCCAGAATTACTTCCGGTAGCAAAAACACACAGTCATGGTGTATAAACTAAAGGATCACCACATATAATTAAATATTTAGATGTTTACACTACAAAAATGGCTTACACTAAACTGTGGGGTGCGCAAAAAACATGAATGCTGTATGCGCTGGGTTTTTACCTTAGAATGGCCAGCTCTCCGTTATTCCTCTGTCAATTTGATACAGTGGGGGATTCTGCACTACCTATGTCTGTGCTGGTCACTTTTATTATTAGTTAAAACTGTTTAATCCGTTGTTAACATGTGGAAACATGTTTTTCTTTAAATGCAACATGAGCGCTACGACACTCAGTGAAGGAGATCTGCTCCTGCTGTGCAGAGAGCTACGCAGGTGTGTGTTAGAATCATCGCAGCAAACCAGCAAAACGCAAATAACTTTTCAGTTTTTCTCCCAAACTACTGAGTTGAGTAAAGCTGTTGGATGCAGGTAATGTTAGCTAAAAGATGACTAGCTAGGTAAAACCAATACAGCAATACAGTGGCTTAACAAGTAGCCTGTAGGCTACCGATGTTGTCTATATTCAGCTGCGTACATTCATTTTACCCCCCAAAAAGTCGTCGTCGTTCCCCCCCTCCAGGGGCAGGGAGTCTCTGAGAATCCTCTCTCCCCCTTCCCGTGCTGTTCAACCAGACAGATATTTGTAATCCATAAGGGAGGCCCGGAAAGTATTTGGAAACCACTGGGGGGGCGCAAGAGAAAAGTTTGGAACCACTGGCTTACACTAATGTATTGAATATTAAATCTATATAAATATCATGACAGTAGTATTCTAGGAATAATTATTAATTTTATGCTTTAACCAAACACTACTCTATTCACATCGTACATGCTTTATATTTTTATGCAAATTCAGTGAAACTCATCGCTCCCTGCTGCTCTGCTTCACACTGAAGAATAAGGCTGAGTATTTTTTGTGGCCTTGTGGTCATTCCAGGCTATGTCCAGAAAACGGCCTTGAACTTGTTGCCTAGACTGACTCATCTACTTCTTACGGTGGTTTCTCCTTTTACCACATAAAAAAGGTGTTGAATATTTGTGGCTTGTGCTATGTTGAGAGTGCCTTAGTACTGTGGTTAAGGTTGCTATTTTTGTTATGTTGCACCTTACAGTTCATTCATCCAGCATCATTTTTACAAAATAGATTCCATGTTTTAATAGTTTCCACTGCTTTATAAAACAGGATGTGCCACAAAGCTTCAATGTAATGTAGCACAAATTCCACTACAAACGGTGAAGATCTCAGCTCTTCTGGAAAAAATAAATGCAATCTTAATTGTTTTATTGACCTGGATCCATTTGATTTATCTTACTTTATCAGCCTCCTTTTACACGATCACACTTTACAAGCGTCAACAAAGCCAAGATGAAGACGTGCCAACATTCGCTACGCCGCTTCAGTTTAGGGTTGCAGAGCGGGTCACATGTCACAACAGTGGAAAATCATTGTGATCGGATCTCCAAGCCAACAGCTGGCATGGTATGGTTGAATGACAGTGGCTGAAGTTAACCCCTTCCCTGCCTCAGCCTCACGCTTCTGTCGGATGACTTGCCTTGAGGCGCAAAGAGTTGCGACTCTTGAGCGTCATCGCACATCAGACGTTCGCTGAGACCTCCTCCACCCAGAGGCTGCGCGAGAGGAAGCCGGGCAGCCGACGGGACGGTAGTGGGTCTTTCTCATGCACGATAAGGAAAACCCTCTGGCAGTTTGAACACCTCCACGTGCCAACAACTCGCTGAAAGTCCAGGACAGCAGTTCTAGGGATCCCTCTGCCGAGGAGCTGCCTAATGCGAGATGTGGTATTTTTAGCTGCGCCCAGACCGCCCCCTCCCCCCACAGCGAGTAATAGCTGAACTGGGTCACGCCATGTAAATGTGGAGGGCACAGGCAGAGACACCCAGCCCTCCTTGCGCCGCCCTGCTTACAGTCGGCAGTGCTGCTTCACCCCCCGAGACTGGAACTTCTCCACAGGTCTGAAAAAGCTGTCAGGCACCCAGTCGATAAGAGCGCATAGTCAGAGGCGTCATCAGCAACACATTCGCTGCTCTCCGGCACTTCTTTCATCTGGGGTAACAGGCAATTGTTTCCTGAAGTGACAGAAAAATCTCTTACCGTGAAACTACTTAGCCTGAATTAACAAATGAGTAAACCATTTCCTGAACCGTTTGACTAAATATCTTGTAAATAATCAATGTGGTTAAGAACAGGACGTCCAAAAAAGGAAAAAAGAAATGAGAAGCTGTCAAAACTATCTAGCTATTTGCTAAAAAGTCATTTTCAAAGAAGCTGAAAGCAACATCTCCAAGCCAAGCTTCAAATCCCTGAAATAAATGTCTTTAGATTATTCCAACATTCCCTGTCAAAGTCTACTGCCAAAAAGAGCATAGACAATAAGACATGTAGAACAAGGTTATTTCCCCCCAAATAAATATAAAATTGAATTTATTTAGACACCACAACAGAGGACATGTTTGGCATAAACCAAACACAACGTTCCAGGAAAAGAACATCAGAACTGTGAAGCACAGCATTTGAATCGTCATGGTTTCAGGGATGCTTTACTCAACTTCTCCCATAATCCACTGTGAATTGTTCCGTGTGTCAGTGTGTGCGTGGGGACTGGACCCTGCTAAGTGGTGGGTGGTTGACACAAGCGTCACTTCATTGCAGTCCAACAGGGCGACCATGACACTATACTTCTGCGATGCCGGCATCATCTTTATGCAGTGTGTCCGGTCTTGTGATGACCAGAATCACACAAGCGGTTTTCTGAAAAATCTGCAGAGTCTCAAGTTCATAGAACTGGAAGCATCCCATATGTTACAACTAACATTTTAAATAATACAACAACACTGTGCTTGTTGTATTCCTTGAAGCATTAGGTTTGGACTAATTTCCTCAACAAAAAAAAAAAAAAAAAGACACTGGTGATTGAAAATGACAGCGAGCAGCACTCAGTGCTATGACATAACAGATTTCATGAGAGTACTTTACAAATAAATTCCTGTTCAAGTGGACAACACCTCGACTCCACACCAAAGGATTTAATACATCCACCTGCACTTGGTGTTTCGCTGAGTGAAACTAATCCAATGCTGTGATGGCCGCTCCACCTGACAGCTCACGCAGAAATGTTTTCTGCACACTTTTCCATGATCTGACACACAATATGAATATGTGAGAACTCAGAAGCTTGGATTTTAAGAGTTTTTGCTTTAAAAGAGCTTTAATTCTGCTCAATTGTGATTCTGTAAGGCAGATGTATCCCCCGAAAATACTGCAACAAAAACGTGCTATATATGCAAATACAAATGGGGAAAATCTAACTACATCTCTGAATAACTCACTGGAGTTGTATAATATAGACCAAATGTAGACCTTTTACTCCAAAAACGTTAGAAACCAACCCACAGGGCATGTCTGCAATCATACGTTAAAGATTTGAATGAATGAGTAGTAATGGGTAACTCGAAAGACATGCAACATAATACCACTGCTTGGAATAGCCTTGGCCCTACAGTCTCCACCTGATAGACAAGCAAATCTCCCAGCACAAGTACATGAGATCCTGACAACAACAACACACTATGTTTAGTTTCCAGTGCTGGTTTACATGACTCAATGTCCCCCTTACTCATAAGATGACCAGGATTTTGAAAACAATACCCTCTACTCAGCACTTAAAAATTAAGATTTATGTTTTTTTATATGGATCGTTTTCACGGTCTAAATTTGAGATGCGACACTAAAACATGAGCTCATCAACTCTCCTCCATCTCATCATGGAGCATTGTTTGAAAAGTGAGAACTGTCTGACCCGAATTAGTTGTAACACCTACCAATAAGGACTCAAAAATTACATACATGGTGCTTATTTTCTATATCTGCTATAACTGTATCAAAATAATAAAAACAAAGTCATTTACGCATTATTTTTATTTTATGACTACTTAATTCATGTTGCACATTTTGCTTTAAATTTCTGTCTTAATAGAGTGCAACTGGCTGCATTTATCCTCAAGGTTATTACCATGACACTCAAACAGCCCGATTCCAGACACAACACCCATACTACTTTAAAACACTCCATTCTGTAAAGTCCCCAAATTCACTTTGGTGTGATGAGTAACTTCCAAAACAAAGCCTGGCATTAGCAGTAATCGGGCGTTTTTTTAAAAAAAAAAAAAAACAGCAGCAAATGGAGCGACTGCTGTCTTTTTACTCCGTCAAGGTGAGCTGAGTTCTCCATCCTAAGTCACAACAAAGAGATTGTAGGGCAACAAATAAGAAAAGTGAACATTTTGCCTTCGCTGAGGGACAGATAGCAACAGTCGGAAGTCAAAAGCCTCAGAGGATCCGACTGATGATCTGAAAAAACAACTTTTAAATTTCAGAAAGACAAATTCATCTGAAAGCTATTCTTAGAGCACTGTAAAGTCTAATTCAGACCTTCCTGGTCTGGACTGGCACTTAAAATCCAAGTAGTTGATCATTTCCATAATAAACCTCAAGACATTCTGGCTTGGCTGTCATTACAAATTATGTAACGAGTCCACAGATAACTGCTGTACTCTAAGGATGACTAAAAGACCTTAGATAACCGAAAGCCAGGGTAACATTTTACCAGGTAAAAGAAACAAAACATGCATTTTTAGGGGGATCACAAAGAGGCTGGGCTCGCTGCACAGGGGGACACCGCTGGCGCTGAACCAAGCCCGGGTGCTTTTTAATTGGATAAGGAGTGATCCCGTCAACTGCACACCAAAAGGTGCCCGGTGGCTGCAGTCCATTTCAATTTCGACAGATAATCTATACGATACTAGCGCCTTCCATTAAGTCGTAAGAAGTTTGAAGGGTGGCTTGTCTCAAGGTCCGCTGTTCCTAAATGTTATTGTGCAGCGCCAACCGTAACTCGACCGTTAAATAACGGCTGATTTGCCAGGAGCAGAAAAAAAAAAAAAAAATGTCGGTAGGGGGTGAAGTTAACCTGAACGGAAAGCAGTAAAAGCGGGACAACTCGAGAAGGGACTCGATGTGTAGTTTATCGACGGAAGTGTATCTAAAAAAATAATAATAGTAATAATAATACTGATTGTTCCTCTATTAAAAACAAGTTTACTGCGGCTGCATTGGGGTGACAGACAGCTGCGAGGACTGCGCTGCACGCGGAATCCACAAGAACACTGTCCCCTCAATGTATAAGACAGCAACCGCGACGGTGTAACGGCGTTATCTAACATAAATTGCCTCCGTGTAGAGCCGTTAAATGAGTCAGACAACGTTACATGGAGTAATTTGTTAATTTGTTCCGTGTTAATTTGTTTAACCCATTACATTTCAACACATTTCACGGGAAATGTTCAGCTTAAAGCGCAGTTAGAGAGTGTACGGTTCACGAACCGTTAAAAGCAAGCAAGTAATCGTTGCGAGTTTAACGTTAGCGTTAACATTTAACACACGTTAAAAAGCCGTTCCTGGCTAACGTTCAACATTCGACTGTTAGCCGACTAGCTCACGTGCCTTAGCCTATATCGGTTGTAATGAGGGAAATACACACAAAAAAATGTGCTTCTTATTGATTGACAAGTGCAGAAACTTACACTAGAGCCGAGTAGGAATCACGTAAAATTAAGCACAAGCAAATGGAAGACGGCAGCATCCTCGCCGACTACTACGAGCCACCTGGGGTTGGCAAATGAAACGCCCAATGTCAGTATCGAACCAAGATATAACGATAGCTAACGGCGTTAGCTTCGGTACAGTAGGCAGTTACCCTTTCAGACGTTGGCCCTCGCTGATCACTGCACACCCAAAATGAACATTTTTTTTTTTTTTTTTTACAGCACCTGGTTTTGAATGCAGCTTCCGAACACCTGGAGGCCTCTCCTAGCACGTGGCCATTCTGCCACCCTGGTAAGGAAATAAACCAGAAAAATATACTTACTCCCGTTTTCTGGAAAGCAATCCCTGTCCGTTTCTCTCTTCACTCCCCCTCGGTCTCACTAAAGACTACTCTCTGCCCCGAGCTGAGGTAACGCCCCGCCCACTGCGTTGTCACGGCCACAACCGAAGACTTCTAGTGCGTCAAGAGAGTTCCCCTTCGACGGCTGCTAGCGACTCGTCAGAAAACCACTTGGTGCAGTGATGAAAACGGAGCTAAAACTGACCAATGTGACCGATTGTTCCTTGTTTATAATTCTATTAAAAAAAAAATTAATTTCCAATACCGAAAGCCAATCAACATTTTTCTTCTTCTTAGAAGAGGCAAACTGGAGCATAAATCTCTTTACCACACTGTAAATCAATAACTAAATGTATACAATTAGCTTGATAAACAGAAATATAAATAAAAAAAACACTTCGCTATACTTTAAGCCTCTTTGTTTCCATTTTGAGTTTGTTTATGCACTGCACTTCATGCACCTCATATACTGTATCATGCACTAATAATTAAAGTTCAACATTTAAACCTTTTTTATTATTAATACTTGGATTTCGAAATTGTCAACCTAATGTGTTGATTTTATTGTCCAGACTAGATTTACAATGTAAGAGAACACTCACGAACTGGAAAATTTCTCAAACGTGGATTTAAACGAAGGCGGAAGTACTTTGTGGAGAATCAACTTGCTTCGCCGACTTCCCTGCTGTCACAACACCGCCAGGGACATGTGATGCACGTCAAAAGGAGGATGGGTACGGACCAATGGTGTGGATTCCCATTGGTCGAGCCAGCATATCAGTCGCCTATGGAAACCGTTACGTCATGATCCCCTCGTATTCCCTCTTCGCTCCCGTGTCGCTTTATAATAACAGGATTATTGAGCAGTTCCCTCCATCATTTAAGGCAGCCAGTGAAAAGCACACAGAAAGATCACTGTGTTGTCTCTGCAGTCCTGCTGTCTGCAACGCAAGGCTCTTCCCTCAACGCTTAATCAAACCTGACGTCACTGTTTCCATGATGTAGCGCGGGTTTTTTCTTCTTCTTCTTCTTCTGCTCCCTATTGAATGCCTGTATTATTCACGATTATCCAGAACTCATGAGAAGTAGCATTTTCGGAAAACGTAACCCTGACCGGGTCACTGCAGTAACAAGTAACAATCTGAGCTGCAGACAATCTCTTCAACTACCAGTCAAACACTAACTGAGGAAGTGTATTCTACACTTAGCAATCATTGCAGGTGCAAAAAAAAATCAGTTTTATTTCAGTTATTCAATAAAGAAAACATATATTTATTATACACTGTAATATAAGCATTTATATCTGTTAATTGTAATAATTATGGCTTATAACAAGTCATAAATATTACTGAATAATTTACAATAATCACAGTGGGAGAATAGAAATGTGTGGAAAATCTATTTTCCACTAATTATTAATCAAACATTTGATCAATCTAAACATTTGGTCCTTTATTTAAGGTAACTCAGGGTTTCAGCAGTTTTGCAGTTTTTCTGGAAGTTTTATCCAGATAAAAGCCCATAAAAAATTAATCCTGCTACTCCATGTTTGATTCTGACTCTGGAGATGCAGAGAAAACTAGAACAGGAAGACCTCAGCAGCCTGGAAGACCAATAATAGGTTTTTAAAATCCTGTCGTTGGTTTCTAAAATGGCTTGGCATCAAAATATGTTAAAGTCTGGTCTCTTAGCTGCAAAGAACCTGTGTAGGAGCTTTAGAACTGAGTTGATGTGTTCCATTTTCACAGTTTTAGTGAGGACACGATGAGAACAAATGTATATGTGTGATAGGTCTTAAATCAATCACTCATGCAAACTACCACAAGTTTCCCCTTCCACTTAACTTTCCATGAACCAGTATTATTTAAAACTGCTTTTAAACAAAGGCCTTTTGTAGATTAGCCTCGAGGGAAGGGATCTTCTGTCAAGCCTAACTGTCGGGTTCTCCATTTTGAAGAGAGCCTAAACTGTACTTCTGTATTTAAAAAAATGATTGGTCTTGTTCAACATTCACTTAAGATTTGAAGAAAACAAACAAAATATTACTGTTTGTAATGAATCTGTATTAAAATTTTACTTTCTGAATTGAATTACGTCATAAATTAACTCTTATAATTTCTCTTGCTTCCTTTACCCATCAGTTGAAGGTGTATTTGTAAGCGTCTTAAGGTCCAAAACAGTTGAAGAATTTACGTTTTTTTTAAAATAAAAGTTAACATTAAAGTTCAAAATGTGCAAAAGAAAAATAATTCTATTCACAAAAAAATCAAGCTCAAGCTTTAGAAATTATCTTTGGCTAAGTGAGTCAATTTTAGGTTCTCTTAGCTCTGTTTAATATCCCACGATTGAAAAACAAACTTCAGCTAAGGTCAAACTGCTGTGATTACACTAGTCGTTTTAACATAATGGGATTTATCATTAACACAATAGCCCTGAGTCTACAGAACCACGTATCTTTTCAGATGTGTAAACATCTAAAAAGGTCAATGAGTTTGTGCTTGTGTACGCACAACCTGACAGTGGAAAATTTCACTTCAGAATTTCTGTGTCAGATAGAAGTCAAAGGGGAACAGAAGCAGAATAGGAAAAAAGTTTTTTTTTTCTTCTTTTTTTCCCACTGGGGAGTCTTACGCAATAAGTGTGTGATTCGACTTCTATGGCTTTAGCGAAAAGAAAATTGAGGAACTACCAGTCTAGTTGCGCAGATAAGCAAAAAAAAAAAAAAAAAAAAAAAAAAAAAAGATGTAATAAACTTTTGAACAAACCGTGAAATGCTGGAGCCAGTCATGCCTGAGTGTGTTAGGTACACGCCTGTGTGCCTTTTGAACTGTCGATTCCCTGCTCTAAAACTTCAGCAAAGTCCATCTCATGTGCTGATGTTTCCCTTTTCACATGCAGCAGCAGTGATGTAAGCCTCAGCTGATCTGCATGGCTTTATTTGCAAGGTTTTCAAAGTGGTGGCATAAAAGATAAAGCATAAATCTATTTTTATGTCTGCTACTATTTTTTTTTAATATAGCTGACCCTCAGTGGCTTAGTTGGCTTCCAGAGTTGCCAGTCTGTACAGTTTTATGTCAGCTAACCCTGAACAGATGCCTCCAAGCAAAACAGTGAAGCTGCCCGTTTTCTGTTGTTCTGCCTGTAAGTCTGTCAGTTCCTGCGTTATCCCTCCCGTTTTATCCCACACTCAAATACTGCAGAGCTCATGGAAATAACTGAAAGCAAGAAGACGGATGCAGACTTTAAGCGGGGCATCTTTAATTCATGCGTGGGAGACGAGCTGCTTTTTAGCCATTAAAGAGTTGATTATATATCGAGTTTTATTCACTGGCAGAAACATAATCGCCTAAAAACCCCAGATTAACGAAATTAACTTGTGATCTTTAGACTTAGCTAAACTAGCAGCGGCCTGTCTCCAGTACTTGCGAAACCTAAGACAATAAGCTGTTTGACAACTCTGGGCCTGATTCCTAATCTCATAACTGACCACAAAGTCAACAAGTGCATGAGTGGAATTTAATTTGAAGACAAAAAACAAAACAAAGAAAAACAAAAAAACAGGCAGAAAGCAATAATGTAAGTGATTGTCGGGAGGCCATTAAAATCTAAATGTCAACAGTGCTCCTCATGCAGAACTTGTTAATTTTCCGTAACACTTTCCTTATTGTCAGGCGCCAATGTTTTTGGTTTCAGTTTTAAAAATAGATTCATTTAGTTGGATTTGGCCTTGGGCTGCTACTGCTTGTTTGTTCAGTTTAGCTCCAACATTCCTGTTATGTGGTACTTGGATTGAATTTTGTTTTTGGCTGAACAATTTACAAAGTACACAAAGCTTATAAACTTTGATGCCGAGGTAATAAGCCACCCCCATAAAGATGCTTTTCGCCCAAAAACGAGCTACGCTTGAAATAGAAAACTATTCCAAATACAATGTATATAGAGGAACACATTCAGACTAAACTGAAACAAACAATAGTGAACCATGAACAAGTGCTTATGGTTATTATTTACCTGTGAAATTCAAATACAGGGTCTGGGAATGACAAACCAAATCTAATCGTGTTCTCGGTTGCAAGCTGTAAATCTGAGGAGATGCACCTAACTCATCATTTGTGATTGGGTAGAATATTTTGCAAGAGAAGAGAAATCATTATTCCAATCAAATATAGCAAGGAGTTCAGAAAGGAGTTCTGCGTTGTGAAAAACAATTAGGTCTTAGTATTTGTCGATCTGATCCTTGTTACAAAACACTTTTGAACCACTGGCTTAGCCTCTTCAAGCTCAATTTTAATCCGTGTAAACAGCTGTAAGTCACAGAATTAAGGTTGAAGATGACCCCTCATAAATATTTGCAGTCTATTTTTTAAGATTTATAAAAATATTTTCTACTGACACTTAAAGTAAACTGGAATAAAGATCTTTATTAAGCAGAAGAGAACCTAAAAACTTTAGAAAATCTTGGCACAAATCTTCCCCCCTCCTTGTAATCTGAGGGAAAATGATCTTCAACGCTTGAGCACTTCGAAGGCCGGGTTGTTTTTAAATTGGTCGAGACCGATCGTTTCCCTCCACAGCTGTTGCCGTGAACCTTGGTGTTGACTCAGTTTCTCTGTGGAAATTTGCCAGATGCTCTGGAGCGTCTCGTGAACTACAGTAAATGTCAAGTGTCACTGTCCTTTGTGCATGCAAATGTGTTGTTCACGCAGTCCGAGTAAGCATCTGTGATGAGGCGTGCCAAAACTTTATCGGGTTGGTGGACGCATTCAGTGTAAATCAAAGACCGCCTCAAAACAAACTCCTATATATTTTGTTGATAAAGAATCTTTTATAGATAAGGGTGAAGAGCTAAAAAGTTTAGAACATTTCTTTTTTCGTAGGCACCAAAATTGCTTTTGTGGTGAGTATGTGTTTTTTTTTTGCTCCTAACATAGAACTTTAATTGCTGGGGTAGAGCTCTACACACCATGAGACGAGATAGCTTGACAAATAATTGCAGGTTCAGTTGGAAAGTGTCTCGCAACTGACACAGCATGAATGCGTCTGCTATTCTAACCAAGAATGACTTTGCTGCAAGATCCTACTTGCATTTGGGCTTTGAATTGATGAAGATCTTTGCACAAAGCACGATGGAAAAGCCGAGAAGAATGGGGGGAAGAAAAAAAACGAAGCCTCAAAATCTGTCATTTCCAAACAGTTAACTGTAAATTCTGCTGTGTTGGAAATGCCCGTGGAAATCATGTGCCTCGAGGCAAGTGGAAAATGGGAACAAGAAGATGCCTCATTATTTGGGTTACATAAGCCGGTCCCTATCAGTGAAGACGTGCTGCATGAACATTTCGTCCTTTGGTCAGCCAATCTTTCTTCACCACTTTGTTTCTTGAGCGGACATCAGATTTTCCACTGGCTCAGCAATGTGGAACAGAGTTTGACGTGGAGGCTGCGAGAGGGGCAGCTTCTCCTTCAAAAGGAAAAGTAAATAGTATTACATATTTTCAAGAATCAGTGCCCATCGGCACTGATTCTTGAAGGAATCAGAGTTGTTCTCCGACACTGTGCCTTGAAAAAGTATTCTTTTTCTCCAGACATTGAGCTAAACCCTCACAGAATTGTACTTAAATTCTTGACTAAGGCATTCTTATGTTTTAACTGTCAGAAAGTATTTAGTTATTAAGAGTTATCATGGAAGATGTAAAAGAGCGAATGTTGCAGACCCTGGTCGAAGGACAATCATTAAAATAAAATCTCCCTTTAAATTTCCAAAACCTTATCCCTGACCTGCTGTGTGTCCATCACGCATTGAGTTTTAAGGCATCTGCATGTTATCAATGGAGATAAAAATGGCTAAAAACAACTGTATGCCACACTTTGAGTGATTGTTAAAGATCAAACAAACTGCATTTTTGCACGTACTTCACAAATATGTGCTGCTTTCTATTGATCTGCACAACAAAACAACTAAGGTTTGTGACTGCACAAGGACAAAATGTGAATAAAGTTTACGTCACACGAATCCTTTTGGACACCGCTGTACTCTGAACTTCTTAGTTTGTTTGTGATATCATCTTGCTGACATGAGTCCTAACGGACTTCACCCTAAACTGTTCAGTCGCATTCAACAACGGCAGTGGCTATATCAGTGAGACAAAGTTTATATTAAGGATGTGTCATCAGTATTTTAATAATAAACCCTCTTTAACCAACATGTCATTAGTCTGCCACAATCACTGTAATCACATTTTTCTGTTGGTTCAAACATTGGTTTATGTCTGCTGAAGGAGACCCCAATTATATGATTATCATTCACACCATGCTGACTGGCAAAGCAACCAGACACACAAACACGGCGAATTATACGTATGATGCATGTGGAATGAGATCTCAAGAAAATCCCTCAGAATCAGTCCCACAAAGACTCTTTGTATCAATGGATGCCTGGAGAAAGGTGGTGGAAACAGGAGACGCGAGAGGGGGGGGAATGAAGGGTCCCCTTCTGATTGAACTGCTCACCCCTTGGTTTGTGCATGTTTGTGTTTCCTACCAGCCCAGGAATTTACTGCTCGGCACTGGCAGGAACGCGGAGAGGTGAATGGCCTTCAAGGATAAAGACCAGAGTTGTTGGGAGGTAAGTTTGGAGGGAAACCGAGACGGAGGAGAGGAGAAGCGGAAAAAGAAAGATGAAGCGCAAACACAAGGAGTTATTGTAAAAAAAAAAAAAAAAAAAAGAAAGAAAAAAGGCAAAGAGTCAGCAAATAAGCGTGACCTGGAAGTAGAGATGACAAAACAAAAGCTGTGTGCACAGGGTGCGCGTGCAGGCGAGGAGACAGTGGTCTCACTCTGAGCCAGCAGCAGGAAGATTATCTGGCCAAGTTTCCACTTGCAAACAATAATTCACCACAAGTGCCAATTGAGGTCAGACTTTGCAAGGGCGGTGACCCACCCAGCGCAATACAAGGTTGTGTGAGTTGGAGCGCCTGTATATGGTTATAGGATTCCATTGCCGCAAAAATTTGCGTGTGCGAAAACCAGCCATAGAAGGGTGCTTTGTGGGGTTCCTTCTCTGTCCTGCAGCACATTTTTTCCCCACTCGCTTTGTTTTTATCGATATCTCCTGTATTTACATTCGTATTGGCTGCTGGTGAGGCTGGAAAGAATATTTCAGGCAGTGAAAATTTGACATGTCATATAATACGAGGCATATAAATAGTCTTGATTCTGCTCTCGCCAAGGCAGGAAACCACCTGAGATTCCACATTTAGACATAGCGCAGCGTTTGTGGAAAATGCTGCCATTAGAAAACGGCTACAGTGAAAACGGAAAACGGGAAGACTAAAACACCTGCTGCGGTTAAATGTCAAAAACGAGTTGCCAGAAGTTATGCAGAGTTAATGCCTCACGGTTTTGATCGGACAATGGGATTTAGAGAAACATCTGATCTGTTAGGGGCTAGTTAGCTTCCTGTCAGAGATGACTTTTGGGTAATTTAGAGGCAACAGGCAGTAATTAAGAATCGCTTTCACTGTGCTTAGTTGTTCAGTAAGGCGTAGAGCCCATCAGCCCCATAATCTGCCTTTTCCTTCCCCCTAAGTCTGAGCGGTGCCACTGGGGACAAGGCAAAACAATTAATGGCAGCTTAATTACAGTGCCACATCAGATTTTTTTTTTTTTTGCTTAACCCACAGAATGTACAGAGAGGGGAACATTAAAAGTACATGCATTCTCAAGCCAGCACACAGCATTTGGAGCAGCTGAAACACAGTGGCACGGACTGGGCACAGATGGGGCACGGAGGAGGAGATCCAGTGGGAACTTGGTGCCCTTTACACCCCATTTCTTCTTTCACATAGGGGCTTTCCCCTGGGAAAGGGAAAAAGGTTTGGTGAGGCAGGGTTACAGACTGGGACATAAGGCCAGTGATGCAGAGGAACCCCTGTGTATGTGTGAGCAGATGTAACATGATGTAAGGAATCAAAAACTAGAAATGGTGGTTTTATATGCGAGATAAGCAAACTGAAAACATTTCTAAGTCGGCAAGCTTATAGGGAGAAAGGGTATAAAACATGAGAAGCAATTTGCAGGCATGAATTGAAGGAGCCATTTTCAGTGGCAAAACAGACAAGAAGTAACTGATATTAATTACCTTAATTAATAAACCCATTTCTGAGCTGACATTAGTAATCTCTTCAATGCATACAATACAGATTATGCATGTACTGTAACCGTTATGGACTTTCCTAAAATACTACTGCTATAGAGCAGATTTAAAGCGTGCATTAATCACATCAAGTTGTTCCGGTGATGAAGTAGCAAAGCAGACCCAGATCATCATACTATCACCAATGTTTCACTGTTGGTATAATTTCTTACTGAAATGCTTTGTTGTGAGAGATTTAACAGCTGTTGAATTTTAAACATCAGCATTAAATGGTGTAAGTGAGGCCTGTAGGACTTCAAATGTTATTCTGTTTTTTTTTTTGTGGCCTTCTGCATGAGTCATCAATGCTCTCTTGGAGTAGTATTTTTAGCCCAACCTCTACTGGAAAGGTTCACCACTGCTTCACTTTTTCCTCATGTTTTCTCCACTGGTAATAGTTGTTCTCATTTTGGTTTCTTTGAGACCCAACGCCTTAGACATGGCTTTGCAATCCAGTTCACACTGACTAACATCAGATAGCTTCTTTCATTTCTGTATATCAGGTTATGATCACTTGCTTTTTGACACTCTCTAACCTACTACATGTTGTCAGGCTCTACATAAACTAATTTTTGATTCTACAGGCCTGCCAGTTATCAGGCCTGGGTGTTGCTAGGCAGCTAAAACAGAAATGTTGTAGTTAATCAGGTAATACATAAATTAGGTTTCTAATCCAGATTGACTGTTGAAGTAAAGTTCTTCAAAGAACTGTGAAAAACAATGTATGATGTTCTTACAATTAATCCATGTAGAAGGAGCTAAAGTGAAAATAATTCTGGTTCACGTAAATAAACTACAAGTGGCATGTTGCTCCAGTAAATATGAAAATGGGTGTAAAATAATACCCCTGGTTTATTTCCTCTGTGACGAACCCTGTTATTATTACAATGTCACAACTCCATCAGTGTTACCGCTGGCATACCCCTTTCCCATATTTAGGGAGTCAGAGGTAGATCCAGCCTGATCCTGCCGGAGCAGATGGATATGTCAGATATGCCCGCTTGGGCTTATGGAGATGCTTAGTGGTAAATGTAATGACCTGTGTGGGTTCTTATGTAAATGTGTGTGTGCATGTGTGTGTGTGTGAGTTTGCCTTCCATTCTATCATTCACCACTGTTCCAATTACCCTGGATCTGTCTGGGGAAGCTCACTTCGCTGCAACAGAAAGGCACTGTAATGCCAAAGTCAATCATGATTTGTTTTTAAATTCCAGATTTCGATCAGAACGGGGGAACTTTGCAAATTTATGGATAAAAATGAATTCAGCTGGTCAGCTTTGTTGGTCAAAATCATAAAGAAAGTGCATGTAGACCACTTTCTGACGAAAATTTTAATCGCCAATCAAATTCAGCCATCTCTATGAGTGTTATTATCTACATGACAAACAACACAGTATGTGTGAAATTTGACTGCTGCAGCTTTGTGGTTTGGGCAAAGACTGTTCTACCGCAACTAGAAACAAAGCAACAACAACAACAAAAAATGTCAGCCCCCTGATGTTGCTGACCTGGTTCAATGCAATTCAGGAAGCGCATGAGGTCTGGTAAAGTTTAAAGAAAACAGTGCGCACTGGAAATAAATTAGTCAACTCACAGACAGTTTTAAGAAGAATGAGTTGAACTTTCTCTGACCATTTGCTCACATTTTGCAGAGTTTTTGCTGGTCAGTTTGTTTTTCTCAGCAGGTGGATCTTTTTTTAACAGTTGTGACCTTTTCCATGACTTGCTGATGTCAGTTATCTTTATTTAAATCATTTCAAGGCATGTTTACCTTTCGTGACATGTAGATTTCCAAAATCCTTTTACACAATGAGTCATTTTTATAAAATATTTCCATTTCTCTTCCCTCGTTTTTCTTAAGCATACATGTATTCCCTGACTGAGGATAAAGTCTGATTGTATTGTATGGACAAGTTTTGTAGCATTAGCTTGAAGTGCTGATTAGGACTAAATGTATTGTGGATAACTGCAGCTAGAGCGAGAGGTATGACAACTATGTAGTGTCATCAGAACCTTTGATGTCTTGTCTAGTCATTCTAAATAAAACACGAACGGATTGTGTGCATAAGAGTGAAACTTGTGCAATCACTGCTGGTCTCTACAGTACAGATGAGTTGTTGAGAGGAATGTAGTGGTGCATGCCGTTGCACATCAGTATAATAAAGCCAGTCAAACTGTAGCAGAAATCACTTATCAGAAAACTGTAAAAAGGTTTAAGTGTTAACTTTTATCTTCAGTTTACCAATTATTTAAAAAGGGACAGCATACATCAATAAACTAAGTAAAGCTGCATTAGCCAATACACTAGTTTTACTTAGAAGTCCCTGTACCTTCTGCAAATTGAAAAGAAAGCATCAAATTCAATTCAAATTACTTTTTTTCTCACAAGTCATTTGCTGCTCGGAGGCTTGACTCATGAAAAGTGCTTTTACATCCCTCCACAGAGCCCCAGTTTGCTGAGTCTCCGAACCGTTGCACTAAAGCATTTTTCCCGACTTCCTTTGTAAAACACCGTATAAAGATTCACTTTCACTGGAGCTCAAACACAAACCTGAGACTATCCTATCACTCATGTTATCTTCGGTGGACTTTATATTATGCAATCATGCTGGAATTTGGAATTCTCAGTGTATCATCACTCTTGAGCACAGCTCGTAACATTTTTGGCATTCACATTCCTCCTTTATACATCCCCAGCCCCATTCATTCTGTATTTTATTTGCCGTAATTCTCGATTGTGTCCATGGGAATGAATGCAACTATTGTAAACTACAAGCCTGAACACAGATGAACAGAAAAAGTTGTAAAAGTGATGACATATGCCTTTTAAGTTTGCCGGCCAGTAGTTAATGGAAGTTTGATTTAGCGTGTCATGTGAAGGGCACAGCAGGAGTTTACCACAGTTATGCCTCTAGAAAAACATCCATCACTGCTGTGATACATCATTAGCTTGGAGAAAAGAGGGCATATTTGTTAAAGTCGTTTAGGTGGACTTTTTATTTTTGACCTACAGAAGGGCATAGCTTTGTGAGTGGTTTCGGATTTGGGCACCTTTGAAGCATTTCAACGCTTTTTTTTTTTTTTGGAGCCGCATGTAATTAATGAGTTGCACAATGGCACATATAGGCCCTGTGAGCTGCTTGAGAGCTAGGCTGTTAAACTCTCCATCATCATACTTCCATCTCTGTATTCATTAAATACAGTCTATCCATTAGCCTTGACTATGTAAAAATTCCACTCAGATCTCCAGTATGTGAGAAACCATAGAAACAAGCTGGCCTTTGTTTCTTGTACTCGGGAAAGTGTCCTGTGAGCTGAACTGAGTAATACTGCTGTGGCAGATGACTGGCCCACTCGCACACGTTCAGTGTTGGAGGAAAAAATGGGTGAAGAATAACATTCATAAAAGGTGTGACATTTTGAAGGCCTGAAGATGATTTTCTTTTCCATCCACTCATTGTTTTTTGACAGATTGCTTCCTCACATGAAGAATTAACCAGAAGCAATGATGCAAAAAATGACAAACTCCCATGTTTTGCTACTTGCACAGGAAACGCAAATAACACGTTGTCAGTTCAAACAACCTGGGCTAATTTGATATTTTTGATAATCTAATTTTCAGTTTGATGTTCATGAATTAAATTAGATATGAGAAAGATCTGCTATATGCTTTATCATGTTCTGAGACTTTGTCAGTTGACACCAGGATGAAAGTAGCCTGTAAAGGATTGAAGTTGACCAAGACCAAACATACTTTTAGCTTTATTAGTTAGTTGACAAAAGGAAATCAAATTACTATTAGGGATTTGACTCATCTTTACATCCATGGGTTTTGTTTTGTTTTCTAACTGAGCATATGTTACAGGAGTGACCATTTTCAGGAACGACACTCCAAATCATTCAGAGTGATTCTAGGCTTCTAAGAGGATTCCAGCCCATGATCTGGAGAAACTTTAAAGCAAAGTTAAAGATGTGGTCCATACTACATATTGTCAACAGTAGAGAATTAAACACGCAACTAAAGAGAAGAAATAAGAGAATATGTCAAAATGTTAGATCTCCAAACATTTCAAGGATATTTTGACAAAAACTCAATAATGAACCTCAACTAGTTAATGTCAAGAGATGTGAATTTTGAGTGGCACACTAAGAACATGAATTATTCAGCTTGAATCAATGTGAACTGAACACGAAAGTAGTTCATGTGAGATGCGGCGTAGGCTGACATATTTCAAGTCAAAGTCAGTGACACACCGAGGATTTAGACAAAATATTTGCAGTCATACTCAAAAATGTCCATTTGCAAAATCTTTATGTAAACTTCAATGACAAATTTTTATCTAATTTTTCTCTAATAAAAATGACCAGGCATTAGGGGGAGGTCTTTGAAGTAGACTGCTACCATAACCCAGTTAATATGCTACCCTACTTTCCAGCTTCAATAGCCCAGTTAGAAAAAGACCCACAAGTCACACTCTCCATGAGTGCACAATCCAAGTAAGTAATGGCAACTGTGAGCTAATGCTGGAGCTTTACCCACACCCTAAAATAAAAAGGAAAGATTGTGCAGAGCTGTCCAAAAGGAGCTAGGACTGGGATGAGATATGTTTGCATGAATATTTCAGACACTTATCTAACAAATGTAACTTATAGGATTCTGCTCAAGGACACCTTGGCAGGACATGTTGTAATAAGCACCGACTGCAGTTGGAGAAATAAAACCTGCCAAGGAAAAAATATAGGACATTGCTGCAAAGGAAGAAATTGTGTCGGCTTTACATAAATCCTTCAGGAATTGACCGCAAACATCAACTCAAATCTTTGCTTAAACTCAAATCTGTTTTTGCTGTTTTTTCCCAGCTTATCATTAATGAATCCAAACAAACCAACCTTAAAATTAAAACACAAATAACCTGAGTAGAAAAGAAAAATATGTTTTCAGTGAATCTGTTTTTTTTTCTTTATTCAATTTTGTTTGGTAGTCATTTTTTGGAAAGTTGCATTTTCACTCAGCACAAATAGGTCTGATGATTGTTCGTTTTTGCTTTAAAAAAAAACAAAACATGATGGGACACTATAAAAAATGGCTGTTGTGCACAATAAGGAGTTTGCCCGTCATTGAAGCCTAAACGCCATCTCTATTCTAAATATGTTGCAGCTAGCACAGACATATCCTTCACTACTGTCAGCGTTCACAGTCCACATTTATAAAGTAGTAGTTTTTCAAAGAAGCTACAAGAATTCTAAGAGGTTCCTGAAATGCTTGATGGCTGAACAATGTGAATAATAGATTAAAATCACATATGCATTCATTATGAGGTTGTATTATTTATTAATTTGGCAGCAAAAAATGTGGTTTTAAAGATAAATGTTTTTTTATTGATACATGTGATTTTTGATTAAATTTAAATTAATTACAGACCCTGTAATTAACTTGATTAAAACATTTTATTGAGTCCCACCACTAATCCACAGGTTTTTCCATCAGACCCTCTTTTAACAGATGTTAACATTTTTTATTCATCTGAGACACAAAAGAAACAAAAGTCAGAAATCTGTGAAATGGCAAAACATTTTTTTACAGGATTATAAATGAACAAACCAATGAACTTATAGTGAGGATGTCCAGATTTCTTGCAATATATGTGGTTTTCTTTTGGGGGGGAGGGTTTTGCTGCTGACCCTAACAGTCTATATTGTTCACTTCAGGGTTGAACAAGCAAACAGCAGGTCACTGATGTGTTTCAAGCTGTAACAAAACATGGATTCCTTCCAGTTTATTTCCCAATGTCAAACATATGCTTCTTGGCTGTCAAACGCAGGGGAGCAGTGACTAAATACATTCCCCAGAACAGCAGCAGCAGCAGCAGCAGCAGCATCGAGGATCTCTTTGCTATAAATGGTAAAAAAAAAACGACAGAGAAGAGTCATGTTGGAGACTGGGTAGGAGCTGCAAGTCATCATTAGTGTTATTATCAGGAACACTGTCCTCGAAATGCTGCAAGTAGGCTTTGTGCCAGTTTTAGAAGATGCTAATTGCTATCTTTAAGGACAGGCTATTTGCTTAAGGTATAAACTGTGCTGATGTGGAATGGGAATGATTTACTGAAAGGAACACCAAGCTAGATAAAACAGATGTGAGGTCCACATAACATTGGAATATTTTTAAATCTTATCTACATCCCACTGAATCACTGCTCAGCATTATTTCATTCCTTGTTTTTCTTTCCCTTGTCTGCTCTTGACTCACCAACCTGATCTTTCCTCCACCTCTGAGAGACTTCATCCCTGTTTCTCCTTTTATGTAGGTCACAGCCCAGGGATATGGCAGAAAGAGCTCCAGCGCGGTGGAGGTTTCTGGCAGGACGGCGGCGGTGCTGGTTGTGGCCTTCGCAGCAAAGATAGGGGAGGGAAGGATTGGTAGCATTGGTTCCGAAGCGACGAGGCATTGTACCTGCTAATTCATAATGGATGAGGGCCAGCAATAATAAATGAAGCCGGTGAGTAACCTGAGGATGCAGCGGGACATGGAGACTTACTCCGGTTTTAGCCTTCTTTTCCTCCTCCTTCTGTTGTCAGCCAGTGATCCTTTCTCAGAAAACATGGAACATGATGCTCATCCAGACATGAACTGCGTAGCGTTAAAGCTAAGACGGGGCTACTCAAATAAATCAATATGGTTACTCCACGGATCTATTTACAAGGGAGATGGAAGGTTCCAGTAATTGTGTTCCACAATCTTAATATCTGTAATAAAATAAATAAAACTGAAATTAAATTAAACTTAAAATGACGGCAGTTTTCCACAGTATTGCTAGGAGTAGCAGTTTAAGAGACTGGTGCTTTACAAAAAACAAAATAAAAACTGTATTGTTGAAGGTATAGATGGTCTGAAAAGTTAGCTGGTGATTGGATTTGGTCAATTTGCCGTTTGAACAGCAGGGGTTGACTGACCGGTTGAAAGTAAAAAAATAAAATAAAATAAAAGAATCTGATCTTTTGAATACAGTAAAATCAGGCAAAGCTGTAAGAGCTATAGTTGCTTTTTTTGAAACGGCAGATAAACAGGACGGAATACTCGCTAAACACAGGCAGGTTGCCAATTTGGCAAAGAGACGTAAGAGGCTACTTACAAGAGTTTGAATTATGCTCGGCAATTCAGATTGGAGCGATACTGGAAGGTGGTGTGAGTTTTGGAAAAGGTAATCAAATTAAAAATAAGTCACTCTTTTCTGTATAGTTTTTCACTGCAATGAATCTACTGATTCTACAGACATTTTTTTTTTTTTAGGGCGCGATCAGTCTGTAACCACTTACAATGGGGTCTCTTAGACAGCTGGTCCATATAAAACAAGCACCATATGCAAACAGCTGCCTCTCCCCACACCAGCCGTGCCGTTTGCTGCAGTCTTTGGAAACCCAATCCCACATGACTCGTTCCTTCTTACAGTAGCAATCAATGACCAGCACTTTTGACAGGCGACACGGCTGTCTGCTGAGTAGAGGGTGACAGATGGGAAACAGGGAAGGGCTTTGTGTGTGTGTGTGTGTGTGTGCGTGTGTGTGTGGGTGTATATGACTGTGTGAGGGAGAGAAATAGAGAGAGATAGAGTGTAAGAGTGTGTGCATGTATAAATATGTGCAAATGCTAGTGTAACATCAAGGGCGGGGAGACAAGTGAACTACTGAGGCTCATCCTCTGTTACACAGACAATGGCATGCTTAGTCACACACCTGATGGACTGTGGGGGAGAGTGCATGCGTGTGTGTGTGTGTGTGTGTGTGTGTGTGTGTGTGTGTGTGTGTGTGTGTGTGTGTGTGTGTGTGTATGTGTGCCCACGGGCATTCAGGAGTCAGAAGTGTTTCAAAAAGGTGACTGACTCACAGCTGCACTGAGGGTGGGCATCCAAACGACAGATTGTGCTGTCCGCCACCACTCTTGTCCATTTCATGTGTGTTCCCCAACTCTGGAGAAGACGCCCTCCATTTATTTAATTGAATTGCTCTCACTTCTAAGTAGCAACCGATTGATTTCTTCAGGAGCACAAAAGCTAAGTTATTGGTGTGTGGGCAAGAGCTGCTGACGCTTTAGGCGCAAGTGTGGAAGAAGAGGATTCCCAACATGCTTCATGTCATCAGGGTTTGTGGCTTTTGCAAGATGCAAACCGCAGGCGAGCAAAAGAGAAGAGAAGGATGCCTGTTTTTTTTTTTTTTTTTGGGCAACATGCGTGGTTGTAACACCTTGCTTAGAAAACCAGAGAAGAGTTGCATAAACACTGACCCTTCCAATGCATAACTTTTTCACAAAAAAAACAAAAATGATGCATTACAAGCTGTAGGTTTATCTAAGCAATGTGACACATCCACACAAATGTAAAATATCTGGATGTGATGCAACCTTTGGAGAAGAACTGTTCCCATAACAGGTCAGCTGCCATTTTTTCACAGATTATATTTTACTCCTGGGTAGATGTGAAGACTCTAAAAAAGATGAATCCCTGAATGTACAGGTAAAATTTGTCGAACTGCTGTTAGCTATAAAGACGTTTGATTTTACTTTTTATAGCTGTGGTACTTGAGGTATCATTTGTCTTTAGCACCAATCATGTAGGCCTTTTGGTATTAAATGTCTATTTTTTTAAATGGAGCATTCAGAGAATATAAATACAAATACTCATTTAAGTGCGACCTTTATATGACCACATTGGCCATAACACAGGAATGCTACAGTTAGGACTTCTTATCCACATTGCAAGTCATTTGAAAAATAATGACTTGATAGTGACAAGTCTTGTTTTGGTTGCAGCTGCTTGAATAGTTCAGACATTACAGCCTCTACTGTTTTGCTGCAGGTTACAAACTAGTCCTCTGGGGAAAAACAAGAACGCATATTGAGATGTTGTTAATGATTTGTTATATGTATAACAATTTGCTGAAATGCCTGCAAGCATTATTCACTCTCTTCTCACTTGATGAACTGATAATTTAGTTAGTAACATATTGCGATTTGTTACCAGTTCCAGCCTACAGAAGGAAAAGGCTTTGTAGAGAAACATCAGAAAGTTTATTGGCCCGTGATTGACTTTTTTTTTCTTTCCTTTTTTAGGGAAGTACCGGTAACTAGAAAGTGAAGAGCAGCAATATATTTTCCATGGAAATACAGTGACTTATAGGGATGAATGTGAAGGTCAGAGTGCCTTGGTTTTTACGTAAATATTGCTAATTCTTCCTGTTTATGAACACAGGAAGAAAGACCTCAGTGGCAGACCCAAACAAGGGCAGGAGATGGGTAGAATCATATGAGAAATGACAGCTTAATAAATTAGGAGTCCAAAGTTTACACAATGAAAAACAAACACAGCAACGGAACATCAACAAGTCAAAACATGACACAGAAGAGGAATTACAAACTCAGGAGAAAGATGGTTAAACGCCATCTTTGTCTATACAGAGTGAATGAAGGAGGGCAAATATACTCACACAGCTGATTAGTTGAAATAACGGACAGATTAGTCCAATTAACTGCAGGGGAGCATCACCAGACGGAGGAGAATGGAGAAATTAATACTCTTAAACACAAGAACATGGGAATAAGGTAAACGATAATTAAACTGAGCATGATTAAACATGACAAAAGTCAAAGTGCCTAAAGCAACGAAGCGGCTCGTTAAAAGTGTGCTACCTTTAACGTTAGGCGATTGTCTTTGTGTCGTATTATTTTACTTCTGCCACAATGTTTATGACCTTTAACATGTCCTCAAGTTCTGCAGCACCTTCCTAATGAAACATTCATTTCATAAAGGTATGCCGGACAAGGAAAATGTCTAAAACATCAGCACTTTGTTTTAGACATTTGTTTTAGACATAGTGCTGGATTTGACCGCCTCTGAATCGGACCCCTTTTGTCTTGTTAAGGAGTCTCAAGATGACATTTCTAGATAATTGGTGAACTGAAATGAACTGTATTAAAAACTTCATACTTCTATTTTTTTCCCCCAGCAGCCAACACTGGTGTGTGGGCACAAATCTGCCTGTAAATTGATTATGCTCTGGCAGCAACACCATGTGAACCATGAGTCAGCCTGAGAGAAATAGGTGTTGATACAGAGCGAGTGTGCCTGTCAGGAAAAAAAATGAGAGCAAATGGGGTGGAACAAGCATGTAATCAGTTCTCAGTAGATAAAAAGCAAACTGTAACAATGGGACAGGCTTTCATTGATGGCTGTGATTTTCAGCAGTCGAAAGCTGTGGAGGAGGACTGTGACATCGCCGACATGTAGCTGACACTTATCTAAACTAAGAAGGAGAAAAGAAATCTTGACACAAATACAGGGTAGCTTTGAAACTGTGCAGCAAATGTATTATTACCCAACACACACAGGGAAATAATAAGACTGATTTGCATCTCCTCCAGCTTTATTTCTACCCCATGAGATCATAATTAAAACATAAATCATCCTGAGTCACAAGTTTGTACTCTCAGACAGCAGCTGCACTTAAACACACGTACTCCTCACTTTGAACTCTTAAGCATGCACCAACAGTTCACATGTCACGTTTGGTCAATGCAAACCTAGTTTCCCTACATAAAAAAATAATTTCAATTTATGCAATGCCAGTCAATGTTGATTTTTCTGTGAAATGTGACCAAGTTATTCGTAGAAAATCTGCCTAATTGTGTATTTTTTTTCCCATAGTCCATATCTAAAATATTCAAAAGGAAACGGAGCTTCAGAAATTGAGATACGTGAGCGCAATGCTGCTTGATGCACCATTGGCTGACATGGAAATCATCCAATCTATGAGTTACATCAATTTTCCTTGGCACCGATTGGCTGCACCCCGAAGAGCCGTGTTAGTCATTGTGTTATTCATTCACTTATCATTCAAGATAAATTAAAAAAAAAAAAAAGTTGTAGATAGTTCTCAGAAAATATGCGTGGCTTTGTGAAGATAGTGGAACAGGGAAAAAAAACTGAAAACATGTATTTATTGCAATTCTAAAAAATAAAAAAAAAAACCCTCAGCAGGGTCCTGGAGGGTTCTGGGAGTTCGCCCAACCAGTCTACATGTGTTTTGTGGACTTGGAGAAGGCGTTCGACCGTGTCCCTCGGGGGCCTTGTGGGGGGTTCTCCGGGAGTATGGGGTACCGGGCCCTTTGATACGGGCTGTAAGGTCCCTGTATGACCGGTGTCAGAGTCTGGTCCGCATTGCCGGCAGTAAGTCGGGCTCGTTTCCGGTGAGAGTTGGACTCCGCCAAGGCTGCCCTTTGTCACCGATTCTGTTCATTACTTTCATGGACAGAATTTCTAGGCGCAGCCGAGGTGTTGAGGGGATCCGTTTTGGTGGCCTTAGGATTGCATCTCTGCTTTTTGCGGATGATGTGGTCCTGATGGCTTCATCAGATCGTGATCTGCGGCTCTCGCTGAAACGGTTCGCGGCCGAGTGTGAAGCGGCCGGGATGAGGCTCAGTGCCTCCAAATCCGAGGCCATGGTCTTGAGCCGGAAAAGGGTAGAGTGCCTTCTCCGGGTCAGGGGGGTCGTCCTGCCTCAAGTAGAGGAGTTTAAGTATCTGGGGATCTTGTTCACGGATGAGGGAAGAAGGGAGCGGGAGATCGACAGGCGGATTGGGGCGGCGTCTGCCGTGAAGCGGGCGCTGTACCGGTCCGTCGTGGTGAAGAGAGAGCTGAGTCAAAAGGCGAAGCTCTCGATTTACCGGTCGATCTACGTTCCCACCCTCATCTATGGTCTTGAGCTTTGGGTCATGACCGAAAGAACGAGATCATGGATACAAGCGGCCGAAATGGGTTTCCTCCGCAGGGTGGCCGGGCTCTCCCTTAGAGATAGGGTGAGAAGCTCGGTCATCCGGGAGGGACTCAAAGTAGAGCCGCTGCTCCTCCACGTCGAGAGGAGCCAGTTGAGGCTCGGGCATCTGGTCAGGATGCCTCCTGGACGCCTCCCTGGTGAGGTGTTCCGGGCACGTCCCACCGGGAGGAGGCCCCGAGGAAGACCCAGGACACGCTGGAGGGACTCTGTCTCTCGGCTGGCCTGGGAACGCCTTGGGGTTCCCCCGGAGGAGCTGGAAGAAGTGGCTGGGGAGAGGGAAGTCTGGGCCTCCCTTCTGAAGCTGCTGCCCCCGCGACCCGATCCCGGATAAGCGGAAGAAAATGGATGGATGGATGGAAAAAAAAAATCTCAAATTTTATACATCCCAGTAAAATTTCTAAGTTTAAAAGTGCAGCATAGAATAATTTCACTGCCTTTTTGTATCTGGGCTTCCTAAAAGCGCAGTTTGTGGACTTCAATGTCTACTTGTGAAATGAAAACCTGAAACATTATAAAAAGAAAAAAAAAAAAAGAAAACAAAAATTATACAAGTACTTTGCTTGGCATCTTAAACCTGGTTTGAGAACCACAGGCACAGTGCAACCTGAATATGAACTTGTCTAGGGACCAAAAAAGTCATGGCCCTTTTTTGATTTCTGAATAAGTGAGCAAATAAAACAAAATTAAAATTAAATTAAGGTTAAAAAGTACTGATAGGTAAAATGTTAAAATGAAATTCTGCAAAACTACTGCATATAAGCATTTTTAGGCTTTTCTCTTTTAGAGAATGGGAAAAAAATTCTTTTCTCTGTGTTTCTCAATGGAAAAAAAATAAAGCTAAATTTATCATTTAAAGAGCATTGAAGACCACGTAACTCCTTAAGGCATTAAAGTCCCACATAAACTTGACTTTCACACAGTTTCAGCTGCTAGTATTGGTTCTTGAACCATACAGTCATTTATAATCTGCTAGTTGGATAAACGATTTATGAGAAACCAATCTATAGACGGTATACCCTTCATTCGGCCCAGACAAATGAAATATTTTGAAGAAACAGATGTTTGACATCTTCACTCTGATTACACAGCAAGATGAAAAATTCCCGTCAAAGGACTGAACATGTCAAAAGCAAGGATCCTCTGATTAACAATTGACTGTGATTGATGAGTCACATAGATAGAACTTCCCCCAGCTACCACTGGCAGATTCCTCCTTGAACAATAATTGTGGGGAGCAAACAACGGAAATTTTTCTTGCTTTATTTCCAATCTCTGATTACACATTTTCATCTTGAAAAGCAAAATCTCCCAAGCTGCAAATGAAAATGCCGTAAGTGGAACTTCCAAGTCAATAGCGTGCTTAAGAAAAGCTCACGCTCCCTTCAACAACAGAGGAAAATGAAACGCCTTAAATCTCAACTTGCTCCCAGTTCAGTCAGTTCATCCAACCTCCCCCCAACAAAGTGCAGATGACACAGAAGCAGTGGATTATAAAAGTAAATCAATATTTCAAGCACAAAAGTTAGACTGCTGGAGCAAAAAGGAAACTGATTTAAATGGCTGCCTGTGAGTTAACAAGCTGGAATAGGAGACACGGCAGAACAAATAATTCATATGTCAGTGTGAAATATTTCATCTGATTAGTGCAATTTTTCACATTCTCAAGACTGAAAGTTTTGTCAAATGAAGGAAGCAGCTTGCCTGTGAAATCTAGTTAGCAAAAGTAACACATCTTCTGTCCTCAGAAAGACCCAAAAATCCATGGCAGCACTCTGGTGATCAGCACAGTGTCCCCTGCCAAGTGCGAAGTCCTGCACCGCCTGAGCTGAGCACCAACAGACATCAGGGGGAAGGTTGTTTTTATTATTATTATTATTATTATTATTGTTTGCAAATCCTCCAGTTAATTTTCATATCTAATGTCCTGATGTGCTGTAGCTGCGTCTGGTAATCCACGGTGATGTGATTGGTGAATATCTCAATATAGTGTCCTATTTTCCAGCAAGTTAACTTGTGTGCCAGAGAAGCTTAACCCGTTTAAACCCGCAACTCAAACGTCACTCGCGCTGCGACAGTATAATTCAAAACGAAGGTTCAGCACACACGACTGACTGAACATGGAGCAAACGCCATCGAGGTGCGGGTGGAGGGAAAAGTGTACGTTTGTTTCTGTATGGTGTGGTCGCGAAGGACAAACATAGCTTATTGCTATGAACGGAACAGAGCAGCTTCTCCTTTTTTATTGTATGCACTGTCACCAAGGGAACACAACAGGAAGAGGCGCACCTGTAGAGACGGTGTGACCCCTGTGATAGAATCAAAGGTGGCATCACTCACTGACAGCCTGACAGGTCCGCCTACGTCAACTTACCACACACGTACAAAGTGTGCACTGTTAATTTCTGAGCGCGTCGGTCTGTTGTGCATAACGCCTTTCAAAGTTATTCTAACCTTTACTAAATTTACTGCCAGCCGAACCCTAATCTTAAAAGTTATCTTTGCCACAAGACTTACTGGGACCAGCAAACGCTGTCTCAGGAAAGGACATTGCATTCCTCGGCTCCTTTTAAGGCCAGATAAGATGATGGGGCCTCATCCAGGACATCAAAGGCTCTGAACAAAGCTGGATCACATCAGTTCAGTGTGAAGCTTTTATGACGACACTGTCCAGTACTCACTGAGTAGGTTTATCTCAGATTGCTTTCCTAACCATACCATAACACTATTGCCATTGATATCACATCGGAACCCAGTCTGTCTTCCATATGTATATATTTAAATATATATGGATTCTGCACCGCTACCACCTCCACCCAGAATGTAAAGAAGAATTTGATTATCTTGGAAGCATAAGGGCATGAAAGCAAGGTTTTCTGTGCAGTGTGCTGCATTCCGCTTCATTCCCTACAACTTTTGATGAGTGGTTATCCAGGCCGCACCCTAACATGCTGCTACCATGATAACACTACCAGAGTCTCACCATTTAAATTTCATTCATGCTCAAAACAGATAACTCAAGATCTATTATTACACATTCTGGGCTCCACACCGTCTTCTTGGCGCACTTTTACTTTTCATGAGCAAAATAATGTGCTTTTACGTAAAAGAGACCTTGCACACGATGACAATTCAAGCCAACCAAACCAGAAACAACTTCTTTAACTGGTAGTCATTTAAAAGCAACGAGGAACCAATAGGCTTATGTGCTTCCTGTCAGATTCAGGATAAACCTGGAAAGCAACAGGAGTGTGTTGAGTGTCCTTACTGGGACATGAACGTAAAAGGATAGTGAGGGAGGCCCGCATACCCATGAGCACAAAACACTTTATAAATAACCAAGAGACACATGCTCACCACTCATTAACATTATCATTTCAACACACAAGTAAATATACGCAGAGGAGCAGAGGACATTTGAGATATTAATAATCGTAATAGTAAAGTGCTTTCTGGCATAAAGTTCAAAGATTTTAATGAAGTGTATGTAGTATTGCAATGTGAGAAGATCACATAATAGGCTCAAAGGTGGTAAATCTTTATATAAATTACAGTAGTTACAGTTACCAAACTGGACACCAACAGTTGCTTTCTGATGTTTAAAATTAAAATTCACCCAATTGTTAGTGAATGGCCAAATTCTGTAAAAGGTTGTTGGATAATGTTTATTTGAAGATTATGACTATTTTTCTAATAATCCAAAAAAAGAGCAAAAAAAAAAACACAACACTGTCAGAGCTACAATATGCCGTACAAGTCTGGCAACCTCAACTGTAATATTTGGAAATAATTTTGGATTGTGTGAAAAAAAAAATATTTGGACAAGAGTCCAATTATAATAGAACAGATCCAGAACATCAGTCCTTAAGCAGCGGCATGTCGGCCAAATGATCATCTTTAAATAAATCCTCAACATGTCGGCCGTGTCCAAGTTCAAATCAAGCGCATGCCAAATTTTGACGATTCAAGATTTTCTTCCAATTCACCGCTATGTAACATTATTTATCAAAAGACATACGTTAAAATCTCATTAAAGTACATCAAAGTACAAACAGTTCAAAAGGTGCAAATACATTTGGAAGCTAGTGAACGTACTGAGTCTATCCTAACTTGAACCCATTTGATAACGTCTCTAATGTGCAGAGCTGCTAGCTTAACCTGCCGTCCTGCCGTTTCCAAGGCGATAAACCAGGCGACTCTTATTCCATGTCAAGTACATTAACAAATGAAACACAAATCTGTAGTTTTTGTCACGTGAAGGCATGAAAATGTCTGCAGTGAGAGGGTTGGCCATGCTAAAGCAAGCCAGAAAGGTGTCTCATGTTCTCCCTTTTACTGTAAGGGGGCCAAACAATCATTTATGTGAAACTATTAAATTTGAAGATCAACAGGCGGCAACACATTCATGCAGCTTTGAGGGAGTAGGGAAGAAACACACACACACACACACACACACACCACACACACACACACACACGCATATACACATAAATGCTGTGACATTCTGGCTGCTGAAATACGCAGCACAAATGGTGTGTAATACATTTTTAAGACTGCACTCATCCTCCCTCTGAGAACGGCTGCAAGCTGCTGATACAGGAATTCTGGGGACATTTTATAAGCTGCCGTGCTGACACTGTGCGTTTTCCACTCAAAAATATTTTAACCAGGTCCCACATAAGCGAGAAGCCACCCATGAGTATAACTTGCGTGCATGTGTGTACACAGATCTGGTAAGTTCTGCGAGGATAAACAGTAATGACAAACAGGCCCCCTCGGTTTGGATAATGACTGCCAAGACATTGTCGTTCCCATCATACACTCGCCTTGAACTCTCCCTGATTGATTTTATTGGAGCGAACAAGCAGGAGAAATGGCTATTTATGCATTCGTGTATCTGGAGGCTTCTTTCAAAGCTGCATGAGTGCATATTAATAAATGATTAACAGACTGCCTTAATGGAAATGAAACACAACTGCTAAATCTTGGAGAATGTCAGACGGCGAATGACAAAATTAGGTTTGTCAAGTGCTTTTTGAAAGGAATACAGAACAAAAAGCGTTATTTAGTATTTTCCGCAAGAATAAGGAAAAACATATAGGCACATTTTGTTAGCCAACTCACTGGCAGTGTGTAGAAACAAGTGAGGCAGGAGAACTCTGACATTTTCTCTGGCATTCCAAAGACCTTGAAAATAGGAAATTGCTTTTGAAATGTTACAAAAAAAACAATTTTTAAAAGTCCACACTCTTTATATTGAACTCATACCTTATTCATATTATTAAAAGTACTCCAGTAAATTAATACAATACCTTTTCTTTGTAAATGATGGTAAACATATTAGATTTTTGAGTGGAACGTGAATAAAAAACAAAAAACATAAGTGTCTCCATGAGGTTGTGGGGAGATTGATCAAGATTGTAATAAAATAATGAGGACTTTTCAATTCTGAGACTTATTATTAGAAGTTAAAATTCCCTCGTTTTAATTTCAGTAATAAACAAAGCCAGCAGCCGATTGGACGCGTCGCTTTTCATTTGCCACAGGGAACATGTCAGAGGTAAAGGCCAAGTTCCATGTTTGTGAGAGCGCTTTGAAGAGGAATGTGAACCAGCTCAGTGAAAATGCAAGGCAATGAAGAGACACGACTATTAAGTGTTAATAGATGTTAAAAAAAGAAGAAAGAAAAAAAAAGCTGAATTGTTTTGGTAGTTCCAGAAAAATGAATGACAATCCAAAAACAAAAAGCCGACTGAGTGTTTTTCAGGAGATGAAAAGTGTGTGATAAAACAGCTGCATGTATGTGTTGATTACAGCTTTTCACATTTTCACACACTTTGTCGCCTTTCATTGGGACCGCATAAAATAATGCAACCAAAATCTACAAAGGGCAATTTCATGTTCCGTATTAGTTTCCCATCGTAACATTTTGCAGGTTCGCCAAAAGGTCAATTTTTGATTTTATCTGATCAGAACACAACATTCGTCGACCTAAAAGTTTACCAGACCTCTTGGCGAAACTCCAAACTTATTTTGGTCACGCTTCTTCCGAGGTCCGACTTGTGACGACACAACCAGCTAGATTCTCCGCCTAAGCAGATCTTTGCAGCCTCTTTATAGAAGTCATGAACCTCACGGCAGCACCACTTTATGTTGATTGGTCACATAAAATCCCAAAACATACAATTTTGTTGGAACGAGAGGAAACTTTTAAGGGCTGAGACTTACTTTCGCGAGACACGACAACAAATCCAGCTGGCTCTGCAGGACCAAAAGGATTCCAATAAAAATAATCCCATGTTTTCCATTAATATTTGTGTATCAATATGGGATCTGTGTCCTTACAGATATTGAGAGCTAAGAAGATTTGATTTATGTGTGCTTACTAAAAATAGTTGCAGGAGATCACTTCCTGTGATAGAAGACATGTTTGTCCTTGCAGACTAAGGTCCTCTCTTATGTCCACATATGCACACATGCACACACAAAGCACTCTTTCAGAATAGTCACAATAAACCTGTTTGTTTTGAATGTTTGCACTTGCATTCGATTATGCATAGGTGTTGTGCTTGCTTTGCGAACGTCGGAACAAACAATGCTGCCTTTCAGCAAGCTTCTATCTCGTAGCCGTGGATATAAATGTTTCGAAGCGGCCCCGGCCCCGCTTCTACATCCTCCAGAAACGGCACGAAAATGAGAACGTGAGGAGCCGACCGCAAACACGCGGACAGCAGGTAGGAAAGAGAAACACGGCCAAGGTTAGGCGGCAAGCAGACATCCTGAGATTGATGAGCTTCCAGCCAACAGATGTCCTTCAGTGACAGAAACGCCATCAATCATTTATAAGAGGAGGGGGGGGGGGGGGAAGAAATGAAGAGATAACGCTTTGTTGAGTCAATCTTCAAAACAAAGTGATCAGTTTATACGTGGATTAGCAGCAATTGCCGAGTTGATTGTTCAGAATAGAATTACTTCTATTCTACAGTTTTGTTAATTTGGTAACAAAATGGGAAAAAATGAAAAAAAAGTATTCGCACCTTTAAGCATCGCTTGCTTCTTCGTCAATAAAGTTTTATATAGAAAAAAATCGTGTCAGGGAAGGACAACCTCAGAAAACACAAAAATTCAGTTCATGCTTTATAATTTGAGGAAGCTAAATACACTCTGGGCAATTACTTTTCAAAACCCTGTGGTGCTGAAAGGAGATTTTCAGTATGCTGCGTTGTATGCTTTTCAGGGGAACTTAGAAAACTTAAAGCTTTGCATTTTGTGCAAAAAGAGAAAAGAAAAAAAAAAACTAACGATGGAAAAAAGGCGACAGCAGAGAATTTTTGATTTGATTTGGGTGGCAGATCTGTGAAGATGCAGCCCGTGGCAATGTCCTGTGGACCTCCCACACAGCCAGAAGCCAACTAGCTGTGTGGGAGTGAGACAGACTGATTGAAATTCGTCTCAAAGCGTCACTCTAGCCCCGCTGACATGCAAAGGATCGACTTCATCTGGTTACTTTATTATGGGGAAAAGAAAAAAGAAAGGAAAAAAACAACAGCACGGTCTTGGTGTGGTTTTAGTGAGCTGATGTGTGTTATCTCCATGCCTGACTGGTGCATGAGAGTGTTTTTATGGCTGATAAGAGACCGGGAGGTTTACACTTACAAAAGCAGAGACAAAAATATTTGTTTTATGTGATAATCTGTTGTTATTTTGGAGGGGAAATTTAACGACAGGAACCTTTATCTACATATCACCCGAGTGAGTAGAAAAGAGAAAAAAAAATCTTTTAGTCTGATTGGCAGGGTGGTGATTCACCCTTACTCACAGGAAGCCTGCGGCAACTGCAATATAGCCGGAAATACTTTTTCTGCAATGTTAGAAGTTAAGTTGCATCAGATCAGATACAGTCAGGAGGGCGAGAGTTATAAACAGCTCTTTTTCAGATGCTTTTTCTAAACATCACGGTCATCTTCTCATTCACATGGGTCCCTTCAATCCAAAATAATGTTCCTTTAAAAAAATATTGTATTAAAGTATTAGGCCAGGCAAGATCTCAGGTGCAGAGTGTTGGATGGAGACTCCAGATACCATCCAGCTTCTACGGCAGAAACATCTGTGCAGAATACAAACTGGAGGTTAAAGTGGGAATTACCTTCAAAGATGGAGGAGAATAGGTGGCTGACAGAGTAGGTTTCTATATATATTATTGCTGATTTTAACTTCATAAATTATCATGGATTTAGCTAAATACATACATAAATGTTTGGAATAAATCGAGCATTAGATTTGAAAAAATCTGAAACGCCACACCATGAAAAGTTATCGGTGAGAAAACTTGCATTTTAAAGATTCTACGAGTCAGTGGCACACAACTGTATTTTTTCTTCTTCTTATAAAAAGGTATATGAAAGACTTAGCACAACCAAAAAAAAGTTAACACTCACTCTGGCCCAAGTTTTGTGCCAACTGTATTGACATGCAAAAGTGCAAAAGTAAAGTCCAACTCCCGACAAAAAAAGAAAACGGGGAGGAACTGAGGAGAGTTACAATAAACAATCCAACTTTTAATATCCAGTTTATTGCCAATATGATAAATCAACATCTCCTCTACTTGGCTTCAGTAATTACATGAGAAAAGCTCAATTTTTATGCTCAGACTGTTCCTCTGTCTCACCAACTGGGCTTAATCTTTTTTCAATCATCCAATTTATTTTCTCTCAAACAGAACATAAACACCTTTTATTGGGCCTAGGGAGTTCATGGAGGGGTGCTAATAAAAGTATGGTTTATATTAGAGCTCTGCGAGCAAGAACGGCGCAAATGGGAGGCTCGGGCCGATTCCATCGCAGGGTGTGCTTCCTCTCCGCGGGTTTTCTGCTTCCTGTTGTGTTGCCATGACGCTGCATACAAAGGAGGACAAGCTACTCGTCTTCAGGAAGCCATAAATAATTGATTGGCAAGTGACTTAATCAGCCCTGAGGCTGGCTGGCAATTCCCCAGCTAATTCCACAGCTGGCTATAAATAACTCATTACACTAATTATGGTATGTGAGCACACAGCCTGCAAGCACAAACACAGTCAAGCATGACTACTGTGGGCTGAAACGTGGAGTCCGTATGGCAGCGTTCGAGTCATAAAACTCCATTAGCAGCCTCTACTTCTCTCTCCCAGATAAAAAAGTAATTTTTTTTTTAAACCCTGCCTGGAAACCTTCTGCAGCCATCTTCCTTGTGATCGTGGAAAAGGGAATCCTGGCAGATTATGTTCACTAAAGATAAACTGTTCTGATCCCTCCATGCTCATCAAGGACAGTCAATGTGATTCCCTGTGACACGGGGCTATCAGAAATCCCCAGCCATGACAGGCATCTCCTGCTGCGACTTTGACACGTCTCAATGCCACTTGCTGTGATGGAGCCTTTCTTCTACTCAGCCGGCAGTGACTAGATGATCCTGATAATGGCAAAGAAGAAGAAGAAGAAGGAGAAGCACTTAAGAGACCTGGGAGAGGTCTTTCTCCTGTTGGCAGAACAATAATGACCTTACTGTCTCTTTCCATGTGAATAGCATTCCAGTGTCCATCTATTTCTATCACCTCCAGGCAACGAGTTAATGACAGGAAGCTATTATGACGAAAGAAAGAGTCAGATTCTGCATTGCTGTTGATGTATTCTGGATCACATTTTTTTAAGATTTCATCTAAGATATTAAGTTAAGATATTAAATACAGCTTTTCTTGATTTTGTCCTTTGAACACTGAAACCCCAATATTCAACTTCACAGGAATTTGGAATATTAGAAAAAGCTAATTTTAAATTTGGTCACATTATGGCCGCCAAAGTTCATTTGTGGAAAAAGCGGACTCTTCAGATTGCTGTC
The DNA here is from genome assembly GCA_033032245.1 of Poecilia picta. Lineage (NCBI taxonomy): Eukaryota > Metazoa > Chordata > Actinopteri > Cyprinodontiformes > Poeciliidae > Poecilia > Poecilia picta. The sequence continues at coordinate 8,568,199 of CM065375.1, read as the reverse complement.
AGAAGGTGTATGAAGTGGAAGGAAAATTGTGACACTCAGAGTCCGGAGAAGACTTTGGCATCTGGACGGCGCGTTTCAACAGCCAGCACACACAGATGTGTCCCGAGTTAAATTCCACCTGTGGCGCAACACTTGAAACAGTGACAAATGTGTTGTGGGGAAATGGAAAATTGAGTGGAAGGAAAAAGTATCACCAGAATAGGTGCACAAGCAACTCTTCTGGTCAAAGTACATTTTGGGTTGTTTTGGAAACCAAACTCCCAGAATCCACGTTGCTTGACATCTAGAAGTTTCCAGTCAGCAGGGATACTGGAACCATGTCATCGGCTGGAATTGCTCCATATTGTTTTATCAAATCCAATTCAAAACAATCACCAACTAGGCAATTTTACAGCACTTCTTGCTGTTCTCTGCTTACAATTGTGGAAATAATGATATTTTACCTGTCCACTCTACAAAAAGCATCAAAACCTAATTTGATGACCTAATGTCATCATACTTAACTGGCTAGCAAACTGGCTTGACTTAAATGGAGGGTCTTATGGAGCCTTTTTAAGAGAAACTAGATGTATATTCAATTACATTCTTATATATTAAGATGCTCCTGACTTGTCTTGCTGAAATCTAATGGACACTTTAGCATGCAAAACAGCCGGGTCTGATAGACGGTTGAGGTCGAAAAGCAATCAAATAAACAGGCAACCCTTGAGTACAGTCGGTACCTGAGGGGAAAGTTGTCCTTCTTGGGAAAAGAGGGAGTGTGTATTATAATCTGCATCCAGTAATGCAGTGTTCTTTCACAGGGTAATGAATAAGCCTCCTCTTCTCCGTTCATCCTTTCCTTACTGTCCACTTGGAGGATCAAAATTGATACAATTTCAGAATCTCCAGGCAGTAGCTCACGACTTTTCCAAACAAGGCAGGGACATTTTGTGCTATGTGGATAAACAGTCTCCTTGGAGATGCCTTGTATTCACCAACCAAAAACGATAATTTTCCAAAAATACAAATCTTATAGGTTTACATGACTTAATGAGATGTGAGGTTGTTTTTTTTCACCTCATCAATAAGAGCGTTTCCATTTTACTGCTTCACCCATTTCACTTTTGTATTTTGCTCTGTGTATGCATCCAAACATGTGGGAGTCCATTAAAAGCTCAGTTTGTTTGCACTTCTTAAATTATGTTGAAATTCTGAGGATAATGCAGTTTCTACATCAAGTGAAAATGAATGAAGAAATAAATACAATTAAGACAAATCAAAGCACATGTATTCATTTTACAGTGATATGGTATTGACAATGCAAAGACCATGCAAGAAAGTGATAAAGGTCACATTTATAGGAATCTTTAGCCTCTTCAAATTCAAAATTTTGCTTCAACATGAATCTGTGCATTATATTTGTAAAATGTGATTGTTTTTAAAACACCAAGTTGCTTATTAGTCTCAGAACATGCAGCATTTATAAGACATGTATAAACAACCAAATAGGTGTAAGATTTTAAATAAGATAAATACTACAGTAGTATTCGATATCATGCTTCTACGTCTGGTTTTACAACATGCTTTCTGAATATTACTGACCATCGTTTTCTAGCTATCTTAATGCATTGTTTGCTATGTGTTTGAACATGGATTTCAATGCATTCATTCATAGTTTTATGGCCTGTAATGTACATAAACACAGACACTGGACACAATTTGAAGGCACCATAGAGTCAGTCGGGTGCGAAGCGAAGAGGGGACTCGGCTGCACGCGGCTGGCCTCCTGGGAGTGTTAGCAGACTCCAGCGAGGAGGCAGTGGAAGAAAAACAGGCACGACCCAAAGCTGCAGACAACCAAGCTGGCACCAAACCAAACACGGTGCCTACTTAACTCATTCAAAGTGAAAGTGCTTTAATGGGTAGTTATGAGTCACAGCAAAAGCATCCAAAATAAAAGATGGATTGGTTGTAGGAAGTCAAGTTCTTTTGCGCTGCCCTGGCATTACAAAGCGGCGTGCTTGTAAACATACCCTGTGGATATTAGATACAGGGGAAAAAACAATAAAGAGAGTATTTATGCTTAGAATATTTTTAAAGATAATGTGATTTCCAACTTTAAAACTTTAGAAACATATTTTTTGGTTGCAGTAAGTTATCAGTCGATGAAAAATCTGTTGTCAATGTCAAGTTTACATCCAAAAATCCAAAAATTCTCTCATGCGACTTCAAGAATGTAGATTTAATTTGTAAATATAGCATTTTGCAAGCTGTTTCACTGATTACGCAGCACATTTGACTACATAAACAAGCTTAATAAATACATTTAGGGTCTGAAACCCAGCCAGTGACTCAATCATCAACATGTTACATGCAGTTTGAACAGTTGTGATACTTCTTTGTAACAACGGTGTCTATATGTTCAAGGAGAGATTTTAACAAACCACAAAAGTGCTGGATTAAGATCAGAGTTTCATGGCTGCCTTGAAAAGAACTGTTGACAGAAATATCCCCACATCAACCACTGTACATGTCGTCACAAGCACACTCAGTAAAAACTGTCAATGCATCCCAAACATCAGCCACTAAAACCACACACACAGGTGAAACTGTAGGAGTCTTCTTTTACACACAAGTATCAAAACACTAGAGACAAAAACACATCCACATTTTATGAGGTTTATTATTATGCAGTTGAAACCCAACATTTGATCATAAATGGAGAAGATTCCGTATTTAATCCAAAAAAAAAAAATTGTGCCATGGAACAGCTGTGCTGGTTGCTGGGAGACAGAAAGAAACCTAGAGACTTTCAGTCTGGAGTCTGACTGTGAGGTAGTAATATTGCATTATGTTGTTTACTCCATCTTGGATGTAGATTTTTTATATTATTAATTGTAGGTCTGGCTGTGTCCTGGGTGTGACTGTTCTGCCCACACCTGCGCTTGAACATCATATGCTAACATCAGGCTTCTGTGAATGTATAGAGAGGATTTCAGTGTGAAAGATGCTTAAATAATCCAAAAAAATAATAATAATGATGATGTAAAAGGCTTGCTTTTATGTGGCTCTTTGTACAATTTTTACCCTAAAAATTCACAATAGATTCAATCTCTAACCAATATTTATTGAAAAATAATTAAGATAAGCATTGTTAGAGTTGAAGAGTTAGAACCCCCAAACAGATACTACATCCATAGCCATATAACGGATATTAAAACTGCCAGCCAGATCTGTGCAGGTTTAATCAAAGAAAAAATGGACAAATGTCCAATCATACTTGTAGTTTCAAGAAAAACATGGGCAACACCTCCATATTTGTGCATTCTGTTCTACTAATCAATAAGCTTAGTGTGTGATGCGTACAGTGAAAATAATTATGCAATCACGCTTAATGATCTTATGCGGCAGCCTCGAGGCAAAACATGCATTGACAGCAGCTGTGAATAAACCTTCTGAGTGGGTTAACACGCATCTGAACACTTATCTCTTCAGCTGGAATGCCTTGGACCTCTCAGACCGTAAAGCTATTTTGTTGCCTTTTTTTTTTTTCCCCTCCTCTCTGAGCCATTTGATGTTTATCAAAAGTACAAAGACCCTGAGGTTAAAGAAGCTAAAGCAAACATCAAAAAAATGGGAGGGTGATATGAGGTGAATGCTTTCTTTTTTCTTTTTTTTTTTTCCAAAGGTTACCACCAAATATGGTCATGGAGCTGTAAATAGGTATTTTTCCAGCTCTTTGTAGAGATTGTGTGCCATCAGGAGTTTGGGTAGAGGAGCATATTTCCAGTCCAAGGGAGTGTTATTTTAGTCCTTGGTAAATTGCTGCCAGAGAAAGTGGGGTCCAAATTGTGGCTCTCGATATGAGGCTGACCACGACTCCATCTGGCACTGCTGCGCCCTTTCCAGGGTGCGCGGCAACACATACGAGAGCGGCTTCGTCGTCGCCGTCGTCGTCAACAGATATCTGGCGATCAAGGTGATGCGTGCCAAAGTAAGGGCCGCACGACGCCCTCCAATCGCGACACACACGTGCAATAGTTCTCCTGACCTCTCCCCTCACTGACTGCCTTCCTGCAGGGCTCATGATATTCTGCGTGTGCATATGCGAGTTTGCATGACGTAACATAAGCCCAGATTCAGCACAGCTGGGCTTCTCAGTATTGCAGATTACAATACGTCACTGCTTTTGCTCGCAGCCCTCCCTCCCCCGCCCCGACTAGCACAGGCTCCAATACACTCGCATCTACTCTCAACACATGCATGCAGACACAAACCAAGTCTAATGATGTCACTAAATTTGCTTCCCCCCCCCTCCCCGCTCCATCTGCCTCTCCATCTCTGCCTCACTATCACGCATACAAATTTGTATATTCTCTGTCCTTCCAGTTTAGACTTGACATTTTTGTTCAATCTCTTATTTCATTTCACAGCATGCATCCTTTTTCCTTCTTTTTTCTTTTTTTCCCCCCTCTGCCTCCATCGATGTTTGTCTGCTGGCCAGATGGGACTTATTAAACACATACTGAAAAGGAAAACTACTTAGAATCCAACCAAATAATTTATTTTAGGAAAAGTAGACAATGAAAAGCTTTTCTTGATTCAGTTAGTGTACACAACACATTAGCTCTGGAATTTTCCAAAATAAATTTAGGATAAACTATGTTTCTTTTCCCCCATCAACACAGATCTTTGACTCATTATTGTACAGATGTTTAGACCCCCAACTAAAAAAATAAAATACATTTAATTTTTTTTTTTTTTAAATCAAGAAGGACTTTAGAGCTAAAACTTTGATAAGTTCATTTGAACTTCTACAATCTGTTAAACATGAGTGTATATGTCACAAAAAATATTGGAAAAAACCTTGAAACATTGTGGTTAAGACCAGTTGATTTTTACTTTTTTGTACTCTGTTGTGTATAAAAATCAGTCGGTTTAGGTTAATCGGCAATAAGAAAAATCAATTTTAAGATTTAAGATTTTTAATCTTCTGAAAAAGTCGAGGCAAATTTCGTTACCACCCTCCAGATTCTAACGCTCAAAATACTCCTCTCAACTTTTCTGTCTCACTCCACAACTTGCGCTACTTTTATCAAGTCTCAGAGTTCGTCATGTGTTATGCACTGATACGCATAAAATAGACATTTACGTATAGCTTCTCTCACGCCAATCTCCACACAGAACACCCTTCAGGCAAAAGTGAATTTACTACAAGATAAGGCTTCATTTCTCAAAAACATGCAGACGTGGATTATTCTAACTGAGCTATCATGCAGGCTTTCTGGCACTTTGCTTGACAGCCCATCAGATTGTTGGCACGGCAGCCGTCCACTCCATATGACCTGCTGTTAAAGGGCACGTACAGTCCAGGAGAGAAGGAAGAACATCATAGAAAAGGTGGTGGTGGGGGGGGAATAAAAAATTAAATGAGAAAATGGTTAAAATGAAAATAAGGACAATCAGAACCCAAAAAGCAGCACAAAAGCAGGGGGATGATGCCTGACTGAGGGGCTTTTAACAGGTCCAGTCTTGCTTTGTGTGTGTTGTTGCGTATGTGACAGAAACAGAGGATATTGGTCTGAATGCTACATTCAAACATGGGAAGGAGAATAAGAGCGCACAGACGCACGCAAGCACACACACGCACACACACTCGCACACAAATAAGTCCTCCAGCATCAGACACACCAGGATTACTCTCCCTCTTTTATAGACAGAGCACAGATTATAGTTCAGCCACAGCAAAACAGTTTGTAAGGCATCATGAAATGACATGAGGATTCAAGCATTATGTTTTTTTTTTTATTTTTTCTGTTAATAGGGCACAGCAAAAACTCTGAATGAAAAATTGTCCTGTCAATGGAAACTTTTCCACTCAGGTTTCTTATGCTAAACATATTTTTATATAAAATTCTGAATCAAAAGAAAAGTAAATCTGTAAGAGTACAGATTTAATTTTCTCTTCCAAAGCCAACCGACTGAGCAGAGGACATTTCATTATGCATTGATCACAGTTTAATCCTAATCACTCTTCATGATAGATTACAATGCGACTGCAGCAATAGAGAACATAAAAAACAAATGTATGTATAGTGTGTGTGTGTGTGTGTGTGTGTGTGTGTGTGTGTGTGTGTGTGTGTGTGTGTGTGTGTGTGTGTGTGTGTGTATTTGTAAGCGGTGTTCTCGCCAGCTGGAAAAAACGATTGAACTTTTCATTTGTTGCCAACTGTGGGTGAAAGCAGTGCAAACCAATAAAGTATTTCTTCATTTTACGTGTTAGAAAACTAAGTGAACAGGTTTGCAAATAGCTGCCGCGATGTACTATGTGTGGTACAGCTTTTAATTAGTGATGAATGTTCAAAGTTACTGATATTTCAATTACTGCCATCACGTTTTCTATGCGCTGGCGTCATTTTTGATACTAAACTCAGAGCTGCTTGATAATCCGAAAGCGACAGATTTCTAAGTTCAGGCACTGTTGTGTTGCGGTGAGTTAAGAAAATCCATCCATCCATCCATCCATTTTCCTACACCCTTGTCCCTTTAATGGGGTCGGGAGGGTTGCTGGTGCCTATCTCCAGCTGGCGTTCCGGGCGAGAGGCGGGGTTCACTCTGGACAGGTCGCCAGTCTGTCGCAGGGCAACACAGAGACACACACAGGACAAACAACCATGCACACCTAGGGGCAATTTAGACAGACCAATTAACCTGACAGTCATGTTTTTGGACTGTGGGAGGAAACCGGAGTACCCGGAGAGTTAAGAAAATCTTCCTTACAAATTAAAAGCGCAATAACTACCATTTTTTATGATGCAGATATTACAGGAGATATAACTTCCAAATAAATTCAGCATGTGTGGATTCTTGCAATTTACTGTAGTTCTTCAACTTCTAAAATAACTTTTGAACTCCTCACATAGCATAGCTGAATTAGTTGTTAAGAAAAGTTGTTACATTTACAGATTTTTTTTTATAAATGAAAGGATGAGAAATGTGTCTTCTGGAGAAGTTCACACCACATTCTTATCATAAAATCTGTTCACAGTCCAAGGTTGTATTTTTCTTCTTTTTTTTTTGCTGCATAGTACAAACCTTTTAAAATCCTACAATATTACTTCTTTTCTCTTTTTTGCCACATACTGCAGTAAACAGATAAAGATTTAAAATATCTTCAAGCCAACATAACATATGAGCTGTGGACTAACAAATTGATGTGGTTTTGTAGATATGTCCATCATTTTTTTTATATTTTTCTGTGTTTTCAAACAAAGTTGTAGTGCATTTTTCAGGATTACAAACTCAAAAGACACAATGCCAGAGACCATCACTTGGCAACATGTGTAACTCAGTCTGGCAGCCTTTTCACATAAAAACAAGAGGTGTAATTTGCAATTCTAGGCGCCCAATTATACATGACAATGCCAAAAATCCAACAGAGAAACTAGTAGGCTAGGACTTTTTCTTTGTACATAGAAAAGAACATTAAGACATGCAGAAAGGAAGAGAATATACGAAGGGGTTAATTAGCTCTGCTCTCCTGCAATCTGAAGAGGTAATCATCGCAACTGATTTACATTAATTTGATCTGTCCTTCTTTAGAGGAATTAACCTCCAATTTGTTCTGGGCAAATTAAATTAAAGAGAAGGGCAACCTTTCTGAACTTCTTGAAAAGTGATCGGGATAAATTTAATAAGGGCTTCTGGGAAATAAAAATCATAAAACAGATATTTTTAAGCAAATAAGCAGATACTTTAATAACTTGATTTTGTTACCATTTTCCCTGTTTTAACCTGCAATGTTCAGAAAAAATAAGTATTTATTTCAAGGCTTTTTAAAATATAACTTCTTATTGAATGCGGTAGATGTGGCGTTACAGGAAAACTGCCCATGATTTCTAACATTAAATGGACCTATTAAGCTGAAAGTGTTAAACAAATTTATAGAAAGGAGACGTGGCGGTTTTGTGATGTTTTACTGCACATTAGAGGGGGAAAAAAAATATGTCACATAAAACTCAGAATTGTTTACACAACCTAATCCTAGTATTATAAGCCTGTTATCGTCGCTGGCTGATCCACAACTTCCTATTCCGTGCATCTGTATACATTTTTCCTCTAAAATCCTAGTTTATTACAGGACATCCTCTTAAGTCTTCTGCTTCCCATCTTATTCAGAACATCCTCTGTGCAAACAGTCTTAAATAAAAACTCTGGCAAAAAAGAAATGAAACAACCACTTCTGCAGAAGCTTCTGCCAGCCATTTTATTCTGCAGAAAACAACACACACACATACACACATAAAAAGGAATGACAAACTGATTACATGTAAACATGCCGACTTTGTAAACAAAAGCGATGGAAATATTAACATAAAACTGCTCTTTTACCATCGGGTTCATTGCAAGACATGCATAAAAGCACCTTTTATTTTGTTCCTTACTTAGTATGACAAGAAGCATGGAATTGCAACAATTTTCTTTAATTTTGTGAGCGCCTTTTCACAAAGCCAGAACTTCCAGCTGTTAGGAGAAACAGTGGGTTTACGTTAGTGAATTTTCAGCTGTTATATATATATACACACAAAAAAAATCTTGTATCTAGGAGTTGTGCTCAGTACAACAGCATCGGTCCTTAAAGACAGAGAGAAGATGATGTCTAAACAGGGAGTTTGAGCCAGAGTAATGGCGCAGACACTTACATCATTACCTGTCCTGCCGTCACTGCTCATTTCGCAGCTAGCGTTAACGTGTTGCAGCGAAGCAGTAACGCTGCTGTCATGCCCTGATGCAGACGAGCAGCTTAACTCCCAAGTGCTGAAAGAGGAGAATGCCAAGGTCCAGTAAGCCCTCGGGGTAATTAGGAGGAAGTCCAGATCGACCCGAGACAGGCAGGGTGTTTATGTGCAGTCCACTGTTGGGAGCCCTGGAGCTCATTATTAGGAGCAAGTTTCGAGCAAGAGAGTTAAAGTGTTGTGAAAAAAAAGCCATCTTAATCAAGCCACTAGATTTAGTTTTCAAGTATGATTGGTCTGTTTAAGAACATGCAACAGAATCTCAATTGGATGCAAAGTCCAGATTTTAGCTGCATTCTGGATAAACTCCAATGGCGATTGGCGAATGGCGAATCAGTCTATTTTAAACAAAGCCCAACAATGAAACGCGCAATTTAAAAAATATTAAAAGAAATCTTAAAAAAATGCCCATACATGCTGCAAAGCAACAGTACAAACCATGCAATCCCATTTATACCAAATTTTTAATGGTGGTGACCATCGTCCTACAATTCAACTCCAATCATTACGCAAACAAGTTAACCCAGGTCAGATGAACGGAGCTGCAGCGAGAATTGTTCCCATGCTGATTTTGTCTTAACCTTTAAATCTATCAAACCCAAAGTCACAACATTTATTCATGCCAGTGCAGCAGGTACATATGTGTGGGTTTTGTTGATCTCTAATGGGAACTGGATGTGAAGCTATTAAAAGCATAACATGCTGTAAAAGCAGAAAAAGGCTATTTAGTGCTTAGGTTTGACCCAACCTCCAACCCCACAATATTTAAAGTTCAAATGACTCATAACTGGGCCCTTCAATGGACCCAGTCCTGAAAGATGGCTCACAAAGAGCACAAGGACAAAGGCACTCAACAAGGCCAAGGATCCGCAGTCTACTTAATAAACCGACACTCAGTCAAGCAAATCCTTTCCGTTTCAGGATTTTTCCTTATTATGGAAAATATCTTCCACACATTACATGCAAGAACAAACACCACAGACATTTACACTAATGCAAGACATCATTACTGTGTTTCACAGCCCTGTTAAAACGACAAGATAAGCAAAAATTGAACCTACAGCCTTATCTGAGAAAAAAAGACACTTTACCCTCAGCCACAGTCGCTGCACTGACACACTGCCCTATCATGCACTTGTAAAAAAAAAAACAAGAAAGGCAAGTTGCAGCAGTATAACACTTGACCTCAATTAAAATTTTAATGGCCCAAATTGCCAATGTAACATCTGTTTATAGAAACAGAAGGAGACAGCCTAAGAAGTAGTATTCATACTGAGAAGTAGGAAGAAGAGATCGGAGTGATCAAGCTTGGGTGTTTTTTTTTGTCCAAACTTCAAAAGCGGATTACTTTGTTAGTCAAAAGTGATGAGAGAAAGCACCAATAAGAAAACAAATAGGAAGTCAGTAAACCGCTGCTGTATTTAGAGCTCTGTATGCTTCCCTACTGGGCATGCGTGTTGTCATCACTCACTTTTGACAGCTGCATTACAAACAGCTGCGTGGTAGACAGACAGCTGACAATCACTGCCTACAACAGACTGAGCAACTATTCAGCACTATTTATTACACTCATAAAATAAAGATAAGTACACCAAATTGATTGTTGTAATTCATAAAGACAAGTCTCCCACGTCCAACAATCACTCATGAACAAGGCACCAAGACACTTTAGCTCCTCAGCTTGAGGCAAAGACTGAACCTGAACCCGAAGGAAGCAAACCACCGTTATTCTGCTGAATTATGGCAGGAGCCACCTCTAATTCTTGGTGCTTCACAGTGGTATGCAAAACAATCCAGTCCAGTCTGAATTGTTTGAAGTTGTGAAAAGAACCACGTCATTTGCAAAAAGGAAATCCACCATTAGGTCTAGAATTGCGATGAGGTCCATTCCTCATCCAACACAAACCTGGAGCAGGTTTAACTTTGTACCAATAATGCAGGGTTAAGCTTTTGTTATACAAGCATTCTCACCAACCACCAATATTAATGTCTGTAGTCCATTTTTGCTTTGGTGTGCTGCCACAACTGCATGTAGAGACCAACAATAATCAGTTTATGATGAATGGATGGATGGATGGATGGATGGATGATGCCGTTTGGTTATCGCACTTAACGCAACAACTAAGCAATAAGAAGTATGGGAAAAATTTTGCTACCCAATCTCTCTATGTATCTTCTTTATAATGGAGAAACTGAAAGAATTTGTGTCATTGGCCAACTTATAGCTTGGTCCCTGAAAATAAAAGAAAAAAGAAAAAGAGAAAAGAACTGCTGCTGTTTACCACAAAATCAGCAGGTTTTGTTGGCTCTGATGTAATATTTGATAAAAAGTTGTTTGAACTTGGCTGTGCTCCAGTTTTCATGTAACAGTCAAGCATGACACAAAGCAAGTCATCTGTCTTACTAATCAAACCATCAAGTGTGATGGCCGGGGCTCAGGTGTTTTAGAGCTAAGCACACTGCAAATAACCAGTAACACCCTGCAAGGCATCTTTTTGACTAGATATCCTAAAACTTGGTTATTAAAAACAGATTCTTTTGCAAGCTACAGCTTGGACAGAATTGCAGACAGACCTTGAAATCAATCATCACGGAACAGCAAGGATGGGAAATTAATTCCACTGGAGGCACAAGTGGTAAAGCCTACTGACAGATTCATAAGAAGCTGCAAATCGTTTTCATGAAGCTTGTGGACCTCAGATCTTGGATTTTGATGGTCTAAGTGCAATTTTAGAGCTCCTTTAAGAAGCAGCATCTTAGAAAAATCTAAGTAACCCCTACTTTCCTTGTCTGTTGCTGAAGGATGAAAAAAGGAAAAAGCCACTTCTTCTTCTTCTAGTTGCTCTATTATGATCGGTCTGCAAGGTCCCTTCAGATTTAATTTGCTATTGTCACAATCTCCCTGCTGAGATTCCATTTTTTCTCAGCTCCTCTCCTACACTGTCAGAAGCCCTATATAAGGCTGACAATGCTTCAGCTGTGCCCCAAAGCATTCACAAACTTGCATGCTGAATTGTCAACGGGGACATTAAACCCTGTGGATTAAGTATACAGAAATAGCACTTGAGAAATTGCTTACATTTATTCCAACATGTACAGGAAAGGTATCCACAAAGAGGACAAGTACCTCTTGCCTCACTACAGCCACATAACTTAGAAGAAATATATAAAGCCCAAGGACAAATTAGGAGAATTTATCTTTCAGGCTATACCTGGACTATCAAGACATTACTCCCGCAATATACATTCTAACTGCTATAACCAGGGCCTTGCTTTCCAGCTTTGGAGATTGATGGACAGCTGGGATGAAAAGTACAAACAATGTCTCATCTTTTGAAAGAAAAATATTTTTCATATATTTGTTGATAATGGATGGAAAAGTAGCAATAGCATTATACTACTGATTGATTAATCCATTCTCTTTTACTTGTTACTCAATATGTGTTATTGAGGAAAATCCAGACGGCTTTCTAAGGTATTCACAGCCCATATGAATAGGTTGTATATTGGTGCATCCTTTGCAAATTCTTTAAAATAAGCAACATCCCTAATGTGGGTGCAAACCAAAGTCCTGTTCCCTTTTCTACCTTTTAAAAATGTGTGTGAAACAAACAAAATGGCAAAGTACAAAACAGCAGAGAAGAAGAAGATGAAGGACAACGCCTGCCCAATGCCAACTGTCTGAAGTAACAGTCCACAAACTTTCACGATAATACGGTTTGCATTTAATTATCTACTTTCAAATGTTGAGCTACTTCTGACTTCATTTTCAAGCACCTTACTGACTCTGAAAATACCACACATCAACATTTCTTCCGTTGGGGACAAGACTTCCACAAAAAGAACTTCGGTTAGCGTGAAATTAGATGGTATGTGTGTGGTTTGGAAGGTTTACTAGTCTGAAAAAGATTAGACTCTATCAGACTTCAACCAGTCAAGGTCATTCAAGATGAAAGTCGGCTCTTTGACCGTCTCTAGATGGATACATAGTCCCTTTGTTAAGTTCTGCCTCTGTGGCGCCTTCCAGCCGATCGGGTCCAAAAACATGAGTGGCCCTAATCCCTCTCACTATATCCTGTTCCATCCTACCATAACTCCTGAATAAGACATCAGGATACTTTTCCTCCAGAGTCAGAGACTGACCTTTGACCTATAGGGGTGGTGCACCTTTTTCCAGTTAAGAACTGTGACGTCAGACTTCCAAGAGGCCAGATCTCACCCCAGCTGTTTTACGCACAGCTTTGAACTGCTCCACTGCACACTGAAGGTTATGCTTAGAAGACAATCACATCATCTGCATAGAGGGAAGATGAGCCATGTAAGTTCCCCAACCAGGCAACCTAATCTTCATAGCAAAGAGCTTATTTAAATAAATGGGACCAAAATGCCGACTCCCAAACATGATTGGTAGTATGAACAAATAGCATCTGAACGACCCAACTAGGACGCATAAATACTACATGTACATTCGCTTAAACCTACACCTTCACGCTTGTCGTTTCAGGTCAGCTCAACAGAGAGCACTTTGTGATAATGAGCTGCTCCACTTTCATGACAGATGGAAAATACACAGCATGCAATGCCCAGCTCCTCCCTTTCCGTCCACTTCACCAAGTTTGCCCGACTTATCAGCCCATCAAGCCCAGCAGCTCCGCCGCAGCCGAGGCTCCGTATCAGATGCTGACTGAGGCATCAACAAGAGGAAGAGCCGCTCGCGGTTGAGGCAGTGGAAAAAGTGCCTCACCCTCTTCATCAATATTGCAGCCTCACCTGGTGAAAGCTAACACCCGCTAACATATTCCATCATGTCATTGGAAGAAAGGATCAGGTGCCTTGGCTTGACATGCCAACATTGTTGCCCGCACAAATTATGACGCAAAACTTGTTACATTATTCACGACCTTTTCTAAAATAAAAAAAATAATAAAAAAACAAAAACAGGAAGACTTAGAAGGTGTTGGAGAGCTAATTATGTTCTGTAGAGCAGATCAATGTGCAGGTCGTTGTTGTGTTTGGCTAAAAAGGTGAGAAGAAGCACAAAGATGAAAAATAAGCACATCTCTCAACAAGAATAGTGAGATCTCAAGGTGTAACAATTTGGTGTGAGGTACCTTCATAAAGCATAATATAGGAAAAGAGATAAGGGTTAACAAGTAAGAGGTGAAATAATATTGGAACCGACGCAACTGGATGGAGATTTAAGAAATATTACTGCCAATTTCCTTTAGTTGTGATTGTAAATGTTGGGGGGATAATGTTTTCATAGGTTTGCTTGTTTAACAACTTGTCTGTGTCAAACAGAACCATGACACATCAGATTTCAGTGTAGCAAATTTACTTTCTTTGTGCTGAACATTCAGTGCAAAATGGATTTTAGAAGATTATGTTGCAAAGAAAAAATTTAATTCCCTCCTGGCCATTTCATTTTGTAAAAGCAGACAAAACGCAACACAAAGCACAAAGATAAGGATTTCAGTATTATGGCAGCTGCAGCCTTTCTGCATCTCAGAATTTCAAACATGAAACACGTCTGAGCAGCCGCTTTTCATCCCTAATTACTTTGAACAAAAATCGGTTTAGACTCAACAACAAACACGCTTATTGCGCACCTCAGTCAAATTGTGACCAACCTCAGGAAAGCAAAAGGAGAAATGCAAAAAAATAAAAAATAAAATGTATACTGAAGTTGAGCTCTGGTTGCTGCCGCTCATCTCATTGGGCAGCGATGTCATCATAGCAGACTGCATGCATGGGATTGCGTGTGTCTGTGCGTTTGTGGGTGTGTAATATGGCCTGGCTGAGGTCAGTGTTGGTGCACATTTAATCTCCACTCTCTTTCCAGGCCACACCAAGGACTTTGACACGTTACTTTGCTATCTATTATTCACATACGGTCAGACTTCAAAATGAGTATGTGTGTGAGGTCAAATGTACATGTTTGTGCTTATGAAATAAAGTCATTTAATAGAACAATGGAGCTCAGAATTTATGATTTTTCCCCCCTGGCAGACACAATATCAACCCTATTGCATAATCCCCGAATTTCATCCACATTAAAAATAAATAAATAAATAAAAATATAAAACTTGCGCACACACACTCGAGCACACTCTGCTCCTGCTCCAGTTGCACAACCTCAGAATTTTAGGGATAGAATGGGCTGGTTTCATAAGCAGTCTGCTGCCCACTGGCAGCTGTGCTGTCAGATGAGGTCATTACTTTGGGCGGGACACTGCCACAGACGGGGAATAATGCTAGAGACAATGGTTTAAAAAAAAAAACAAAAGAAAAGAAAAAAATCCACCGGGTGTGAATAAGACTGACAGCCGGGGGAGACCCGAGGGCTGCGATGTCCCTGTCCGTTTGTGTCGTTTCTGCACTGAGTCGTGTTACCTTGCTGGCAGTGCAGTGATGCACTGAGGTAAATGGGGAACAGGGCAGGTGAATGATGCACGTGTGTCAGCAGTGTGTGTGAGTTCAGGCTGGTATTACTATCAGCTCAGTGCCAGGGAGGGGTGAATAGCCCTTATGCTATCTCTGCAGCACAGCTTGTTTGTGCTAATGAGCAGAACTCTGACTCCACTCAGGCCAATTGCATAAAAAAAAAACATCTGAATTGCTGCAAAGCAAGAAGCAAAATATAAATATCTAGGAACTCTACCTTGCTCATTGTGATGTAACTCCTAAACCCTGGATGCTTTAGCAAAACATGAGTGACAGATACCGACAGCTCTTTTGAAGTCTGTGATCTGTTGTTGAGGTTGTGCAGAAAAGGTTTTCAGACGCTTTAAAGCTCCATCCAGCGCTGCAGGTGTAACCCTGGCAGGTGCACTCATTTACAGGCATACAAGAGTAATAAAAAAATCTTTTAATTCTGTTCAAAAAGCAAAACTCCTATTGTGTTGAATCGTTGTGCACATTATCATAGGGAAGTAGACTGACTTTATGATGGCATGGTAATTCATTGAGATGCACCTGCACATCCGTTTTCTTCTCTTTCCATGAAAGTTTAGCTTTAATTTGATGTCAGTATTTGAACTTGCCTCTTAGGAAGCCGTGTGCTAATACTGCCGGGGAGCAGAGCTCTCAAAAATCATTTCATCCAATAGCTCAAGCTCCTTTAAATCCTTCCAAACATGGATTTCGGACCAATAATGTGATGGGAGTGAAACACCACTCCACCCAATAGTCAGGCACCTCAGTTATTTACTCAAATCTCTGAAATCCCTTCACAAATGTTTATTCGGCCAATATGTGGGCAGCAGACCCGGCGCTCAAGGACAAACGTCCACCCGGCAGCTCAGTGGCTATGTTGCGCTGCGAAAGGCCGCGCCGTGGCATGCGTGACCATTACATCACGGGCACTTCCTGTCGGGTTCATAACACAGAACCTCCTGTCAACATCTCAGGAGCCTCACTCTGCTGATCTGATCAGGACTTCTGCTTGGAGGCTGTTTGTTTCTGGCACCATGCTGTGGCGGTGTCTTAATCCTCATCTGGAGGATGATACGCCAAAGACAAACACCAGCGTAAGATATGCAAGCGTTTGTATGCTTCACGGACTCCGCTCATTGGTTTCCATGTAAAAGTGTTTGTATTTCTTGTTCTCTTTTTATGTCATACCTTCAACTGCTCGCACCCTCCATCCCCAACCCCCTACGCTCAGCGTGCCACCAAAGCCGCTTTGAGCTCTTTGCTCTGACATCAACATAGTCGACATCAGTAAGCATGGACCGGACCATTACATGAGCAAGAGAGGGAGATAACTGAAATAAGAGCATTTTAGTCCAGCTTTAGTACGGGGGACGCTCCTGAAACCCACGGCAGGATAAAATGTTGCTTCTTTTTTTTTTTGTTATGGCCTTTTGCTGCAAGTTTCTTCTGTGGAAGCCTGCTGCTATTAAACTAAAATCACACATATCCCCGGGACACAAAGGAACGCTTCACAAAAATCTCTGCATCAGCAGAGTTAAAGTGCCACACTCCATGCGGCTCACTTTCCATATTTTTGTTCTTCGTTGTTGTAACTGACGGGTCACGGCTGCTGGATCTATACAGAACAAAGGATCAAATGAAATGCAGATTACATGAAATGCAGAATACAATGCCAGCCATGTTTAGTAACATTGCGTGTAAAGGCTATGTTTTCTTTACAAAAAAAACAATTTCACGTCAAATTATTTATTCTTTCTAGCACAATCAAGTGTCAATGATTGTGCTAGTAAACCTAACTTCACTATAAAACTCCCTTTTCTGTGTTTGAAAAATAGAAAAATTCCCAGCTGCTTCCATTCCCTGCTGTCATGTTTCACACAACAGCTGTATAGTTCACCAGCATAAAGCGTAGTGATGACAATTGTTGAGAGAATGGTCACTCTTAACTTTATTAACTACTAAATTGTTGGCCATCTTCATGCTTCGTTTCTTGCTTTGCAATTTCAAATTAGGATTTCAATTATCAAAAGTCAAAGCGGAGTAGTACAAGACTGTAGGAATTAGAGAAACTCTTTAAACTTGAGCTAAACATGAGTTTGAAATTGGTAACTGGCAACTGTTCTGATATCATAACTGCTACTAAAATAGTCTCACATAGCTTCATAAAAAAACGGACGTATATAATTCATATTTCACAATCTCTTTCAAAATCTGGTTTCAGCTACATGTGGTTACTCAACTAGTTAAGTCAAAAACAGAGGTTTTGTGGTAAGGGTTCAGAGATCAAGCAACAGAATGAGTCTGGGGAAAAAACTAAATAATTCAATGTATTGTGCAAACCCATTACAAAGTGTTTTCTTAAGATGACTACTTTGCATAATTATTCGCAAAACTGGGCTGACGGTGCAAGTCAAAATGTATTCGAGAGACAGGCAGCGATTCTATGCGTTAATTAGGGACACAATGGATCTACTTGTTGCTTGGCACAATGGTGTTTGTGCTTATCTTTGGGCTTCTGCGCCGCAGCTGACACCCATAGGCACAGCTTCTTATTAGAAGATTTGGGACACCTATTTGGAATCAAGGTCACTGCTTTCCAGTGGTTTAAATAATGTCTAACTGACCAGCTTTGGTTTGTCCATCTTCTGGTTATGTGTAATTCACCTTCCCCAAACGTAGATATGTTATTCCACAAGGTTCTGAGCTCATTCTCCCTTTATATCCTCCAGTTGGGCAGTATTTTATCATCCATTTGAGGATACTGACTCTCACTGTGGTGGTATTCCAGACTTAGTAGGCAGTTTTGAGTTTCATTAGATTAAAGCATGATACTTCTTTTTTGAAGAACTTTTTTGTGAACTTCATGGTGATTTCTGACTTGAGGCTTTGGTGTAACCACTCAAGATCACATAGCAAAAACTATGGTTGTTCATCAATATGAAAACAACCGAAATGTATAAATGGCAAATATATTTTTACAGCACTAAAATGAACACTGAATGTAGACTTGCAACTTGCAATATTAAGGTGGTAATATTGGCACTGTGCTAAAGTGACCATCTGGACTGCTTTTTGAGTTCACTGATGTGATGCAATGGAGGGACTCCTTGACCCTATTAATAGGATCTGAATTCCCCTCACAACTCACTCAGGCCTATTAGCTCGTCAAAAAGATGAATTAATTGTGATAAAAGACTTGGAGTTGGAAGTACTATGTTGAATTCTTTCAGTTATCTGTAGATCTCAGAGTACATGAAGTCATAAACACGCCCCTGACTAGATAGCAAGGTTTTACTCTTACTCCCAGCTTTGACCACAAGACATATGAACAGAAAAAAAACAAGAAGTTTCCACTGCATAACAGAAGTAAATCATAAATATCCGGGTGGCTTTAGTGGAGAATCTTAATTAGGCTAATTTCTTCACATGGTTTCCTGAGCAGGGTGGGTGCTGGAAAACCGCAACGCGTGGAAACTATTTCAGTTACTAGGGCCGAAAAGTTCCGAAAATGAGCAGCTTCGACAAACAAGAGCATTAATATGCGGATAGATGCAAAAACCTGCTCCTCTGAAAAGAGTCTCGGGTAAAACAGGTGCTGATGTTTAGGATTCGGTGTCAAAGGAAGTGGAAAAAGCCCCCGCGAATTATCCCGGGTTGCCACTCAGAGCCTTTTGAATTCCCCCTTCTCCAGTTGTCAGGATTACTTGTTAACTGACTTTCCAGGTTCCAGTGTGACATAATGTTGTATTAACAGATCACGTAGATAGATGATTCACATTCCTACAAGGACACACTTGGCATGATCTCACTACAAGCTGGGAAGCCCCACTGGAAGCCCCTAAACGTCCCCAGAACTCCCCCCTGCAGCCCCCAAACCTCCTGACAGCTTCGCCTAGTTCCTCATTCCAGCCCGCTAAGCTGGCAGTTAAAAATAACCCTCCAACACGCCACACTGGTCCTGATGACATATGTCACCATGGTAACCCCAGATGACAAGTTGTTGAAGGGTCTAAGGTTGGGTTTTAAAAGAATCATGTGACCTCGGGGAGATGAAGGGCTGCGGCAAAAGAGAGGGCCACTCAGTCGGCGAGCGGAGCAGCTGCAGGAGAAACGAGGAGAAATCCCCTCAGAGGGAGAACAAGAGCGCTCCTGCTCTTACTTTCTCTCCGACATTACCCACTCGAAAATACAAGCAAGTGCCCTTTGCCACTGAGTTGAAGTCATTATGCCATTTAGCCAACAGTGGTTTTCAGTTGGACATTTTCAATTACATATAATCCCAGATGGAGGTCATTCCCGTCTACTCGCTAAATTTTTTTCTTTTCCTCCACCGACAAATCTCCTGGAGGAAATGAGAACTTAAATCACCTCCGCAAGCCTGTCCGCCTCCTGCTATCAATTACAAATCAACTGAAACTTTTAAAGTAACAATATGGTATATGGTGTGTGTTTTTTGCTCTTCAAGTTTGCAGCAGGTGTGCAAGAAGATTTTTCTCATACTTTTCTTCTGACAACTTTACGTTCTAAAAACATTTAGAGTGATTCCTGGATGTCTAATCTGTGGCTGCATTTTGAGTGCCTCATCAGTGCAAATGCACAGTGCTACAGTAGCCAGGAGAGTTCAACTTGCTAAAACAAATGATATATATAGTTAAAGTGCTTTCAAAAAGCATTCCAACTTCCCAAACATCTCACGTTACAATGACAAACCCAAATATGCTGAACTTATCAGGATGGTTTTCCTCTGAGACCAACAAAGTTGCACATGTTTAAATATGTTTGGAAAAATGTCTAATTTTCCCACAACTTTTTTTGGGGGGATTTTCTGTGGAAAAGAAATGGGAAACAATCTCTAGACCACGGTGGAACGGAGATGCATCCCAAATGACGTGCAGCTCTAATTAAAACGTAAAGGTGGCTTTACAAAATATTAAATAAAGTGAGGAAATACCTATAAATGCCACTTTGTTGTTTTTAGTCGCAAAACATATTGAAAAGCCTTTACAATTTGAAAGACCGCTGGCACCAGACCCCATCTGACACAAACGAGGAGCAATCAGATAAACACAACAGATGGATATATCGCTTTAATCCCACATCACTGTTATGCATTACTTTGCATTGGTCTATAAAATTAAATTCCAAAAAGGTTTAAGTATGTGGTTAGCTGACAAAATGTGGAAATAAATAAATAAATCACATCACACCAGCAGCAGTTAGCAGGAAGAGTGGAATTTTTTATTTTTTTCTCCTTGTTAAATTAGAACAATAACATAAACATCAATAAAAGAGGAAAATTGGAGGCCTCATAATGTCTCCTATTGTATGCGCTGCCCTACATATCTCATTCCCAAACTCTACATGAGACGCCAGATCAACTTTGCAGGATGGAGATTAGCTATAAATCATTTATGCTAAATGACTGTAGTTCCAGTCAGATTGAGAAATGGACTGTTGCCTTATTGTGACACAGAAATGTTAGATCTTCTAAAAACTTTCAGAATTCCTAACTTCTTTGGAAAAAAACACTGATGATGGAAAGAAACAGTCTTAGAGTCGTCAACCCTGTGTTTGACAAATAGACAAGTCCATAATTTCAATGTAAAACCTTACATTAAGTGGAGAAGCAATAGCTGTTTTCTGCCCTGGCTCCATACAGTACTAGGTCATTATTGACTGTGGGAAAGTGCTTCCATCAGACCCAAAGCTTTGCAGTTCACAGGACCTGCTGCAAATAAAAGAGCTGCCATCTTTACCTTGGACAATAGTGGGGTATCGTTCCTAAAAATACTGGTTTTATTTTACACTGAAATTTAAAAGTACATAGTATTATACTGACACTATTGGTTACAATAAACCACATTTAGATTTACTATTTGAAATACACCCCTGGCCTTTCCCTTCATTTCACCAGTCCTTCAGCTTATCATCACTACTCCCTGTTTTCCATTCTCCTAAACTCTTAATACTACTATCCAGTATGTTCTAAGTCACGGAGGGAGGCTTAAACCGGGGCATGCGGGTCTCTGAATTATACGTAAGAGAGGGTGGCTGCAACTTGGAGGTCACAGGGGGGTTTTAACGCCACTAAGCATGGAGCTACGCAGACACAGTTTCATCGTCTTCTGATTTTCTAAGCATTTCATGCAAATATACGATATTCAAATTGGAAAAAACTGTAAATATACACCAACTGGATCAGTGAAAAGCTCCACGAATTAACATTGAGATTGCTTTCAAACATAACCGTCCCTCATATTTATTCAAGTGATCACCAGGAGCCCACAATGGCATCTATCCGCCTCGGATCAGGAAAGAATGAATTTGGGTTTTAGACGGTGCTGCATAACAGAGGAGACTCCCCAAAAGGCAATTTCACTATGCAATTTACAGGCAATGCAGCTTAAGTGAAAGCTGGGTAGGTGAAGCCCCTGCTGTTGTCAGTGACACAACCAATTATCCCTCTCAGTCATGAGACCAGATTGCAAGGGCCTGCAGAATAACGGGATGTGTTCAGGATTCTGTCCAAGGACTGCGCTCCATTACAGTTTAATGCAATGGAGGCTATCTTCAATCTGCCTTCTAAAAAACAATTTCTATTATATTTTTGTTTTGACTCTAAAACAGAGTCCTATACATACCAATGAGTAGCACTTTTCAAAAGAGCATTTCTAAATTCTTTCCTATAGATTGCCTGAACAAAAAAGCAAAACGTTTGTGAATGAGATAAATTACTACCCCACAAGTCTATTAGGTCAATAATAATAAAAATAATAATCTAGCAACTATATTAGGTTTTAAGAAATTTCACATACATTTCATGCTCTCCAGTGTGGGAAATATTTGTACTTTGTAGCAACTCAAATAATGCAGTATCACAATCACAAAGGACTGTTTGCATGCAATATTTCAGAACCCGCACAAATGCTTACAATGCTAACGCCCACACAAAATAGGGAGATTATCAAAATGATGGAAAATAGGACTTATCCCAGTTGATAGACATCAAAAGATTCTACAATTTCATTAAAAATGCAATTTGAATGTTGACAACTGATGTGCTTAGTCAAAGTAGGGAAATAGAACGACTTCTACAGATAAGCAATAGCAAATTAGCACCCAATCTTTCAGAGCAATCACTAATTTGTCATCAAATTGTTGTCAATTGTTATATCAGAATTAATTCTCAGAGGCAGTGACAGATTTTTCAATTGTGCACACAGAGAGTATGCGTGGGATACTACTAAGACCTTTTGTAATGTCATTATCTTGACAAATGTTCAGCATTTAATATTATTCATAAATATGGAGCATTTGGGTTATAAATGATGTTTTAGTTGTGACATTTGGTCCTTGGATTCTAGACACATCCAGAAAACTACAAGGCTCGTCAGGAGGTCAAATTATGTTAACAGCATGAAATATGACCTTGTATAACTTGTTTAATAACTGCAAGTAAGATATGCTATAATATCACAGGGGTTTAACGGAATATCAAAAAGTAAATGCATTCAGAGCTTAAATGATAAAATCTCAACTTATCTTAAAAACACCATATCTCTCAATCCGTCCATCTATAGCAAATCTTAACCACTGTCTTTTCATGTGAACATCAAAGTTCCTGGGAATCAGGACTGTAACCTTTTGGGATGGCATGATGCCATGTCCACAGGCTTCAAATGAAAAGGTTAACATGATATTAGTGAGACGGTTTTACCATGTTCTGAAGCTGTTGAAAGATGACGACTTTGTAGCACTTCTTTCCCAAGGCGCATTAAAGGAGGACCCTATTGATACGACGTTAATGTCATATTACTTGTTCCACTCAAAGGCTCATGAACTCAATTGAGGCGCGATAAAGTAAGATTGCTGTGAAAAAGTATTAACCCTCAACAGATTCTTTTGCTTTTCTCTTTTTCGCCGCACTCCAAAGTCTCAGATCAAATTACTTTTATTGTGAAAGATAACCTGAGTAAATACAAAAAAAAAAATCAGTTCGCCATTTATTATTCAGTGTATTACATGAAAAAAAGCTTTCTGAACCAACTTCCCCCTTTGTACTCAATAAATCATCAAATGACTGGCGACAAATCGAGTTCTGTTTTCCTTGCCACTTATTTCTGTGTTTTGTTCTGTCTTGTAATTTATTCCACTTACATCAGTGTTTGTAATTTTGCATTCCTCCCTCCATCCTTTTGCTACGATGGAAAATGATTTAAAAGAATGAGCCAAATATATCAAACGAATAAAGCATACAGTGACATATCTCCTGTGATCCTTGGGTGTTTGGGTTTGGCTTTCATTTGGGTTTTGATCATTTCCTAATTTATTTATGGTTGAAAGGTGTCACCATTTTCACTTCCTCTTTGTTAGAAAGATGTTGCTATGTATTTTTTCCTTAATATCTAAAGCCTCATAGGTTTCATGTTATATTTGATTCTTTTTTATGTAAAGATTAAAGAATTCCTCCGTTCAGAAAGTAACTCCTCTCTACTGAATTTGATCATATTTACTCAGAATTTTGCATTCAGTTTAACTCAGTGTGTATATAGTATCTACATAAGGAGAAACTTTGTTCTACTTTTAATTCCAAGAAAAAGTGAGCAGATGTCAACTTCTAAACTTAAAAATAAAATTAATGTTTACAAATATTTCCGTCATGTCCTGATAAAGGTATTTCAAACCTTCAGCTGCCGTCCAAAGTTTAATAATTCACAGCGGTTTGTTTAGCCCGTTGAGATCACATCACCAGACAAGGCAAACAAGGTCAATTACATTGTCATGAGCTTTTTAATCATTAAATTAAATTCACCTGCAGACCATATATGCACACTCGCTGTACCACAAGCACATTTCCCGGACTGAGACCATTTACCGGTTGGAGGAAGCAAGGCAGGAGCCTTTTGGCATCCGTCTCTGATTGGATGCTCCTACACTGGCCTATGGGGACCCGCAGGGCTGTGAACATGAGGCGGCTGCTAAGAGACTGAGTCACAACAAGCAAGACTTTCCTCTTGTAATCTCCCAAATGAACACCAGCGACAGTTAAGGACATCTGTTCTCAGGGAAAAAAACGTTTACTTTTTAGACGAGATTCAACGCGTTAGTAATTTAATCGTTGCCTTTTAATGTAAGTCGTGACAGTGTACTAGTGAAAAGTTTAGGCAGATTCAGATAAAAAATTTTGTCTAAAATATAAGCGTTAGGATAAAGATGGTGCCGATTCAAACGTTTGAACTCAGAATAGAGGTGATTACAGGATGCCCAGACACCCATTCAGTGCTTCAAAAGCATTTTTATAAAGGTTGCTGTTCATATTCCAGTCCAACATAGGAACTACTGTAAAGGAGGTAAAGCTGCATTAAGTGTTTTACATTTACGAATTTAAATTAGTTGTCACATTGTAATAGCTGCCTTAAGAGCAAGATTCCTCTTATTGTGTTTGATTTAGTTCTAATCTTGAATAAAGATAAGAATTTCAAGGCTCTAAAGTTACTTTTCTTTGGGGGCGGTGGAGGGGGGTTGAGTGTTTGAAGTCACTATACTAACAAATATTCCAAAGTTTTGTTGTTGGCTTTTAGAGGGGTTATTAACATTTGTAAGTAGTACAAAAAACAAACAAAAAAAACAACCAGAATAAACTTTGAGAGTTTAAGTCTATGAACACTGTTCCTCCATTTCCCATGTTTATACTTTTTACATGGCTGTTTAGTTGTCGTTTTTTTAAACCTAAAAGAAAAGGGAAAAAAAACCCAGTGATCTCACTTTGCGTATTCTCCAATGAGACCAACCAATTTCTTTAAATTACAACAGGAAGTCTGTTGGTTATGCATTTTGTTAATTAGCGCAAAAAGTTAAAACATCAAATTGCATTGCGGGACCATTATAGTCTGTTATATGGGAGGTCATTCTGAGGCAAGTCCTTAATGAGATAATCTCAAAGAGCTTTGTGATCTCCACTGAACTCCTTAATTGGGTTGTAATGAGAAAAACCGATGAGCCGCGAACGTATGCATTCGCAGCATTGAAACGCAGATGGATTTGCAGGAAAGGGCACCCGCTTACTTCTCCCAGACATTTCCTATTCCCGCATCCGAGCAAACAAGCCTGTTAGAGCTGCAATTATGGGAAGGAAAGCGTGTATTTATAGCCAGGCGAGGATCAACGACAGAACAAGTAGTTGTGTGGCACGAGAAGCGGTTATATTTAACGCGCCGTGATGTCAACACGTGGCTGATGCGTTGCCATGGTTTCTCCTCCGAAACGGGGCAGCCACTTTCTTATCAGTCCAATGCAGAAGCAGAGGGGCGGCGAAACGAGGAGACCAGACTGATAGACTGACAACCGCCCAGACTAAACGGCCAAGAGTGGAACAAAATAAAGATAGTGTTCCAAGGGTTAAAATAAAAGGGAAAACATTTCAACATAATGGACAAGCTATACAAGACTTGGCTTTTTTTTTTAAACACAAGAGGCTATTCATCGACTTTATACTCACTACCCACACAATCTCTGTTTTATTGTCAAGCATGCACTTTTCATTCCTTGAGGGAGACAGGCTTTACAACAAATTGCGTGCCGCTTTCTTTTACTCCATTTAACGCTCTCATTATCCCTCCCACCCTTCTCACTTCTTCCTTTCTTTCTTTCTCTTGAGTTCATCTGAGATGCTATCCACAGTCTGATAAAGGTTAAAGAGGCTTACTGGCAGCACCTTCAGTCTCCAGCTTGCCCTCAAAACTCAGCATCAACAGTGATAATCCCTTGCCACATTGCAGCGCTGTGGATTGCAGGGTCTGGGTCATGCAGAGCATCAAGCTCTGGATTTTATAGTTGAGTTCGGTTTCATCTGTGACGCAAATCTAATGTTGATGAAACGTGACTGAGACTTGGTTTTGGAGAGGAAAACTTTTCTGCATAGTTTCTGCAGGGGTCGGTTTTATTTTTTGCCATTTCTGTTTAATGAGGGAAATAAAAATGCATCCAAACAAATATTTTTGGAGCATTTTGAAAACGTTGCTGCAAGCCTTAATCACTAAAAGACAAAGAAAATGCATTCAGATGTTATAAAAGAAAATATATAAATTGTGCATCACTCCTAACTGGCTCATATAGCGACTATCCCAAATAATTCTACACATTACAATGATATTCTAATTTACTGAGACACACCCACCCCATATTATCAGTAGCTGTTTGGGTTTTTGTTCAAACTCTGTGTTCTCCACTTCGAATTACGTCAAACAAGAGACTATGCAATATTCAGTAGAAAAGTGCATTCTATTTTTGACTAAACTGAAGGACATGTGAAAAATAATAATTAAAAAAGAAACACATAAAACCATGGGAGTAAATAAGAGCAGACTAACTAGCCTGAACAAATAAAATAGGACAAAGAATTTGGAGCATCAAGAGTGAATGGAAGTTGGAGAGTCGCCGCAGTGAGTGATTCACATCTATTTTCCACCAGCAGGCAAATGAGTAACAGTCAAAAGAACAGAAAAAAAAAGTAATCTCAAAATAGTTTCCCTCCTATTATGCATGCATGTGCGGCTTTTTCTCGCTGCGAGACAAAGGGCACACATCAAGGGCGTTTTATTACCCGGCACGTGAGTCCCATGTGCTTTTGCACAGAAATAGATCGCAAGTCTTCTCCGCTGGAGCTTTGCATCATCAAAGTGAATCTATTCCACATAAACGCTGAGCCATAAATAAAACGCCTTGCTCAGAGGAGAGTTGGAAATAGAGAGAGAAATGTGAATGGAAGCGGTTGAGTGACAGCGCTCCGAAAAGGCTCTATTTAAGGAAGTTCATGAATAAGCCAATTATTATGTAGTCCCAGGAATGATTTTGTTATCCAATGACCTTTGGACTGAGGATGCATACAGAGTATGCAAAGCGGGAAAGCAAAGTAAACATTGCTCCCTAAAAAAAGAAATTGAAAAAAAAAATCCTCTAAATGATATTGAAAGGATGTTATGATGCACAATCACGGAGAACAGCTAATCGAGTGTGACACAA
This sequence comes from Poecilia picta, assembly GCA_033032245.1. Classification (NCBI taxonomy): domain Eukaryota; kingdom Metazoa; phylum Chordata; class Actinopteri; order Cyprinodontiformes; family Poeciliidae; genus Poecilia; species Poecilia picta. Next base: position 8,540,966 of record CM065375.1, on the reverse strand, counting down.
ATGTAATTAATATAACAGTCTAATTAAAAGGGGCTCTTTCATGAAAGTGAGAAACAATCATTTAGGTGTGTGAAAGGCAGTGGAAGTTTATTGTCTTCAGGCTCTTTATTACAGCAGACTAAATGTGTGATATGAAGGATATTTAAATCAGTGGTGCCTAATTAAAGTGATGAGTCTGACATTTACTGCCTTGAGACAAGGGTGTGGGTGTGTGTGAATTGTCTAATGGAAAGAAATGTAATTATATGGTGCAGAGGAGAAAACGAAGTGGAACTGAAGGAATTAAAAAATGGTGTTAATGCTTGGATCAGTTTACAGCACTTTGTACTGGAGCACAAGGAGAAAGAGCAAAACCTGGAACAAAATACTCAAAAACTTTACTGTGGTTTTAAATATGAATGTGAATCAGATACAAACTTCAGGATCAATGGCCATGTCAAAACCATGTGACTGCGATTCGACTATTCGGCACCGCCGCTCAAAAGCGTGCATCTTGCATTGGTGAAAGTAATGACCTGAAGTACAACATGAACTCTCACTGCGCAACTACAACTGAACGAAAGACTATGTGGTCTCCCTCAACTCCCCAGGATGCTCCGTCTCACCTTTGCTGAAGGTTCTTGGTAATCAGTGGGGGGGGCGATGAGACAGAAGGAATTACAGCTGAGCAGACTGTCAGACTGTGCGCTCCGGATGACGTGTACATGCGTGGTTTTAGGACGGCGACGACAGGGCTGAATGGAGACAGGTGTCCTGTGCAGCTGCAGGGACGACCCGTCTCCAGGCTCTTTCTGCTCGCCCTCTCCCCGTGTGAGAGAGAAATGTGATAGATGCTGCCCATCTGATTTGCATGCTGCGGCATAAATATGGAATATGCAAATAAAAGCACATGAGCGCACATAAAAAATCACATTTATGTTGCACATTTCTCAGTTACGCGGACGCGTGGACACAGGAAGGACGTGAAAGAAATCTACTGAACAATTATTTTCACAGGATTATGTTGAAAACGGCTGCAAAAAATGCATACTAAATCATTTGACAGAAAAACAAATTTATTCCAGGACATAAATGAAATGTAAAGCGGCAAGAGAAAGCAGGTGGGCAGAATTTACAGTAAATGGATTTGGTATGCATCAAATCAACAGCCAAGCAGGCGTCGCATGAAGCCTAAGCAGGTAACAAGCAGTTGTCTGCAGACAAGAGCAGAGCCAAGCAAGACACCACCGTCTCTGCAGTCCAAATAAACACAGTTTTGCAGAAAGGCAGACATCCGGACAAACAGAAGCCTCTCTTTTCTACCAACAGCTTACTGCAACACAGAAGTTCAACGGAAACGTCACTTGTTCAAGTTTTCAGGTTGTACTCAAAATGATGGATTATGAGAAGGACCGTTTGAGTATACTTGGTTGAATCGAACACACACGTTACGATACAACCGAAAAGTCAATTACATCCAATCGAAATATGACAACCACGTGATTCAGGTGACTATGGCTATTAAGTTGAATATTAAAAGGATGTTTTTTCTAACCCTATTTTTCTCTTGTTTTACATTAACCAAGTACTTTCTTTTCCTTTCTTCCAAGTCAAGACTTCTTTCGACACAGTCAACATGCTGACCGGGTCAGAGCGTTTGAAGAAGGTCTCTTTTCCCCTCCCTGCATATTACCAGGTGCTGGTGGGCAGCTCAGCTCACCCTCCCTCCCCTACCCATAACACATTCTTTCTTGCTGCGTGTGACCACTGACCTTTGTGACCTATGACTCCAGGTCTTACCAGAGAACTGTGAAATAAAGTCTATGAACGTTGTTCCAGTCTGACCCATCTAATTCTTAACCCTAAATTACACCAGCTTTCCTATTGCTGGCAGGCAGCTGCGGCTCCCTTTTGGCCAGCTGTCTTTAGTTTGAATCCTGCTCCACTAATGTGTCTTGGATAGTTCAATAAGCAGATAATTCTCTGAGCAAAACAGCTCCCAGGATGAAAATTATTCAAAGTCCTGCTGTCCCAAATTTTAGCTTAAAGCAATTGAGTACAACCGACTTCACTGGTGTGTTTGAATGTATTTGTATTTTTGCGTGCGACAGAGATGGTGTATGCGTCATCCTTGGAGGGACGGTTTGACGTGACTGTAATCCAATGTGAAAGCCACATTAAGTCCCAAACTACCCGCAATCTTTGCAAACTTGCATTTGAATCATGAAAGGGAGAGAGAGAGAGAGAGAGAGACGAATACAACTGCATATGCTTACAGGGAATGTATGAACAAGCTCACAAACGCAGTCAAGCATGCAGCCCACTCTAACTTCCCCTGATGCATTTTAGAGGCGGCGTCATTTGAGAAATTGAGTTCAGAATGCTCCAGAATTATGTAATCGTGATTCCAGAGCAACAATACACTTTTCATGTGGTTATGCGCATCCTAATTTTAGCCTTGGGGTAAAAACATCAACTTAATTCACTTACAGACTACAGTTACAAGCTGGCAGGCGACAGAGCCTCATTCCCTCCCTTTTTCACTGGGGATAAGATAATCAGAACTGTTTGGTGACACTGCAAATAAGATCTTGTCCACTGAAAGGATATGCAATATTCAAAATACAACGAACCAAAGTTAGACATGACGAAAACAGTTAGGAGTGAGACACTCAGAAAGTGCAACTTTTGTGTGATCAGTGAATTGTCGGTTTCATCCATCTAGCTAGTGTCCGTCGCTTTTCTGAATCTGTTTCCCCAGCAACACAAGGGCTACACAGGGAGGCGACAATCTTTAAAATTTTCCTGAGTACTCCATATTTCCACAGCACTCCCAACACAAAATCCCTCATTAAACACAGCCGTAAACCATCTACACGTCCACAAAACACACGTGGACTTCCATGGATACCTCAGCGACACCGTGAGGATAAAGATCTGCTTTACTGTCCCACAGTCAGCTCAAAAATCACACCTCATCTCAGTGGACAGCATGATTAAAAAAATGAAAAGTTTTTAAAATTTTGTTACAATTTGCTTACATAAATGCATAAAAAGCAAAACACTTGTTTTAAAATGCATGTTTTAAATCTGTTTCCTCGATTTTGCAAGCTTCTGTCAAGCTCAAATTTTATAAAATATATTGCCATAGCCAGGTCTGACCGGCTTCCCCCCCCACCAAACGTGTAAACCAAACGTGGCCCAAACGTGTAGTGAGGGTCTGCTGGGAACGTCTGGCGGAGTCCCCTGTGAGACGGAGCTTCAACTCCCACCTCCGGCAGAACTTCGAACACGTTCCGGGGGAGGTGGGGAACATTGAGTCTGAGTGGACCATGTTCCGTGCCTCCATGGCCGAGGTGGCTTATCGGAGCTGTGGCTGCAAGGTCGTTGGTGCCTGTCGTGGCGGCAACCCCCGAACCCGTTGGTGGACACCTTCGGTGAGGGATGCTGTCAAGCTGAAGAAGGAGTCCTATGGGGTCTTTTTGGCCTGTGGGACTCCAGAAGCAGCTGATGGGTACCGGCGGGCGAAGCGGCATGCGGCTCGGGTGGTCGCTGAGGCCAAAACTCGGGCGTGGGAGGAGTTTGGCGAGGCCATGGAGAAAGACTTCCGCACGGCTTCGAGGCGATTCTGGTCCACCATCCGGCGTCTCAGGAGGGAGAAGCAGTGCAGCACCAACACTGTTTACAGTGGGGATGGTGTGCTGCTGACCTCGACTGGGGATGTTGTGGGTCGGTGGGCGGAATACTTCGAAGACCTCCTCAATCCCACCAACATGCCTTCTGTTGAAGAAGCTGAGCCTGTGGACCCTGGGTTGGGCTCTCCAATCTCTGGGGACGAAGTCTCCGAGGTGGTCAAAAAACTACTCGGTGGCAGGGCCCCGGGGGTGGATGAGATCCGCCCGGAGTTCCTTAAGGCTCTGGATGTTGTAGGGTTGTGTTGGCTCACACGACTCTGCAATATCGCATGGACATCGGGGGCAGTTCCTCTGGATTGGCAGACCGGGGTGGTGGTCCCTCTGTTTAAAAAGGGGGACCGGAGGGTGTGCTCCAATTACAGAGGGGTCACACTCTTAAGCCTCCCTGGAAAGGTCTATTCAGGGGTCCTGGAGAGGAGGGTCCGTCGGATAGTCGAACCTCGGATTCAGGAAGAGCAGTGTGGTTTTCGTCCTGGTCGTGGAACACTGGACCAGCTCTACACCCTCAGCAGGGTCCTGGAGGGTGCATGGGAGTTCACCCAACCAGTCTACATGTGTTTTGTGGACTTGGAGAAGGCGTTCGACCGTGTCCCTCGGGGGGCCTTGTGGGGGGTTCTCCGGGAGTATGGGGTACCGGACCCTTTGATACGGGCTGTCAGGTCCCTGTATGACCGCTGTCAGAGTCTGGTCCGCATTGCCGGCAGTAAGTCGGGCTCGTTTCCGGTGAGAGTTGGACTCCGCCAAGGCTGCCCTTTGTCACCGATTCTGTTCATTACTTTCATGGACAGAATTTCTAGGCGCAGCCGAGGTGTTGAGGGGATCCGTTTTGGTGGCCTTAGGATCGCATCTCTGCTTTTTGCGGATGATGTGGTCCTGATGGCTTCATCAGATCGTGATCTGCGGCTCTCGCTGAAACGGTTCGCGGCCGAGTGTGAAGCGGCCGGGATGAGGCTCAGTGCCTCCAAATCCGAGGCCATGGTCTTGAGCCGGAAAAGGGTAGAGTGCCTTCTCCGGGTCAGGGGGGTCGTTCTGCCTCAAGTGGAGGAGTTTAAGTATCTGGGGATCTTGTTCACGAATGAGGGAAGAAGGGAGCGGGAGATCGACAGGCGGATTGGGGCGGCGTCTGCCGTGAAGCGGGCGCTGTACCGGTCCGTCGTGGTGAAGAGAAAGCTGAGTCAAAAGGCGAAGCTCTCGATTTACCGGTCGATCTACGTTCCCACCCTCATCTATGGTCATGAGCTTTGGGTCATGACCGAAAGAACGAGATCACGGATACAAGCGGCCGAAATGGGTTTCCTCCGCAGGGTGGCCGGGCTCTCCCTTAGAGATAGGGTGAGAAGCTCGGTCATCCGGGAGGGACTCAAAGTAGAGCCGCTGCTCCTCCACGTCGAGAGGAGCCAGTTGAGGTGGCTCGGGCATCTGGTCAGGATGCCTCCTGGACGCCTCCTTGGTGAGGTGTTCCGGGCACGTCCCACCGGGAGGAGGCCCCGAGGAAGACCCAGGACACGCTGGAGGGACTATGTCTCTCGGCTGGCCTGGGAACGCCTTGGGGTTCCCCCGGAGGAGCTGGAAGAAGTGGCTGGGGAGAGGGAAGTCTGGGCCTCCCTTCTGAAGCTGCTGCCCCCGCGACCCGATCCCGGATAAGCGGAAGAAAATGGATGGATGGATGGATATATTGCCATAGCTACGGCATAGTGAGTCGTAATTGAAAAACCTAAATCAATATGTGCGATATTACAGCCACAAAGAAATGCTTTCCTGCAATATTTGGGAGGATACTTTATTTAAAGTGAATATTTAGTGGCTGAGAAACGACAGCTCAAAGAACTGTGGGGACATTTTGATGGAAGAAAAAAAAAAGTGAGTGACCATTAAGGTCAACTATAACCGTACCTGCAACATATTAAAGATCTGGAGTACTCTTAAATTTTTCTTTTGCCAAACTACCAAAGTAAAGTTACTTTTAATACACGAAAACACCACCCACCAACGAGAGCAGGTTCTTTAAAAACAAAAACAAAAAAATTGTCTTGATATCTGTTTTTCTTCCTTTTCACATCTTATTTCCCCGTCGCTCCCACTGCTCTGCTCCTTGCTGCAATCCCACCTCTACACTCATAATGGTGAGGAAGATGCAGACGCTGGGTGGGAGGTGGATGTGAGAACTGAGCGCGGTCGGAACCGATTTTTATCATCTCCTCCCGCAGTCCCGCTGACAGGGCCCTCGTCTCCAAACTGCTTCACAATCTCCGCCGCAGATCCGTCCGCCCATGATACTGGCTCCTTTTAAAATGTAATCTGTTATGGATTACCGAGCACCGGCTTGAGATTTGACCCAGAATATAATCCTTTGTGTTGATCTGACATAATCTGATTTTTCCCAATTACTTTGTCTCCCAAAACACAAATCTAAATGAACAATGCATCACTGTTACTAACGTTGAACGGCGTGCGATGGGGAATATTTCAAACTAATGCAAAAGAAAACTGTTACTATCTTTAATTCCTCACTTTTCGACCCGGATGTTTTTAAAAATATGGTTCTAAGTACTCTGCAGTTATGCTGGCTCATATTTACTGTATTTCAACTGACCTTGACAACACTCTTGTCACACTTCCTCCCCAGTGACGTCTTACATCATCCCTCCAGCACACCAGGAGTTGTCTTGAATCGGTTCCCCACTACGTCTCCTTCCTGACAGAATGACGATCTAAAATGCTGCTTTCATCTCACTGGGTTCAAACAGAAACACAGGAAGAGGGAAAATTACTGATTTTATGATCAATTTAAAAGACCCATACAGGTCTCACGGACTTTACAGATATTTCTCAAAAAGAAGACCCAAGAAAGTTTAAGTCATGTGTTTTTTTTTGTTTTTTTTAGTTGTGGCCAAAGAAATTTGGTAATACAGCTGCAGAATATATCAGTTCAAAATCATTGCAATACAGATATATAAAACATTGCAATTGAAAATGACTGCTTGGAAACAATATTTGGTAGGTTATGACATTCACACACACTGAAATATTGTCAATTCCTGGTAAGATGTAAGATTATCTTTACACTTTCCTACCTTTGATTATTGGATAGTAATGTTCTATGACTGAAAGTATTTTAAGAGATTATTCTGTGCTGACAATTCTGCTCTTTGTAGATGGATCCATTGTGATCATGTGGTTCTTTGTATGCTGCAGTAAACAGTTCAGATTTTCTGAAATGTCATCATCTGCTTTGACAAAAGAAAGCTTGCATGCACTGCCCCGAATGCTAAAAATAGACCTTAAACCCCTGCTCTGCTAAACCGGAAGACTCTATATTTAACTCATAAGTCTGGTTAGCATGACAAATGAGGGACATGCATTCCATATTACATTACAAGGGCACTGTTAGACTCCAATCTGGGCTAAAATTGGTTTCAAGATCCAATCAATACTTTGTAGAGCTGGAAAGGTCATCAATATCTTTTCAATCAAACAATAGCAATGCTGCACAGCTCTGCTGCAGTTTTCATCTTGGATGTTGGCTGAGACCTCATCATCCAATAGGATTTATCTGCATCATCAGTGCTGACGCACTCTGTCTTCGTCTTCTTACCTACTGTAAATTAGTTCATTACGCGTGAGAGGCTCCCCACCCACAGAGTATGAGAGAAATTAAGTTTTGACAAGTATAAAAAAACAACAACAAAAAACAAGTTTTTTTTTGTCATATTTAGGTCAGCTTATTCATAGTCAAATCCAAGGATCTGTCTGGGAGTGAAAACGCAAATGAATGTCATTACTTGAAGTAGCTAAAAGGTAATTTTTTCCCTCCATGCAGCCGAATCAGTGCAGATTCAGCCAAAAAGACATTGGTCTTACTTTGGTTTTGATTGCTGTGAAAACCAAGCATATCGTGCCAGGCTGTCCAAATGTGACACAGCATCTTCTCTTTCCTCGTCTCTGACGGGATGTACAAACATGTAGAAACATTCAGGAATACCCCAAGATTTTCAAATCTAACTCTTGTGCGTCACTTATGGAGAAAAAAACAAGAGACAAGTTTCCTTTTGTGTCCTAAAACTTCCTTACTTACTTGCACTTTTTTGTTTTTATGGAAACCTTAAATTGTATTGCACACTTATAACATGTCAAACTGGTGCCTGTTTCTGAAAATTTTGAAACTCAGAACTTTGAAGACCAGAAATGACGACACTTTTAGGTTGCGAGGACAGAAATGGTCAAAGGAGGAACGTGCCCAGTTTGTTTGGGTTCTGTGATGTTCCTAGTGTCCACTAAATGTTTAGGACAGAATATTAAGGTATTCCACATCTTGAATTGTTAAATTGCCTTTATTAGGTGCATTTATGCAAAAACCTAGACAAATACAGGTATACTAATCGGCCATGTCAAGTTTTTTCGGGGATTGGACAAGTCAATTACATTTTTGACCAGGGAAAAAAACAAAAGCTAGTTTAGATAAGATGACTAGACTTTCATGAACAGTGCAATTGCAATGTCTCAACTGAAATTAGGTCAAATCTTGCAGTTGGATGCATGGAAGTAAAAATAGCCGTTCGGATTTTCCATTTGCACCTTTATGAGTCATATCTACATCCTGGTTTGCTGCTGTTCAAGATGAATAATAACCAGCCTAGCTCCTGCTCTCTGTCAGGCCGCGGGATGCGTGATTGTATAAAACAGAGGAATCAAAATGCAGCCTGCAGCTTTTGAAGCAGAGTCCTAATAATGGCTTCATGTTCATATCAATCGCTGCTCTTAGTTTCAGAGGGATGGTGTAATACAAGCCACAGACCGTGTTGCCTCGTGGAGACAAGAGGGAGCAGGTGTGCCAAAGACTGCTAAGAGAAAGTCAGTCGCTCTCTCCGTGTGTCCTGACATCTTGATTTGTCTTACTTTTAGCCTTTGTTGGCTGAATTTCTCTAATTAAATTGCTTTAAATATGTGCTGCAACACAAGTATTAACAGGCAAAAAAACTGATCATCAAAAAGAGTTTGATTGCCAAAAAAGTTGGCTCTGTTGACTTAAAAGGGAATAAATAAATTTATGCACACACACACACACTGGGGTGCAGGTGGTTCTTGGACTTGCTTACACATTTGCCATGTGTCTGGCCGTCTTCCCCGTTAAACCACACATTCATGCACCTTGAAGGCATTCTTAGACGACACGCATGCAAACCTTAGTCACAGTTATACCATTATCCTCTGGCTTTGAACGTTAACATGAGTACAGGGTCTGTGTGTCGGCGATGTGTCCTTGTGAATTTGCAGTGTGTGTCGACAGTCGATATGGTTAAAACTGACACCGCCCGCAGTTGACCGGTGACAACAGGTTTTATCACAAGAGCCAAACCTTTGTGGCCTGAAATGATACAGTAAAGATTGGAGGCAAAAACAACTTAAGTCAGGCAAAGCAAAGCAACCACGAAGTGTGAGCTTCTCTGTTTATGGTGCTGCCTCTGTAATCAGAGCACCGACTGAGAGAAAGATAGTAGGTGGATGGATGTTTCACAAATTAGAACATTAAAAAAAATTTAAGTATACATGCTCTACTTGATGTAAAAATGTATTACGTAGGCCTGGTGAAATTCTAAACAGAGTCACAATAAAACACTTGTCAGATGATATATGACTGAACTCAAAGCATTTTTTCCATCTGAGAAATGTTCTGTGTTATGTTAGTCTTTTGGGATTTATCTGAGGCATTAGGTTTGAGACCAAAATCACCTTGTAGCCGTCCCTTGCATTATTCTCATTACTTTTTTTGGAAATATTTCCCAAAAACACATTTCCCAAATATCACATTACATTCCTTTATAATACTACAGGGAAAGACTTGTATTACCTTATTGATTGAAGTCCATTATATTTCTAGTGGACAGCATTTAAATAAATACAAGAATCTGGGCAGTATCTTTAGCACACAAATCTAGACTCAACCTGCTACCTTGCCATTTTCAGGATTACATAACATCTTTAATGTGTTCATCACAATGTCAGGGACTCGGGTAGACAAAAAGGGATCAAAGTGAGCGATGTGACTCAATTATATATTTCTTTTTGCAAGTGAATGCTGTCTGAGTGACTGTGATAGACAAGGCTTTTCTTTCCCTTGTGTTTGCTCCCAGGATGCAACATTTCTGCTGCATTGTTCTGCGATGAAGGCTGGGTGTCACATTAGCTGTGGCAATAGCTGTAGCTAGCTAAAGATCTGACATGCTGGTAATTAGTTTTCAGGGGCTCACTGTGGGTAGGAAGGGAGGGGTGTCTCCTTGTTGACAATACCCACTGTCAGAGTGCCAAGCACTTTAGTTTCAGCTCTGCTCCTGTCCTCTTGGCTTCTACATCTGTCCACTGAGACACTTGATCCTTCTACTGCTTTCTGTGGTCCATTTCTCTGCCCTTCTTGAGACAGTTCATGAGGTGGCTAAGCAACTTTATATGGGTTAAATATAGATATACTGTGAAAAACCTTCATTGAGATACCAGATTAGCTTCAGTACCCTCTACGTTTGCTAGTCAAGAGTTAACCATATCCTCATAAATCCCTTAAACCCCATGTAATATCTCCAAGACAAAACACTTTTGAGACATTTGATACAATCTCCACATAACATCCTCCAGTGTTAGATTTTGCTACTAATTGGGTTCAAACAGATCGACAAAGACAGAGAGATGAATACACAAGGCAAAAAGAAAACCGCGAGGTGAGGAAAGCGAAAAGCAAAAAGGTTGATCTATTTCAGGACTGATAATCCGTCAAGAACACACAAGGATAGCGACGCCACATGTGTCTTTACATGTCGCCATGACGCTGAGGGGAATAGCGGTGAACTCAGTAGTGGGGATGAGCTAGAAAGAGAAATGGATCGGAGCAATCGATGGACGCGGGCGCTTTCCTGGCATGGACTCACTTCACACACCTGCAGCACACATCATGGGGTGAATCAAGTGTGAATGAGTCCATGCGTTTGTGTAAGACAGACTCAGCAGGGGCCATTGTATGTGTCGTTTCTCTGTGCTTGGCCCAGTTCTGGTGAGATGTATGGCTACAGCGTGCATGTGGAACTACCATGCGATTTTGTGCATTAGGGAATTTTGACATCCTTTGACATTAAAAGGAGAGGCAGGGGACGGATAGTGGGTGGTCGCCGGTCGATGTAGGAGACAGATGAACCATGAACCTTTGGTATTCTCACATCAAGAACATCATTTCTGTGGCCTGGAGAGAATAAATGCTAAGAATAAAATGTAGAGCAACTCCCCTGATGGATGTTCTGTGAAGAAAATAGAGCAAATGAACACAGAGTGACATTCAACAGAGTGCAACTTTGACGGGGCTAGAGGCTGCCAGTCCTAAGTACTCTTCAGATGCTCCTCTTTTACTGATGTGCTCCAAGTTTAGACGACAAACGTTTGAAGCTAATGACAGATGAAGACCTACGAACTAGTATTTTTTTTCCAGTCTGAAAAATTGAAGTACATAAAGTGTTGACAGAGGAATGGGACATAAAAAAAGTAGAAAACTGATGTTATAAACTTATAATCTTAGGGAGTACTGATTCATCTCAACTAATTAGAATATCATTGAGAAGTTAGTATTATCCAACTGAAATTCAACAAGTGAAAATCAGCAGATCATAAGAAAATACAGACCAAAAAACAACAAAAGGTATTTCAATACATTACGATACCGAAGCATACTCCATATTAAATTCATGCTTTTAAAACTTCTAAATGGATCTCAAGTAGTTTAGAATATTTTTGCTTCCTGTAAATGCAACTTGTTAGGAATAAAGTTTGAGGAATATGACTATTTCTCCTTTTTCCTATTTTGGATTCTTGAGGGCACTTCAGTGGCTGCCGTCTATGTGTTACATCATTAAAAAGGGATTAGTTCAAATTACCGTTCTTCCCTCTGCCCTCGTTTTGGGAGTTTAAGTTTGTGCCTCATAGACGGACTGTGGCTCTGTAGGTAGAGTAGTTGTCCTGTAATCAGAAGGTTGCAGGCTCAATTCCAGCTTCCTCCTGCGTGTCGATGTGCCCCTGGGCAAGGCACTCAACCCCAAATTGCCTACCGAGCTGCGTATCAGATGGGTGAATGTGGCTCTAGTGTAAAAGCGCCTTGAGTGGTCAAAATGATTGGATAAAGGGCTATATAAGTTCAGTCCATTTTACCATTTAGAGGCGCAATATGCATGGCACATCTGATATTGACACGGATTATTAAAAAAAAAATTTTAAATTAAAAATAGAACAAGGGATAAAATGTAAAATGTAAAAACAAGTCATCTGAAAGGCTGGAGGATTTTTATATTAAATTATTAAACCACAAATGTGGAGTGTCAATTTATTTCAGTTAACTTGGTGTTCTTTAGATTTCAGAGTCAAGAGTATTTGCCTTACTTGATGCATATTAAAAAAATTGGTCTGCCATTTTTTACCTTTCCTTCTTAAAAGTAGATGTTTAACTGACCTCTTCCATAGAAGGATAAAGCTGAGCTCAAAAGCATAAGGACAGATTCAGTGGCGGGCCGTGCATTTTACACCTAGGCCTTCAGTAATGCTCCGTTAACTATGTTATGGCTATAAACTTCTATTGCAGGTTCAGCTGCGACACACATTAAAAAAAGCATTAAAAATAACCTGATAAAATTAAAGTATTGTTTAGGAATATAGCAACATTTTACTCACCAAAAATCCGGATTATTTGAACACAATATCCATCCTCCTTCCTTTCCTCAATCTGTTGCGCAGATTATCGTTGAGTTCACCGTGTTTTTGTATTAAAAGATGTTAAGTTGACAGGAAATGCAAAAGTATTACTGTGTAATTATATGTTATGAGAAAATATCTCCAGTGAAATGCTATTTAAACCCACTAAAAACAACAAATTTGAACTTCTGTTTAATCCAAATTAAGTCAGCGGCTCCATCAGGGCTTCAGGGACCCCATAAACACTAATATTTTAAAACAGATCAGATCTAAGCGCGGCTGCATGTATGAACTCTAAGTAGAAAACGCATTTCAAATGGTTTGATGCATCGTGTAACCGGAAAAATAATAATAAAAATAATAATAAAATAATATAAAATCAGCGTGATGTGTGACTCTGCAGAGAGCGCGAAAGCTGAACCTGCATGATGAGGTCAGCGCTGCTCGTTATCCACAGACGCTCCGGCCAACCGGGACCACAGACAAACTTTACAGGGAAGACGGACACAGAGCCACTGCTGTGCAGCGTGTTGAGATGTAAACACCGCACCACTGTTCGTTCACAAAGACAAATCATTCTCACCGCTTCACAATGCGCCTCTGAATTCGCTGCAACTTATTCCTGCAGTTCACATGGAGCGGCGCAACCAGAGCTAACTCGTTCTTTGGAGAGCTCTTACTAGAGTTTATCCAAAGGATCATAATTCCTCACAGCAGGTGATGTAAACGTCCATACAGGTCAGCCTGTGTCAGTTTGAGTGAAAGGAGGCGCGCGCGATCCGCTGAGGTAAAGCAGCTGCAGCGCGCGCGAGGCAAAGCGCAGAGGCGCCAGCTGTGAGTGGTCCACGCGCTGTCGGGTTTAAAATGCATAAACTATAAACCTATCATTTAGGAATAAATCTGCTCTGCTAGTGAAATGCTAAGACAAAAGAGGCGCTTGCAGCCCGGCTTAAAAAAAGCGATCCCCCCCCCTTAGAAAGGTAAACAAGCAACGCTTAGCCTGGCGGCGGGGCTAGTAAAGCATGGCGGGCCTCCAGGCTTATAATACACTGGGGGAAACCCTGCTGTGTGGCTCCAAACACCATGTGCAAATAACAAGCACTCCCACACAATACAATTTGCAGCGTTCCTCGGAGCCTGTGAGCCAGGAGTACCGCTAGTAGTAAGCAGACTGAAAATGGCGGACAAATCCTTTTCCCGGTTGTGACAGGCTTGCTAGCTTCGGAGTTGCCCGACCTTGCCCAACAATGTCCAGCTTTTCTTGAAACGTCCGTCTTGAAGATGGCCTTGACAGTACATCTCCAACCAAATCCATTTATTCTCCTCCTTCAGCCATTGTGGGTTGACAAAACAGCTATTAAATCAACACAACATGTTGTGCAGCCGCTACAGATGCAGTTTGCTAGCTCTGGCTAGTACACTCTTTGACTATCCAATCAAAGCGTGTGGATACGCTGACGTTTCCGTACGCCTGCTGGAGGGCCTTGGTACGGTGGCCGTGAGGTGCAAAGCAATTACAAATTACAGAAACACGACAACATTAACGAAAACACTACAACATTAACGAAAACACTACAACATTAACGCAAAGCAATTACAAATTACAAAATCACTACAACATTAACGAAAACACTACAACATTAACGAAAACACTACAACATTAACGCAAAGCAATTACAAATTACAAAATCACTACAACATTAACGAAAACACTACAACATTAACGAATCACTACAACATTAACGAAAACACTACAACATTAACGAAAACACAACAACATTTACAAAACGGAAAAGGTAGGTCTCAGTGGAGACCTAAGAAATCGCTGATTGGACTACAGCTCGTTAGAAAACGGAAAAGGTAGGTCCCAGTGGAGACCTAAGAAATCGCTGATTGGACTACAGCTCGTTAGAAAACGGAAAAGGTAGGTCCCAGTGGGGACCTAAGAAATCGCTGATTGGACTACAGCTCGGTTTACTTTTAAACCGGAAGTTATTCTGGCTTTACGTGTTTTTTTAAAACATGAATGTACTTGGTGATCCACACATAGACATAATATAATGATAGACGCCTCATGCTCCGCTCTCCCCTATTGTCGCTGACTAGATTTAGGGCGGCCATCTTGAAGCGGTAGACCACTCCACTTATGCCTCTTTTCCACCGGCCCGCCCGGCTCGGCTCCGCTCGGCTCGGCTCGGCTCTGTTTCGGAGTGCCCGCGTTTCCACCGGCTCTTCTCGGCTCTGTAGCTGGTACCGCCTCCTGGTGGCGGGGGAGGGGAGGGGGGGTGTAGCGCCCCGCCTCCAGGAGCTTCGTGCTGAGCTTCGTTACATGCGACCTAACGCGAGTTGTTGTTTTTCTGATACAAAAGAAGAAGAGAGAGCTGAGCTATTTTTTACAGCCTGATTGCGATTTTTCTGAGACTTCAAGAAAATGTGACAGTGGGAGGAAAAGCTGCATGTGGTGAGGAGGAGCTGATCTCCGCCCTGCAGGAGGAAAGCAGGAGGTTCAGACGGTTCAGGTGAGACAACGATGATTTTTAAACTACGATAAAACTTGTAATCGTGCCGAATATACATGAGCTAATGTTAGTCACGGTGTTGCAAATAACTTAAAAATGTCAGAATAAATTCCTAATATGTTCCAATGTGTTTTCATGTTGGCAAACTGCCGCCGCAGACCATCGTGGTTCTTCCTGCTTCTTTGGGTTGGAGGATCTCATCAGTGTCCGTCTTCCTGCTGGTCGTATTGACCTTCAGGAAGAAGGTCAATACGACCTTCAGAGACCTTCACCTTTCTGGAGCAGGAATCACATGACCCCAATATGCTGATGAAATATTTCTGATTTAAAAAAACGTGTCTGATATTCTGACGGAGTCGAAGTGCATTAACAGTCTGTTGTTTTTAACTTTTCAATACGTTTATGTTTCACCTGATGTCCAAGTTATACTGAGAACAAATAAAGCTTTATTCCCTCTAATCTGACTGGTTCCTCTTCTATGCTTTCACATTTTGGACACTAAGAATTAAAAGTTTAAACTCAGTCTTAATTATCACTAATTAAGGTTACCGGTTGGACACATTTTCTCACTTTCTTACATTGAAGATTCTGCAGGAAGACAGATAAACAGTGAGTGAATAGAATGATTTTGTATAAACTAGAAACTAACAAACATGATTTGTATTTAGGGTTCTTGTTAATAGCTGCCCTGATAATAATGTCAAAATGTTTGGTTTGTTGAATAATGTTTTCAGTTTTGAATGGCTTCATTGATAATCTACAATGTTAAGTTCAATGAAATATGTATATAATATAATATTTTCACTCTGGCTTAAGCTCCTCACATTTTGGGAGGATTGTATTAGGACCTTGATCTACAGTAAGTACAATAATGTGTGGAGTGAGCAGAAATAAAGAGACTTTGGTCACTGAGACACAACAACTTTTATTTTTATTTTTTGTCTCAACTCTCCTTGTTGCTCTGCCATCTGCTGGTAGCTGCTTCCTGCTGAAGGAGATCCAGGTGTTCAGATGGTCCATCATGTCAGCCATGTTGCTCCTTCTGCTCCCTGGTAATAAGATGTTATAGTTTATAGCACATAAATGTAGATAAATAACAGAGTCACTAATGTGGACGTTACATACACATAAGGAATTATTTAAAACAGGCATGTTACTATATGTACACACACACACACACACACATGTATATATTTACACACACACACACACACACACCACTTTTACCATCCAGCCATACAAATTATAAATAACTGGAATAGTTGTCTAAATTAAAGACAAAATCTAATTACTTTTAAGTTTTAGACCTATGCAGGTTTACAGCCATGGATATAATACCACTATCGTTTTCTTCAGGTTTATTGCTCATTCTACAATTAATAATTCATAACAATTTGATTAGAGAACTGATATCTAGCTATTTTACAATAGAATGTCATATAACATGTTTTATTATCTCACAATGGGGGAAACTCGGATGAAACAGCAAAATGAGAAACAATGGAAGCTCATAGATTCACACAAAGATAAACAAATGACGGTAAAATGCTGAACAATATTGAGTTATTTATAATGTACAACGTGTCTTCAGAAAATGCGCATGTTGTGTTTGAGCAATAAAAATACAGCAGGCTGTGTTTTAAATGTCGTCCACCATAAATGTAGTAAAAACCAGACAGATATATCTACAAACTGCTCACCTGGCTGAGAGCAGCAGCGGCGTCAGCGGCGTCTGGTCGGTTTTCACCGTGAGGCTCCATCGGCTCCTAAGCGGCTAACGAGGCTTTTCATTCTCTCCACTATGGTGATAAAAACGCCTCATTCCTCACGGCTCCATCAGCTGCTGCTGAATATTGAAATCCGAAGCAAAGAAAAAAAGCTGCATTTTTTAGTTCAGGGCTTGTTTGTATCTTCCATCACTTCCGTGTTGCGGCGAGTTTCAAACGTTGCGCCTTCATTTTTCTTCTCTCTTGCCTCGCTGTTCTGTCCCCGCCCTCAGCCAATCAGTGAACAGCAGCGAAGCTTACGTCACCAGTGCTGGCCGGGCTGGCTCTGCTGGCCCTGCTCTGAAGCAGGACCTAAAAAAGCAGCGCCAGCCCGGTTTAAAAGGTCGGTGGAAACGCAAGCAAAGCGTGCGGAGCCGAGCCGGCCGGGTCGGTGGAAAAGGGGCATAAGCCTTATGTGTTTAGCGGGCAAAATAAACATATCAGCGCATTTAATCGATCATAACACACTTTTTTGTCACTGGAAACTATATTCAGACATCTATCAAAGCTACATTTATAAATAATTGTATTATTTAAGTATGTTTTTAATACATAGTTCAGCATTTTTAAATATGATTAGTAGCTATAACAATAGAATAGGAATCGATATTTCTGATATCGATGTATGATGAGCATATTACAAAGCACACAGCCGTGAATAATTTATGGTGAACGGCTGTGTGTATAATTTATCATAATAATACATAGTTATACAACTATACAATCACAAATAAATAATGATTAATACTGAATAATATATATTGGATGCATGTTAATATGTATGTATATATATATATATATATATATATATATATATATATATATATATATATATATATATATATTATATATATATATATATATATATTGCCTATATAAAAAAAAATCTTAGATTGTAAACAAAGATCAAGACAAATATTTCACTCCACAACTGTCAGTTAACATCTAATTTGTTTTATAGAATTACACTTACATACAAATTAATTTGCACAAATTTCATTAAAAAATATATGTATATATACATACATATAAACATGCATTTAATATATATTATTCAGTATTAATCATTATTTATTTGTGCCATTATTAATTAATCATTATTTATTTGTGTTTGTATAGTTACATAAATATGTATTATGTAGTGACCATTTGTCCAAAAAACTTAAATTCAAAAATCAAAAAACTCAAAACTCAAAGGTGATCAAAACAAAAGGTGAATCAAACTCAAATAGTCACCTGATGCACATGGATTCTTGTCTATGCAGCAAAAAGAAATCAAAAGTCTAAATATGGTTCTTTGGTTTTATTTGCAGATCAGGCCAAAGGTTACAGGTTTCTGCTCCCACTCCTGTACCTGTTCACTGACTGTCAAAATGAAAACCGATGTGACTGATTAGCTGGTAAAAAACCTTGTGACCACCACATGCATAATAAGCTACTTAAGACCCACCTACTTATACCGTGAAATACCCACATTCCAATCTGAAATTAATTAACTAATTAAGTGAATTACTAAACAAAAAACTTATTCTAAACAAAAATTAAAATAAAAATTCTAATGATAAATCAATTAGAAAATCAAACAAATGCTAAGAATAAACTAAACAATTTAAATTCTAAGATTTAACAAAACAATGGGAAGAATAGCTCCTACAGGTATATATATGTCTATCTTTGTTGTGAAATGTTGTTTGTGGAGCCTGACATCAATAATCCATCGATCTGAACAATAATATCCCTGTTGTTTTGATTGGCAAAGTAGGAGGGACTATCGCTCTAAGATGGCCGCCGTATTTCCTGCGCCGGAGCAGCCAATGCGGGGTCTACTCTTATATTATGTCTATGCTCACTCAAACGGAGCGTGCCAGAATAACTTCCGGTAAACCAAAAGTAAACCGAGCTGTAGTCCAATCAGCGATTTCTTAGGTCTCCACTGGGACCTACCTTTTCCGTTTTGTAAATGTTGTTGTGTTTTCGTTAATGTTGTAGTGTTTTCGTTAATGTTGTTGTGTTTTCGTTAATGTTGTAGTGTTTTCGTTAATGTTGTAGTGATTCGTTAATGTTGTAGTGTTTTCGTTAATGTTGTAGTTTTTTCGTTAATGTTGTAGTGATTTTGTAATTTGTAATACGGCCACCGTACACGGCCACCGTACCTTGGTGTCGCCAACTCATAATCTGATTGGTTGAAGCAACAGTTTGATTGACATTTATTGTACACTACATGGCCCGAAGGCCTCCAGGTAGATTTCTTTGACCCTGGCAACAAATAGTGGCTGAAATGTGATTGGTTGCTTAAATATGAAAATACACGTCTGGGAGCAGCGCAACCAGGGGGCTAGCAATGAAAGGAGCCACTCATTTGTTCTGGTTGTGTTCGTACTCTAAAGTATTTTGGCAACCTTTTTGTAACTTTGTTGACTCAAAAATATCAGCCGGCTTTAATTTATATTGGAAAAATATCTTGTTTGGATTTCAACAAAATGAAAAAATGAATTTGAAAAGTTTCTTTATCAATTTATTACTTATTAAAGCTAAATTTCACCTGCATAAATGTAAATTTTTTAGGGGAAAAAAACAGACTTTTCAGTTTTTTTGATTGAACTTAAACATTATATATTTACAATTCAACCTTCAACTAATCAAAAAGCAACAACAATATGGACTTGCAATCAACTTGAAATTTTGGATTATCTCCTATGTTAATTCACTGTGATTCTGGCACATATATTACACATATTGTACTATTTTCTTTATGCAAGATTATTTTCATTGTCATTTTCTTTTCACTATTGTACTTTATGTTCCCCCTGGAAATTATATTTGTCTTGTTTTTGTTTTGTTTGTTTTTTCTCTAACATGTACACAGCACAGCAGGCCTTGATGACCCACCACTGGACAGTTTGCATCTAAACGTAAATCAACATCCATTTTTCCAAACCTTAACTTTCAACTCTGGCAAGATGCAGTGATGGAAAGTCATGCTACTTCTAACTGATGGAGGAGCACATTGTTCCAACCTGCTGCAGAGTCTTCTGCTTCTCGTCTCTGATGAAAAGATGCTACCTTGACAAACAATAAAGCGAGGCACTTTTTTAGACTCTGCTGGCGTCATTCGATTATGCAGTTGCTTTTCAATGAATGTTTTTTTTTGTTAAGCCGCAGCTGTAACGCAGTTCACTCACTTTCCTTTCACGAGATACACAATTTGTATGTTTGGATTTTTTAAATCCTACACAGACGAAGCTAAGTGATTCTTACCAATCTGAAGGCAAACACGCACCAGTTTCCCTTTGAAGGGCATTTAATGAGGTTTTAATGTTGATATCAGCAAACTGAACTGTAAGTGGATGTGCTGAAGGCCAACACAGAAGAAAACCCATTTACTCATACAGATGAAAAGAAAGCAGTGATTCTCAATAGAAAAAATGCTGCAACATCATGAGGCAGATTTCTGACTTGAACATTGACAGAAAGTCAGTCTCGTCCTGCACAAGGAGAATAAGTCACAAAATGCCAGGAACTGGCTACTCACAGAATAATCTATTCAAGCATATTAATGGAAAGTTGTATGGAAGGAAATAGTGTGGTAGACATGATGCATGGGGAAAAGAGTTGCAGTCATGGTTAAGAGGATTGTGAACAAAACCCAATTTAAGAGTTTGGCGCATCGGTATCATAACTCATGCAAAAAGGAGCCCTGATCCGGACATACTCAAATCAGCAGGGCTTACTGTAACATTTCATCAAAAATAACTTCTCCACTCTTGTCAAAAACATGGGATCTCTGATTTGCAGATCTTCTGTTATGGCATTGATATTGCCATTTGCCATTTTGTCCAGGCTGCAGTTCTCCATGTTGCTTGTGCACTTTTATCTTCAGCTTCATTAACCTGCTTGCAAGCAGCACTCAGAAAAGCTGACTTTTTCCATGTAGCCACTTTTCCAAGTCAGTTTGTCATCGAGATGAACACACAGTTTAATGTTTCTGGTCTAATAAAACAAAACAAAGCCAATCCTTTGCCTGAAATCCTCAAGACAACACAAAACCACTTTTCACAGCCCGGTTAAAGTCGGACCAAACTTGTCGAGTCGCCTGCAATTACGCTTTAAAAGATGTCCTTCAGGTCAATTTGTTGACATCAATGCTGACGCAACTAAAGATCTGACACCAGGCAACAAAATAAAAATAGTAAAACTGCATTGCAAGAAATTGCTGCAGAGACCCATTGAAATCAGGACACCGTTGCCGTGGCAACAGCACCACTCAAAGTGCCACAGCAGGGCACTGACTGACAGCTGCACGCTCCTAGATTATGTGACGGGGTATCATTTAGAAGATCTTTTTATTTGCTGCCACCGTCCTGCTCGATAGTAAACACGAATTCATCAGAGGATACACATGTGGGCATTGTTTTCTGCAATCAAGCAAACAAAGGCAAGAACACACGAGAGTCTTCTGCCGTGATTGGTTCTGCTCAGCGTGCACCTAAGAGTACCGGTGGTTCTATCAATAGCGATGTGCGGCATGTGTTTACCTCTAAACACTCATTTGGGCTCGCAGACTTTAGCTTCAGCAACACACTGACAACTCGTATGGACCATCAGCCCCCTACTGATGGCCGCATGGTGACTTTAGACTGGGGAAGGCATTCAGGAACAGTAGCCTGTTTTGATGTTATTGACCCAAACTAATAAAAATGGGCATTTTACTGCCCATTTTTCTATATTTACATATTTCTATAAACAACAGTATTGGCTAAATGAAGTCAAAATCCAGCCATCTTTTCTCAGCGGTAACTAAAATGGAGCAAGTGGCAAATCACCTGCTTATAATCCTACTTGAGCTAAAACAGATAACGTCAGTAAGTGCAAAGAAATATTTGTTAAAACACGTGATCTCTATTTTTTAATGGACATTTCAGAAACTGAGTCAAAGCAAAGAGCTAATTTAAATCTTGTTCCAACCGAATTAAGCTGAAGTGCCGTGAGATTGATCTGTTTGTATTTAACATGTTTGATTGCTTTTCCTAATGCCAACAAAGTTACGTATTCAATTACTCTAGTTCATCATGAACTCATTGAAATACAGACCTAAAATGCATTCTAAGACAGAAAAAAAATACAAAGTCTTAAATTTCGGCTGTACGGTTTGAATCTGTGTTTGTTATAGTCAAGTTTGGAAAAGGTGCTCTTTTTGAGTTCTTGCCTGACATCTTTTTAGCCCGTGGTCATTTAAAACCAAGGACAGAGATGCTGGTAGTCCAGTAATTTGTGCTTTTAGGACTGATTCTAAATACCCTAGCCAGTTTGGGTCTTCCCCCCAGATTCCAACAAAATTCTGTCACATCCAACAGCAGTTATGGAAACTCCTCCGTTTTCTATTTAGTTGTGGAAATAAAACTGCTTGGATTGCTATAAAGCTCTTTTATAAATACCCCACTGTTGTCTGACCTCGAGGATTTAACAAACGCTGATGTCACCTTCGAGCTTTCATTCGACACAGGCGGATCTGAAGTGACATCACCTGGCAACACACTCACAGCTGCAGGACGGCACATCAGCCAATGGTTATTTTGAACAAATGTCACACTTCCCTGCAGCAAACCAAGCAAGCCTTCTCCTTGACCATCAGCAGTGCGAGTTCACTGTTAAACTCATTTTCTTCCTCAACCCCGTGGCATCCAGCGCCTCACACCTAGAATGTTTATCTTCGCACTTGGTAAATGCAGTCAACTTTTAACTAAACACACACACCCAATCTACAAACAAATATGCACAGCTAATATCTACGCTGAGATCATCCGCCCTCTTAATGCACCATCTTCAAATGTCATGTGAAGAGCATGCATCCTGGGGACAATGAGGGGTGTAGGGTTTCCTGCCAAGACTTAGCAGCATCCAAACTTAGAACTGACTCCCAAAGGATGTTGGTATGCGAGTGTTGGTCTGTTGTTTAGAGACAGAGGCAGACAGCAAACACTAAAGTACGTCTTTAAAACGTTTACGTTACCGTTTCAACCAGTGAC
Source organism: Poecilia picta (assembly GCA_033032245.1). Classification (NCBI taxonomy): domain Eukaryota; kingdom Metazoa; phylum Chordata; class Actinopteri; order Cyprinodontiformes; family Poeciliidae; genus Poecilia; species Poecilia picta. The sequence continues at coordinate 8,518,263 of CM065375.1, read as the reverse complement.
ATGTTCCGGACTGCAGCTGCATCTCATTAAAGGTGTGTAATGCGTGTTGTTTGGCGATAGAATCTAAATGATTACTTAATGGTACAAGAGAACTTGACACTTCGGAGCTGATTAATTTTTAAATAAATCGTCAACTAAATTTGATTTAACCTAGAGGAGTGAGAGACTGTATTGGCAGCTGCAGCGGTCTGCGTTTGTGTAATAAGACTCACTCACCTGCTCACACTCGATAGCGCGCTATCGGGTAGCCATGGGTTTGTTTGCTATTTTAAAAACAGCACAGTAGTAAGGACATACTCTCGATTATCTGTTCAGATCTCCTTGGTTTGACATAAAATAAACGGTCTTCTTAAGGATTTGATCGGCTTCTTATGCTTCTACTGTAGAAACTTAGTTTCCCATTAAGAAAATCCTTGCTTAGGATTCAGCTTTGTTCCATTAGTTCAGCCTGGCACCTGCATAGATCCTTGGGATGCGATCACTACCACATAAACCGGCGTTAAAGAATATGTGCGGATGTTAATAGGATGGGGGGGAAAAATTATTTGTTTTAATATTCATGTCACCAATGCTCCGCCTAAAATGTGTTAAAAACAAACAGATAAAACTCATTTAATACATGATTATATTCTTGATTAACCAATAGAATGTGCTGACACCATTTTTTTCTATTTATTTCAGGATTCAACTCATAACCTTCATGTTAAGCCTATTAATCATTGCTGTTTTCATTGTGTGTTTTTTATGCTTATGAACACGACTGTTACATAGTATAAGGAGTAAAATGTCAGAACATCATCATCAGCTATGATTTTAATTTCCTCACAATCTAAATCTTTTTTTTAAAATCAATTTCAACTTTTAAAATTCTTCAATTCATCTTCCAGATACAATTGTTTGCTTTGACACAACTTGTTTGTCAGTAACACTGGAAAGCAAATGAAACAACGTCAAGGCAGACAAGACAACAGAAGAGTAACAGAGGTCTTCAGCGTTGCTGTAGACCTCCTGGCCCTGTGACTAAACCCCCACGAAGGCCACCAACCTTCAGTGACTCGGCTCAAATGAGCATCAGCACCACCACTCACTCTCAGGAGCGAAATAAACTTAGTGAAAGAAATTCAAATTTATCGAAAGCATCCAGCTTTAAGCTGATGAACAAGAATTTGGTCCTAAAGCATTAATCCCAATACATTTACAGGCTCACAGCAGGGCCAGTACATAAAGTGGCACTTGTATGATAAAAGCTACTTCTAAAACAAATGTGGTGTTCCATAAGATGGTGTGAAAAGCATATCAGGCTAAATATAGCTCACTTAAAGCCCCCATAATTGAAAACTAGCTGCACTCACCTGCAGCCTCTCTGCTGCTCACTCTGTCATCTCACTTGGCCTGTTGTCACCTCTGGTTTGGCAGATCCTAAAAACAAGATTAGCAACACGGGATAAATCCAGGACAGATGTTTATACAGTCGCACCTGCAGTTCTGTTTATTCCAGAAGCAGCTTTTTTGGCTCCAGTAATTAGTTCAGTGATTCCTGAGAATAGGGACAAAACAAGTCCTATGGATAAAGCACAAAATTTGAATAAAATCTACACAAAATATATATTTTTTAAATATCTGACTATGACAATTAAGTATAAGTAGTCATATAAATAATTATAAAAGTATCAATAAATTTAATTTTAAAAATTTGTTTATATTTTCCAACACCATTGAAAGTTGTCCCTAGTTTTTGTCAACACCGTCAGAAATTAAAAGAATGTAAAAAAAATCAGGCATTATTGGGGGGCACCAGAACTTCTGAAGACCCCATGACCACTTCCTTCTCTTTTTTTGCTAAGAAGGGCTAGTTAGCTCTGGTTAGTTTATGTTATTCTTTAGTTTTTTCTTCTTTTTATTCCTAAGTTTTTGTCACAACCATGATGTGTCAACACCATAACTGACAATTTACAAAACTTTGATGAAATTTTGTGTAATAAAAGCTTAATTTTGGTAAATTGTAAAGATTTCATGGACCTGATGAGCTACAATATGGCCTCCTTCATAATAACATCATATCAATTGAGGTAGTTTGGCTTTTTGTCACATCCGTCAGATGTCAACTCCATCAGAGTTTTTGTGACTATTTCAGTGAAATTGTCACAAAATTTTACATTAAAATTTTACATTAAAATTCATTTTAATGTTTTTTTTTTTAAACAAATTGCATTACTTCACATGTACCAAGTTTTTCATTTTACTCACAACAAACACAGCAATGATTTTTTACTTAACTATCCAAGGCACCACAAGCATTTGTAAAACATTTCTGGAAAATATTTCCCAGCTTTAAAAGAAATTTAAAAGAAACAAATTCACTTGGACAGTTTTCATTATTTGACAAAATTGCTTCAGGCATACAGCAGCACAAGTCGGTTGTACTACATGAGCCGATCGATTACAGAACTCTGCCAAAATATTATTACTTGTTGACAATGTGCTACATGATAACAGTGATCAGTATCAAACTAGAATGCATTACAACCCAGGCAGTCCTTAGTGTGCCGAACCCTGGAAACTCGGTGTGCAGCTTGTGTAGAATATTACAGAGTTTGCAGAGTTTTAAAATCTCTGCAATTACTCAGAAATCTCACTGAACATTTCTTCATGTCTGGTTGCCGCACTGTGGGAGAACAGATCAGTTACAACTCTGGGATTGATTATGCCTAATGGTCACTGTTCAATAGCAATGTTCACAGTAATGAGGGCTGCTTTGAAAGACACACATGTCAATATCTCTGTTCTGGGTGTGTTTGTGGGCCATCCGAAAGATGTAATAGAAGAAGAAGCAGCTCCACTAACTCTCTTCCTTTTCTAAGTCAGTGCCCTGATTTATTTTTATTTTTTTAATTTACATGCTTTTCTGCTGATGTTTTTTTCCTAATGTCTTTGCCTGGTGACTCAAGCAAGGCGAAAACAAAGGTTTTCATGCCACTCAAAGGTTTTTACATCTTGCCATATCACAAACATCAGTGAATTTTATTGGGATTTTATGTGATATGCCCATTCAATGTGGTGCAATATTGTAAAGTGGAAAGCTAATGATGCATGGTTTTCTTTCCGAAAAGCAGGATGTGGGCTGTTTTAAAAAATAAAATAAAATCTGAAGAAGTTCCGTTTGCAATTAGCCACAATCCATGTAGGTGACAAAGCAAACATGTGGACAAGGGTGCTCTGGTCATATGAGGTCAAAATTGGACTTCCTGACATATATGAAAAATGCTAGTGGTGCTGAAGAAAATTCCTGCTGTAGATACTCCATTCCTGCTGATATACACCCAAAATACACCATTGGTGAAACATATTGATATAGATTGATATCCTCATCTTCAGCAGGAAAAGACGGATCTAGATACACGATGGAAGAAATCTGCAAAGAAACTGCAGAAACTGCAAAAGGCCTGTGACTGAGGTGAAAGTTTAGCTGTCAGAAGGGTGACAACTCAAAACATATCGCCACGGACACAATGGATTGGTCTAAAACAAAGTGTATTCACTTGGTAGAATGGTCCAGTTAAAGTCCACGCTCAAATGCTATTGAACATTTGTGGCGGGACTGAAAATTGACGCTCACAGATGTTCACCAACCAATACGTCTCACTTTGAGTCTATTGGACATGTGAGTCTGTAGGTGACTGAAATGTAGAGAACTGCCCCAAAAGACCCTGGAGTTGCAATTGCAAAAAGTATTCGCACAAAGTTGAATTATGCAAGACCGAATACAAATAATTCTGTAACTCTATAATTCGAATTTGAAATACCTATTTTTCTCTTTAAACTAATCAGAGGTAGCCCATTGGAAAAAATATAATGAAATCAAGCAGCCCATTCCGTCTGCATTCAGTATTTGCGCAAGAGTAGCGCGAATAGTCTGCGACAGCGGCAGAAAATAGCTCCTGTGTGTAAATATTGCAGAGGTAATTTAGGGCCATTCTATGCACGTTTTCTTCAAAACTGCACACATTTAGACACTCAAATCGTCCACACACACACTAATTCCCCCTGATTTAAATACCCAATCCCACGCCTCTGACACAGGCATGTGAATTCGGCTCACACTGACTTTCCATTGGTTGCTGCCCAAGCATCTCCTCCACGGGGCATTTCACCGAGCTCTCTGGAACCAGAAGAGACAAGCCTCCATGTTCTGACTGTGGGGCTGAGGCTTCCAGCTCAGACAGAATTAAACAACTCTCTCTCTCTCTCTCTCTCTCTCTGGCTTCTGTCCCCCCCCCCCCCATCCCCTCTCATCCACCAGGTTGTCTATATCATAATGAAATTCATTCCACTCGGGTTCAGCTCTGAATAGCCGCCTTGCACCAACTCTCACATGGTTCACACCTTGGCATGCCTCTCTGTGCCGCTGGATTTGTGCGGCCACGCCGGGGTTCCGCATCCAACGCAATGCTGATCAAACATTTCCTCTTGTAAACCGCATCGCAGCGGCAATGCCCCGTGGCAGATGGCGTTCCGTTCAGCCTCTGTCAACACAAGAGGACACTGGAGATAGCGGCAGAGGAAACACAAGCGGACGAGAGAGGAGGCGATCAGGTGAGAGGAGGACCGTTGAGTCTGAGCGCCACCATGTGAGCCACGTGGTCCGCCGCGAGGCACCGCAGAGACATGTCGCTGATTTTTTCCACACCGTCAACCAAACCCTTTTGCCATGCACAACCTCCCTTAGTAATTTCTCTAAAACACACACACACACACACACACACACACACACAGCACACACACACACGCTCGAAATTAAATCCCCGCAGAGCTTTACCTGGCAACCGCATGCTAGCGGGTTATTTTGTCCCTCTGTCTCACGCGAAACAGCACAAATGCCTGGCTGAACACTCTTGACAACGGCGAGTCTTATCTAAGCCAGGGTCAAACGTTTTGAACAAGAAATGCCTGAAAATGTATTGAGAGATTCACGCTGTTCTGCCCACGGAGGAATTATTTTTGGCGGGATGTGTGCGGAGACCTGCAGATTAATCAGCATAAATGAAACCATTAACCATCGTGTACAGACCTAACCTTCTTTTTTTGTAATAAAAAAAAAGGATTACGGTGAATGAGCTTGAAATACAAATAAGAACAATTAGGTTTTGAAACGGAGATGCTGGCATGTGAAGCCATTGAGTCAGATTCCGTTTAATCCCGAGAAATCACAACCTTAATGAGGCAACATAAGGTGCAGCATTATACGGGGTTATTCTAGGTTTGTACCGTGCATGTAGGGCTAATAGCAAGTTCAAATGTGGGCAGATAGAGGAATAGTAGAACAAATCCAAGATTTCACTGAATCGCTGAAGGGGATTATAAAACATTTGGGAAAGTTTAAAAAAAAATAACTTTTGCAAATATTTGCAGCACATAATCTTTGGCTTCAGTCAGACAAAATGGATGGCATCCTCTGAAAACTGCTGAGTAGCTAAGCCAGTCCTGGATCAGACATAGATCAGTACAGCCCACACTATTTTTTATTGTGGATTTGTTTGGACTGGAAATTTCATATTATTTGACAATTTATAAAAAATTCTGAGAATCTTTGGTCTTTTCCGTGCAACTGTGGTAAAAACTAAATTAGATTTGCACATAGGCTATAGTTAAAACAAACAAAGCTGAAACATAACTGTCAGAATAAATTGATATAGCTTCTTAGACTCTTTGTACTGACTTTACGACTAATGGATTCAAATACTTGGAAGTCACATGCTAAAACGATCGTAATGGTGCAACATTCATGCAAAATGAAGCTGAACAAAGTCAGCAAATGCTAAAACTGGTGATTAAGGTTTTTTTCATGTTTTTTCAAATATATAACAAGATTGAACAACCTCTGTGCTCTGACACATCTATTTATACCTTTGACTGACTAAAAACACTGCTCTAAGGTTTATTTTAAATCATTCTTTGGCAAAAGAGTAAATGCTGGGCAAAGAAATTGTGCTGAAAACCCAAAAAACGTAACTTATCCCGATCCAGGCACTCCCGAGAGCCTCAACTAAATAGGAACTTTTGTGTAGAAAAATGTAAAATGTTTTTGTACTTGCCATTTACCATCAAAATAAAACCTTTATAGGAACATGTCGTTCATAATCGAAAAGAAGCGTAACATTTTACTTAGCAAATGTTGGCAAGTAATCTATCAGAACATGCCCAGAGGGAATATCTTAGCAGTAGCTTCGAGAGGAATGCCAAGTAGGGTTTAAAAGATGAATTGGAAATTAATAATAAATTGCAACTGCCAAAAGTATTAGGTCATCCCTTAAAATCAGTTCCAAACACTCGAATGGTGATAGGTGTACAAAATGCAAACTGTTTTCGATATGTCTTTGCATTTATTGCTAGCTTGCTACCATGACGACATACCACCTGTCTGTTCCATGGCTAAACCTTTTTTTCAAATATGCATCCATCTGTTGTCCATACCCACTTATACTTTCAGCAAGTCAATGGACGACAACCTAACAATTCAAGTTCAAATGTGTGTGAAAAATAATTCATTAAGAATAAAATCTCAAGTTTCTTTATAACTACATCTCTATGCATTGTCGATCAATCAATATTTCTACGTTCGTGTTACTTGGACTGATTTATATTCTTTAATCAATACCCTCCTTGTCTTCTGCTAGAATGCTTAAGGAATTTCAAAGAGTATTGAGCTGACACAGTCTGTAATCATCCACGGCCACTTTGAACTACTTTTTGTTGTGTGTGTGTGTGTGTGTATGTTGCCACATCACTTTTTTTTTTTTCAAACATTAATCCCTGTGTGGGTGGCTGCTCTGGCTGAAGGCGCCTATCATGTGGCTGTCCCCGGTTTGATGCCAGAACAGAGGAGGCCTTTTGTCACATCCAGTTTGCCTCTCGCCGCTTCGGTCCCAGTCGAAGGTTTCAAACCGGTTGGGTTTTCGATTGATTATGTTTTGTTTGTCGTCGCTGTGTTTTTCAGGACGCACACAACGAAAAAGCTTGTTGGTCTAGTGAATTAAACCGATTTTTTTCCCCCAACTTCCTATCAGAACGGCGTAAAAACTTAATCAGAGGGGCAATTAATTCTTTTTGTTTTTTTTAATTCACGTTTTCATTCTCTTAATGAAGTTCCTCCCCTTCCCTCACATCTCTTCAACACCTTAAAACAAATGTTCTCATCTAGATTTTAATTGGACTGATGAAAAGTCTCCAACTAATATGATAACCCAGAGTCTGCTTGCTGATGTAAGCCGGGGCTCAACATGGGGGCTGTAATGCCCCCTAATGGGTGACAACGAGCGATGTGTGTATCTGCACTGGTGTGTCAGTCTTTGCGCGTGTGCATGTGTGTGTGTGTTTATTTATTTTTTTGTAATTGCAGTGTGTAGGTCTCATTAGCATTTTAGCAGCAAGGCTGGCAGAGAGGCAGACTCACAAGATTGGCTAATGACAGAGATGAGACACTTTACAGAGAGGGTGATGGTGACGGCTTCCTCCCTTCACAAACACAAGCTTATGCAACACGTGAGAGCTCTGTGTTACTACCTCAACCCCGCAGTCGTACAGGCAGTGCAAGATCAGTTGAAAGAGTAGAACGTAAATCTCGTTTTACTCTTTTTTCTATTTTATTTTTCTTCTAGCGGCTGTAAGGAAAACTGACTGATACGACAAACAGCAGAGTAGGGGTGGAGGAGGAGATGGCAAAGTGAGACATGGCAGCAGAGCAGAGAGATCTTAGAAAACACTTTCCATGCTGCTTCTGTCGAGGGAGGTGTCCTTGCAGCAGCTAATGTCTGGTTCAACATAATACGTTTTACAGACTCGGCGGTGGTGGGGGGGAGGCCGAACACGTAGGAGAGAGCTGAAGTTCAGATGTGTTTCTAGAAAACAAATGAGTTTATTTTAGGACCTGCTGTGCTCTGAATCACAGTATTTGTGAGAAATGAAAGAATGAGATCTTGAATCCAAGATGGAAGGAGTGTTCTCTAAAGAGTGGATTGGGTTCAGTAGGGTCAGAAGTGCCAAAATCTTTAGGTAAAAGCTTGGAAGACACCAGAACTTTGTTGAGGGATAATATTCCTGAGCGTGACCGAGGAGACAGGTATTGGGATTCCTTTGTGCCATGACCTGGTTTTGGATAAGAGAAAGAAAGATAATAGGTGGATGTTGAACCGCCGGGATTCCACACAGAAATCTGTCAGAATATAAAAAAAGTTATATATTTTTAAAGTTATATTTTTTGTCAGTAATTTCTCTGAGACAGCTCTTGACTAATGCAGTAAAAACAATAATATTCACTGGATGATTTGGGTGAAGTAACGAGCGAAAGTCATTCATACCATCTGTGAAACTATTTTATTCAACAGGAGGTGTCAAAATTTTTTGTTTCCTTGCGTGATTTACGTTCAGATCAAAGTCACTTCCTGTTTAAATAGCTGGACTTTTCCTACGTTCTTTTTTTTTTGTCATCTTAAAGTACTAACTTTGAAGATGAAAGGTTTGCATAATATCTGCAACTGTGGGAAAAAAAAAATACTGGGCCAACATAGTCGAGGTGTGAACACCTATAGCACAAACTACTCAGAACCAAGTTAAACTCCCCAAGTGTTTGAATTGTCTCCTGAAGGACACTTTAACCACCGGCTCTTTGACAGTCTGTGGCAGCTCCTTTCTATTTCTGGAGAGCGGGCAATTACACTGACGGATGAATGAGGGAAAAAAATGGATGGAGGGAAAGAAAGAAAGACAGAAAGACATAAAGAAAGAAAGGACTGTTTGTTCTGCCTGGAAATTAAAGTTTGGAGTGGGAAGGGTAGAAAAAAGAAAAAAAAATGCAGTTTGGGTGGCTGGTGGTGGATATTGTATTTGTGCTGACGAACCAGAAATGACTTTCGCTCGCAGACGCTACAGGAATAGATCCTTCCAGGGTGTTAGGAATGAATGTGCAGGGAGGAGGAAAATGTCAGTCTATTTGCAGTTCTGTCCATTTCAGGATGAGTGGGAGGCTTAAATCTGAATTACGCGCGTCCTGCTGTGCAGTCACGTTCATTTCTAAAACGACCTTCATCGAAAAATATTTAGACAAAAAAAAAAAAGAAAAAGAAAAAGAAAAAGGTCTGTGACATTCAATTAAACTCCCGCCTTGACCTCAGCCACTTCCAACGTAGACAAACGCAAGCTTAGTTGAGGAGGTTGGCTGTTTATTATCTTCTGTTTGTCCCAAAGATCCACTTTGTGTGCATAATTGTGAGCAGTGGATATGGTTGTCAAGGGAAACAGACTTGTAGAATGTGAAAGAATTCAGAAGAAAAAGGGAGAGAGACGAAGGCAACGCTGGGCGATAGAGGATACATTAAAAGCAGCAGAGATAGAGCTTAATTGAATCTGAGCTAAATGATCCGATTAATGGGGGGAATTAAATCCAAACATTAAGTTATAAATCAGTAAGCTATCTTCACATTTCTTAAAGTGCTTAAGCAAATTGTGTTTCACTAAAGCTTAATGCTAACATCCATATGACTCTTATTAATACAGGACGTCTTTGTGCTCCGAGAGAAGAAAAAACGAATCATGTTGACCAGGTTTAATCAGACCAGACGGCAAAGCTGAACTCCAGCTGGAGTACGGCAAGCGAAGAGGCCAATTTTCTTTTTTTATTTGGTCCTGTTTTAGCGCTGTTCTTGACCAGTCAGAATACAACAATGCTGAAAAGTGAAAATTAGCTTATTGAAGTTATTCTGGCAATTATTTTTGGTGTGCTTGATTGTTTTTTTGTTGTTGTTGTTGCCAGGTTTCATCTGTGATTGTTGTTGTGTACTGCTGAGGAATAATACAATACATGAATGTAATTAAATGTTTTCCCGTAGACTGAATAGTTTGTACAGCCGTGACTGATTAATAGTCCATTTTTAATTGTGACGATAGTTTAAAGTAGGGGTGTCCGTAGAGCAGCTCTTTGAATTATTTTTTGCGCAGCCTGCGACTCATTTTCAAAGTCAAAATTTTAACAAACACATCCGGCTTATGCAAAAGAACCTACATTTATAAATATGGATTTTTTAAAGGCAGAGTTACAACTGAGTCTTTGATACATTGTAAACTTTGTTTTAATTTTAACCCTACGTCTACTGAGTTTTGCAAAAAAAAACAAAAAAAGTTGAATTGGATGCATCCTTTTGCATTGTACGCAGCTGACCAATATCTGTTAAATATTATTATTACTTACTGTAACAGCATTCTCATCTATACTCTGGCTTCCACCATAATAGACAACATCATAGGTAGATTTCATGTAAATAAGAAAAACATAAAATGTGGCCCAGTGTAGAGTCCCGGGGGACGCCTTCATGAATTACCACCTGCGTATTGAGGTGAAGGGGCAATCTGCTGTCAGCAAACAATGTCATTGGCTATTTGTGTTAGGCGTACCAAATGGTGACCGGCTAATGAACGACCAAGCAATAACCTGGGAGCAGGATTCTCTCTGTAACCCACTGCAATGAGTTTAAAAGGTGTTACATTTGAGTATTTTGCATGAGGCCAAGTGGTCATAGCTTGCGACTGTCAGGGATGCACAGATGTCACGGTGGCTCCATGTTGGAACCAATGGAAGCAGCACACGTCCAGTGATCCCACCGCCAAACTCGCTGCCACCGGAAGGCGAGAGAGTATTTTACATAATGGCATAGGACCCGGCTGTCTGCCTTTGTTCCCTTGATGTCCAGTCAGTCAAACATATAGCATGATATTAAATTAATGGCAGCAGAGCGTTCCGGTTGCAGAGGCAACGATGACTGACTCTGAAGCAGATCTCCATCGACGGGCTGACACATTTCTTCTGGGAGGGTTTGAAAAGAAGAACCACACACGCCTCAGAATAGAACCAAACATATTTAGATCCAAGCATGTGAAGCATACTTGGGGAAGAGAAAAGAACTGTGTTACAGGCAACTTTACCCCTGATGTGCGCTAGCTCCTAAATATCTGCCAACAGACAGGGCATTTATAAACCGACCGATTTCCTGTGCGTTGGCATAAACGTTCGGATGCTGCAGGTGCTTCTTCATTCAAAAGGGCAGATGCATTGTTTGTTACACGCCGCTGTTTTGTCACTTTCCTGTTGTTGTTTTTTTCTGACACATCATCTGAGGTGGCAAGAGAGTGTGAGTCATTCTTTACCAGAGAGAATTTACAAAATCAATTTTCCTACCTCTTTTTTTTTTTTTTTTTTTTTTTCTCCCCTGGCACTTGCAAGGCAGAATAAGCACAATCGATTCTGCGGCTTTCATCCTTGAGGCTCTCATCTTCTTGCCATAAATGCTTTTATGACGCGTGCTCATTGTTTCACTCATGGATCCATGAGCATTTATCGATCAAGAGGGGATTATTGATGGCATTTGCCGTGGAAGAGCATCTGTAGGTTTCAAATTTGGCTTTTGTTGGACACGGACGGACTCTCCTCCGTATCTGGGGCGCTTGTGTGAACTCAGTAGTGTTGGCAATGATGGAGCGATGTGGCGAGAGAGGAACACAGTGTCTCTGTGTGCACGGCGTGACAAATAGCTGACAGGCAGCGTGTCCTGTCGCAGGTGATGGGTGGGAGGGGTGGCAGCCCCACGTCCGTCCCCAGCTCTCTCTCATCATATTGATCTGCCTGCGTCTTATTTACCCGCTGCCAAAACTCACAGCTCCATATTGACTCAAGCTTAATACTCCTCATTTCTATCCAGGCGCACAACAAAGTCAGGGTAAAAAAAAAATGAAAGGAACTGCTGCTGACAGGAGGATTCAGCTCAAATACCTCCCCAAAAACAAATGTTTTCATCAAAGGTCTTCCTCAGAGCTCGGTAAAATGTTGTTAGCAGGACTTTTTTTTTTCCTAAAGGGCTTTGAGTGTTGCAGACTAATCCACAGAACAAAAAGGAAAAAAAAAAGATTATTATCAAAAAAGAACAGATTATTATCCCAAACTGGAGAATCAGGACAATAAATCGTTACTTTGAGTTCATGTAAAGGTGAAACCTTGAAAAGCCATTTGGAGTTTTCATCAACTAACATCTGGTGGTCGTAGCTGCGTTTCTGCTTCAAAACATGCGCAGAACTATTTCGCAATTGCCGTGTTTGCACGAAATAAGAAATGCAGTTAAAGCACGTGAATATATTTGGTCACACCATGAGTCATCATGATGTGACCTCCTACCACTTCCTGCCGTCTTCTTCATCTTTTCCACATGTTGTCACATACGGTGGTTTAGTCACATGACTTGTGTGATGCAAAAAAGATTGTTTCGGTTGCAGTTTAGCGAAATACGTTAATTTCAATGCAGTTGGGAAAACCTCTTCGTCCTAGTACAAAAACGTTTTTGCGAAAAGCATGTTTATTTTTTCTATACTAGCGTGTTTCCATTAAGCAAAATTTTTTTTTCCAACTTGTGCAGTTATATTGTCAATGTAAACATAACTACTAAGAGCACAGAGTCTTATCCCACTTCTCTTTGCAACATTGTCTTAATTCAGCCACGTTGGAGGATTTCCTAGACATTCTCCAAATCACCTCACAGCTCAATAGAACGCAGGACCAGACTTTGACTAGGTCAACCACAAAACTTTGGTATGTCCTCTTTTAATGAGCAATTCATTAACATGTTGACTTCCTTCTGTGCTATGGATCATTGTTCTAACCAAATTGCGCTTAAACTTTGACACGACCCCTTCATTTTGCATCAGATAACAAAACAACCAAAACTACGAGACTGAACTCATAACTAAGCAACATTAATAATTCTAAGCCCTTGTACTCCAGCTAGATGAGTGGGCATTTTTAATTTTTATTTATTTATTTGTTTTAACATATTGCAATCATCACATCCTCCCATGTAATAATGAGCCCACTGAAAAGGCAAAGTGATTTTTTTTTCTAACAGATTCTGCTGCTGCTCCAAAGAGGAACTGTGTCTACAGGCTGGGGCCGAGCGCTGAATGGTTGGAGCCGACATGTTGTTCAGGTGCTAACGCGACCATCTGGTGTTTACATTCTGCTGCCATCAACAATAATCTGACAAAGAGCACAGCTGCACCTCCTCTGCAGTGACAGCGCTTAGTGGGCCCGTGTGTCGCCGTCACTGCGCCGCTCGAACTAATTAAAAGATTCGCTGAGAAATGCGCCTGATCCGGCGGTCAAAAGATAAAAGTATTCCGGTTTGACACCAATTTCTCTGCTCTGTCTTAAAGAGCGGAGAGTCGTGTCATTAACAAAAATAAAAGACTGCAGCTGCACGGCGCCACGGTCCAAAAGCTAATGAGAAATGAAACCACGATGCTGCTTGTCTGCCTTCATTACTTGTTTCCCTGGCTCCTAATAATGCAACTAAATGTGGCTGCAGCCTTGACAATTTAGTGTATAACGGCAAAGATTATCTTTCACCTACGCTGATAATTATGGCCAGAAGGGAGAAGCAAGAGAGAGAATTTTATTTCTAACAAGAAGCATTTTTTTAGCTGAAAGTGATTTAAGCAAGAAAAGTCTTTATTTTAACTGAGTAGACATGGGTTGACTTTTCCTTTTAAATGAACCACTTGTTTAATTTAACATGCAGCATACAGCAGCATTGTATTGGTTAATTAGAAAATCTCTTAAGTTTAGAGATTTTGTTTTTGCCACCTTCCAGATTGGGTTCTACAGCCAGTAGTGAGTGTTACTGTGAACAGCTACCTTGGTTCTTCTTCCCCCCCACACCCTTTTTTTCAATTTCACACTATTTACATGACGCACTTCACGAAAAATTTATTCTGCAAAGAAAAACAGAAACCTCATGTGGAATCGTTATAGAATATTTATCTTAATCTTGTGCTTCAGACAATGTATTTTAAATAGTACTATCCAACATAAGATGGCACCTAATGTCTATGCTTGTGCTCCCCCTTACATATTGCTGCCCAGGGTGGGGAGCCACATAGCCCAAGTCAAGAAATGACACCAGTAAAATCTGATATGAAATGGCTAAATAATGCTTTTTATCTTTTTTTTTCTTGATGTTATACATTTTCATAGTAGAATCTACAAAGGGAACCAAACTAATTCCACCTCTTTTTACGCTACCAGACAATTAGAGTCCATTAGGATGCTAATGTAGGCGCTTGGTGTGAAAGGACCTTGATGGTCAGCGCAGAGTGCTGACCTCAACTCCACAAAAGACTTTCGGCATGAATTAGAGCAAAGACCGCGAGTCAGGCTTTCGTGCGTGTGGTGACAGTGGAAAGGAATGTCCAGCCTCAGGAGGAAACAGACACAACAGCACAGAAGCACGTCGTAGTCATGGAGTACGGGCTGCGAGAAAGAGGAACAAAGAACACACAAAGTGAATGGCAGAAACAGTGCGGCCAGAAACAGTGACTCTAAATGTGACTCATCGCTCTGCAGCACCAGGACTATAAGGAACGTTTTTCAGTTAGAGCTGCAGTTAGCTATAAAAAAAAAATGAGCGTGGCAGATTTTTTTAGAAGGCTCGCAAAGAACTAAAGTGTTCGGACGACGTTTAATGAGGTAACAGAGGACGTGCAGCAGATTCCCTCTGTGTTGCTTTTCAGACGCGTTTGTGTTCCGATCTTGACAGAATCTCCACACGCGTTTCAGCTGTCATTCATTTCAGTTGTCCCGGATGTGACCGACAGCTACTGCCACACATAAAACGCAGGTAGGTCAAACGAGTCCGGATTACTGGTGTGAAATTTAGAAAAACCGAGTCAGACTTCATCCGGTGCTGTAGGTGAATAAATAAAAAAGTATTTTTCTGTGAGCGTTGTGTGTGTGTGTGTGTGTGTGTGCTTGTGTAATAGTTGTATTACTAAACCAGATTATATTTTCTTCTTTGTCCTTGACATAGTTAGATTCCTGCGGCTGCGTTCGGCATGATTCCACCCCTGGACACAGTGTCCATGTTGCGCTCGACGTCTACCTGTCCAGGTTCCCTGAATCTGCTGGGTCAACTTCCATTAATGTCCTCTGCTCAGTCTCTGCAGAGAGGAGATGCAAAGTGGGCAGCAGAGGATGGAAATAGATTTTGGTTCAAACAGCCCTCAGTTCCTCGCCTCAGACCATTTTGACTAATGAGCCCATATTGCTGAGGGGTTCATTCCCAAAGGGTGAGCATTGGAGAACGCCAGTGCCCCCTTCTCCTTGCCCCATTTTTCTGTCTGTGTGACTGCATCCTTGCATGTTTCAACGTCTGCCCAGTGCACCGGGTTTATTTCTTTTTAGGTCACAACCCAAAATTAAAGTAAAAAAAACTAGGTCTCCTACACCGAATGACTGTCTCATGGTAGATCGAGAAACATCAGCACAAAAGTTAAACTGCTGGTCAAACCCCACTGAGTCACGACGTTTGTCACCCAAAATGTTGCAGCAGGACGAATCCGATACTGCTGAACTGGCTCTGCCGAGTTCAACCTTTGACCTCGCATTGCTAAAGCTGATCAGTGGAACAATGATCACATGCTTTTCCGTGTGGAGTCAACCATTTGCTGTTCCTGGAATAGAGCATCACAAAGCCTGACCTCAGATAGTAAAAATTGACAAATGAACATGGAAAAGTCCAGTTGGAAGGAGATGAGGACAACAGCAGATTGTCTGATTAACCATTAGCAAACTGCCAAAGGTTGAGCTTCGCTTAAAGATAAGCATAGGCAGTTCAGAGGTTAACATAACATGAGCTGCTGAGTCTCGAGGGAAACTCGAGGGACTGCGGGCATGTTGTGACTCCGTGGTCACTCAGAGTGTCGGCAGGTTGCCACGACCACCTGAATGCCTCCTTGGCACCTTTCCTGTCATTTTGCCGTGAAGGACAACGGCCCACAGGACACAGACCTCCCTTCACCTCACTCTGTCTGCTGAAATAATAACTCAAGTCTTTTTCAGTGTCTAAAAATGTAATCCGTGTTTGCTAATATTCCTAAAACTGCTTGGTCCCATGTGTACTGAAGAAAGAGAGAAATTAATACATGAAGTAAAATTATAATTCCTCATATTTGGATTTTCTTCACTGAAATAAGATTTTCAAATTTCTCAGTGCTTCTCTCTGAAATTTAACTGTTTTAGTCCATCTCTAAATTTACCTTTATCTTTCAAAATGTGTTGTCTTAACCGTCAAGCTTGTTATCTCAAAATATCTTAAGACACCTTCACATTTTCAACGTACTTTTTTAGAAGTCCACAAGAAATATTTTTCATCTCTGATTTCTTCATTAAGTTCTGCAGATTTCCGCATTTACCAGGTGTTAAATATCAAAATAAATGTTTAAATTTTTCTCATTTTTACGATTAATTCTCATTTCCTGCTTTTGAACTTAGTTGATGTTTTGAAAAGCTGATAAACTGAGTTTAGGAAGAAAAATCATAAATTCTCAGTCACGGCAATTCTGTGTGGATGCAGCAGAAGTTGGCTTAACATCTGCATTGTTTGAGAGAAAGAAATGACAAAAAGATAAAGGTAGAAATAAAAATCCTGATAATAGAAGGTAAAGAAATAATTTTTTTTATTAGATTGTCCTTGTAGTATATAAATATGGAATAAATCAAACAAGTGCTTTTTTCTGACATACTTGCATTCTGTATTTCTGTCTAATCACATATTTACAACAGTTATCATTTATCCCATATCAGGGCAAAAAAAAGGTCCTTATTTCTTCTGTGGTTTATTTTCTCTCCATGTGACTCAGCAGCTTATGAAAGCAGTCAGCGCTTACATAAAAGCAGTCTCTGTCTCATTTTGTGTGCTTCATAGGCCTATTTTTAATTTAGTGGTATGAAATCGTCAGACTCATATGAGATGGAAAATAAGCTGTAAGATATCTGTGGAAATTACAGTATTTGCCTTTTAACCACTTGAATGCTCCACCCTGTGCTGCCACCTACTGTAGGGGGGGAGCATTTTAAACTCTTGGTCTCTCTTGAAAAAGCTCTTTTGTATTTAAAATGGCTTCCCAGTGGGCTTGGAACTGGATTAAACATGAGTTTCCGTCCTCTGAACAAGCTTTTTTGTATTCTAAAGATATTTAAATTGTGTTGTTTGACCCCGGGGTGCGACACCTTTTCCCGCCTCGTTTAAACGACAAGGATATGGTCTCGATGCAAATCAGTCAACATCCTGATTACTCAGCTACACCCACACAAGTTCCCATATTCAAGTTGGAAACAGTCTTTGAAGTTCCAGCCTCCAATAGGGGGGGTGGGGGGGGGGGAGGAAACACTGAAATGTTTACACTTGAGTCACTTTGCTCAGCAAAACGACCAAAGCCAGAATTCCTTCTCGTGGGAGCCCAAATTACTGCCTCTTCCTTCGCTTTCATGCACACGAGAAACTCTCCTAATCTGATTTCTCTCGGTTGCATCCTGTGGCTCACGCCAAAACACACCCCGGGAAGACCGGACCCTCGTCTGGTGTCAGCTTTGCCTCCATGTAGGGTGCGGAGAAAGGCTGGCGGATGAAGATTACCTCCTAATTCCCTCCCTGCGTGCTGTAAACTGACATTTATCCGTGATGCAGCTCAAAAAGCTCCACAGACACATAAACACTTTCGCTTGCACAACAAGCTGAACACCTCCAATTAAAAGGGGGGGGGGGTGGGGGTGAGGGGCTTTGTCGAAAGCTAAATCCCAACCCATGTCTGGCCTCCCTTTCGTTTTAAGGGAGATCAAATGCCTGAAGATGCTTCTTAGAGTGAGTCAACTTCTGTTGAAGTGGGGGGGTGAAATCACAGCTAAGAATGACCACTGGTAGGATGATCTGCTCAGAGAAGCGTCCTTGTTTCTTTCTCCCCGCCACCGAAAATGCCGGTGGACATTTTTGAGGGGTTCTTCAACGTGACGGACACCTACAAGAGTTTCTTCTGACTCCTGTCACCTGAAATTTTCAAAACCCCAGACCCAACATGAGCGAAACACAGCTAATAGGAGAAGCTGTTCACAGCACTGTGCCAGTCACAAGTGGATCGATGCTGCATGAAGCCCACATCAATCAGCCATCAGCAGCAGCAGCCGCTCTGTCCAAGATGCTGCCCACACACACAAAGCCCCTCCAGGTGTAATTGCTGACCATCACACTCGGCAGTTGGACCACAGAGAGCTGTTTTAGACTGACAGCCTCTGAACCCACGGCCTCGGCGAATGCGTCACTCCACAACAACTGTGGCCCTTTTCTCCAAGCTATCATCCTCTGCATCAGACAGAATCAAGATAAAGCGCCGCCACCCATAAAAGACCTTTTATGTGGGGGTCTAAAAGCTGTACAAAAGAGACCAAAATAGTTCCCCTTCACTCCATTAAAGGTCCTCTCATATCTGATTTCCATTAACTTATCAGTGCGCAGGGAATTACAGGAGCCTAAACGAGGATTGTTTTAGGAGCAACGTTTGAGTCTCACTCAGTTGGCCAACCTGTAATCGGAGCTGCCAGCCATAAGACTTAATATGAAACATGTGTCGCAATGTGCCCTTTCCTGAAAACAAATGCCGAGCGGCATGATCTAAATGCGGAGCAGTAATAATCAACACCTCTTACTGTGGAATCAACTTCAGTTGACCTGCATAAGTTCAGCCCTTTGTCTTTTGCTGTCCCCTACCGCCCCCTTGTGGATTTGAATGTTCTTAGAACCTGAACGGCCAGTTTAAAGCCGGAGTGCTTCCTTTACACTCATGACAGAAGCAGATCCATCATTTACAGTGTCACTGAAATGTTAATTTATTAGAATGATATATTTTCAGACTTCCTCTTAATTTTGATAATTAGGATTTGCAGCACATAAAACTCATGTCCACATCAGGCCAGTCAAGCACAGATGACATTGTTTGTCCTACACCAGAGCCCACTATGAAAACTTTTAGCATGCACCCTTTCTTCAAGAAACTTGATTTGTTGGAGAAGACCCATAGAGATAAGTAAACTCTGCGGGTCTTTAAAATAAATGCAAAAGAGTAGATGACTAGATAACATTGTGAGCTATGTAAATAATCTGATTTGGCAGTTAGAGGCAGCTGAATCCTTCTGAACTGCAAATCACAAGAGAAATGTCGAATGTGGCTTCAACATATTTATAAAAGGTAAAGAAAAAACTGATTTTAAGCAGCACCTCATTCACCAAGATGACTTGTGCTTAGGTTGAAGTTGTGGCAGAATGTCACTAGAGCTGTATATACTACCTCTATATGGCCCATATTTCCTTCAAAAGTGAGTAAAAAGATGACATATCCTTAAACAGTTTGTGTATATAATCTGAGATTTCTGCTTTGTAAAGTCTCAGACATTTGCTGTGAATCTGCACCAAATTTATATTCACTAGTGTACAAGAATGTTGTTCTAAATTGTTGCAAAACAGAAAGTCAAAATGCTGAAATGTACTAAAGGTTTTAAATTACCCTCCTGTCCCTGACATAAACAGCATAACATTTGGTCCATTAGAATCATTTTCTTAAACCTTCAATCCTTTTACATGCTTTTTAAACCAAGCAAGTAAGGTACTTTTATTTTGTGCACCATTACTTCATGTTCAAGTTCTTTAATTTCACACTTTCCACAAGGGAAAATTTACCACAGTTGTATTTATCTAAACTCAAAATAAAAATATGTTCCTGCCATTTTTGTGTGCCAGTTCCAGATCAAATCCAATAATAAAAATCTGTTGAAATTACAACCGTAAGCCTCTAAAATCTATACATGAAAACAAGAAGGATTAAACTTTACTGAGTATTTGAAGATATATTTGTGTGCAAGTTCATCAAGCCTAGTTAAACCTGTTAAGCTCATATAAAAAGCTCCCAAAAAAAAAAAAAAAAATCACAAACCACACTAGGGAAATTTTAATACAAAATCATACAGCATTTATTAAATATCCTCTTTAACAGAAATACCACATAATTTTTATTCTCCACAACAGGTCAGGACGAAGCGGCAGTGAACGTCACCATGCGTCAGTCAAGTGAAAACAGGACTTCCGTGTGTGCGTCTCGCCCAGTCGAGTCACGTGTTCTGCCCAATGGAGACCTGGAAAACGCTCAGACAACAGTGACTGTGGGGAGAACTGCGCCGCAACAAAAGGTACACACTCCCCCGGTTTACCTGGATTGTTTTCAACCCGCGGACCGGACCGAGAACTGAGGGTTTAGTCGCTTCCTCTGGACGCCGCCACGAAGAGCTCAGCAGCGCCCCCTACCGGACGGGCAGCGTCCGAAAGCGCCGCTGTGGGACAGATAAAAGGCCCAACCATGAATCATGAAACAGACCACACAACATGACCTGGGCTACAAAACCAACACGAATACATTCAACTCAGATTTGACAACAGTGAACTCCTCACACCTTCTTCCACATTTCCTCGCGACCAAGTCATTGAGTCTCTCTGCACGAGCCAGTCGGAGCAGTTCCACAGGCGGAAATGCGAAACCGGTTCATTCCGGTTTCCAGGCCAAGTCGTAGAGCTCCTCGAAGTCCCGGAGTTGGTATTCCAGGATGTCCTCGAAGCAGGAGTCCAGAGCCGCGGACACGCTGCTGGGAGAGAGATTCTCACAGTAGACGTGGCCGGTTAGTTTACCGGAAGCGGATTTCGTTACGGTGTCCGTCTTCATGTCCTCGTACACGTTACTCATCAGGTACTGCGTGGTGTTTCTCGGCGCCATTCCCCCCTCTGGCGGTGGCGTCACACAGGCCGCAGCAACACGCTCGTTATCCCTTCTCCTCTTTTTCCTCTTCTTCTCCCCAGAGTCGATAACAGACGGGCTGAGCGTAGCCCGCCGTGCTAACCTCCGCTCCTGGCTGGGGGGTTTCCAGGCGGCTGCGGTGTTTCGGCTCTGCTCCAAGGCCCATGTCGACGCTCTGGGGTCACAAAACTGCGTCCACGTAGCTTTAAATCCATGTCGCAGACACTCAGGTTTAGGGAAATGTGTCGTTTCGGTATCCATGATCTCTAGACACATGTCCTAATCGGAAAAAAAAAAAAAAAAGCCACGAGGGAAAACTCCAGTACCTGTTAACGAGTTAGCTGTAGTTTCTTTCGGCGACCAAATAAGCTCTCGGAATTAAAAAATATATATATATCTTGATATCAAAGAGTTCTCAGAAATACATAAAAAGTATATCAGATGTCACTTAACTTGCTCCTATCAGTTCCACTACCAAACCCTAGAACGGCTAAGGAGATATGTCTGCTAACGCCTGAACAACGTTGTATTTGATTAGAGGAAACAACCCCGTTCCTTTCTTTGGTAGGACCGCAGAATGGCGCGCCCCCTAGTGGTGGGGGGGAAGACAAACACGCCAAGAGTTACTGTCTGAAAACCGTTCACTTCCATTTATCCTTGAATCCTGCAGGACTATTATCATTTCAGCGTTTATTTGCGTATAATACCCTCCACACTGCAAGGGTACACAACTAAATTAATTGGCATATCATCATCAAAAAGGGTAGTTATTTCAGAAAATATATTCAGAAACTGAAACTTTTGTATTTTGGGAATTTGTTACTCGGAGTAATGTATGTAACGTGTTTGTTTCTATTGTTTTGGAGGAGACTGCTTCTGGCAATGCCTATTAAAAAGTGCTTTAAATTAGGTGGAAAGAAAACATTAATCAGATTTAGAATGTAGGCAGGCAGTGCTTGAAAAGTTATCCCAAACTGCTGTACAGTTTTTTTGTGTGTGTGTGTTTGTTGGAGACATCTGATCTGGGTTTTAGCAGAAAAATGACTGCACCATTTTTAAAGTGTACTCCACTGTTTTATTTAATACGCCCACAAAAATCAAACGGTAAATGAAATGAAGCGATCCTGAGAACTGTTTTGCTCATCAAGCACTAGATGGCAGACTCCCATCATAAAATACATGGTGACCAAGTCTGTGATTGGTGCAGAGAGGAAGTACATGGGCGATAGAAGCGCATTGTGCTCAAATGCCGAATCTCTTGTGGACACATGTTTGCCTCAAGGGCTCTTATGGACTCTGAGTATATTTGGATAAGTCCCAGAGATGATTTGCATAAAAGTGTTTTGTATTAGGATTGGAAGCGGCTAAAAATGCTGATTTTAAACTTACTGTTTCCTTTAAAAATACTGTAAATTAGTATACTCTTAGCAAAAAGTTGTATTTTTTTTTATTAAGCATAATAAAATCATATTAAGTATACTACAAACCATGTACTATATTTTCTAGTGTTTGGTTTTATCCCCAGATTCAAAACCAAACATGGAGAAGCAGCATTCAGTACTTACATATAAACTTTTCTGACTTAAATATAGACATGTTTAGGTTTTTAAAAGTATGCTTTAAGTTGTTTTTTTTATAAAGTCAATTCAAGTTTACAAAACTATGCAATGCTCATCTATATTCTTCTACCCTAATGTACTGGGTATGTAATTGTGTTAGATATTTCAGTTCACTTAATTACATAATAATTACACTACAGGTACACAGTTATCTTACACTACTTAAATAATTTTAATCCACATTTTAATTTACTTACCTACTTTTATGAATTACCATAACTGAAATCTACTTTTTTGACATTTTAATACTTATAATATTATAACAAAGTATTTAGCAAAGTTACTTGTAACATGCTATTTACTAGACTGCAATGTATTTACAAAATCACAAGACAGAATGTTGAGAACTACTTTCATATACACAGTCCAGTCACATTAATGTGACCATCTGTCAAAAGCCAGAATAACCACCTTTCGCAGAGCGAACTGCTACGAGACGTGCAGGAAGAGAGTCACTTAGGTCCCTGAAGGTCTTCTCTGGGATGTTGAGCCATGCCGACTCTAATGCCGTGGCCAGCTGCGCTAGATTACGCGGTTGAGGATCCATGGCGCGAACAACTCGATCGAGATGGTCCCACAGATGCTCGATTGGGTTTAAGTCAGGTGAGTTTGCTGGCCAGGGGAGGACGGTAAACTCATCCTGGTGCTCTTCGAACCACGCACGTACACTGGCAGCTGTATGGCACCTCGCATTGTCCTGCTGGAAGATGCCATCATCCTGAGGAAAAACAATGCGCATGTAGGGGTGGACATGGTCCGCAAGGACAGATGCGTACTTGTATTGATCCATCGTGCCTTCCACAATAATCAGTGAACCCAGAGAATGCCAGGAAAACATTCCCCAGACCATAATGCTCCCGCCTCCAGCTTGGACCGTTCCTGCAATGGTTGCAGGGTGGTTCCTTTCAGAGGTTTCACGCCTTATACGCCAACGTCCATCTGTCCGATGGAGCATAAAACGCGATTCATCTGAAAACGCTACCTGTCGCCACTCAGTGGACGTCCAGCTGCTGTACTGGCGTGCAAATTCTAGCCTTCGTCGTCGATGAACACCAGTCAGCATAGGTGCACGAACCAGGCGTCCGCTTCGGAGGCCCAGACGCAGCAATGTTCGCTGAATAGTGGTTTGGGAGACACTTGTGGTAGCCCCTTGGTTCATTTTAGTGGTCAGTTGCTCAACGGTAGCCCGTCTATCTGCCCGAACGCATCTCCGCAACCGTCGTTCGCCTCTGTCATCTATGGCCCGTGGTGCACCACATTTGCCACGTCGTTGATTTTGGACAGTCCCATTTTGCCATGCACGGTACACTTTTACCACGGCGGCACGCGAACAGTTCACAAACTCAGCCGTTTCGGAAATGCTTCCACCCTTGGCCCGAAAGCCAATGATCATGCCCTTTTGGACGTCGGATAAATCGCTTCGTTTCTGCATTACGCCAACGATTGAAATGTTTTCCGAAGCCCACACACACCCTTTATATACGCTCAACTGCACTGTGCTGCCACCTGCCTTCTGTGATTGGTTATTTAACTCTGAAGTGGAAAGTACGTGGTGGTCACATTAATGTGACTGGACTGTGTATTTTTACATGACATTCTAAAGCATGTCATATAGTGCAATACCTGCTTAAATGATTAAAGATCTGCTTTTCAAAAACAAAAAGCTTCTATGAAGTCAAATTATTCTCAACTGACAAAACTGAAAGAAAACAATCATTTGCATATAAAATGCTAATGATTGTCGATGAATCAGGTATGAATAATTTGCACATAGAAGCAGCCAAAAACGGCACGCAACTAGTTCCAAGGATAAACCATTTCTTTGTCAAAAATGGTAGAGGGAAAAAAAGTGTGCATGTGCTTATGAAATGTAAAACAACACATTAGTGGAAAGATTTGGAAAAAAAAAGGTCACATCTTACCAAACAGATATCTAAACAGAAACAAAATAATCTGAGTATGCATTACTGCAGTCGGACAGGTGAAGCTGATCCAGAACACTGTCACTCACATTTCCTAAACTCCCTATACTGACTCCATGTAGTGCAAAGAATACACACTATAAGATACTAATATGCTACTGTTGTATCAACCTTGCAGATGACTCATGTTTTCAGATGCCCAGATTCAAAACCAAACATGGAGATGCAGCATTTGGTTTTTATAAGCCTTTAATCAGGAACAAACATCCAAACAAAAAAAAAACTCCTGAAAAAAAATCTCCTGAAAGACTCAGTTCCTTAAAATCATTTTTATTGTTCAGAGCTGCCATTGACTCGTAACAACTGGAAAACAGCTTCATTTTGGTCTGAATTACAACTTTTCATGCTTTCTTTTCATTCAATGTTTGAAAAGTAGAAATAACCCTGACTCTGTGGTACTGAAGTGAAAGACGACTCTCAGGATCTGTACAGCGGATCTGGTTTCTCTATCAGTCGCTGCAGGAATGATTCAGCAGAAGGTTCTGTGATAAATGTTGGATCCTTTTGACTCCTAAGTTTGTTCTTGCATATCAGAAACTACAAAATGATACCAGGAGAATCCAAAAGCAGCCACATCACATTTCATTGTCTCGATTAAAAACGGGCCTCCAAATATGTTCTGCTGTGCCTCATTGGATTGTACCTCATTTTTAGGAGTATTAAACAGGCAAAGAGAGACTTGCCAGCCAGAAGATTGGACATTGTTCTGGGCTGGATAAAGGAAAGCAGGTTCATAACGCTCATGGAGACTGGGAGATATGACTATTTATCTGATAATTCAAAGCACATCGTGCTCATCACCATATGTTTCCTTATTTGTTGAAGATGAGATAGCTACTCATAAAACTTCAACTCAGTCCATAGATTAGATAAGAGTTTTACATTAGACTTTAGTAAATTCCACCAGATATTACTACGGCAACGTGTGGTAATATCACGTAGGTCTACAGTATATATTTGCAAAAGAGGGCATGTGAAAGGAAGAAAATGAGAAATGGAGTTCCTGGGTTTTATTTGTCATTTTTCCCTCCAATGCACTTAAACACCAAACCGAGAGAAGCAGCATTCAGCTCTACTAATCTGAAACAAATCTGAAATTTTTAAAAATAAATACAGATTGTTTGTAGTCTGTATTTAATTTTTTCTTTATTGTCCTTTGCTATATCAGTGCCATGTAATGTTTGTCTGATGTTAATCGTTATCATCGAACAAACATGACAGTACACTTTGAATTACACTAATTTGTAATTTGTGTAATTCAACAATGCACTTTGAATTACATTATTGCTGCAAAGTACTGTGTACAAATAGACCTGCATTGTCATACCTGGTATACAACATGGAAAATATGTTTCCCAGTTGAGTTTGTAGTTAGAACATCCTAACCCTCTATAACAAGAAAGTACTTGTAACCATATACCATTTTACAAGGCTCCAGTTTTGCTTTTCATCAACTTTGTTTTTTTTATGCTTTTTTTTGGAGAAAAACAGAAATCTTTAAAAAGTAGCCAGTCCTACAGTGATATAAAAGTCTAACTGTGTCAAACAAGTTCCTTTTGAGTCATGAGGTTTTGTCAAAGTTATGTCTTCAGCGTATTTTTATTTTTTTATTTTTGGAATATGGATGGTACGAAGATGACATTTGTCATCTTCGTACCATCTTGACAAATAACTGCATAACAGTGTGACTATCAAACTAGTTTATTCAAACATTCAAACATGCAGTTATTTGACTGCTTGACAAATAACTGCATAACAGTGTGACTATCAAACTAGTTTATTCAAACATTCAAACATGCAGTTATTTGACTGCTTGACAAATAACTGCATAACAGTGTGACTATCAAACTAGTTTATTCAAACATTCAACAGGGTAACATTTGCACTCACAGAGGGACTTTGCACCAACAGCATGTTCCTTAGTTACGTGTCTCAGAAACACACAGCATCCTAAAAACAAAAAGAAAAACAGAAAACTCTGACTTGGTTTAAAATGTACCTTCATTGGTAGCTGACTTCAGCACAGCTGGAGTTATTCTGTACAGACTGTAACTCGATTGGAATCAACATTGAAATAGTGTTGAATACAAAAAGAGATAAAAAGTGGTGACTTCCAGAATAAAACGTTATTGTTATAAGAGTTGCTATTTTTTTTTCTCTTAAAAAAGGGAGATTAGTCAGTGCCTCTCATAGATAATCACAAGACAGAAAATAAAGGAGAACTTTGTACTGAAAATGGTCAGACTCTTGGGTCTCGTAACAAATGGATCAGGAAGGCTCAGTGTATCCAGGATGCATGCAATTCAGTGGATTATGTTCTTGTTTGTTGCTTTTTTGCTGTGTACATTATTGGGTTAAAGTAATACCTACAGGAAATCAGCCCATTTTGCATTTCCTCTGCAATCAGGATGGGAGCAGGACACTCACACGCACACACACACACACACACACACACACACACACACACACACACACACACACACACACACACACACACACACACACACACACACACACACACACAATCATCTGGTTCATTAAGCATTTTTAGAAACACTACACAAAGCAGACCGCGCTCAAAGTGAGACGATACACACCACATTTTGTTTACACGAGTTGAGTATTGCTTATTTAATAAGTCATATTTACATGCTACACAGAACCAGAGTAATGAGTCATTACCACACTGGCTCTGCAGTTACCGTATTTAACATTACCCTAAAGCCTCATCTGGTTCACGACCTTTAATATGCAGACTGCTGGAAACATGTCTTCCTTTTTCCTGCGTGGTTCTGACTTGTGCCGTTTCAGCAAATGCTGTCTGTTTTTTTTTTTTCCAAGGAAATCCAAACTAATCTTTCAAGAACACGTGAGTGCTTCAAAGTGATCGAAAGCCGGAGGTCAATCTGACCACGCAGAACCTAGTTCTTATCTAAGTATTAGTTTAAGTGTGCATAACCTTAAACAAATTACTTAACTGAGCCGCATTTTAATTTGATTTTGGCCTTCGGGCTCCTTTGCTAGAAGGGTATCATCGTCCTTCATCTTGGCCATGAAGTTCTCCTTATCTCTCTTTGATTACATTTTGGCTGTCTAGCAGATGCCTGAAGGTTTTGGGTCAAAAACTGATGCATAGAATTAGTCAGGAGTTCACCATAAGTCTAGATTCATGTGAGCATAAGCAAGTTTGGATATGGTGCTCCTTTGGTTGTGTTTTTTTTTTTTTTTTGGAATTGCTACCAGAAAGTTCCAATTTTGATTTGCTCCCAGATACAAGAGGACTCCAGTGGCCCAGTTTATGCTCACACAAAAAGGAAAATGCAATAAGGAATGAAGTATTTATCTGGTGTGACATCGAGCCTGGCGGCCTGGTAGCACTTTTCATAAATTGCCCTGGCAACTCCCAGAATGTTCTGTCGGTGGGCGTTCAAGACTCGGAAATGGTCCACTTAAGAAATTACTTATTGACATTCACTGGAAGTCGGCTTGGATTTATGCATATTGCTGCAGTGTTCATGCATTAGTAGATGAAAAATCAAAGGATTGGTTTAGTTTTTACCCCCAATTTAGTGGTTTCCAACTCATTAATGAATTCAACTGCAATGGAAAAAACTATTTTTTTTACTTTTTTTTTACATGAATGAATAAAATCATAACTTATTAAATGCATAACAAGCATATTGTCATAACTATCTCTTTCATTTATAAAAGAAAGATTTTCCCCCTTGCACATTCTGTTTTGTTTCTTTACTCCTAAGAACAGTGGAGATGCTTTTTTTTTCTTGACAGAAAAGGTGAATGTCAAGAAATAAAAATGTGATTTGATCATCTGAAACAAAAACAGAATTTTTTGTTTTTTTGAGTGGTATGTACATTTACTGGCACATTTAAATTAATGCTGATGAGATGGGCTTCTTTATTAAATAAATATATTTATTTATACATTTATTTTAATTCATCTTCAGTGTCAAAAGCAGGACAGCGTTGTTGAGAAATTTGTCGGAATAAATGGGATTTTTGTTTTGTCCTCCTTCCTCCTCCTCCTAATCCTTTCCGCTCTGACACTTGTTGCCATGCCAACTGAGTAACCAGCTCTGTACAGTATCACAGTTGTTCAGTCAGCAACCGTTGTGACAGTTTCTTTTCTTTTCTCTTTTTTTTTTTTTAGGGACAACATACTTGGCAACCCTCTGTGCATGTACCATTAGTTATATTACATTCATTTCTCTCGGCCCTTGTTTTTTGGTCTTAGCCTGGCTCCAGTCTGCCCGCCCACGGACCATCAGCTGCGCCGGTCTGCGCTTCCATCCATCACTCTGACGAATGACTGACTCTGACGTGTCTCAAATGCGGCTTAAAATCTGCACGCAGAAAAGAAATTTAGGATTTCATTTAAAAAAGACACACAAAAAAACCGTGCCGTTGTACTGTACAGTTTTGTTAGCAGCCTCCACATGTACAGTGCAAAGCGGAGTGTGCGTGTGTTTGCTGGTGTGAGGGTGGGAAAAAAATAAAAATCTCTCTCTTACAATTACAGCTCACTGTGCTGCGACCCCTGGCACTAGCACTAGCAGGATGTGGCTAATGAGAACTATAAATATCCTAGAGCAGACCAAGCTGACACTCACAAGACCACCGCTTCTGCAGACGCACACATGTTTGCGCAGCAATCTCTGTGGAGACTTTCTATTGACTCCCATTCATTTCTACAGCCTACACCTTACCTTTACCCTTTTCCTAACCCTAACCATCACCTACCTAACCCTAACCCTAACCAAAACTCAATTCACACCTTAGTCCTAACTCTGACCCCTGACCCTAAAACAGGGTTTCCCCTTGTGGGGACTAGGCTTCAGGAAAATCGTCCCCACAAGGTATTACAAACAAACGCACACACACACACATGCACCAGTTCAGTCTTAGCCATGCTTCTCCTCCCATAGGAAAAGAGAGGGAAAGAAGAAAGTGTTGGAAATCTCTTCAGAAGCCTGATGCGGACACACCTACCAGCGTCTCAACCCACACTGCTGGCCACTGTTTGCCAGGATTAGACCCCGCATGCCTTCCGGCCTCCAACAACAGCGACGTGTGGGCGTTCAGACGGTTCGGTCAATAACTGCGACGGCGTGATGAACAACGGCGATTCAAAGAGAGAGGAGGGAGGGAGAACGGAGCCGTGGGCGGAGTGGAGAGGAACCAGAGCGTACAGGAAGGAGAAAGGCTGAAGCATTAATTAAGGCGTCCCTTTTTGAACAAACACGTGGGAGCGTAATTGCGAAAAGGCAGAACGAGACTCTCACTGTTTAAAAAACCGAATACCCGACACTATATTTACACAAGAAAATCTAATATATCTTATTGCTTTTTATTTCAAAACAGACTGTATAATCACCATAGCAACACAGAACTACTTTTTTGTGCATGTCGTGCAAAATGTAACCCATTCTTCGCCATCCAGACTGCTGTGGACAGCTTAACAGATTATATCACAGCTGGAGCTGTAGATGTGCAACCACAACTCCTTGTATGGTCAAGAGTAAACCGACATAAATTCACCTGAAACCACCATAGATCCATTAGTACTGCTGCATGACAATGCATGCTCATCACTCAGCAGGTTTCCTCCGCAGGGGGATCGGTTATGTCTAACTGTTGGATATTAATTCTGACACTGGAAGGTGACAAGACGGATTAATTTGATTTCTTTTGGATTTCAAACTGATAACATTTGTCTGGGGGAAAAAGTGTAAAGAAAAAAAGAAGGAGCAGCTTTTCTGTGAGCACGTGTTGCTTACTGCGTGTCTCTTTGGGCTCAGCCCCCCTCTTCCCCCCCACGGCTCCTCTGATGGAACACAGTGATTTGTTGTTGAGACAGGATGCTGTGAAGGCCGGGAGCCACTCACAACCTAGTAACTTCTGTAGACGCAACAAATAAAGAGAAACATCAAGATAGGAGGAAAAAAGTTTGTCATCCCGTTTTTTTACAGTAAATTGATTACTGTTGATGCTGGGACTGATACTTTTCTTCAGATCACGCGCTCTGCTTTTGGCAGTTTGCACAGCTTCTCAGTTTAATCTGACATAAACTTCTAATTGAATTAGTCTGATACAGACTGTCTTCATTTGTCTCCAGCGTAGCGATTACTGAAGCTTTTAAAACGAACAGCGGATCTCGATCAAATGATCTCATCTTATCTTTTACATCGGTGGGTCAAGCCACAAAAAAAGCTCACTCGATTACTGACAAGGGAGATTGATTTTCATTGGTCAGGGAGGAGCGAGACAACTCCATTGGTCCACAGGACACTTCACCGTTCCTCGTCTCTGAGGCCTCCCCTCTGTCCCAGAATGACTCCATCCTGCTCACTCTGAACAGCACTGCTACAAAAGAGATACTGGAGGCTCTTGGCATCACATTCAGACAGAAAATGATAACCGAACCAAGATTAGAAATGACAAAGTCAAAGCTTTTCTTCTTTTTTTTCCTTCTTTTATTGTAACATTTAAACAGCAAACGTTTGCGGTTGAGAGCTAGTTCGATTAGCCTTGAACTGTGGCTAATACTTAACAATTAAGTCCGTAACGGCTTTCTGTAAATCCGAAACCTAGACAACGGAACGGGGAAGTGAGAGCTTTCGTCCAGTACATATTTAGCACAGTGAGTCAGCAAAGTGACGGGGTCAGTCACCGGATGTGCTGACCCGTGGCTGTGACCTCAGAGGACTCGAAAACAAATGCACACTTTTTTACATTGCAGCTATCAGTGCCTCCACATTCCGATCCTCAAAAAAATATTCTTCACATAATATTCTTTAAATGACTCTTACTTCTATTTTCTGTATGCACACGTCTTCTTGTTAGGACAGTGAATTTCCAAATTGGCTCAAGCTGCACTGCAGCCTGTAAAGCTCCCATCCATCTGCTCCACTCAAATGCGCCGCATGGGCCATTTCCAAATTACCCATCATCCATTGGAATGCGTCCCTGAGGCTTTTTGGTGCCCCTCCCCCCTCCAGCCTTTGGCTCGGCTGTCCATTACATTATAGACTGAAAGAGGGAGAAAGTTGGCATCCCATCAGGAAAGAAACCAGAACCCAGAAAAAGACAGATGCTCTTCCACTTCTCTCTTCCTCTCTCTCTCTCTCTGCTTGCACATATTGAAAGTGAAATCCTTCGGGTCCAGATTTGATGTTCCAACAAATCTGCACGCATAGACAGGTCTGTTTTCTTAATCATCTGCTTCTGTCATCAAAAGAATCACGCCCCGTCTCAGTTCCCAAAGGGAACCCTAAAAGGCAGGTCTATTGCTGCTTCGACGATTGCAGTGCCAAACTCTGCCCATGTAGGACTTAAAGGGATCAACTTTTCATGACCAACACATTTAGGTTCAAATGTATTTTTGCTTTGTACGCTCATCTAGAAAAAACTTTAGATCACTGAATAGCTCAGACTCAATGGAGCGGTGGACTGGTGGTCCCCTCTTTCCGCTCATCCTCGTCATTCCTCCACTGAAGGCGTTACAGGGTTTCAAAGTGCAGCCCCGTGTCCCTAATTGGCAGTGGGACCCTGCTGTAGGATGATGAGACCTGACATTAGAGACCTCTGGGGGAAAACCATGTTCTTGTTCACACATCCTAGAGGCTCTCTTTGAGGTTATCTCCGTCATGTCTTCTTCCCTTGAACGTTGAGAGAGAACAGAGAGCTCAGGCAAGGCCACTGCGTCTATGAAGGGCATGGGAAAATAGTTCTGGTGGGTTGGCATACTCTGATAAAGGGCATTGATATCATTAATCCATGGGTTTTTTTAAAAAAATTTGGATTATTCTTTTTAAGAAATGAGAAACAAATCTGTTCACAGAGTTCTGCTTTATTGTGATCATATGTTTTACTGTAGGCTACACTGTAAATACACCAGCTCAAATGAGTCTTTGAGAACTACAAATTGACTTGTTATGTCAGAGGCATTAAAAATGTCCTCAGCCTAAATGAACAGAAACATGCTTGTAACAGCACTGAAAATCCAAAACAGAAAATTCATTATGTACTTATTCCTTTTTGTGATGTTCGATGGGTTTGCCTCTTTTTTTCCTTTTGCCTGCTGAAATGATTTAGCTCAAAACAATTTTCGATATCAGATAACCAGAGTAAAAACACATAAAAAAGAAAAAAGAAAAGAAAAACACCATAAGTAGTAAAAAAAATGCAGCTGTCTAAAATCAAACCTCAGATTTATGTCCTTTCTAAAGCAACCTCCAAAGAAAAGCTTATCTACCTCTAAGTCAATTAAACTGGATTTATTACACATTAATTTTGATTGATCCCTTTATCACTCAGCATAATCACATTAGGTTTTTAAAAGAAACATGGTTGAATGGAAACAGGGAGGCACTTGTAATATTTCAGTCAGTGCCTCAGAGTTGGAATTCTCTAAGCGAAAAATGCAATTTATCTGGCTCGCCAGGTAAAACACGAAGGGTCTTATGTCGTTAACGTGAGATATACATCATAATTCTGCACCGGAAGAAGCCAGACACAATGAGTTGGAAAATTAGATTAGGATCTAATCTAATTTTCCAGAATTTTCTAATCTAATACTTCCAGAAAATTGCAAAACCGAGTTCCTTCAAGTCAAGGCTAAGAAGCCTTTATAACATTAAGGGAAACGTTGATTCATTCTAGTCTGGATTAGAACTTTTTGCAATTCCTTTGTCTTCTGCCACTGCAATATTACTGCTTATCTTTTGTTTAATGATGTTTTTATTACGCAAATCACTTTGAACTGCCTCACTGATGAATGTGCTGCACAAACAAGCCTCCCTGACTTAAAAAATCATCGGTTATGAAAATAGAGGTGCTTTTTTTTTTCTTGGACTTGAGAAAACCCAGATGAACCAACAGCCGGAAGCGACGTGACCTCAATCCGAGAGTTGCTTCAGTGTCGTCTCGGGTGAAGTCGGGTTTGTTTGAATAATACAATAAAACATAACACAAGTGAAAGCGAAACCGGATGTGAAGGAATCTATTTTCGCTTGTCAGATTGTAAAGTCACAGGTCGGCTTGTCAATTTGTCGGCCGTGGTAAACGTCACCTGCGACAGTAGACGGCGTGACGTCAATTTCAGAGAAATTGGCTAGTATCATTTATTATCAAAATCAACAGCTGATACAATTGCAAGCATTTTTCACAAAATACAATACAAAATGACATACAAATGCACGATCTTGAGGCCGATTGGCTATTGACGCTGTAGACTACGGGCATCGCCACCGGAGGCAGGTCATTGTTATCCGATACCACATCTCGGTTTGGCCCGTTTGAAGTCGTCGAGGGTGCCACACGTGTGGAGGTCATAGGATTTTAATGAGCCGATGATGGTGAGCAAGCAAATATCGGAGATATCAGGTCTCTTGAGGCCCAAGGCACGTAGGCCGGATCCAGACTTCCCGAACAGTTGACCCTTGGCGGAGATGACGATTGGAAGATGCTTAATCACGGTAGATGAATCGTGCCATTTCTGAATGGACTTCACTGCCTCGACGGACCCATATTTGGAGATCTTGAGGTCCCAGGTATCGATTAGCCGGTGCCCTGCGACGAGAGAAACGTCCAGTACGACCAGGTTTCCAGCGACTTCAACCAGTATGTCCGGCTTTATGAAGGTAGTCGATGTTGGGACTATCGGCTCTACCCACGGTTTCAGACCTTTTGCTCGGAGGAACTGATCAACTTTCCTTACAACCCGATTGTGTCTGGCACATCTGGCGTCATGAGTCTTTTCACAGGACTGTAGAATATGGTTGAAAGATTCGGGCTGGCGGCAAGCACCACGGCAGGTCACGTCGGCCGATCTCGAGGGACCCCTCGTGCTACGCACCTTGGTCGGTAGAAGGCCACCCCGAAGTTGAAGGCCACGAAGATGGAGTCGAGGGAAGACGTTCTCAGGATGCTGTATCCATTCATGGCTGGCGACATCGATGTTCCTAATGTCCAAATCTCGATTGTCTAGGGACAAGAGAAGTTGGGAGGCCCAGTGCTCGTGGATAGAGGTCATTGAGGCATGATGGTATAATGTCGGGTAGAGGACTCTGGCGTAGGATTTGGTGAAGACACTTTCTTGTCTGATAGATTGAATAATGGGAGAAGATGACGATAACAGCTTGGTGAATCTTTGCGTCTGGAGGAATGGGATTTGAAGGACCATGGAGGGAATTCCCAATCCCCCGTCCCGTATCCTTGCATGGAAGTAGGCGATTGCTGTGTCCTGTGACCTTGGCTATATTTAGAGCTTCACTGATGTCTAAGGCGTGTCTCTACCTGTATGCTGGCTGTTCGTCATGTTGAGCCAAACAAGTTTTGGAGACTATCATTTAGGGTTTTTTTTTCCTTCCCGCCACCCGTCTGGCTTGGACAGCTGTGTGAAGATGACACCCCACCCACGTCAAAAAAAAAAAAAAAAAATCCAGCAAATAGTCTGAATGGTTTGTGCTCCGTTTGTGCAGTTTTGGTTTCTGAGATATTAAAAATAATTTTTTTTAGGTCATCCAGTGGTCACCATCCCCCCATCTTGCTCCAAAACAAATCAAAGTGAGCTATTTCGTTAGTGCTCCGTTTGTGCCGTTAAAACTATAGTTTATGCAGCTTCCGCTTTTGAGATATTAAAAGTTATTATTTAGGTCGATGACGTCATCAGCCGCATCCATTTTTGCTCCAATCATCAAATTTTTTGCTTTACCGTTGTTATGTCGCCATCGCCGCCGCCAACTTGTATGTAATGTGGACCACAATGTCCCTCAAGGATTATATTATACAAGTGACTAAATCTGATTTTACTTTATTTGGTGCTTTCAGACTTTTAAGATTCAGCCGATCAAATTCACCCAATTAGGGGACAATTAATTTCACCTGCTGGAGGCTGTACTTTGTTTTAGTTCTTCGTTGGTTGTCTCCCAGCACATTCCTGTCACGTAAGTCTTGTTTTCGGCGTCGTTTTTATTCAATTGATGTTGCTATATTTTCGTAGAAAAGGGACTACAGTATAAGTTGTGGCATAATCTTCAGTTAGAGTAAGATTCAGCCTAATTGGGTGAATGTGATCGACTGAATCTTAAAAGTCTGAAAACACCAAATAAAGTGAACTCTGGATGACCTAAAAAAAAAATTTTAATATCTCAGAAACCAAACCTGCACTAACCATTCAGACTATTTGCTGGATTTTTTTGACGTG
Source organism: Poecilia picta (assembly GCA_033032245.1). Taxonomy (NCBI): domain Eukaryota; kingdom Metazoa; phylum Chordata; class Actinopteri; order Cyprinodontiformes; family Poeciliidae; genus Poecilia; species Poecilia picta. The sequence goes on along the minus strand of CM065375.1, from coordinate 8,482,738 downwards.
GGTAGGGTGCCAGCTTCACACAGCTGACAGAGCTAACCTTTAATAATAATAATAATAAAAAATTAAGTAACACAGTGACTGATACTTCTTCTGCGGAAGGTTGAGTTTGATAAAACATAGATATCAGGTTTAAAGGCCAACTCGAGTGCTGTCCTTCTGTTATCGAGTTCCTGTTATTGCAGTGGGACATTAAAGAATATTCCCGTCAGGAGTAATTTATCTGTGACACATGTTGATTAGGACTGTTTAAAACGCTGCTAGAGATTTCAACATCCACGTCGACAACCTCCACAACAAAGGAGCAAACGAAAACAAAACAATAAATAGCTTAACTTAACTCGGCACGTAAAAATCTGCTAACTGTCACTTATTGAGTTCCTGTTATTGCAGTGGGACATTAAAGAATATTCCCGTCAGGAGTAATCTATCTGTGACACATGTTGATTAGGACTGTTTAAAACGCTGCTAGAGATTTCAACATCCACGTCGACAACCTCCACAACAAAGGAGCAAACGAAAACAAAACAATAAAAAGCTTAACTTAACTCGCCACCTAAAAACCTGCTAACTGTCACCCTCAAAACACTTAGATGCAAGTCTAAGTGTTGCATGAGGGCACTGGTGTCATTGTGACTGTTAAGGGGTTAAAACGCAAGCACACTCTGAACTTGGTGCATTCAGACGGCTTCTGCAGAAAGGAGACTTTGAAATACAAATCATTATGAGTGTATTACAGATCTGTTGTTATGCCAACTTTCCAGACTGCTTAGGTCTTCCTTTGTGCATCCCCAGAATCAGAGCCAAATACGGAGCCTTAGCATCCTAACCTGGAACGAGCTTTCAGAAAACTGCAAAGGAAAAGAACTCTGAAAACACTGAGTTCTTTCAACACAGCTGGAAGAATCATAAACTGCAGTCTGTCTTTAAATCTATCATATTACGTTGAATCTGCGAAGCACTGCCATTATGGACCGCTCAGTCTTCTATTACAGACTCCAAGAGGTGTGATCTGACCATCCAAAAATAACCTTTGCCAGGAGTTTCCTGACCGGGCACCACTCTCCGCATGTCCAAAACCTCACTGAATGCAGCCTTTCATAAGAGTACCAGAGTCCGCTCTCAAATTAAAATAGGTTACCAGTTAAACAAAAAAAACAAGGCTACAGAAAAGTCTTTAGAAAATCAGACAAGCTTAAATCTAACACTGATATGCTGAATCTGTGTGGAGAAGTGGCAATTGGAATATTAAATATTCATGCACTTAGTATTTCTTTACTCACTGTGAGGTTTTTGATATTGTTTGCTTTGAAATGATCATAAAACTCTGGCATAGCAACAGAGGTGTGTGTGGAAAACTTTGTTTTGGCGACTACACAATGGGAACCGACATTCTACGGGACTGTAATGTGTAATATGACATAAATGATGACTTTAGCCATGTGGACTTTTGTACTTTATGAAATCCAAAAGTAATAAAGCCATACAAAAGTAAAAAAAATAAAGAGTTAATTTTCCTTTCGTTGTTAATCTGTGATCTCAGTGCCACGGATAAGACAGTCGTTTCTTCGTAACGGAAAAGGTTTAGGCCTGAGATGAAGCTGCGCAGCTTCTGCTGACATCTTTAAAAAATTCATGCCCCGTAAAGCGTGCAGACGGGGCTGCGGAGAGCACAGTGGATTTCCGTGAACGCTTACAGTCCTCAGAAGCAGAACGGCGTGTTTGGCCGAAATACTGCGCACCCACGCAAGATAAAGATAAGGCAAATCCTCCTCTACAGTAGATGTGGCTCTGTTTGACATTTCTCCTTAAGAATGAGAGGAACTCTCAGGGCAAAGCAACAAAAAAATGAAAACATTTTTTTTTTAGATTTTTTTCTTTTTATTTGATTCTGGTGTTTGAAGTTCTATAAGGGTATGATTGTTTTGTGATTTTTTTTTGGCTGTAAACAGTGAATTTCAAACAAAACCTCTAGTTTCATTTTTACATACTCAAGCTGGGCTGCTGACATCAAACTGGACAAAATGGTTGAAAGTCAAAGTGTTACAAAGGGAAAAAAAAATCTTTGAAAAGTGTCTCTCCTTCCTCGTTTTACATCAAATGCTGCAGGTGAAGACAAATAAAATAATCATTTTCATGTTTAATAATTAAAAAAAGACTCATCGCACTTGGGCTTAGCTGCATTTGACACGATCAAAGTTTGTTTCAACACAATTTATCATAGCACCATAACTAAAACTGTAAGGTTATGTATGCTAAATTACAATAAACCTGATTTTACAATTTATTGAAAGAGTAAGCCACTATTAAGCCACATGGTGAACACTTTGCCAGTCTGCACCTTGTGTGCTAAATGCGGGTTGTTAAGAAATTGACAAAACTGAAAAGTGCAAAATAAAAATAATACTAATAAAAAAAGAGCTATACAGCTAGAGCAACATCGATGTTTGGCTTGTGATGTCTCAATCAGCCTCAACATAATGGCCTTAATATAAGTTGATGTATGTAATTTGCAACCCTAAAAATGAAACCTGTGCTGTGACGTTGGCTGCAATGTTTTCTGATCCCAAACTCCCGTGAAAATATCTAAACAGACTAAACTAATCTTACATTAATCATCTCTTACAAAATTATCTTTTTCTTGTCCTAATTTTACAAACCTCTTGGATCGGGGCCTAGGACTTTGACCTTTTCAGATTAAATTAAAGTTTCCTTCATCGTTTGTTAAATTTGTGCAGCTGTGCTGGCTTTGTGAAAGGCCTGCATACAAGAGTTTTCGTTTAAAGCCACTGCATCAAACTGATGGTGTTTTACGGCGGTATGAGTATTTAGTGTCTTGTAAATGTATTTTTATTTATCCATCCTCTGTGCAGTGACGGGGAGGACCTGCAGCAGGCAACAGGCTGGTGTTACCAAAATGTCCTTCAATGTAAGTAAACAAGTTGCATCGTACGTTAGATGACTTGTAAAAAAAATATGCTTATGTAAAACAAACAAAAAAAAAGCGTCACTCATGGGGACGTTCACATCACCAAGATACAATGTCTAGTTTTCAAGCAGAATTCGACGTCTTTGATCAGCGTCAATCAGTAACAGTAAGATTCACTTAACGACCGATAACGTTACATTGCAATTTAGAATCCCTGCCCAAAACTTCCCCGTCATCATCCACTTGATTCAGTATTAATAGACTCAGCTGAAACACCTTGATTTGTTTCAAACAATGTAAAACTCAAGACCGAATACACAAACTCTTAAGGAAAGGCTTTAGGCCGCAGAACAAAACAAGCAGTAAGATTATATTACAAACTTTACAGTAAGAACAGGCGATTCTACCTGTCGGAAAACTCCACCTGCTGGTGATGCACTAGAATGCGGTTAAAGCAGGAAACTTGTTTTAAAAATATACTAACCTTAATCCAACTAGCTACATATGAAAATGTTCAAAAAAACCTCTCTGTAAAATTGCATTAGTCCTAAAAAGAACTGCATGCTAATGTGAGACGGTTGTTTGCAACAGCCGTTTTATTATTTAGCAGTCAACCAGCACAGCAACTAAGAAAGAAATCATCTAAAGCTTCAAATATTTGCTAAAATGAGCCGTTTGGAAGCATTTCTTCACAACTAGGCACGCAGCGACTAAATTCCAGGTGATGGCAATAATAATAATGCGCTGCCACCGTTTCTTAAAATAGCAGACAGATGTTGTTCATATGGGTTTTTTAGAACATCAAAATTAGATGGAAAAAAAATAGTCAGCATCTCTAATATGATCATCGTTTTAAATCTAAAACTCTACTCTTGCTATGTGAATTGCAAAGCTCACAGCATAGCGAGAGAAGCAAACCTGTGATTTATTTCAACAGAAGCTCAACTAATTATATCAGATCTAAAATTAATTTGCCCTTTTTCCACAAGACCAAAGTTTACATCACATTTTTGTCACTTCATGTTTGCACAAAAAGTTGAAGCTGGCAAGCAGGAGTTTTCGCTGGTTCTGGTCGACTTCTACCGACAGCTTGGTGTGCAAAAAAGAAAAAAAAAAGGATAAAAATCGATGGCCCAAAAGCGCCTATATGTTAGAAAGTCATCATGCTTAATTACAGTTAAACTTTGACAGATCATTCATTCACAATACTAGGCAAAAGACGACAAAAAAAGATGCAGATAAAAAAACCAACAACAATCAAACAACCATTGAAGTTGAATGGACCGCAGTAAAAACTATTCAGGATTTTTTTGTTTGTTTGTTTTGGAATAATTCACATTAAAGTTACATTTACATAGCAAATGAGGTTTGTAACCTCAAACAAAAGAAAGCCAAATACACATGCTCGGCATTAGCTATGCACTATCGTTCTTCAAGGAATAGTCTTCGATTAAAAAAAGGAACTCCATTTTCCTTCTCATTTGTTGTGAGACTGAGGATCATTGGTCATGCTAACTTGGCATTTCAGGCTAACGAGCAAGGCAGTACAGAAAACAGAACATAAATCTATCAGTGCAATTAGTCAGAGTAACATTCACTTAAACAAAACAAAACAAACCACAAACACATGATTCTTAGATAAAACCAAGTCTGCACTCTGATGGTACTCTGCAGAGTAATCTTTTCAGGGTAAATATAATTTTTGATGTCGAATTTTAAAAGCTTAAAAACAATGACAAGAAAAAGAAAGAAATTATTTGATTTATTAGTATTGCAGCTATTATGTTTCACACAATCACAGCAGAGATTTGCTTATAGAAAGAATTTCTCTGTTGTGAAAAATGCTAGTCAGAAGCAGGCAGGAATTTAAATCTACCTGAATGATTGAAGAGAGAGCTTTTACGTCCTGAGGTAGGGTGCCAGTCAGTTGGGTCTCCAAGCTAATTCTTAGACAATATTTCTCTTGACTTTCTTTTTGTCCCTGGAAAATATACCAATAATATGTTGCCTATAAATTTGCATTTGAGTTTTAGAATTTAGCTCTCTTTCTGGGTGGCCATTTTCTAACGTCTCAAACTCCAGGATTGGTAATATCACTTTTTGGCAACTTTCAGTACTTGGACGCAAATGAGCATGAAAAAGAAAACATTTCAAATATGATGAATAACGCCCCTCAATGTAGAGAGTGGCATGTTTGTTAAAGTCATTGATTTCTCTTCACAAAGGCTTGTGATCATCGATTCATAAAAACGCCAACACGTTTTTCTCGACAGCACTGAAAACCGAAAAGTTAAGCATCGCCAACTGGATCGCGTCAGTCACACCAGTGAGAAGTTCACGAGGAATTCTCCTCTAAGTCATTTAAAAGGCACTGGACCTTATTCAGCTTTACAGACGGAGCAGATAAGAACGTACAGCACTAAACTTACAAAGACGTTTGGTACCTCCAGCAGCGAGGACTGGGGTTCACATCCTGCATCACCCCCATGCAGAGTTCTCAATTGTTGCACCATCACCGGTATGGCACAATAGCATATGTGAAAGTACATTTTTAAGGAAAAAAAAAAAAAAGACACCGTCAAATAAATAAATAATGCAGGTTTTGCATGTATACAAAAAATAAAAATGTCCGTTCGATTTGATTTTGAAGGCAAAATGAAACCACAATATCATAAGAAGAGTTCAGGACAGAGGCTCAGGCTCAGTTCTCTGAGGCAAAAATGATCGATAACCGAGCGCAACGGGTTCACCATTTACTCAACGAGGTTCCAACATCTAACGGGGGGGGGAAGCAACATTGACTGAAAGCCCCGCTTTGTGCCATCGTTCCTCTTCATGTCCTCTTTATATCAGCGTCTCCTCGTTTCAGAGCACAAGCAGCACAAGGACTGGGCGGGAGAGCATGAAAGAGTCCACTGTTCCCCTGGTTTGGCACTTGACAAGTACAGTCCTGCTACCAGGGGGCCGACTTCCAGCAAGGCTCTCTGCAGAAGTGGATTGGATTTAAACTAGGGAGCCTGCTTTTGCTGAGTTGCACCGAAAAACAAAAGGTAATCACCGTTAAAAGTGAAGCGAAAGCTGAGGTACCTATGTGTTTCGGCAGGAAAATATCTTCCCTCCCCTCCCTTTGATGAACCAAACACAATTCACATTAAAACCTAAAGAAAAGCAATAATAATAATAATAAAACTTCACATTTGGCAAACAAAAACAAGATACACAACAGCAGGTTTTCCCTTTTAGATCGAAGGTTTAAAATGCAACATGGCTTAACATTCTAGGGGATTTAATTCATAAGAGTTAGTACATTGTATAACAGCTCCATTTGGAAACACAGTTTGAGAAAAAAAACTGAGATCACACCTTGAAAAAAACAAAACAGCTCTCTTTTTTTTAACCCCTTTCTCAATTAAATTCCGCTTCTTTTCAAGCCACCAGGACATCACTATCTCTCCATTGTTCGTTGTGTTTCAGCAGCTTTTTCAGTGCATTTTATTATTCCCCTTTGGCCCTTCGCGCCCTCTGGCTCCTTGCGTCAGAAACTCAGATGGGGGTTGGTCCAGCGGACACATGTGTCAATAAAGAGGAAAATCCATCCCTTCCCCTTTCCTCTTTCGCAGCTGAGGCTTCCCGTGGGACACACTGTTCCACAGATGAGGGCAGATGTATGGCAAGTTTTGGGACTGTATGGAAACTGTGTGTGTGTGTCAGGGAATAGACGTTTTTATGATGAACAGGAATAAAAAGCAGGTAAATAAATAATCATGGGTGCAGTGTGGGTACCTCCCAGAGGAAATATATGGCCCTATAACCTTTACTCTCACAAGCGTCTTGATCTTTTGCAATCCGGCCCTCTCCTCCTGCTCACCGTAATAACCTCACCGACGTCAGCGAGTGCGTAGGCGCTCTAATTCCCTTCACTCTGAGGTGGACAGCTTCCCACCTTCACTCGCAGAGTGCCGCTTTTGTGGAGGTGCCACAGCTGGACGAACTCCTCCGGCATGGCGTGGAACCACTTGCCGGGCAGGATGTTGTCGTAGTAATGGTGGCTGATGGGCTGCCCGTCCAGTCCGATGGAGAACGGCCAAAAGCCGTAAACCGTCACCTCGTCGCACATCCCCAGGGCCAGGCTGACCAGGAAGAGGCCCGTGGAGAGGCGCTTGGCGTGGACGCCGCGCGCTTTCCAGAATTTGCCTACGTTGCGCAGGAAGTCGGGGTTGGCGAAGAGCATGGTGAGGTTGGAGGGGGAGTCCGTGATGGCGTAGTACGCCCGGAGCGACGGGTCGGTGCCGGGCCTCATGGAGAACGCTGGCATGTAGATGAAGCCGGAGCCGTAGGCCTTCAAATAGTCCACGAAAGCTTTTCTAGACCAGAGAAGGCCTTGGAATCTGAGGAAGAACAGGGAGAGCTGCTCTAAATACATCAGTGCAGTGAGTGAGACTAACAAGCGCTGCCAGTTGAACATAAAAAATTTTACGGTGACTAACAATGAAATTTGATCCAGTGTTTATATTTAATCAAGCCTTTAAATTATGAAAAGCCTAATCTTGTCACCGTTTAATAAAAAATTGACTTTTTTATTTAATGCCTGGCCTACCGCAACAAATCCAAGAGCTCATGAAAAGAAATCCTAGAATAATGTCTACACTGCTGCAGGTCTGATCATGATGACAGTCAAAACGCGTCTGGAGGTCCTTTGATACGTCTGCGCCTAAAGAAGCACTTTACCTTTTCTCGATGATGCTCGGGTTGGCAGTAACCAGGTGGGTTTTGTTTCCCACGTCCTCCAAATATTCCTTCGTAAGCGGTGGAAGGTTGCACCTAGAAGAGCAAAAGGCCAATGATGAAAATTATTTTAATATAATCCAAGATACAGACCACAAATTTATTCATATAAGGTAAGAAACTAAATGTAATAAAACATTCTTTTATTTTCCATCCATAGCCACACCGCCATGGTAGAACAATTTCATTAACCAAATTAAACATGGACATATAGGTTTAATTGATTTAGTGTGGCGCAGCACAGCAAAGGGAAAGTAATGCATAAACACCATTGAACAACATCTGAAAACCACTGGTACTCTTTGTTTCTTCTCTCTCTGTGTCACCTGCACGATACGCAGATCAGTAGCCATGGCAACTGAAAGACAACAGTGCCACTTGTAGAGTAGAAAATACACACACACACGCACAAAAAAAAAAAAACCCTGCACATTTTTGCCACACAAAGAACAGGGTGTCGAGTCTGTTACAGTATTGTGCTTTCAGGCTTTGCGTTTATTTTGCAATTATGAATAAGTAACAGCCTGAACGCAGCAGCAGTGTTCGTTTAGATGATTTAAACACATCCTCTACTGATGATCTGTCAGTGTGTTTGTGTGAGTCGCTATTTTTAATTTATTTAAATTTTTTTTAATGAACCAAGACGCACAGAATTCAGAGAGACAGCAAACTCAAACTGTGGTGGTTGTTAATGAGTATTGAATATGCATACGTTTATTTGAAAGAAATCAACCTGTGAAACACGATAACCTTGGACCTCGTTATTTAGTTGTCATAGTGATAATTGAAAAGCAAAGTATTGCATCTCTTTTTTTTTCTATGCCACACGTAGATTTAGGGTTTAGTGTGCTACGTTGACAACTTGGCAGCTAACACTTGGTAGTTACGGTCGTGAGTGTTTTTTTTTTTTTTTTTTGCCCTCCAGCAGGGAGCTGGAGCTGGAGACCGGGATCTTTTGTGTGTTGCACCCCGTTTCAACACGTATGTGATCAAGCTTTTTCTCAAAAAGATTCCTCGTGCATTTTATTGCTGATGCGCTTGGGTGTGAAATTAGAGTCAGTGACCTTATTGGTTTCATGATGATTCTCTAGCAAAGGTTCAGTGAATTAAAAACCCCTCAGTAGGTTAAGGGGACCGATTATTGGGTGGTAACTATTAAAGCATTGATTAATTCCCAAAACATTATGACAGTGTGGCTCCGAAAGAACCTGAAGAAACTGAATTTCACTGGGGTGATTACGGTTTCACTTTTGAGCTGACTTCACACTTGTTGAGGCAGGAAGCTGCAAAGCAACATAAATTTGCATCTATTACTCAGTCATAAAAGTTCTGCACAGCTGGCAGTGAGTGAAAGGCTGAGTGCGCCTTGGAGACGCCACAAGCTATTCAAGCTGTGAAAGGAGACGTGTGCTCTGCTAGCAGCTGAAGATTTTCCTTTGTTCCACAGTCTTTGCATCTCTCCATCAAATGTGCGTTTTGTGCAAAATTTTTAGTGACATTTTCATGCCCCAAAAATGTGTCCATTTGGAAATCTGAATCGAATTCAGTTCCACAAAGTAGATTTATTTCAGGAATTCAATTCAAAAAGTGAATCTTGTGCATCTGCATAGGCTCGCTACACGCAGAGCAACAGATTTCAGAGGTTGGATTTAGTTTTTATTATTCAAACAAGCATCACGGTAAAGTGTTACAATGAGGACTGACTGCCAACCCTGCCCCTTTCTCTGACATATCTTTCAGAAAACCTGAAACTATAAGGAAGTCACAAATTGATCCAACTCTTTTATCGTCACTTCAAACAAACAGTAGTTGTTACAGCAGTTGCATGGGAGGAATTTCTGCTATAGAAAGTGAGTGAAAAAATACTGGAAAAATACTAGAAACTTGCAAAACTAGAAACTTTTTCGCACAATGCAGAGATGATAAAGTCAGTTTACAGAGGAAGTAGGGTGTAAGTGATGGCGGTGCTTTAAATTGACCTTCTGTGTAATTCAGGATTCATACTTGTTTATAGTCTTATTTGTAGCAGCTACATGTCTGAAATCATAATGCAGCAATTAATAACAGACCAAGATAACCTAAATAGAAAATTAAGCTTATAAACGATGACTTATTTTGTTGTGGGAACTAAAGCCATCAAAACAATCTGGGAAAAAGCAACCGCACGTCTCTTTAAATTACAATATTACTGTGACCAATTAGTTTAAGTTGACTTCAGTTTCACTGCCAGTCATGTAGAATCAAGAAATCACTTCAACGTGACCTGACTGACAACATGAAGATCTGAAAAAGCAACACGTTACGGTGCAGCGTAGAGAAATTCAAGATTAGATGAGAAACTGACTTGAAGAAACTTGTAGAAAAAGTTGACGATGCAGCAGCAGGAAAGGGGGGCGGACACCCAAAATTTGAGCCATAACAGGTTAATTGAATATCACATTTATTACGGTTGAAAAAGAAAAAATTGCCAAGTTTAGATTTAACTGAACTGATTACGGTAGTTTCCGAACGGTAACTGTAACGGTAAAAGTGCTGATCCTTTGTGTCTGCTACTAGCATGTGCTAAATGAAAATAGGCACTTTCTTCTTCTTTTTCTTTAGATTTCAATGGCAGCTTGCATCCATTATTGTTGCACTACTGCCATCAATTGGATCCTAATGTCTATACCTCAAATTTTCATAATGATCCCAGTATTATTTAAAAAAACAAAAAATATTTTCCCCCTCAATGCTATTTCACTGATCAACAACATTCTCAAATTTCAATTCCCTATTCCAACCTAATTCTATTTTAATGGTCTCTTTCTTCTTTTATTTCCAATTTTGACTTCCAATCATTCACCTCCTGCTGAAGAGCCCCCTGGTGGTTGAAGAAAAATCCACATATAAACCGCACCGGACTATAAGCCGCATGGTTCAAAGTTTAGGAAAAAAGTAGCGGCTTATAGTCCGGAAAATACAGTAGTTTGATTTTAAGTTTGACAACAAACTAGGAACAACTAAACAGAATAACAGGGAGCTGTACAGCTTCAATAAAGTGAAATATCGAAGCCCCAAACCTACTGCTCTCTTTCCCTTTTACCGTCTTTCTTATGTGCTCTTAGCCCAGTGAATTTGTTCCGCTCATGCACAAAGCCATAGACTCCAGAAGTCTCTTCGTCTCACCGCATGACGAAGTCAGCCTGGTCAATGTCCCGTCCACACTTGCTGTGCCTGAGGATACCGCCATTGCCCACCACAGCGCACTTCTTCAGGGGCTTCAGAGGGGTGGTCTGGAGGAAACAAGAAACGGTTTGGTTAGCAGGCAACCTGTTGCGCAAATCCACAAAATACGCATTCATTTTCTCTAAGGAGTCGCCCAACATTGAGGCCTTGTGCTAAAATTCCTTGTGCTAAAATTCCCTCAAAAGCCCCCGAAGGGCTGGAAGACGAATTGTCGAAAAGATACGAGGGGGGGGGGGAGATTTCCGGAAAACAAGCTGCGGTCATGCAACCCATGAAACTGACGCTGTCACTGATATAACCTCCTAGAACAAAGTCCATATTATGTGTGGGAAAAAAAATGATCTAATTGTCAGGCACAGACGAGAGGCACCATGTCTCTAAATGAATCTACTGATATTAAAAGAGTTCATGAATAAATGTACACTTTAAATATACCCTCTAAACCCCTTTTTCCTAAATATGTTAAATGTTCTGCTCTTGTAATATAATCAGACCTCTGCTGGCTTTGAGAATAATAAAAAAAAAGAAGCAGATCCAAAATATCTCTGGAGAAAATAAGAATTATACGCTCACCTGAATGAAATGAAAATATTTGAAAAAGAAACGAGCAAAAACATAAAATGTAGTCTGCACCACTTTTCCACATGCATAACCTATATACTGTAGATGGTTATCTACAGATGGGTATCTACAGTATATAGTAGATGGGTATCTACAGTATATAGGTTATAGCTGTTTTTTGTTTCTTCATTTTTCACAACTGTCTTGCTATTTTTAGTCATAAAAATGAGAAAAGCAACAAAAATATTTAGAACATGCCAAAAAGGCTGAACAAATTAAGCATGTCACAATTTAGCAACACTGATCAAGTTCAGATTTTTATTGCTTTAAATTGTAGAACCACATTGTCCCTTTTAAAAAAAAGCGCAATCCGTTATCTCTATAATATATCTTTGAGCATGCAACTATAAACTAATAAAACTTGTTCTCTGTGCATACTGCTACCACTTGGTACAATTATAAAACCACAATAAACTTTAAGGACTTTAAACCTTGTGTACTTATCTTCAATCGCCCTAATGGTTAATCAACTAAGTCCTTGAAATATATTCTACTTTAAGCACACAATATTAATTATCATAGTTGTGAATTACTTTATATTACCTGATCATTATGTAAGCTTTGCATAATTTTGAATGCCAGCAAAGCTGTGAAAAATGACATGGAAAAAAAAAAACCACACACCGGATGCAGAACAGACCAAGCTTCTGCAGCTTTTACTGTAAGTTCAAGGTGAAGATGATGACAGATAGTGGTAACAACTGCCCTCCTTCCTCTCTGAGAACACGTACGCAGGATGCACGGCTCGGCGTCTGGGACTCTGTTCCTTTTTGAAACCATTTAGAAGGAACTGAATCGACATCTGTGGCGGTGACTTTCATTTGGATCCGTGCAGACAAATAAATTCACAATGCGGATCGGAGATAGAATTCCAGCATCTCACTAGTGGACAGTTGAAGCACGCTGATAAGGTTCTAACGTTCACAATCACACCAATGAGTACGACAGACGAAAATATCATAGGATTCTTGCTTTGCAGCTTGTTAAGCCTCATGTGTACAAGTTCTGTTTGAACCATCTTACTAACCTGTAATTACACGTCAACCTGCTTTTAGGCACACTCCCTTAAAAGCAGATTCAGTAGCAGCTGCCAGGGCCATGCAGCTTGGCTGGTTGTCTGTGTTCAGACCCACAATCACAGCAGTGGTAGTTTACTGTATTTAGAAGAGAGCATCATCTGCCTCACATAACTACCAGTTCTCTCTTCCCTGAAAAACACACCGCAGATCATGTAGGTTCACGCAGGAAGTGCAAGACCTGGGCTAAAAATAGAGCTGCAATAACCTCTGTTTGGTAGATTCACTGGAGTTGAAACTAAAGACAGATGATTACCTTTCATTAGGCACCTATACTCCTCCTAGCTCGAGACTGCAAATCTCAGATATGAAACCAGCCCCTAAGAAACCATTCTTTAAGGAAAAAAGGAATGGGATAATTTAGAAAAGCAATTGTAGCTGCAAGTTCATCTGATTAATATTAAGAGACATTTAATGAATGTTCAATGGATCACTTGGAGTCCGTTGAACAGTTTCTACAAATTGCAAAGTCAAGAAAATAATATTCGTAAAAAAACATTCATTACATGTGAGATTTTGTTGCTTTTTATTATTCATCCAAACTAAGTTTAGGTGCTGTGGAGCAAATGGTAAATAAAGAGAAGCCTATTCAGAACCAGCAAAAAAATAAATTAATTAAAAAAAACTTGACAGCTGAATTCTAAAATATTTTTAAAAATGTTGCTCCATAAACCCAAAGTCCATAAGGTGAAACATTGTATGATTGTAGTCGCATAATGGAGGTACAAATGGATGTGAAGTAAAAACTGGTGTGAACTGAATGGGAAAGGATTTGGTTAGCCTACTCCCTGAGTAGTCGCCTACTATTACTACTACTACTAGTAGTAGACTTGCTTGGTTAGGATTTAGTAACCAAATCTCTTCCGAGGGAAAATAAAAAGCTAGTTTTGTTTAATTAGAAACAAAGCTCAAGAGTTATGGGTAGATGAGCTAGAAAAACAAAAACCCAACAAACCCAAACACCCTAATGCACGCAAAAAGCAAGATTTTCATTTTAGACTGTAAAATCTTAGCATGTTAGAGGCTCCAAGTTCACAACATCAGCACACAAACGATATAAATGTATGATTTTGTTTGGAGATTGCAAAGAGAGCATTTCTTTTTTTTCTCTGAAAAGACAAGAACAGGATGACTCAGGCTTGTTAAATATTGCAGTGTTTCCCAACCCTGGTCCTCAAGGCACTCTGACATGCGGACAGAGTGCCTTGAGGACTCTGCAGATGTTGAAACATTTGCAGAGTCTGCAGATGTTGAAAGATCTCCAACATCTGCATGTTGGAGATGTTTCCCCTGACTGCAATTCAGGAAAAGCCTGTTAATCAGCCATCAACTGAAATCATGTGTGCTGAAGTAGGGAAATACCTAAAGGATGCAAGACAGTTTTTGGCTGAAAAACATGGAAATATTCTACCTAAGTGACACATAAAGTGAATATTAGAAGTTTATACTCTTATGTAAAGATGCCATTTGTCCATGATGTAAAGACAAGAACAAAATACTTTTTCAGAAGATTTCACCCTCCCGCCCCCCTTTTGATAAACATGAAACATATTTTGGATTATAGATAATTGTGGGTTGGTGTTGTTCCCAAAAACATGAACTAATGAGAAAGGCTGGGGGAAGGGACTGGGAATTTGAAACTGTGTTTTTTTCTTTCTTTTTTTTCTTTTTTCTTGTAATTCCCCTACAAACAATGGGACAGAAGAAACGTGGGAAAAATAATTAACAGAGTGAAGAAAGCTGGGGACAGACATCTGTTGTTACTCTTGTGAGTAGCAAAAGGTAACTCACAATAGGGACAGTTTTAAGGGTATTGATTGGAATTCATTGTGACAGCATTAAATCAAAACATTTTATCACAATAAGAAATGTATCACGATAAATACAATAAATGCCCACCCCTACTCTACACTGACTCAGGAAGACCATTTCTGATTCTCACATCACACCCAATTAAATCACATGGTAAACCAGACTCCTTTCCTAACACACTCTAATAACCTTGCATTCAGAAATGCTTTGTCATGACTGCTAATCAAGTGTCGCATATGCGCACTTGTTACCGCAACCTGTTTTAGTAGCAGAACTTTACAGCTACTTGGAAAAAAAAAAAAAAGAAATCAGCACAGACAGGCACAGTGGTCCTGCCGGGTCACTTTCTCACTGCGTTCACATTTTTTATTTATTCACCCGCAGCTCCCAATGTCTGCATGACTGGACAGGCACTGCTAACGACTTCAAATTAGGGTCAGATATTCATCATGGCCCTCAACCGGTGTACTGTGTGCAGATAAGCATCTGTAGCGCCTCCACTACGTCTCAGACCCAGTTTCTCTTCCTGTGGTTAAACGGGGAAAAAAACACAAGCGTTCGCGGTGCCACTTCGCCGTCAGCTTACCACTCACAGATGAATCTGCACGTGCCGATCCACCCAGCTGACAAATGCAGGGTGAAAACTGCTCAGATGGCAAAAATAATTAATTCATTACAAAACGAAGAAATTTGTAAAATTCCAGATGTTGATTTTTGATAACGGTCAAGCGTCTTTTCGATGACGCCTCGGACGCTCGTCTACCCGTTTCCCCCACAGCTTCATATCGACTCTCTCTCACACAAAGACAACGTGTGAGTAATCCTCTTCCCCTCGGAGGATGACTGTCTGCCCCGCTGACCCCTCCCTTCCTCCATTAAGGATCACTAAGTATCCCTGAGAAAACGCATCATCCGCACATCGGCAGCAAGTGTGCGGAGAAACCACCTCAAAATGTATCTACTCCAAGTTACTCGTGTGTCCTTAGGAAACGATTCCATCAGGAAAAATTGTGGCAAAAGAAATATTTTACATGCAAGCTAAGCATGCAGCCCTGCAAAAACAAAGAGTGTACCACATGGAAGTGCTGGTTTACCTGCACAAAGACTGAATACGTCTCGTTGTTGACAGTGTGCGAGTAGTAATACTCTCCATCGTACCACAGGACCTTGCCAATGGGAGCGTTCTCCTTCGTCACGGCAAACATCCACCTCGGATTGCAACATTCTGTCAGCAGATTCCTGTGCAGGAAAGAAGGGAGGATTAGTCTGACCTCTGGAGACCTCTTGATACTTTGGTTTAAACTGTCCCACAAGCAGCTGCAGGAATGATTCATGGTCGCAAGCTAAACAGCCAGTTAGTTGTCTTGAAGTCGTCGCTGAAGAGATAGTTGCCAAGCTGGAAACCGTTACCGTTAAGAGAAACAAGGTTATGCGGTACATCTGATTGGTTAGAATGCACAACTCCCAACTCTGACTCCACAGGCCGGTCATGATGGAGGTCAACAAGAAAAAAAAAGTACATTTAGGATGTCTTGCAAGACCAGGAAATAATAAAAATGTATGACATAATATTTAATTGAATGATGTTCTGAATGCTGTAGGCATGTTCTTGTTTCATATTCTTCTCATTAAAGTTAGCTGTAGCATTACTTAGATTGTTCATGTAACTCTTCCTCAATTTAAAATATGTATTGACCTTCCCTCTTCTTTTTCCCATTCCAAAAAAAAATGATGCGTCGCTTGTAGACTTCTGTATACTGGCAGACATACTGAATATCTATTTAAAGCTCCACACAGAGGCCCAGCACAGGGTTCACATCCTCCTTTATTGGCTGGCCTTCGTTCAGTTTTGGTTCTGTGAGCTGACTGGGTTAACTGGGAGTAAAGGTTGAAATTTAAAGACTACCAGTCACAAGTTTTAAAACGACCAGTTTTAAAAGTTCCAGTTTTTTTAAAATTGAAATTCAAGTCCAATGTAGCCTGAAATGTTACAAAGGTAAGTGGTGAACTTCCAAAGGTAAAAAAAAAAAAGGTTGAGTTATGCCAAACTGAATAATAATGTACACTTCAGAAATACATAAAAAGGTAAATGAAAGTTTTGAAAGCAGGTGATGATCATTCTCCAAAGATTCAATCGCAAAGAAAGCCAAGAGTAGTTTCCTCTACTGTCAAACGGGCCACAGGAGAGGCTGCACAAAAAAAGCCGAAGACAAACTTCTAGCAGCTTCTGTGTTAGGCAGATCACAGACCAGCGGCTTCAACCACAGCTTCACACATTCGAGTTTCAACATTAAAGAGAGGACATCAAGCAGCTGGTACGACAGGTCGAGTTGCAGCAAGCGAGAGGCTCTCTGAACCAAAAACGGCTTCCACATTCAAGCTTGCGCTGGCCAAGGGTTCCTCCTACAGCAAGACAACAATCAGGAGGTCCATGCTGTGACAGAACAAAACAGGAAGAAATGACAAGATAAGATGAGAACATGAAGTGGTCAGATTTCAACCGCATCGAGCTGATTTGGGGGTGAATTAGACGGAAATGTGAAAGCGGAGCAACCTGCAAGTGAAACACATTTATAGGAACATCTGCCACTAATAAGGGATTTGACTTTCTGAAGAGTATTTGATTTCTATTGTAGGAAAGAAAGAAAGCCACAAGTGTGTTCAGCTTTTTTATCTACCAAAGGCGGCCACTTTGACTGATAAAAAAAATAAAAAATTTAAAAAAAATCAAAGAAATGTTGGTCCTTAACGTAATTCCACAAGTTATTCATTCATTTCAGAGCGAGGTAAATTGCAATTTAAAAAAAAAAACGTTTCCATTGAATACTGAGAGTGGTAAAAAAAAATAATAATAATTTCGCCATTCATATCTCCCAATATATGTGATGTCCTGTTATCCTTTAGCTCCACTTGAGTCTTCCTCACCAAACGCAGTTTGCCATATAGATGAGCTCTAACGGTATTTTGAGCGCAAGGGGAGAAACGTGAGCCTGGAACCGACCTGTACAAACCGACGCCGGTCTGGTTCTTCTTCCACGCTCCCCCCAGTCGCAGCACCTCCTCCACGATCTCTTTGTCGCTGGGAAGCCTGTACGCAGGGAAAACGTAGAACCAGCCGAGCACCAGCACGCACAGAGCGGCCCACACCGACAGCTTCACCCGGCAGCATCGCACCAACATCTTCCCCCTCCGTCTTGCGCCAAACCAGCAGCAGCAGCAGCAGCAGCAGCAGCAGCAGCAGCAGGAGGAGCCTTTTAAAATCGCCGGATCAGAGCAGCAGCATCCCGGACAAGGAGCGTGAGCTGCTCGGTTACCCGCTGGTTCGGTCCGCGCATCGGTCTGGAAGTCCGGCTTGTGTGAACGAGGCTCTGATTTACAGGAGGAGCAGAAGCGGCGGCGGCGGCGGCGGCGCCTCACGCTCGGTCGCGGGGTTGTGGCGCAGCGTGTTGAGGGTCTGTGGGAATCCGGCGCTCTGCTGGGTCAGCAGCACCACCACCATCATCCCAGCCGCGGTTATTGTGAGGAGTCAGACCCCCCCCCTCCCCCTTCTCCCCTCCTCCCCTCCTCCTTCCTTGAGGTCCCGGCTGGAGCCTAAAAAAATGAAGAAGCAAGTCCTCCTTCTCTCTAAAGGAGAGCAAACCCCCCTTCCGATAGGACAAAGTACCTCTTGTGGGGATGGAGGTGCGTAAAGGCGGACGAAATTGGGGAGGTTGGAGAAAAGAATGTGCCTTTCAAAGTAAAAGCATGCGATCCAACGCCGTATATTGTCTCCGGATTCCAGTTCCGGGAGAGTTTCTCCTTCCCAACGCCGCGCGCAGATGGCAAACTCACGTCTCTGACCAACCTGATTAGCAGGCCAGAACAGCAACATTTAGTTTTGTTCCTCACTCAGCCCAGAGTGGTTATTAAAAAAAATAAAAACTTCTATTAGTTTATCCAGAGAAAAGTTAAGTTAGGTCATGTTAAGAGAGGAAAAATTCTAAAACTTTAAGAACCTTTTGACTCTTCATATCCTCTCTATGCCCGGGTTCAGAAAAATGCTGTACGCAAAGACTGAGATCACACAGAGGTGACAATAATCAGCATTAATTCAAGATAGATGCATACTATCACCAGAAAAGAACACACAAAACATCAGAAACCTCAGATCACAAACACATGAATTTACCTGAGAAGAGGAAACGGACAAACAGAAAGCAAGAACGTCCTTGGAGAAATTGCAAAGAGCAAAACCTGATTTGTTACGGTGTGTGGAAAGTTTTATCTTCTTTTCTTTAATTTATTCAAATAAGGCGTATCTTTGCTCATCCAACCAGGACCTGTCTCTGACCCTTTTCTCTAAAGCCATTTGTCCCCATTGTCTAAGGAGAGCTTCTCCTGATCTCCTGCTGGTTTATGGCTTTCACACATAAGTGTGAAAAGCTGAAACTTCCTAATGATTGTCTCCCAAACAGACAAAGGGCAAAGGACAGAGATCTTGGCAAACAGTCTGCCTTAACTACAGGTGAAATAAAAGTCAAAAGGCCAGAATATGTGATACATTTTAAAACTATAATTAGGCTATTTCAATCAAGTCATGTTACATTTTAAAACTAGCTTATTTTAAATATATTTTCTTAACAGTCAATATTTAGCACTAAACTTTTAATATCAAACAGAGCAAGACCTAGAGAAACTAGAACCAAGTTAGAAAGTATAGAATCAAACATTGAGAACCAACATCTAGTTTTATCAGAACACGAATCCGGATAAACTCCTATTAGTTTATAAATTGTGGAGTACTTTTTTTTCTGGTTTGCTTTCCTTTGTCATGTTTGTTTGCATTTCCTCCAATTTATGTAAAGCACTTTGAATTACCTTGATGCTGAAAATCTGCTATACAATAACCTTACCCAGCAGCCTTATGTGGTTTGACGGTTTGCATATTTCCGTCTGGTCCCCCTATCTGTAACTCATTGACCCGAAAGTTGCATAAAGGAGCCATTGAAATGAAAACAAGTCGCATCCATTAGAGTTTGAGTTCTTGAGATAAAAATCATTCAAATGCAAGACCAGCAGAGCCACAGCAGTTACTTTCCATTACAAATGGCTGACATTTCTGGTTCATTGCTGGATTTCTGGCCCCCGTGAGCCATTTGCATTTAGTGAGTAATTACAGTTAGTTGGAATAAGCCTCAACTCTCATCATATGACTCAGTCCATCCATCCATCCATCCATCCATTTTCTTGACACCCTTGTCCCTTGGTGGGGTCGGGAGGGTTGCTGGTATATGACTCAGTCATGCAGAGTAATACGCTTATCGCCTTTTTTTTCTTCAAAGTGGTCCATCTCGATATTTTTGAAATCGAGAGGCTGGTTTGTAAGTTACCAGTGAGGAGAAGGTTGCAAAATCGTTTCGCAGCATCATTTTACAGCTGCAGCGCAGTGACGGTTGCATTCGGGAAGTGGCAAAAAAAATATAAAAAATACAACCAAAGGAAATGGCAACGCCACAGCTGACACGATGGGAGATCTTCTGTTCAGGAGGGTTGCCAGATAAGCAGTGTGTCACTTTGACTCATGTTTGACTTCGTATGTTTTGAGAAGTCCTCAAATCTCCCGTTTTCTAAGACGCAAAGTCAAATTTCTTTTAAGTCGTTTTTGATGAACGCGGCATTTTCATCACAACTGAAGGCAGCAGCTGCTTGACTGTTATAAAATGTCTGGAAAATACACAATATGACTTGTTTTCATCCATCAACATGAGTCCAAATAAAGAAATGGCTTTGTGTACACTCTGTTTTCATTCGGGGAGATTTTTGTTAAAAACCAAAAAAGAGAAAAAAAAAAAAATAAACAAAGATGGATTAATTTTTTTACTACTACTCCCTATAGAACTGTATAGCTGCATTTGTTTGTATAGCAACGTGAATTTAGAGCTGCCATATAAATACTGCTTGGACAATATTTGAAAACATCAACATGTCAATAACTCACTCTGGAATAAATTGTACTAATAACACCTCATTGTTAGACACATTTTTATTAAATTTGCCACAATTAAGGATACACACTTTTCTGCATGCTTACTTATCCACGACAGAATGGATGCATAGGCCAGTGCTTTTTTTTTTTCTTCGTTTCAAACAAAAAAAAAAAAGCCTTCACCACAGAGACAAACATTTAATCTTTGGAATGGAATAAACCGATTCTTAAACTGAAATAACACAAAACATCTATTATTGCCTGAAAATGACTGCGGACAAAAGCTGTGGTCTTTGGCTTCATGCTGGAGCCTGAGTTGTGTTGCGGTCAGGCCCTCTGCTGGATTTTGTCGGGAATCGCAAAAACGATGCCAAACCAAACCAGCATACCGCACTTAGTCTCTTCTAAAGACACTTTATTGTCTCTGTAACCCAGAAATTTCCCCTTAGCTGCCTGTAGCAGCTTATCATTCAGTGTAATCTATTCAAATGTTCTCATATTTGTAACTTGCTTGCCAGCTAAGGAAATTCAGAGAGCATTTAATGTTTTGTCAAGTAGCTGTAAATCTTCTTTACCTTCTTTTTAAGAGCAGGTTCTGTGTTTAGACCATTTTTTAACCGCTTAATTCCCACAAGTATAAATCAGTGCAGGCATAGAGTGAGCGACTATAACCTGAACCCGGCAGCTGCCAGTTGTGCTTTCTCTTTGCCAGGGTGTCTTTTGACATCGATAGGTTCTCATACCTAAAGTGTTTCCTGTGGCCCGGCTTCTCAGGGCAACCCGACAGACAAATAAATAAAAAAATAACAAACCCCAACAACATTCCCAATCGGTTTAAATACAACACAGGCTCGTCCTAGTGAGGTGTTGAGAAATGCGGGGCGGTCGCGGCTCCTGCTGGGATTAACGGCGAGCCAGAGTCAAGGTTGGGAGGCCGGTGAAGGGGGATGATATGACAGGCCACTTGGGTGAAGTCATGTCTCAGCTGTTCTGAGTGGTTTGCAGACAGAGGAGTTGCAAATCAAAGGTTTGTGCAAAGTCTAAGCTGAAAAGTGTTAGCAGTAGCAAACTTGTACCAAAATTAAATAAATAAATAAATAATAATAATAATAATAATAATAATAATAATAATAATAATAACAAATCAAGATCTATTTAAGGTGTGTTAGATAAAAAAGACCCAACACCTACAAGCATAACTTTAGACGTATTCATTAATGGAGTCTAAATAGAATATGGCAAAATAGAAAAACAATGTTTTTGATTATTTTTTTGAGGGAAAAAAGGCATAGAAGTGTGACTGGCACCAATATAGACATATGTTATAGAAAGACTAAGAAGTAAATGACTACAGTAAAGTAAAAATGTGCAGTTTTTGGTAAAATACAAACAGGAGAACAGAATGAAAATGCCATAAAACTAGAGAACACAGAAGAAGAGAAAGTAAAAACAAATCCCTAATATAAAAACTAAAGTAGACGTGCATAAATAAAAACAGGGAACTCTAATCGACTCATTGGAAGAGGTTTTGCAGGCCAGTCTGAGGAAAACTCTCCTCAAAATGGACCTGACCGGATCGCTAGTGTCAGAGACAGGTGTGACTCAGGAAGCGTTTCAGAAATGACAAGAACCCAAACGATGGACCGGATGGAGGTCATATTCCGTGACCTATGACCTAACCTGCCTCGTTGGTGGGACTTTTCTGGCTCCAACTTAGAAATAACAAGCAAAGAACGGGAAACGTCTTCGCAAAACAAGTGAAGAGCTTCGGCCATTTCCCGTTTAAGTCCTTTCAGGGTCATTGCTTTCTGGATGACCTGAAATCTGCACCGACTCAATTTTTTCGGTGATGAATTGAAAAACCAAGCCATTGGTTTGGTAATGTCATGCCAATGTGTGCAATTTAGTGAAAAACTCACTAAACCATTGAGCTTCATGTTACATTTTGTTTTACAGTTCCCTTTACTAAATGTTACTCATCCACTTAAAGCAACAGGACTTCAAATTGCATCATAAAAGCACCCTACCGACACAGAAGCCTGCTCACTTTTTTATTTTTGGGAGGCTGCGTCTCGGCGGTGACAGTAGCGGAGTTGGGTTGCGTCAGGAATAGCTCTCCCACCTGCTGAGGTTCGCTGGGTAACAGAGCATTTGTTATTCCATGCAGCGTTTCTCCTTTTTTCGGCCTCGGTGTTGTTTCCTTTACATCTACGACACAATATGACTAAAAAAATTATCCAAATCAAAAGAAACTCTGATGATCTTTAATTTGAGGGGGGAAAAAAAGAAAATGTACCAAATGAGCTCCTCTCGTTGTGCAAACGAATATCTTTTGTTCTCATTATTGTTTCTAATCTCTGAGAAGCCCTAACAAGTCTGTTGACTAATAATCTTTTATCACGGCACCTCGTGTTCCTCTTAGAAAGCCGGTGCTCAGTTTACCCAAAACACCTTAACGCTCGCATCAGCTTCATTCTGGTGGAAGCTTCTGGAAAGATTAGAAACTTGATGCAGCGGGGGTTAAGTGATTTACAAATAGCGTTGCAGCTCGGGTCAAGATTAGCACTTTGAAATCTTTGCAATGCCATGCAGGGGAACCGATGAAAAGCGGATACGAATAGAAAACACAGAACAAAAGGGTTTATTATGTCAAAGTGTGCCTCACGGTGAATTCTGAAAAAGAAAAAAAAACTATGTTTCCAATAACTTGATGTGGAAATTATTATTATTAGTCATTTTATCTATCTTCAGCGCCGGTGTATGAAAGTTTAAAAAAGCATGTGAGCGTTACTAAAAAGATGTGTACAACAAATATGTAGCTTGGCGTTTGAGAGACACCCGGGAAATGAAACTATGCATACACACACACACACACACACACACACACACGCACACACTGAAAGGCAATTTTAAGTGGCCTAAATGCCTGAGGACAACCCACACAAACATGGAGGCGACATCGTCAACTCCACATTGAAAGCCTGGCTTTGAGGCAGCAGTGCTGCTCAGAACATTTCCACTAACACCTTTTTACATTCTTGGTGGGAAATTCATCTCAACCCGAAGGTGCTAGATTAGCTTAAGAATAGTTTTAGACGAATCCAGAAACCCAGGAAGCGCTCCTCTAACATGAATATCACTAGCAAATATCTTTGTGAGCGAGGGTCAAAGGAGTTCATTTACAAGGTCAAATTGCAGCCAAATGTTTTTGCGTCACAATTTGGAAACATCTGAATGCCTTTCACAGCTCAAAGGCTAAACTGTCCGATGCTCCCACCGTATTTCACTTGACCAACTTATTTTCAGAAGAATATTATTATTAATAATGTTATTACATATCATAAAACTTTTTTTTAAAAAAGTCTAGATCAATTGAGAAAATGTACAGTAGTTCTAGTTCTGTTTGTTACGAATACCTTTAATTTAAACTAGTTGCAATTTTTGCTGCTGTCGCCTTTGTTCTCCGCCTTTTCTCGAGCAGCTGAAGGCGCCACTGGCCTGTAGACGCCGTGTTCCTCTTTTCCCAGCAGAGAAGCGTTATAATGGAGTTATTGCTGCCATAAACTTTGCATATGTTCTGTTTAACTTTTTTTTTTTGCTTGGTTGTTTCCATAGCAAAAACTCTGGGTGCAGTGTTTGTGTGATTGGTTGTATCTATTTGCTCTGTAAAATCACTATGGTGTGACACATATAAACTATGTGTGCTCTCTCTCTCTCTCCCTCTCTCTCTCTCTTTTTCCCAGAAATGACCACATGTTTACTCAGGACGTTTGGTAATAAACTCAGTCCATCCAGCTGGACGTGGATCTTTACCGATTAGTATTGTTTAGTGAAAAAAAACAACAACCATAATTTAAATTGAATTTGATCGTATACTACTCAATCTGAACGCAACCATATGATCGTTTTGCATCGGAATCAATTAGACAGTTTTGGTTAAGAACAAAACAGCCGGATATGAGTTTGCCTTGAGATGACTATTAGTTGTACGCTGACTCCAAATAAATACGCTGCAATGAATTTGTGGGACGGGAGGAGAAGTGTGTTAAAATGTGGTTATTCACTTTAAAAGAGAGTGAAACGCATCGTACACCAGAGGGAAAAGATGGTATCATTAAAGCAGCGCTCATGATAGATCATTACTCCCCTATGTGGAGTTATTACAGTGTTCCGGAGGAGATATTCTCTTCTTGGTCTCATGCCAGCACATTCTTCAGACCAGACGTTATATTTACTGTCCGCCCTCTCCCCCTCATCTCCCCCTTTATATAAAAAGCTTTCCATTGTCTGGAGCAGCTGCTGTTTGACTCCACACGTCGGCAAACACCCATTCAAAGGTAAACTTGCTTTGGAGTTTGTTTAGTATATGACTTCATCTCAGCGAATCTCTAGTTTTTGATGTTTTTATTTAGTCAAAAGTATCGTTGGGAGCTCTGTATTAAAAAATGACATGCCTTTGGGTAGCAGCTCACCTTTGTTGCTTACTTGTGTATGAGTTTCTCATGATCGATATGCTGAGGAGAGTTGAACTGCAACACGTTTGGTTTAGCTTAGACAGTCCAAGTAACATTTTAATACTGATGCCGGGTTCAACACTTTTAAAGAAGCCAAATGCAGAAGAAATATTGTTCCTTTTGCCCTTGCTTTAATCTTCCTGAATTGCATAGTTAATTAATGGCCTAAATTGGAAATAAGATTTGCTTTGTCTCCTTTCCAGGTGTTTGATTGTTTTTTTATATAATCATAGGTAAACTGAGGTACTAAAATCCCACTTCCGCTCCCATTTCTGTGATTCTCTTACAAACCAAACCTCTGATAAGCGGTCTCATATGTCCCCCCGTTTGCCGTTTCAGGCCCTCCGCAGACGTGCAGCCATGAATCCCAAAGGGGATAAGGTGAGCCAGCTATGTTCCACTGTGTTAATCCTCCATGCATGGGACAGAGGACACATTGTCCTTACAGACATGGCAAAGATGTGGCGGCGGTTATCTGTCGAAACTGCTATCGGCATCCTTGAGAGCTTTCCGCTTGACTCCATCCTAATAATAAAGTGTTATCTTTACACATGCAGCCACAGCCAGTGGTGTTGAGCTTCTCCAGGTGTTCCCGTACATCAAGCGGTTCACAGCTATCTGATCAGCTTCAACACAAAGATTCTTGGAGTGATGAAAATGTTGAAATTGCATGATTTTACTAGAAATATTGTGAAGATTTTGTTGTTGCACAAATTGTGTCGCGTAACCACATGAACGAATTTCATTTCCCACAGCCGAAGTCAAAGATTTCGGCGTCCCGCAAGCTCTCCCTCAAAGTAAGTTTTGAATGTCACATTTTGTGTTGTCCCCCCCGCCCCACACACAAAATCCTACAGCCCAAATGTTTCACATTTTGTCCTTCTAGTCTATGGAGATTCTGCAATTTTGATGAATTAATAACGGCATGGAATACGCTGCAAAAGTATTTCCTTTAGGTCATATTTTCAATTTTAAATTTTAAATAAAAAACCTGGAAGTGTGCTGCATTTTTATTATTCATCCATCATATTTCACTGCACTGATGGATGTTTTTATGTATTTGCAAAGCCGCCTCTACTAGATTTGCACAAACAGGGCGTCTTTAAAGGTGCTGCCGATTTTCAGCCTCTGCCGATTTTCAGTTTTTCCTGCCGAAGGAAAGTCGTCTTTCTTCTTGCCATTCGTCGCCCCCCAAAAATTCCATATTTATTTTTGCTGGAAGTTGACAGATTCTCCCACCTGGACTGTGGATCTCTGCCTCTGATTAATGGTTTCCTTTCTAGCTCAGGTTTGAATTGTGGTGAACCGAACAGTGCACCATTAGATGTGCAAAACTTGTGTTAGATTCCAACCCTGCTTTTAGCTTCTGTACAACTTTACCCCTGTGCGATCTGTTTTGTATCCTTTGACTTTATGAGAATTCCTCTGACGGTGTGACAATTGTAAAGAAACACAACAAAAAATTCAAGAGGAAGCATTTTTGATGTAGTCCACTGCATCTGGCCTGGGACCAACATTGTTTCTAACTGTTCTGATCAGATGCTGCTCCTCCAAAGAGCATGTGAGGATCTGGAGAGGGAGCGACAGGACCGGGAGGAGGAGAAAGGGCGCTACCTAAAGGAAAAGCTGCCTGCTCTGCAGCTGTCTGGTTTGTCGCTGGATGACCTCCAAGTAAGAGGCATTTATGTCAAAAGAAGTGTATTTTTAGACGCATTTAATCAAACTGTAACGCGAATGTATCCCTTTCAGAAACTGTGCAAACAGCTTCACGAAAAAATTGACATTGTGGATGAAGAGCGGTACGACTGTGAACATAAAGTCAGCAAACACAACAAAGATGTGAGTTCCTACTTTGTCACATCTTGCACACATTTTCAATATATTTAATTATGCACATATACTTAGACATATGTATGTATATATATTTTTTTAAGTTTGTTGAACTTTCCAGTCACCTAGTACAGGGGTTTGCAACAAGACGGCTCATTGGGAAAGCTTCGATCTTTTATGCAATATCTGCAATATTACCTCCCAGAAATGACAAAGAAAAAAGAAATGTTTTTTATATACAAGTAAAATCTCTGCAAATGCTTTACTACAGCAGGTTGTAGTAAAGCAGGATGTTTTGCTTTAGATCCACGAGTTGAAGCTGAAAGTCCAGGATCTCGGAGGCAAGTTTAAAAAGCCCGCCCTCAGGAAGGTGAGGGTCTCAGCAGACGAGATGATGAGAGCTCTGCTGGGCTCCAAACACAAAGGCTCAATGGACCTCCGGGCCAACCTCAAGTCTGTGAAAAAGGAGGACGTCAAGCAGGACAAGGTATGAGTCAGTTCTCCGTTTATTCGTCCGCGTTTCATTTAGGCCGTCTCGATATCCTGAGTGTTGTCATCTCTTCCTCAGGTCCTCACCTCCGAAGTGGGTGACTGGCGTAAGAACGTGGAAGCCATGTCCGGCATGGAGGGCCGCAAGAAGATGTTCGATACCGGTGGCGGAGCGCAGTGAGACGTCGAAGCCAAAACTGGACAGTCATCGGAAAAAAAACCAAATATGCCACACTTACCCGAAGGCCAACTTTGGCATCTGCTTTGCAGTTTGTTTGTTTTGTTTAGTTTTTTTCAATGCAGCATTTTAAGGCAAATGGTGACCCTGTATTTCTTTTTATTTTTTGTTATGACACTTAGTGAGCAAAGATGAGCTAAATAAAAAAAAAAACGTTTCCATATCTGCAGCTGACTTTATCATATTTCACTTCCTTGGAATCCGCACAAAGGGAGTGCAGTGATGCTGCAATGAATTATAAAAAGGACAATGAACGAATCAGAAAGGGGCAAAAGACAGGTGTTCCCAAAAACGCATCAGATTTAAAATAGGCGACATGACGGCGACGTGACCTCCATGTTTGTCGTGACTCCCCCTCGGCAACCGAAAGTAAGTGTTATAATGTATTTGGGGAAGATGAAAGAAATAACGAGTTGGAGAAAAAGAAGTCCTATACTTCCTCTGCGCATGTTGCCGGGTTGACGTAGCATTTAGCACCTGGGAGTGTCATTTGAAGCACGACAGCAATGACAGCCATACTCATGTTCCCAGCAAATGGTGCGCCGGATGCTTTTAGGGGCGAGGTGTGAAGCAGCCTGTCTGTGTCCAAGCATTTGA
Source organism: Poecilia picta (assembly GCA_033032245.1). Taxonomy (NCBI): domain Eukaryota; kingdom Metazoa; phylum Chordata; class Actinopteri; order Cyprinodontiformes; family Poeciliidae; genus Poecilia; species Poecilia picta. Next base: position 8,454,660 of record CM065375.1, on the reverse strand, counting down.
CAATGTTTTGTCTAAACATAAAGTGTCTAGTACAAGTACTGATATACCCTAATTAACCTTTCCACACTGTGACACATAATAAACACAAACTATTTCATTGGGATTTCTGTTTTTTTTTTGTAACAACAAAAAGCAGAGCATAACAAGTGGAAAGAAAACCATAAAAATGCTTTTCAAAGGTTTTTTTTTTTGCTATTAAAAATCTGAAAAGTGTGGCGTGTGTTTTTTTTAATGAGCTACGAGAGTCGCTCTTCCAGATCTCTGGGTCAGAGAAGCGCTAGACGGTATCGAGGTCTGGAATTTTTATATGAGGCATCAAAAAATTCCCTTCATATTATTCTTGGCCTTTAGTTTTTAAATTATGTAATTGTATTTTTTTTTTTCCGGCAGAAATAATATCTAAAAAGCTGACTAGAGGATCCACATAATGTCATCACATATCAAACAAATAACTATGCTAATGTCCCAATAACTGGACATGAACAACAACATCTAATAATTGCACTTTTGGGATCGTTGTCTGCTAATTCTCCTTTTTTCAAAACAAAGGCTAAATCATTGAGGCCCCCCCCCCCCCCAAAAAAAAAGTATACTCCCTTGAGATTTTTGCAAAAGGCTAAGTGGATTTTAGCGTGTGGGTGGGCTGTACTGAGTTCCAAGAGGCAATTACCCAACGTTCAATTGAGGCATTTATCTGATTTAAAACAGAGAGAAATAAGAGATTCTTTCTGAATAGTTTGTGTCTTTGGTTTTATTTTTTTTCATTGCCTTTGAAGCCGTTTCATGGCTGTTTCATCACCTTTGGCAGCGCTCCCTGGAGGTAAGGCTTCGTCTTCCCCACCGGAGGAAAGGTATTGATAAACCTTTAGAAAGCCTGAATTGTTCAGCATTACTTGTTTAAGGAAGGAAAAAGTTAATTACTTATTCTAAAAGTATGCATTTTAAGCACGTTGTGGTTTGAAGGTTTTTTTTAAATTAAGGACCAAATTGCAGAAAGCCTGCAGGGGTGTCAAACTCCAGTCCTCGAGGGCCGATGTCCTGCAACTTTTAGATGTGCCTCTGCTGCACCACACCTGAATAGAATAATCAGATCATTAAGGCTCTGGAGAACCGAACTACACAAGGAGGAGGTAATGAAGCCATTTCATTCCAGCGTTTTGTTCCTCTGGCACATCTAAAAACTGGAGGACAGCGACCCTTGACGACTGGAGTTTGACACCTGTGCTCTAGAGATTAATATGTAAGTGTGATGAAAATAAATTGACCTACCAAAACACTCAAGGGAGCAAATGATAAGACGACTGCAGACATGAAAAATAAACCGAATACAAAAGGACATCTTACCAAAGTGAGATCTAACCAAAGGTAAATAAACAACAGTTAAAGAAGACTGAGGAAATGTTTGAAAACTGCCTCTATGGTTCAACCAGACTCGTGGTTTGGCTGCTTTTCAGCAGCTGAGTGCTTCTGTCTCACTCTTCAAGGATTCTTTGTGGCTTTTCAAAATAAGTAGCTCACCATTTCACAGACCTCATGTCTGCTGACGCTCAAAGAAACTGCTGACGCGGCAGGATGTGCAAAATATGGACTTTAAAAAGTCTCCTCCCTAAGCACCCGACTCTCACTTGTAAAACGGGCTCCGTAACCCATCTTCTTCTCTTTTATCATCATCATCTCCTATTCTTTGAGGGATTGGAGAGAATCGATAAGGAATAATGAATCTTACCTGTGACTGCCTCTGCTGTGGAGTCTATAAAAACAATCTCTAGTATATTTCTGTTTCCCTCTGTGCATTGAGGATCTGGGATGTTGTTCTCTTTCAAGCTAAAGGAAAATCTTGACTTTAACTAGTAGAAAAAAGAAATGTTCAAAGAGATTTGGTTCAAAATCTGTACAAAGAATTGTCTTCATGTAATTAGTGCGGAATAAATGGTTCTAGAGTGAATTGAAATGCATGAAATTGGAATATTTCGTCCAAATCACATCCCCAACATTGTCATACATTATCAATGAGCATATTTATTTCAAAATGTACACACAATAACACAGACGCATGTTGCATCAAAAGGAGCATCTCAAAACAAAACAAAAAAATCGCAAATTAGGCAAACCATACACAGCGATGTTTGGCAATATCTCTTAAAAACTGTTTGCAAAATCAAAAATGTACAAAAACTGTTCAAAACAAGCTAAAAGGTAATTTGATTTGTATTAAAATGTAATATATGTTGTGATGCTCACATTAGATGCGGTGCGAGAAATGCTTATTTAAAAGGAGACACTGAAAAACAAACAGAAGAAATGCTGTAGGCATAAAAAAAACAAAACTTTTTTATCTGTCAGATGGGTGGTGGACCTCTGTTTATATGCAGCCACTGACAGCTGCTGAAAGCATTGGTCATTTTCCAGCAAGCCTATAGTAGCAACCAGTTCTCAATGTACAGTCACTGCCTAAAAATAGACACCAATGTGGCCGCATTTACAAAGCCAAAGTGCTCCAGATATGATATCCAAAGTACGTTAAATGTCAACACCTCATGACGGAGACGGTGCAGTTTAAAGGTCTTGACATGGAATCTGTTAATAGAACAATTAGAAGTTGCAAAATCGTTTTTTAAGGGATTATTTGCTAAATCTGGAAGCAGGCAGAGGTGATGTGACCCTGCAAAAGGATCGCGAATCACATTCATGGAAATAGCCACTTGATGGCAGCAGAGAGCTGCATGAAAGCAGCCAGGTTTCCAGCCGCAGTGTATCGTTGGAATATGGCAGCCAACACACGTGTTAAAGAAAGTTCTATAATGGCCTCAAAATACACTAGTCATTTATCCAACAGGAACACATTGTCACAACGATAAAGTCTAAGGAAAAGTCAGCAAATAATCACTTTGGCAATAACTTTGCAATAACTGACAATAACTTATTTATTCTGCCAACAAATGCAGCAGGAATGGACAATGTAATTCTTAAAGTTCAGTGACAGTGAATGCAACATAGGGGGAATGTTGGACTCGCTAAAACTTCATAGCAACCATTAAATGGCATCTGAATCTTAACCAGTTGTCTGGAAGGCATATCAGGATGAAGATTTATTCATCTCGTAAATGTGCTAAGCTTTCTAAATACAACTAATTCATCAAACTATATGATCGTATTGTGCGAGACAAGAGGAGAGAAGCTTAAAGAGCTCTCTCTGTATGTTCTAACCAAGGCGAGGTCAATGAAAAGTATGTTTTTGTTCACATCTCATAACACGAAAACCAAAACAATTTTCACAGAGTTGTAAGCGTTATCCTAACCTTAAAAATAAATAATTACCGCTGTCCCAGTTCTCTTTGTTGTGTCTCACTTTAAAAGAGAAGAGAAATCACATCTGTTCTTCAAAGACAATGCGGAAACAGATTACAGCGCTTTGAGCCTGTACTTGTGTGACCTGATGAAGGATTCTGATTGATGTCATTAATCTTCCAATGCGCACACAGCATGGGCGGTGTGTTTATTAGCCGAGAGACCGGGTAACACAGAAGGTGGTCTGCCGGTACAAACCACCAACTCGCTGTGAGAACCACGTTTTGTTGTGTTGCGTTTCATCAAGTCTTTACTTGGTGGCATTTACCTCAAGTTCAGCCACTTCTAGGCTGCTCTGATTTATGGTGTGCAAGGTTGTGCTGCTAATGCAAGCTGAACCACAGCTCTGTAATGTATTGAGAGCTGGCAATATTTAATCAATCATAACCAAATTCAAAACATCGACACAAAAAGGCAGAATCCAAAAAGCAACTGGAAGTAATCCAGTCTGACATCTCACATGTTTAAGTTCACATACCATACAGCCGCTATGCGACGAGCAAGAAGCTTCTTGGCAAATCTAATCCTCATCTAGTCTATATTTGGAGGTAATGACACAGAAAAGATGCCTTAGAACTGCATTAATAGCATCAGACTGTTGGATTGAATGGTTTAAACACACAGTCTTCGACACACTCAACCCGAAATGCTCTTCTTAGTCAAGAAGCGTTAATTAGATTTTACTCCAGGGTTAATTCATAATAACATAAACAGGCAGCAGATAGAAGTGATGGAAAAGCACATGATAAAGATATATATGTATAATCCATGTGAGCCATTAGGAAGATTTAGAGCTAACAGTGAATAATTTCAATCAACGGTGCAGGTTCCCCACCGGGCCAGACACATTTAACCAATTAAGCTCTCTCTATAACTAAATCTTTATTAGACACTCAAAGTAGCATTAATCATGGTAAAATGGCTCCATAATGTGGGGAAACGTAGTACCTCCACTGAGAGCTGTGACCTTTGAAGTTGAATTTCCATACTTGTACATTTGAACTGTGCAAATTTAACAACAACTTACTCCCTCTTTCAGTTTGTTCCCTGTAATAATACGTTTTTGCTCCCTCGTCTCACTGGCAGTTTTTGGAACCGACTGATGGCAGCATTTGTTGCCAAAAGGTAGGGAAAAGAAAGTTACGAGGTTTCGCGATAGAGCCAGATTGTGTTGGATCCCAATTTGAAAACTGATTTTCTACTCCGTGAAGTTATCCTTGTTAGATATGAAGATTGTTTGATGATCTGAACCACGTAGGGAATGTCAACAATGTCAGAAATGCGCACCTACACATAGGTAGGCGTTAATGCACTAAATACTTCTTAAACTGTAAATGTGTCACTGTTGCTTGGAAAACACTTTAATCACAAATCATAAACCGCAGATGGGAATCAGATTGGCTTAGAGGACTTTCGGTCTTTGAGTTTGCATCTCCTTTAAAGCGGTTTCATGGTCGTTTCATCACCTGCAGCTGCAGTTCGCAGCAGGCTGGGCTTCATCTTCCCCACCTAGTCCTGGTGAATAATAAAAAGTGCAGCAACGAGATATTTTTCTTTAACCTATAACTTATGTAGTTTTAGGAGACATTTGAAAACGGACTCTTTGTGTTACTTTGCATTGCTTATAAAATCCTAATGTATTCTGGACAGGATAATTTCATTAAAAACTTTGAGTACAGTACATTTTATCTCATCGCACAAAATCAATGATTGTTGTTACCCCTGCATAGTCCACACTTTTGTTTCTGTCAGACCTGATAAGCTAAGTTAATCTACCATATAGTCGCCCATTGCTTTCCTCCTTTCTCATTGATTTTCCTTAGGGAAGAGGAGGTTGATGACTATTGGTTTTTGGACACTGAAGCTGGCCAGAGGTCAACCAGATGCAACCTTTATGAGAGAACCCTCTTGTTTACCCAAGTGGAAGATTTAAAATGACAACAGAAATAAATCAAGCTTTACTGCAGTTTGATTTTTTTTTAAATATATATAAAATATGGGCTCTTACGCAGTTTTAAACTCCTAACGATTCAAAGAAAATAGATGGTAACATTTGCAAGTGGAATCCAAACTCTGGAGACAAGACAGAGGGGAAATCTATTGTTGCCTCAGGTCTCCCTGAAGGGTGTGTGTGTGTGTGTGTGTATATATGTATGAGCTGTCTGCTTCAAATTATTAATAGTTTTGGTGTGATAGAGGATCTTTGTAAATTGCCTCCGCGAAAGAACAAGTTTGCCCAAAGTCGTGGCAAACAACTTTTTGTCGGCAGAAACAAACACCCCGAGAGCACCTTTACTGCTCCTCAAAGGTCTCTTCCCTGGTTTTTACAATAAGCCACTCAAAATTTTATAAACTTCAGTCTGCGCTGACGCCGACAGAAACCGCTGACTAGAGAGAACGAAGGGAAATATGCACTTTAAAACCAGCTCCTTTTTCCACCACTCAAAGTCTCACTCTCTGCCTCCGTAACATATCCTCCTCTCGTTTATCTTCATCTTCTCCTTGGCTTTGAGACATCAGGGAGAATCAATACAGAATAATGAATCTTACCTGGACCTCACTCTGCTGTGCGCTCCATAGAAACAGTCCACAGTATGTTTGAGCTTCATTTAGCTCCTGACCGGCGTAACTCTCAGATGTTGATCTGTCTGAATCTAGATACTGTAATTAGAGGGCCTTTAAAAATAGTCTGATGAAACAGACTATTTTCAACAGGGGTTCTATTTTTTATATATATTTTTTGCCTTCCTTTTTATTTTCAAAACGCGCATTTCAGTCTCTCTAAATTTCACAACACTGCTCATTTTTGTCTGAATAATAATAATGAGAAGAAATTCAGCAGGTGTGCTTTCAGTCAGAGAAGCAACTGTGCCCCCCTCCCCCCCTCCCCCGGGGGGAGTGAGCCGATGCCATCGAGAGTCGGCTTTGGAGTAAAACATTCTTGAGGACGGAGCGTTGAAACGACAACAGACTTTTCAACTCGAGTCTTTCGGGCAACAAATGTTTTAAGCTGGAACAAGAATATCAGGTCTTGTTGGATGAGCCGTCTCAGACGCTGACACCGTTTTTAAGTCTGCTCCGGTGAACGATATGCAACCACGCCAGGGCCCGCTCGCTTCTGGGGTAATTGGTGTTAGGGGTGAGCTGCTGGGGGTTAGGGGTGAGACTTCAGCCTCGCACCAAAGTCACTGTCTGAACCATTTTTCCATTTCTACAATCCTACTTGGGGAAGCTTTTATTTTTCTTTTATAGCTCCGGGTAGCCTGAATCCTATTTTTCCACTTTATGCTGCTTATAAAGGAGTCATATGGAAGGGGAGACATGGCTGCAGCCGCACTGGCTCGGCTCTGTGGACTTAATATTTCAGAGTGTTAGACATCAAGGATCTTTCTATGCTGCTTCGAGGAAATAAAAAAAAAGAATCTGCTGGAATTGGAAGCAATGGAGAAAATAGAAATTTTAAATGTAGTCTGACATTTAGAGATTATTAAGACTAATCTTGGCACAAATCTTCCTGTGAAAATGTGACCTCGAAAAACAAAACAATCAGCCTTATTATGCCGGAAATCACTTAGCTGGTAGCTAAGCAGAGTGCTAAGCTTCCCACAGTTTAAGGAGGTGCAGCTAAAAACAGCCCAAGGTTTCCTGCAATAAAAATCACTAGAAACTCTACAAGCTCTCCATTTCCTGTCCGTTCTTTGCTTGCATGACGACAACTTTGTTTGAGTTTTTCTCGGCTGAAGGTGAAATTCGAAAAAAAAAACAAACAAAAAAACCCCCAAAAAACAAAAGAGCGCCTATGCTTGATCAAACTTGCAAACCAAAAATAGTAGCAATAAAAAAATTATTATTTTTTTTAAATTATTAGCAGCAGAATTCCTTTTTTTTTTTAAAAAATACATCATAAAAAGTATGAGGTATCAGAGTAAATCCACTTGTCGAGGAATGTTACAACCGATGTATCACTTCCTTACACGATTATGTATCACTTATACATAAAAACAAAGTTGATTATGCAATTATTAGCAAATCAGGTAACCAAAATATGATCAATAATAAATGACAGTTTGGAGCTGAAGGGATTCAAACAGAAGACCACAAGAATGTCTGGTTTCTGTTTTTAGCAAACGGAGCAAACAATGCTCCAAAATTTTGTTCTAATTTGTTGATCTACAGAAAATACATTGAGGTTTGAGAGTATTATCACAAAATATTAGAAAACACGGCAGCTGCACAGATCCTCAACCAAAATCTGCTAGACTTCACATTTCTGTAAAATACGCAAACCTGATAATGATGCTGCTACATCAAATCACCATCTGTCTGTTTTGGATCTACTGACCAACATTTAATCATCTCATGTCTTATCAAATCAGCCACATGAAAAGAAGTAGTCACATTAATACGTATCTAATATATAGTTTTTTGAAATAACAGATTAGCTCATGAGGATCCAAAGTCGGTGTAGTGAAATGCTTAGAACATTCAAAACATGCCAAAAATAAATAAAAAAAAAAATTGAAAAAAACGAATTCTGCTGCGTTCCTCTCGGCGCTGCGTGTTGACGTCACCGTTTCACTACGGCTCCGCCTCCGCGCTCTGCTGATGCTCATCCGCCACTTGCATCAGCACCATTTCTGGCATCCCCATCAGGCTGACGCGCAGAGAGAGAGAGAAGAGAGAAGAGAGAGAGAGAGAGAGAGAGAGAGAGAGAGAGAGAGAGAGAGAGAGAGAGCAGAGAGAGAGAGAGAGAGAGAGAGAGAGAGAGAGAGAGAGAGAGAGAGAGAGAAAAGCCTACCCACCTCACCTCACCGGAGCGAGAGCGGAGAGAGAGGCGTGAGACTTGCCGCTACAGCATCCCGAACAGACATTTCACCGTCCGGAGGGCCCCCATCACCCCTCCTCCACCCCCCGGCCCCCGTCAGTCGACGCGTCGCTGCCCCAGAGCCCGCCGAAGAGGAATCCGTCGCAAAGCACAGCTTGCCCGCTCCTAGTGATGGAGAGCCTCTTGGATAATCCGATGAAAGCCGTGCTGTACCTGAAGGAGCTCACCACCATCGTCCAGAACCAGCAGAGCCTGATCCAGACGCAGCGCCAGCGCATCGACGAACTCGAGCGAAAGGTGGAGGACCTGATCGGGGAGAACCGACAGCTGCGGGACCCCCACCTCTACGTCCAGCAGCAGCAGCAGCAGCAGCAGCACCACCACCACCACCACCACCAACACCCGACTCAGCGGAGCGCCAGTCCCCAAGCGCCGGCCCACCTCCATCAGCACCCGGGGAGCGTCACCAAGGCAGCGGCTCACCACGGCCAGCCGCCGCCGCCGCAGCATCAGCATCAGCATCAGCATCAGCAGCCGCCGCCTCCTCCTCCTCCTCAGCAGCAGCAAACTGTCCATCAGACAGCCCAGCCTCAGCCGCTGCACCCGACTCCCACTGCGCCGCCTTCCCACCACCCGCAGCAGCTGCAGCTCGTCCCCACCTCGCCGCAGTCGCCCAAAGTGAGAAAAGCCGGAGCCGAGTCCGCCGAGGACGACAAGAGGAGCGTCTGCTGCAAGTCTCTGGTTCCGCAGACTCCGAGCACTTTGTGCCGCTCGGTTGGACTGGCCAGGAAAGCAGAGTGAGTATAGCTCTGCGTGTGTTGTTATGCACAGGTGTAGCGAAAAGGAGTCCGGGGTTCCCTCCCCCATTCCCCCCCCCCCCCTGATTCTTACACGCACCTCACGCAAATAGATGGAGGCGCTAATTATCGGCACGAGCTGAGAGGGGGGATGATACAGTATATAAGACTTCATAGCTTATTTTACAGCAAAAGATAGATGTCATGATCAGGTTTGCTGTCAGCGTGATGTGAAAGCTTTCAGATTGTCTATGCTGTCAGTGATCACATTCAAGGAAAAGCAAACAGACATAACATCCTCAAATTTCTTTTTTTTTTCTTTTTCTGGCTTGAGCCCAGCTTCTGTTTTCACAAAACTCCTCTGTGAAACAAGGTTGCACGCTCGGCATTGATTGTGCAAATGCATGCGAATATTTTTTATGTGAATGTATTATGGGAAAAAAAGAACCTTGCAGAAAAAAGTGGGCTCCCCCCCCCACTCTTTATGATTTTGCAGAAAAATTTCAGTCTAGCTTTCCTCTGCTCTGTGTTTCTAGTTCACACCACTCAACTAGAAATGATTTTAAAACCAATCTCTCTCTCTCTCTCTCTCTCTGGCAGCTGTTCATAGCAAACAGACTCCGAATAAATAAATAAATAACAACAAAAAGAATAACACAAGCAACCTCAAGCAAAATTTTCATTGGGTATTTCATAGAGCTGCATTACACAGACTGTAGCGACTTAGACCTCATTAGGACGCCGACATAGAAATGTTCCAGAGAAACTTCAAGTGCCTGGAAGCAACCAGCGCTAAGACAGAAAAGACATTTGCAGCTGTTTGTGTGTCGCCACGTCGACCTCTCAGAAAAAAAACACAGAGAGGTTGAAAGCCCTTGTGTTGCAATTTTTCATCACAGCTAAATGCCAAACGACCAGTCTTAGTTTATTTATCGCCAGGAAGCAGGGCAGATCAATCCGGTAGCTACAGAGAAAGTAGAAAATTCCTGGAAAATTAAGGGAATGCTTGTGTGTTGTACTCAAGCTCCCTATACTCTAATGCTCCTAAATACAATTTGATCTCATCAAATAGATCGTATATATAGCTTTTGTGCGAATTAGATTGAGTTTCATCTAAATATTAAGATATTTCTACGTGCTTTTTTTAATCTGGTGAGGTTTGTGCTTTTTCAAAACATAAGAATGTTCTTCATTGCTGCGCCTCACAAGTCTCCATGGTGCAGAATGTTCTTTGCCTCTATCAAGGTCACATGAATCGCCTCAGCCAGAGCCACAAACACAGGCACACACACACACACACACACACACTTGCACACATACTCGCATCACGCAGTGCTCCAAGCCACATCTGTTTCACTCAGCCGCATTTCCACTGTTTCCGTTAATCCACATCAATTTATCGAGCTATTGAACTGCAATTCCTAAAGAGCAAAGGTCAGAAGTGGGGCATGAAAGCAGGCACAGCAGGATGACGAATTCAAACAAAAAGGTTCAGCAAGAGAGATTTAAAATAAATGTTAGAAACAGGACCGCCTGGGTTTCTTTTCCAAAAAACATAAAAATACAAAAATGCAACTTGACAGCTCCGAGGGATGATGAACTATGAGACAGAGAGGGGAATAGTCTCAAGCAGCTCTGCAGAGCATACCCTAATGTAAAAGCAGTGACAAATGAAACACTGGAGATGCGATGAAGCTTTATCATTTTCCACGTAGAGCACTGATCCGGTTATGACAAGATAGCAAGTCGCCGCAGACGAGGAGTGACGCTTTTCTCTTCAAGGCGGGGGACACGAGGACGCGACGTAAACTCGCTAATCAGGCACATGTGTTCGTTTGACTTTGCCATGGCAACGCAGTTGTTGGATTTTCCCTCCGCTGGAGAATCACTGCAATGAGCAGCTCATTAAAAATGTATGCGAGCTGGAAAAGAACATACATTTTTCTGCAGGTTGCGTCTGATAGATTTCATCTTTTGCTGAAGAAAAAGAGCTAAAGAAACAACTCAGCCATCAAACACAAGCCCAAAGTAACCAAAGAAGGTGAGGGTAAATAAATAATAATAATAGTAATAAAAACTCTGCATATTTTACCTAATTATTATTCATTAATTCAAGTGAGTCTAGTGATTTGATACTTCAAACGTTTCATACAACGCATTTACATTTGGAATACTGCAATTTACATTTCTTGTTGATAACATTTTTATTTAATTTCTTAATTTTGTATTGTGTAATTTATTTTTGAGTGCTTCAAAAGACTATAACGCTACTTTTTCTTCCATCTCGTAATTTTTTTCTCTTCCATTAGTTGATCAAAACTTGATTATGAAGAAAAAATGTTGAATCATCAGCAAAGTGAGTTTAATTTTTTTCCCTTCACTTTACTGGGTTGTAAATATCACTAATGTGAAAAATAAATAACTTGGGCTCCAGCATAGAACCTTGTGGAACTCCTCAAGTGATTGTCAACAAATCTGAATTTCCACTGTTTGGTTGCACATAATGAAATCTTTCAACAAGGTAGTTTTGGACAGAGTGTATGATACATCATAAAATTAAATAATAATATATCATCTATTCATTTTTTCTGCCACTTCTGTTGATCATTTTGTTTCAAAGCCATACTGACAATTTCATCGGCCGCGTTGCACAAAGTGAATGTTGCAGGCAGTTGGTGCTTTGCATTGCCTATATGCATGTCTGATTACACATGTAGTCAAACATTCCACAGTTTGTCTTATATGTTTAATAAATTTTCCATATTTAGACTCTCGTCAGCCATAGACAGATAAAAAGACAGATTTGAAAATTGGAAATGAAGAGAAACTAGCTTATCTCCAATTTTGCTGAAAGGCAAAAGATTGCTTAGCTTCATTTTACGCTGAAAATACCACACAGTAAAGTCAGATTACGCTATAAGCAAAATTAATACTTCATCATAAGGATTTAAGCATAATTTTTCTACATCAACTACATATTTTTTTATTTAATAATAAAAAAAGAGCACAGCATCCATTTGCAGAGCTCCAAATGAAAAATTAAATGCTCGCTCATGCCCATCACACATTCATCATCTTCAGCAGTGGCGTAATTTGAAGAATGCAAATCAAGGCTCGCCTCCAGCTCTGAGCAGTGGCTGCGGTGGAAAAGTTGTTCACTGGAATGAGGCGAAACTCCCTCTTCCTTCACCCCCCCCCCCCCAAAAAAAAAAGGGAGACCCGTCTGAAGTGTTACAATTGCGTTATTCAGTCTGATAAGGATTCTCAAAAGGTTCCATTTGCCACAAATCCCATCTTTTCTTCTTTATCCCCGTCTAATTATGTGCGTTATTCCATAATTTTCCAATTTTGACTGCCTCCACGTTACAGTGACAGTTTTTTTTTTCTCTCTCTCAATGCCTAACCCTTTTTATTCAAACTTGTCGCCCTTTCCACCTCCGTTTTGTCCTTCCCTTCATCAGCTAAGTGCTACAAGCACCAGTATGTCTTACCGTTTTTTTTTGTTTTTTTTACCAATTAACCAGTCTCTGGGCTGAAGCCCTTAGACCTGTTCTGTGTACGTCTTTAGAGCTGCCAAGTGTAAAACTCGGTGTGTGAGAGCTGAGCCATGTGTTCGGGAGAGAGTGACAGTAATTGTACAAGCGGTGGAGGCACGCGAGCGTCTGATGTGCAGCAATCCCGTTGCCTGAGGTGGAAATCCCAGCATTCCCTTGCAGCTCCGGGTGTCTTACTGCTGCTGCTGCTAACTCCTACGCACTCTCGTTGACATGTTAAGCTCTTGTTCTCACAAAAATGCATGCAAACTGTTAACGGGGCACATGCCAGCTGGCAACCAGCCTGTTTTCCTCCACAACTAGCTGTGACTCCCTCTTCCCCCTTCTCCCCCCCAACCCTGTTTTTGGAAAGCAGAATGTGTGGCAACTCCTCTGCCATTTGCTTCACGCACCTGCTTTCTTCAAAGGATGTGCAGTAGCAGCCGGTAGATGAGGTCGTTCAGCAAATACACATCTTAATACCTACTACTGCGACTAGCTCCTGAATGTGCAGAGGCAAAATCATTTGATCCTCTCAGATCAGTGATGAAGTTTAGATCGCGAGCTACTATGAACAGCAGGCATTCAGAAGTAAGATCATTTCTACCAATAGCTCAGCAGCACATAAAACACCTTAAAAAGTATTCGGGTCCCTGTTGCTTTTACATTTTGTTACATTTCAACGTATTTTATTGGGATTGGGAAGGAAATAAAAAGGTTTCGACATCTTTAACAACTAAAAATTGAAATGAATATGAATCTAAAATAAGGAACAATCCTGAGGAAATGCTGCATTGTGTTCGTCCATAAAATATAAACCCCTATAAAATACATTGGGTTCTGTAACATACTGTCATTTTGTCCATTCCTTTTCAAGGACAAACCCCTGCGAGGGTTAAGGTCTGAGCAAAACATTCACAGCCCATGGTCTGCAGAGAAGGACCTGTCTCATAAGTAGGAAGAAGACAGCTGAAGAACTTAGTGAACTTTTACTACTAGCTGCTGCAGGACAGGATGATAAATATTCATGAAAAATGTGGCAGAGTGGGGCAAAAGAATGACACGGGACATCAAATTATCAGGTGCAAAGCAAGCCGGGCAGAATATATATACCGAGGGAGGAGATGACATGTAACCGAAGCAGGAATGGCAATCAGCAAAGGTCAGGTGTGAGGCAGCAGTGGTGGAAGAAGCAACAGAAGTGAACAATAAACCGGCCAAAGTGACATCAGGAAGTAACCAGAATACATAGCAATTTCAAGAACTGGCTTGACTTGGAAGGATGAGCTGAATTACAATCAGTCAAAGAGAGGCCAATTTCGTTTAAGCTTTGATGAACTATCCATGTAAAATTTCATATGCCTTAAGGAGATGAGTGTGAGATCAGAGTCTGTCAAAAACAGCGAACGGTGTTGGCAAGCTGGGTTTGCATGTCTTTCCAAAATAATGCAAGTCATTCTGGGTGCTGAAGCAGGACCAAAGTGCTGACAGAAACTCAGGAGCAGCGTTGTGATCAGGATTTAAAGACAAAAAAAAGGGGAGAACAGAACATGGAATTAAGTGCAAACGTAGGATCTAGCAATGAAACAACGTTAACCAAAGGAAGCTAAACTCTGAGGAAGAGTTGAAATTGAAACCAGGTGAGTCTAATCAGAGGAAGGCTGAACAGCTGTGAGAGAAAATGATTAACTACCAAAGAGAACAAAGAGAAAGCTGAACCAAAAAATGACAGAAAAGAAACTCCAAACCAAGGCGGAAATGACCAAAGCTAAAATAAATAAGCGTAGAGAACAAAACAAAAGAAATAGCTAAAAAAATCGAGACAAAGAAATTAACATATTATTAAAGACCCAAATAGGAACATGATTAGAGCGATTTTAACCAAAAATCGAATATTTTACCATTTCAAAACTAAAACAATCAAAGATCATCTTCCAACTTAATTTGTACAAATACAAATATTTTTGTCCTTTCATTACATTGAGTGATTTCTACTGCTAGATCATTGCGAGAGTGTCATTTTTCACCCGAGTTTGGCTGCAATAGTTGCTTAGATCATGTTTTAAGCAAATTATGCTCTCAAATCGTTATAAAACACATTCCCTTAGATTAGTTTTAAAGGGAAGACGCTTCAACATCTTCTTTCTCCGACAATAAGTCACACAAATTGAATCCGGTTCTCTTCCATTTACCATAGTAGACAAATTTAGAGACTCACATCTAAAAAGTAAAACCTTTAGAAAAGTAGGAAATAATCTGCATGGCGCAATGTCACCTTTTGCAAAGGGAGAAAATGTACATTTTATCAGTAGCTTTTTTTTTTTTTTTTTGTCTCTGGAGCCTAACAGAAATCCTCCTTTTCACCTCTGTACTGCAGCGGCAGGAATTCAGTGAGAAGTAGGATGGATGGAGACGGATTGACGACATTCTAGTCCTGCAGGGCTTTGCTCCCGCCTCCATCCCCCCCCCCCCCCCCCCGCCCCACCTGGGAAACACACGTGCTCGGTTATGACTTGGGCCGCCGCCGCCGCCGCAACCCAAATTATGAATATCGCATTTGGTGGATAGTACTTTTAAATTGCTTAATTTCTCTGCGGATGTAGCTGCCGGGTGATTCCTGCCTCTGTGCTGCAATATTAGCTGCCTTCGTGCTCCGGCTGAGGAAAAGTGGCGGGACAAATAGGGAACGTCCCAGGTGTCTGTTATACAACTGTGTGTGTGTGTGTTCACGCCTGATTATTGTGTGTTTATTTCTGTCTTGGGGTGTTAAAAGGCCATTGGAAATTCCAGTGTTTGGGAAATATATGAAATAGTTTTGGTTCGTATGATTTTTTTTTTTTTTTTTTGTCAAAGCCTGGTTGGGATTTAAATTAGCTGTGCCTACGGTGGCCCTGAAGGCGAATGAAACTACTTGCGAATAAATAAAAAAAGAGAGAGAGAGTTTTAATTCGTAAAGGTAACCCAGCACCTCAACATTATCTATACCATATTAATTACATTAAACATTATGCGCAATTACTTTTGATATACGTCGGAAATATTATGACGGAGCATTTCGATTAGCTTGCTGCTAATTTTGAGGACAACATAAATCTGAGTGGGCGAAAGCTTCGAAAACTCATTAGGAACGTTGTTTAATATTTGGGCGGGTTCGTGTTGCACCTTCATGACAGACAGGCCAAATAATTGGACAGATTACAGAAAGACAGAACAACTCCACAGTGAAGCCCCGCGGGACAGAGGGACCCAAATATTGCCCTACTTACCTCACGGCTAAACTGCAAACAGCCTCTTCCCCGAATCCCTCGCCGCCATAATTTCCAGTCAATCAAAAGGGCCAAATTGGGTTTTAAACATTCAACGGTACTCGAAGCTGCGCTCCCACACTATAGAAATAAACAAGACGCATGTCATTCCAATGACGCATCGTATATTTATTATGTCGTGTTACATCGCCTGCACGCCGAGCTGCTTTCTTCCTGGCTGGAGGTTAGTTTATTTCATTTCTTCCCTTATTTCAGTTTCACCCGCTTGCAAATTAGCTGCGAGGCCTAACGAGCAATCAGAAACGGTGCGTCATCCGTATGCAATCTGCATATTTCACGGTGGCGCCTGCAAATGAGAACGCCGTCGTCGGCTCGTGCGGCGCGACGCAATCGGATCGCATTTTGTGATGCACGTTGTAAAACACAATGTCATAAAAATGACATTTTCCCCTCCACGTCAGGTGGAGTTGAGCCGTGCGCGCTCCCGTCGGTCGTTGTCCTTAGAGTTACGATCGTTGTCCTTTTGAAGCAGCCAACCTGTCCCAGCTTCAACCCTCCGATCCAAACTGTCACCTCAGATTGTGTCAGACCGGTTTAGGATGTCCATGTACAACCCAGGAACCATCACAGCTCAAGCTTGCAAACTAAGTGATGCTAAAATAACTTTGTTGCAGTCAGTACTGAAATGAACCTGAAATCGACTGCTCCAAGACTGATAAGCATGTTGGGAAGAGCGACACAAACACATGCAGATCAAATATAATGTTATGCTTTTGGGAAACCTACTGAAAGCAATGGACTACAATAGAGCTGCACATTTCCTTTCAGATTTACTATCTTGTTATCTTCAACTTTGAAGAGAAGGGTTTGGACTGCAACATCAGCATGTTTTTTGTGCTTGTTTTTTGTAATGCATTAGACAAGATTAAAGAAACTTAAACTAAGTAGTTTTATTGCTAATTACCTAACTTAACACAGAGAAAAAAAAAAGCTTATCTAAAAACAACCGTGCTATTAACATTGAAATAATATGTATTTTTCTCAGTAACTGGACAGATGGCTTACTATCTGGGACAGATGTTTGCCGGAACCCAAATCAGAGCAACACTTTTCGGTTCAGTATTTGCTTATTTTATTTGTTTATCTAACTTCCATATCAAGATCCAAAAGACATTTAGCAAAATTTTACTGGTCATGTGCAGGACTCCGCAATTAATCAAGCTTCTCATTTCATTACAATTTTGATTGAAAACGATCACAAAGAAGAAAAAAAACAAAACGTAATCACAAAAGCTAATTGCGTTGCAAGTATGCGCTTATTTTGCGGTGTCCCCAGACTGGTACTTGTTTCCTCGCTTTCGGAGGCTGATCCCTTGTTGCAAATTTGCCGCACCATTTACTGATTTCTCAGGCTTCGCTGGCAGCTTTTTAAAAATTTTCTTTTTGCTTTTAAGTGACAAGTAGCAATTCCAGTTGCTACTGAAAGTCTCCAGCGAGTGGCGGATACATGTATTGTTCTTACTTTTCTCAATGTACAGTGGGGTGGTGGCATTGGCTTTGTGTATAACAAGTCAATGCAATTTATCATATTCTTGGTGTGGCCAGTTGTCTTATGTTAGGCGTGCATTATATTTTATTGTAATTTCTTGAAAGTTCCTAAATGCATCACAGAACTACCGATGCGTGTATCAAACTATGATTCATCTGTGTGTGCTCCTCCACTGTTTGCCCTTTACCTTACAGAGCTGGAACTCTTGGGGGACGAACTGTGCTGTTGCATTCCTGTCGGTAATCAGTGAGCTTCCACTCTCAAGGTTCTTGTAAACAGGGAGCAATGGGCTGTTATGGAAAAAACAGCTTCCCATCTGTCAAAGGGATTTCACTTCCTGGGGGCTTAGCGGTGAAAATCCCTCAACAGGCATTTGTCACTGTTTTGCGCCATACACACAATTGTGCATTCTTGCATATGTGCAGATATGTACGAGTGCATGTGCATGTTCAAATAGGGCTAGGCTCTTTGAGCTAGGCCTCCCGTCGGAGCCGTTTCAATTTGTACATCTCTCTTTTCTTGTGGGAACTGATCTTCCGTACAGTCCGAGCAAACACACGACTGATTCGAGATTTAAAGCATTACGGCTGATTCAAGCAATCCATCACCAAAGTTAACCCAAATGTACTAAGTTGTTCATTTGATTTTTTTTTTTTTTTCAAGTCACAACATGATTTAGAAGAAGACGTTATGCTTGTGTTTTGCACAAATGGCAGGAAATCTGGCCTGCATCACGGTGAACAGATGGTGAGTCATCCTTGCCCGTATAAACTGTAAAATGTTTTGGCATCACGTTGACGACGAGGATTTTCAGCCCTCGAATCTGCGTGTCTACCGTTAGAGCTTGCTGAGCATCTTTTCAGGTCCGAATCTTTGTGATCTGGCAATTTTAAAGGTGAGAATCTTCAAACGTTGATCTGCTTGCGACGTTGAGCAGAAGAGTCTGTTAATAAGCAATCTGTCGATCAGCAATATGACATTTAAAACTCCATCCATCCATTTTCTTGACACCCTTGTCCCTTGGTGGGGTCGGGAGGGTTGCTGGTGCCTATCTCCAGCTAACGTTCCGGGCGAGGGGCGGGGTACACTCTGGACAGGTCGCCAGTCTGTCGCAGGGGAACACAAAGACACACAGGACAAACAACCATGCACACCTAGGGACAATTTGGAGAGACCAATTAACCTAACAGTCATGTTTTTGGACTGTGGGAGGGTACCTGAGAGGGCCCGCACATGCACAGGGAGAGCATGCAAGCTCCATCCAGGGAGGCCGGGGCTGGGAATCGAGCCTAGAGCCTTCTTGCTGCAAGGCAACAGCTCTACCAACTGCGCCACTGTGCAGCCTACATTTAAAACTCGCTTTATGAAAACAAAACAAAACAAAAAATCTACCAGGCTCAAATTTGATCTTAATACAGTACTTGCAAATGCCATTCAGAGTTTTTGATGTAGAAGTGCTGTGGCACTGTGGCTTCCCAGGTTCAGCTGCAGCCCTTAACTTTAGTTGTCTGTGCTAAAATGCTCCAGCCAAATGATGATTCATTTATGCAAATGATGATTCATTTATGCCGGGGCAGATTGGTCCAACTGCACAGGAAAGCCTCCCCAAAGCAGTTTTATTTGCTTCTTGAGGCCCATTATATTTATTTATTTGTTGGACTGAGCCCAGCGTTATCCTATCGAGCACTTTTGCAAACCTTAGCTCTCGTGATCTTTATAGTCTACTTTCTGCACCACCTACCATTTTGATCTTCGGGGGAAAACCCTACCCCAAAAAACTAAACATTATTTAATTTAAGCTTTACAGTTACGTTCTTGCAGTATAAACACTTAAATAAGACTGTGTATATAAGAATATATTAGTTTCCGCTAAATGTCAAGACTAACTCACTAAACATAAATACTGTAGAATAGTATGGTGAGGTGTTTCGTCTTTATGTTTAGTATAATATAAATCGCAAACACACACATGCACACCGAAACGGTTCTGCACCGACGTGCCTTTACCTGAGGAAATGTCAGGTGTGGTTAACTTCAAGGTCCTGAGTAATGTTCAAAGTCGTGGGCATAAGGCTGGAAGGCTCTGCAGAGCAGATCAGAGCAGGCACTGCATGTCCAATTGGCTTTCTTGGGCTTCTCAGCACATCACATGCAGTCTCAGCAAAGCTTCAGCTATGCTTTATTGCACTTTGGCTTAGAAGAAGACGAAGAGGAAGAAAAAAGAAGAGACACACTCATTTGCACATGCAAAATCTGTTAATTAAAATATGATTACTTAGTTTGTTCAGTGCAGCACTTGGTGCATTCACCTTCAAATAAAATGTTAAGATTACATTTTTAAGCATATAGCTTTGATGCCTGGTTGTTCACAGTGTAGCTTTATGCTTAACATGAGCATCTGGGCCTCTTTGATAGTAGACACCAGCTGGAAGTCACAGGCAAACTCATGTTTCTTTCTCTGTCTTCTGTCGTTGTTGGCTTGTCTTCATCATAAATCATTATCACTCCTCCGTGGGAGACGTCACACCGACGACGAGTTGGTGCCAAACAATCAGAGTGTCGGAGATGCAGAAAATCAACATATAACTTCTGTCTATTATTTCCAGGGTTGGTAGAAGGACAATAACTGTTCTGTCCTAACTCCTTGTTGTTAAAACATGACTCGAATAGGGTTCTTAATCAAGACTGACTTATGGTCGATGCAATTGATGTAAACAGATCCCTTTTTGACATTTTAATGAATTTCTCTTTTAATTGTCAAAAGAGAAATGAGGATGGGTCATTTCTGTCCCGGTTCTGACTTTTTAGTTTGATGTGCACAGAGCTTTGCACCCCGATTTATTTGATTTACTGTTACCAAGAATAATTCAAATATCACAAGCTATGCAGTAATTACAGCAAATGAAAACAATTATAAGTCCCACTGTTGTAAAAAAACATTACTGACAAATATTCCTGAGGAAGAAGGCCTTTTCCATATATTATTTTTTAGAACTGATGATATAGAGGCCTTTACATTTCACCTATGAGGCTTAGTAATTTTTTCCTGCATAGCAGCATTGTTGGCTTTCACAGCCACACATCCATTTGACACGTTCCTGTTTGAAAAGGTGTCATTTTCATCAAGGAAACAAAGCCTTTTCTGGTTACAACATCAGGTAGTTATACTCTGCCGTTACAGTATCAAACAGTTATCTTAATAGAGTTTTCATTTGAAAAGTACATGGTCTTCAAGGTGCTTTTGTTGCCACAAAACTATGTTTTAGAACTATTAGGCATGGAAAATAATGAAAAGTTAGGAGTGTGTTTTGTTTTGTGCTTCAAAGTTTGTTTTTTGTCTCCTTTCTCTGAAATTTGGCTCTTGTCGAGCATCAACCTTGCACTCTGGCCGGTAAATACCCTATTGTTGGATGGAGCTCCGTAAAATAGACGCTGTATGCTGGGGCACTGAAAGCAGAAAAGTGGAGAGAAAATATTTAGCCTTGAGTGCAGTCATTGTTCTTTTTTTGGTTTGTCTTTATAGAGAGAAAAAAAAACAGTGAGACAAACATGAGTGCATGTTTCAAACTGCGTCAGATTTTAGTTATCATAAGGAACTTTTCAAATACAGAACCAAACATAAAGGCTACAGAAAAAAAATCAACTCGTATTTTGTGTATCATACGAGTAATTGAATTATTATATTGTTTTTTTTAAACGACATAAATATGTACCTTAAAAACAGAAAAGCACAAAACCATACTGTATGTTAACACTTACAGATGCTAAGACATTTGTAAGTGTATAGATGTCTTTGCAGGGTTTGTTAAAAAGATTACATATTAGAGATAGTTTAAATTAAGTCATTCATTTCAATGTTTAGCTAGCATAATAAATTACTGGCAAAATAAAATAAATATCCCTTTCTGCAGAATAATGTAATATGTTCATCTTTGGAAATTGAAAAAAATGGCATCCTCCTTTGTGGACACTTCCCAGTCAGAATACTGTGAGGTTAAAAAAATGCAGTGTATTGAAACCTCATTTTCCTTTATATCTGTTTAAACCCAGCGTCATTGCTGTCTGACCTAAAGTGTTAAGTGAGAACACTGACTTACAGCTCTGAAAAACACTATTTTAGCCCCGTATTTGACACAGGGAAAGCTGAGATTTGGAGGGAGCTGTTTCTAAATCTATAGTTTGCTCTGGTGTATACAGAGAAATACAGTTATGGAAGTGTTATATAACTGATTTTCTGACAATATTTCTTTGTCTGAATATGAACATGAAAGGTTTTTTTTTCCTCCTTTGTTGCCTTTCTCTTGGGAGAGCAGGTCTCACTCTTTGGTCCATCTCCAGCTCTCCCGAGTTTCACTTACAGAAGCCAGGTTAAGCCGCTTGGTACAGCCCAAGTATGTGCTGACATGAAGCTTTCAGGGGAATTTTGCTTACTGAACAAATTTAGAAAAAGAGTTGAAATGGCAGGCATCCAATAAAGAAAACCTATGTATTTTTCCAGAATTTGATACCTGAGAAGAGATGTAGGTCAGGGATGAGTTTTTAAGCTAATCCACAATCATGCTTAAGCCATCATTAATACCGGTGATGGGACGATTAACCGGTTTTCGTCGATCCACGTAAATGCACATGACACAAATGCATTGGTAAAGCAGTTTTAAATGTCTGTGATTTATAAATAAAAATTTTAATTACGCCGGATTTTACCTGATTTTATCAGTTAGATTCGATGTTAATGTACAAATGCAAATAAATAAAAAGAACTATTGACCAACTAGCGATTCCTGTAGACCGGAAGAGGACGAAGTTGTGAGGTTTGGCCGCGCGCGCTTAATTACCACAACAGACATGGCGGAGCAAGCGGAACCGATATATTCACCGTCACACTCTGGATTTTACAAGAGAAACGGACAGCTTGATAAAGCAAACACGATTTGCTCCACGCATGGTGAGACTAGCATTTCATCCCTTTTTAGCGGATATTTGGCTATTAATATCCGCAGTGTGAAAACCATAACTGATGCTGTATATCCTTTGCTGGTTTTTTTGTGTGTGTGTCTCTGGAAATTTTGCGCATGCGCACAACGCTGGAGGGCATAAAGACTATGCTACCCATAGCCGCGCTGTCGCGGTACAACATTTCCGTGAACTAAATGAAACTTGGAGATGTAGGTGTTATTGATTCAATGCAGTGGGCCACAACAAAGGGGAAAATAACGCAGAAGAAGAACTCAAAACCCACTCGTATTCTTAATTTTCCTCGCTCCCAGTGTCGGCTAGGCTGCGCGCAGACTAGTTGCCATAGCAACTGACAACACGACACTACAATATATTATGAATCAAGATTCAATGCCAATAAACACTCAAACATTTCCCACGCAAAGATCATTAATAAATGATTGAAATTTGAATTGCTTCATTCATTTTTATTAATGAAAAAAAATATTTAAACAAATATATTTTCCAGCTATGTTCATTTGAATTGAGAGGCATCTTGATGAGGACGTAAAACCTATATAATTGAGTCGCTGGTCGATGAGGATGCTAAATGTATCGGATGATCGTAGCTTGTGAATCCAGACGTGTATCGTATCGGGTCAGAGATCAGAGATTCTCACCCCTACTAAAACTATATACCTAATGCAACAAATGAAAAAATAGACAATTAGATAAATTGGATGCAAATGATTCATTTAAAAAAAGGAGCTGCTGTCAGAGAAAGTGCTTGTGTGTGAAGTACAAGTACATCTCTATATGAGAATTTTGCTCTCTATTTATTCCAAGTATAAAACATTAGTTTGAATGCAAGGCAAAGAGGTTGTTAAGGGAGTGAGAGAGACATGCTTTAGATTTACAGTTGGAGAGCTGCGGTATTTCTAGGGAGAGATAATGCGACTGCTATTAGACATACTTTTTTTTTTTTTTCCCCAAACGTACACATTTTTGTCAGAAGTGCCATTAAGTGGGATGGGTGCTGTATTCAGTGTGCACCAGATGCAGTGCGTGGAGGAGCTTATAAAAGCTTAGATGCAGTGTTTTGGTCCATGGGGGTCAACGGGGGAAGGGGTGTTGAAAATCAGAAAGCAGATCACGCGAGTTCAGTTTTAATCCCCAGTGATAGCACTGACCAAAACTGAATGCTCATTTTGCGGTGCGAGTGTGCATCTTTGCATAAAAACCTCAAGTCAGGGATTTTTACTTATGCAGGTTTTCTAATTCAAATCCACTGAGAAAATAGTCCAACGAGTTTTGTAACTGAAGAGCTTAGCAATTGTTTTCAAAACTACGCTTTGTACATGTTTTATGTTGACTTATGTATTTTGATGTGAAAGATTTAGCTTGTAGCAATGTGCCTTCCAGGCCAGAAAGTTCTCAAGGGACTTTCTGCTGAAATGAAGGTTGAGTATTACTAATAATAAAAAAAAAAAACATTCTGTAAATAGAAATTGTCAACATGCTACCGCTATGTAATATAGATACATTTAGATAATCTCAAACATCACAGCTTTTAGTCTAATTTCTGTTTGAACAACCCGTTTCTTCCACACTTGTAACAACCAAGATATTTTTGTTTTTTTTTGTTTTCTCGCTCTGTCTCTGCAACAGCTGCTCCACTGAAGGTCATGCCTGGCCATAAACCGCGACAGTTATAAATGGCTTGCAAGCGTTTTGTGCGGAAAGATGGAGGCGATAGGAGCAGATAGACGGCAATTGAAACAAAGCAAATCGAGGAGAGAGAAAGATCAAAGCAGGGAACGATAGTTACGATGAATAAAAGGGCTTTAAAAGATCAAAAGTGTTCCCTCTGTCTTTTTGCCCACATTACTGCCCCGGGAGGAGAATTTTCCCCGTCCAAATTTGGCAAAGTGAGTCACCCGTTTTCCTCAAGGTTGACCAAAGTGCATATTTGTCTTAATCTCAGCATCGTCTATCTGTGTGTTATTCTCAAGTTCTCCTAACACCACTGCACCACTGAATAATAACCTCTAATTAAACATTGTGGTTGATTAAGCAGGTCTAAGAGTCTCTCTACCCATATACGACTGAGACAACACACAAATTAAAGAGCCAGGAGCTTTTCAGGCTTCAGTGGATTAATTGGTGAAATAATATTGAAGCTTTATGGGTGTGATCGTCACAGTTTGGGGTTTTTTATTAAGAGCAACTAAGGAAACAGAAAGATATTTATTTGGTGAGTCGTAAAGGTTTTTGAGGGATGAATGCAGGGCTTGATGCAAGCTTGGTTAAATTGCTGCTTTTGATCAAATAAGTGCAAGCACATATGAGAGTATGTTTCCACGCTATCAATTAAATAGCAATTGAAATGCAAAAATGTAAGCCCATGACTCTTGAGAATAGAGGTGTGTAATTATAATAAGCAGCATAAGCAGAAGGAAATGCAATTAAAAAATCCTGCGTACACTCAGGCAGGGTTACCAAGGTAAATGAAGAGTAAAGAGGTCAATGCGGTAGAACTGAAAGTAAAGTGGTTGACAAGAAATAAGATTATGTTACCAAAACATGTGTGAGGACGTTTTTATATATACATCTAGATGTAAAATGAAAATAATTGAATTTTAATTTTACATAAATGTCAGCTATTAGACACCAGAGGCATTGACAATGTGACAGATTTACCAAGAACGTAGCCCAAGAACGTAACATTGTGTTTTGAAACACAATGTTTTCAAGTTTTCACATTTGTATATGTTCAGGAGGAAGGGTTGCAAACTCAACTTAATCAACGGAAGTTCCTTAAAGAAACAGTGTGACAAACAGCAAGTGACATAATTAACTAGCAGAGTTGAAACGTACCACCTTATTTCCAATGCTGATGGATTGAGAGCTTTTTACCTCAGCTCTTTCTTATTCAGAATGCACTGGAGAAACGTCAGCATAAACCCTCATCAGTGAGGACATCCCCTGCTCTATAAACTGATATCCCTCATGACAAAACACTGAGAGCCGAAGATCGACTCCCTAAACTTGAGGGAGCATTTCACCTTCCTCTAGCAGAGAACATTTGCTCCGGGATCTGGAGGAACTATTTGGCCTCCCTCCTGTTACCCAGTTGGGAATGGCTCCCAGCGTGGACTTCAGGGGCCAGCCTTAAGACATCAGGAGTTGCCGTTGACGGTGTTTGTGTTGTTCCACAGCAGCCATGTACACTGCAGACCGGATCAGGGTAAGGGGCGGCCTGTAGCTGATTACATCCTGAAATGGAATCCAGCTTTGCTTTGTGCCACAAATGACGACACAGAGATGTGGTCGTAAGCCTTCTTTATACAAAACACATGTAGACTGGACATTATGCTTCCATTCTACATTCGGGGCAAATATGCACATTTTTT
Source organism: Poecilia picta (assembly GCA_033032245.1). Lineage (NCBI taxonomy): Eukaryota > Metazoa > Chordata > Actinopteri > Cyprinodontiformes > Poeciliidae > Poecilia > Poecilia picta. The sequence goes on along the minus strand of CM065375.1, from coordinate 8,428,994 downwards.
ATTAAACTTTAGTGTTTTTTTGACAGTGTTACGGCGAGACAGCTGACTTGAATGTTTCCTTGCCGATGAGAAGCACATGCAACCTTTATCGTAGTCCACAAGTGTCTCGACCGCTCCAGCACTCCAACTAATCGGCGTTCCCTCAGAGACTGTCTTGTGTCCTGGACCCCCATTAAAACTAACCACAGCAGTGCCATGGTTGTTAAAGAGAACACAATTAGAGGAGACATTAACAATGAAAATTAATTTCCTGTCATCCCCTCCCTGGACTATCAGCCATTGTTGCTTGAAAACACCCAGCGACCGCCTTCTCTGGAGTTCTTTTTCTTTATTCCCTTCCCTACCCTGCTTTTTTTAGTGGGTCTGTTGCTTTTATGGATGTGCTGAATTTTCTATCAGGTTGCAGAGTAAATGTGGTGCGTGCCATTCTCTGTGCTGTGAGATAAACTGCTACTCTTTACTGACCAAATCAAGGTGGTGAGATGTAGTGAACCATCGCTTTTTTCTTCTCTCTCAGTAACTAATTGACAACACCCTCTCTGCCTGCTCATTTCTCTCACCTGCTGTGTCCTTCCTCTATGTCCCCATGACGACACAGCACAGCACACGTAGGTCTGGCCACATTCTCTGACAGAAAGAGTAATTGAGCATATTCCTCTTTAGCACAACACAGGCTGTCTGTAGAACCCAGCAACAAAAGGATTTTGGGGGGGGATGCAGATTGTAAGAGAGAGTGATGTAAAATCAGCGTGAAAGAACGAGCAGAAAGAAAGTAGAGCGATGGGAGTGGGGGTTGGGGTTATACCGAGCGAAGAGACGGATGAACGTTTGAAATGCGAGGCAGTGTCCAGTCTAAAAAGGGAGAGAGCGTAAACCGGGGATAAAAGGAAAGCTTTCTCGCGCGCACATGAAAATTTTACACCCGCGTTCTTTCCACTTGAGCATCACTCGGGAGTGGACATCTACAGAGACCACCAGTTTGATGGCTGAATATTTCAGCGATGCTTTGAAGCTATAGAGATGACTCACTTTATTTCCAACTAATTTAAATATAAAAATATAAATATTGCAACAACAGGGCTGTAATTTAAAAAAAAAAAGCCTCTGTGTATTTTTTTTTCTTCTTTTGAACGTTATCTTAGTAAGACCCGTTTTAGAATATAATTGAATTATCCTGCCTTCATCTGTCAGAAGACTTGGGGATTCTCAGTGGCTAATTTATTGAAAGCAGATCTCACAAATCTGCAAGATAACGCCATGATTTTTTTTCACTTCTTTGTGGAAAAAAAGTTATTAAATCTCTAATCTTTCTTCCTTCTGATAACCTTCTGTACAGGTTTGCATCACCAATTTCACCCTCTCCCTCTTTCTTCAGTCAACAGATGTTTGCGTGTAGTAGTACTAAAGCATATGGCTTTCCTTGTGACTTCTCTCCTGATAAAACCAGACTTTCACACTTTGGAATCTTTTATTCGCAACTTAATTACCACCAGCAGTCTGACATTGGGCCAAGTACCAAAGGATTTAAGCAGGCAATTTTTCATCTTCAAATTTGGGCTAGACTCAGTCACTTTTAGACCTGTCTCTAAGTTGCTCTGAATAAAACACTACAAAAAGTTGATTACCCCCAATTGAAGGAGCTTCAGATACATTTATTCTGTCTTTGTTTTTTATTTTATACTATGTCATTTTGAGCTTATTTAACAGTAAAGAAAGCTCTGCTTGTTCAGATCTTTTCTGGCTAAAGAAAAACCCCACTCTAAAATGAAGTGACTTGTGATTATGTGGATTGGAGTCCTCAGTTTTTAAACAAACATTGGATTTTTCATTTATGGTAACAAACCTTAATTTTACTATTTGTATAATGCTGTGTCTTGTAGGTGGTTCACTGCGCTGCATTGATTAGTCAATTAGTACTTCAAGAAAAACACCAAATTGGATTTTAGAGGTGATTAAAAGTTTTTGTCCTTTGCACGTAGTAATCTAGACTATATCAGCGTGTTCATTCTCGCTAGATGTTTACTCATCATGTACACAAATTTCATTAGCTTAGTAATTTTTCATAATGCACTGGTGTATTTTTTTCCATGATCAAACACCTACATAACAAACACAAACAACTGCAATTATTGAGTACTGCTGACATTTTCTATTTCACAGCAGGAAAAAGAATGAAATTGATCTGCATCAAACCTGTTTTCATTAGAGAAAATCCCGACAAGTTGACTCTTTCAATAGGACCCTCTTAAGATATTGTCTTTTTTTTTTTTTACACAGCAACCAAACAGTTCTTCACCAGTTCTGCTGCCCAGCCCCGGAGGCCCCCGAGGCGGAGACCTCCACTGCCTGTGTCCCCAGGTAAGACGATTTCCCCTCCCAGTAACATCTTCACAAATGTTTTGATTTTCACCTCTATTTACGTTCCTTTTTAAGATCCTTTTATCAACTGCGGCCTCTTCCCATGCATCCTGTTAGTAGCAGTGCTTCAGTAGCTAAACCCTTGTCCAGTCAGCTGCCTCAGAAGCGGTGTCTAAAGTTGAAGTGGTTGTAAACGCTTCAAGGTCTTGCAGGGAGGAAAAGCCCGAGTTCTCTCGCTCGAGTCTCTAAAGTTGCGTGGCGGAAGAAGAAGCCTTCCACGGATTTATATTTCGAAAGGGTTTTGTGCTTCTAAATTCAAAAAAACTATTGCATTCCATAAAATTCCTTTAAAGTTTTCACAATTAATTACTTTTAGGTCATTTAAAAAATTCTGCGTGCAGTTAGATGCGGGTATTGTCTTGGCATTTTTAGACAGAGCTGGCTGCTTGCTCGCCTTCCACTTTTGTTTACACAAGTGCAGTCCACCTACCGAGTTTCGCTGGAAATTATAGCATTCAACCAGCCAAGGCACATCAATAGCAATTAAGCCGTTCACCCGAAAATGGTTTGTTTGTCGCAGACTTTGGTTTTTCATAAGATTGCTGTGCTGCATTGTTGGAGCTTGGCAGAGGACAGAGGATAAGCAAACACACTTAGATAGCAAATCATAGCCCCTGCAATGCTGGACACAATAAGTGGCAAAAGGGCTGCAGACCGACAAACGCTGATGCAGACGCTCTTTAAACAAACTTATGGGCCTGCAAGGTGTGCAGGCAGCTGCATGAACCCATGTAAAAAAAAAGAAAAAGAAAAAAAGTTATTTTAAAATCTGCTCAGATCAAAACTCAAAATGTGTTTTGTTACACATTCATATTATGTGTACATAAACATTTAAGATATTTTAAGTCTTGGAATCACACAATTTTGAAATCAGTCTGAAGGATCAGTTCTCAACCTTTTCATGAAGTCATCAATTCTTCTAGATGAGGTTAGTAAAAAGAAGGCAGATCAATGATACCTATAAGACAAAATAGCTACTATAATCCAAAAAGAAAGAAAACGTCTCCAAAATATCTTTGATTCCTTTTTCATATTCGTTCAAGAGGTCAGGCTTGCAATCTTTTAAAGCAAAGTTCTGGCACAGTTAGTATTTGGCTTTTAACAACGTGAATAAATTTACTTTCATACATTCTTATACTATATTGGGCAGAGTGTGCTTTAAAACTAGTACAGCAGCAGAAAGGGAGGGGAATAAGAAATATAGAACTACATGGAAAATTAAATTAGTTTTTTTAAATTTGTTTTTAGGTTCTGATCTTTCTAAGAGCTGAGAAGCATTAACTTAGAGTTTTAGGACTCTAATGTATTTTAGGATGTAGAAAAAGAGAAACATAAACTGAGGAGGGGAGAACTTTAATGCAGCCATAGGATTTAAACAAGAGCAAAATAGAAATAGAAATAACCTTTATTGTCCCTCATTGGGGAAATTCTGGTGTGCCAGCAGCAAAGTGACAGGCAAGTTGGAGCACATAAATTTACACAAAAATACGATTATTAAAACAGAACTTGGTATATAATACTATACAGAAAGTAAATGCACAACATAAGAAATAATGTGCAATTATTAGAAATAGCAAAGATTAAAAAAAACAAACAAATGAGTAGGATAATTTTAAAAACGTACAAAATGTGCTTGTGTGACTGCAGGTTGTCATCAGATTTCTTTACTTTAAAAAAAAAAAAAATTCAGTGAGCGAAAAATGTTTCCTCCCTCTCTTTAACCCTTGTGTGTGCAAGGACTGAGGCAAAAGTAGAGGACTATCGCAAATGATACAAGTTTTATGTATCTTTAGGGTTAAAAATGGGGAGCAGGTGTTCCCATTGTTCAGGCATCTTCTCTAGACCTACAGGTAATGTCGGCATGAAAGGTTACCAAAGAAAGTGTGAGGCAGGGAAAGTTTGAGGAGACCACGTCAAATCCGAGGTGTTCCTCTGCAGCCCACCAATCAAAAATGTGTCGCTTTTAACGACTCGAATGGCTCATTTGCGCGGAAGGTGATTTTGAGATAGATGAGACGTGAAGGATGTAAAGTCGCGGCTCAATCAGAGTTTATCGAGTCGAACTTTGCTTGATAAAAGGTGTATTGGGGCTGTTGTGTTGTCTAATTGTCTTGTGCTCTGAAGGCCACTAACAAAGGCTTCAAGCAAAGAGCACAGCACAAGGTCCTCGATAACTTTCAAGACTTTAAAACGTCCCCCTGGCAACCTCTGAAGCAAACCACTTCAAAGCAGGACCCCTGGGGCTGAGACAGAAAGCAGCTTGTGGTTTTTTGTCTTTTTTTTGTTTCGTTTTGTTTTGTTCTTGTTGCGTCTTATCTCTTTTTTAGAAAACTGTATTCTGTTCAGGTTGATTTTCTGTATTTCTGCATTGTTGTCAGTAATTGGTTGATCATCCTTTCACTTGGCATCCCCCACATCTCAGCAACATAACTCCACACAGCACCCCCCCCCCCCCGTCTCCCCACCACCCTTCTCACCTCATTGCATCCGCCACCACTCATGCTCACTCCATTCGGGCTTGTCTCCACAATGTGGTCACACTGATTCCAAATAGAAAAAAAAGTGCAATACTTCCATGTTGGTAAAGTCTACTAATATGTGTTAAGACTGTCATAGTGCATCAGTGTGTGTTGAATAGGGTCCTTCCCATGTTGGAAACTTGGTGAGCCTTCTTGTTGACACATGTAATGCATTTGTGTTCATGTGAAAAACAAACCAAAAAAAAAAAAACTTATCATGTTGCATGCTTTGGCTTGGCAGTAATCCTGTAGCTCCCTGTCTTATCTGTTTGTGTGAGTGTTAAGTGTGTGTTTGTGCCGTGTGTCACTGCAGTGAACATGGCATGAAGTAAATGATTTAATATACAGCGCCTTGCAGACGTGTTGCTGTTACTTTGGACACATTTCCCATCTTGTCACAATACGACCCCAAACTCTGATGTGTTTAATGGAGATTATATGAAATAGCTCCACAAAATAATAGTGCGTAGATGGAAAGTGAAGAATAAACCTTTTTTTCTCCATTATCATTAATCAATCAAATTTTATTTGTATAACATTTCAGCAACAAAGCATTTCAAAGTGATTTCCATTATAACAAACACAAAAACACAAAGTCATGCAATATACACAGTCCAGTCACATTAATGTGACCATCTGTCCAAAGCCAGAATAACCACCTTTCGCAGAGCGAACTGCTACGAGACGTGCAGGAAGAGAGTCACTTAGGTCCCTGAAGGTCTTCTCTGGGATGTTGAGCCATGCCGACTCTAATGCCGTGGCCAGCTGCGCTAGATTATGCGGTTGAGGATCCATGGCGCGAACAACTCGATCGAGATGGTCCCACAGATGCTCGATTGGGTTTAAGTCAGGTGAGTTTGCTGGCCAGGGGAGGACGGTAAACTCATCCTGGTGCTCTTCGAACCACGCACGTACACTGGCAGCTGTATGGCACCTCGCATTGTCCTGCTGGAAGATGCCATCATCCTGAGGAAAAACAATGCGCATGTAGGGGTGGACATGGTCCGCAAGGACAGATGCGTACTTGTATTGATCCATCGTGCCTTCCACAATAATCAGTGAACCCAGAGAATGCCAGGAAAACATTCCCCAGACCATAATGCTCCCGCCTCCAGCTTGGACCGTTCCTGCAATGGTTGCAGGGTGGTTCCTTTCAGAGGTTTCACGCCTTATACGCCAACGTCCATCTGTCCGATGGAGCATAAAACGCGATTCATCTGAAAACGCTACCTGTCGCCACTCAGTGGACGTCCAGCTGCTGTACTGGCGTGCAAATTCTAGCCTTCGTCGTCGATGAACACCAGTCAGCATAGGTGCACGAACCAGGCGTCTGTTTCGGAGGCCCAGACGCAGCAATGTTCGCTGAATAGTGGTTTGGGAGACACTTGTGGTAGCCCCTTGGTTCATTTTAGTGGTCAGTTGCTCAACGGTAGCCCGTCTATCTGCCCGAACGCATCTCCGCAACCGTCGTTCGCCTCTGTCATCTATGGCCCGTGGTGCACCACATTTGCCACGTCGTTGATTTTGGACAGTCCCATTTTGCCATGCACGGTACACTTTTACCACGGCGGCACGCGAACAGTTCACAAACTCAGCCGTTTCGGAAATGCTTCCACCCTTGGCCCGAAAGCCAATGATCATGCCCTTTTGGACGTCGGATAAATCGCTTCGTTTCTGCATTACGCCAACGATTGAAATGTTTTCCGAAGCCCACACACACCCTTTATATACGCTCAACTGCACTGTGCTGCCACCTGCCTTCTGTGATTGGTTATTTAACTCTGAAGTGGAAAGTATGTGGTGGTCACATTAATGTGACTGGACTGTGTAGAATCAACAATCAAAACAGTGTGCCATCGTTAAATTCGTAAATGATTGCGTTTCAAATACAGCTCTAAACAGTCGGGTTTTTAGCGAGACTTAAAGGACACCAGATGTTAAATCTGTCATGAATTTATATTTGGCTTCCCGAGTCAATGCTTTATTACATCACCTTTTTTTACTGGAATTGCATTTTCTAATCTTGTGGGGGAGGTCTTCACCAGATTTACACATTTAAAGACAGAAACTCTTAACTTCTTCATTTCAATAGAACTCAAACTTCTTGTGATTGTGTGGAGGGAATTCTAAAACAGATTGTAGTTCCTGGACTGAGACTGGATTAAACTAACACATGAGCAGTCTTTGATCTAAACCTGTAAGTGGAGGGTTGTTAACCTGCTGGAAGATGAACCTCCATCCCATCCTAAACTCTCCCGAAGCCTCTAAAAGGCTTTTCCGCCCTTAATTAAACTCCATCCATCTTCCCGTCACATTTGACCGGCATCCCGGTCCCCGGTAAAAAAAAAAATCACAACACGATGCTGCAGCCGTGTTGTGATTAATGTACGCTGTGTAATCTCCAAGGGTTTTACAAAACAGCTGTGGATAATCTATCAAGATTTCATTGGGAAAATATTTGTAGAATTGTGCACTATTACCCCAAACTCTCGCCATGCTGCTTTTGGTAAACACCTGAGTTCTGTCCTTTTGTTTTGTCGGATTAGTTAGAAACAGAAAAAAGGACCCAACTTGGTATGTGGGAAATCATTAAAAAGAGGGGAAAGTTTGAGCTGAAAAGAGAGGAGTCAGGTTTACGCTGTCACATATAATGAGGACCCAGAGGAGGCCGAAAGCTCATCAGGGTCACCATCGCCAGGTCTAAAACGGGCGCCAGAGGGTTTGGAGACAGTGGCAGATTTGTATCCCGGCACATAACGTCACATCTATAATCGCAGATGGAGTTGGCTGATTGTCTGAGATGGCTACAGCCTTTCAATTAGTTGTGTGAGCCATCGTCTGCTGTGCTCTGCTTCGTTTGCACACGGGAGTTCTATTGTTACCTTTATAAGACTGCTGGGGAGCCGGGGCTCAGCTTTCTGCTCTGCAGCAAAAACAGAAGTGCTGCAGTGTACAAACAGGAGACCAGAAACCTAATTAAAGGAGGGGGAATTTTATTTTAAAAATATATATATTCATGCACAATAACAGTAGATTAAATGAGTCAGAAAGATTAACAGTAGATGGTTAACATGTAGAAGTACTGCATTTGAGTTTATTTTTTTATGTTTTATGTAGTTTAGTTTTTAAGAAATAATAGTACCATTTAAAAGTTTTTTTCTTCAGTAGCCCATTCACAAAGTGAAAAATATATCTGTATCTATCGGGATATCTTTCCTTAAATTGTTTCCCCTATTGTTCAAATATGACATTGACACAGATCACCAGATTATTGAATCCACTCTTAAAAATAAAAAAAAAATCACAGAAGATGCTATAAAGTTATAGCTAAAGTGTATTTATATTCATAATTCAGCTACAACAAAGTACTGCAACCTAACCAGATCTGTGGTCAGAGTAGTAATGAAAGCTGTAAAACAACTAAAACTTGGACAAACCAATCTAGATCACAATCCAAGTTTATTTCGCCATCTTAACAAAAGTGGTTGTTTTTCAGCTTAGTGTTCCGCCAGTTATTTGAGAGTTGAATCTGTTGAATTTAACCCTGGAGAGTTATAGAAATATGGAAACAGCGGAAAGCTAAGAACTTGCGACCTTGGTGGGTGTCTGGTCTCTGATCTTAACACTGAACGTCCTAAAAGGTAATGAGCAGACTAGCTGGAGCATAATAATAATGAGCTCATATTGCAGGGTTTCTGCAGCCTTTTAAAATGTTAAAGACTGATTATTAAGCTGCTCAAATTGGGTCCCTTTTTGTTTGTATTTTTAATCAAAATCCAAACAGGAGGACATTTCCAGACTTGCTCTGTCAATTTGGGATCAGTGACTTGAGGGATAGATCAGTCAAGTGAGTGACTCCAGATGCTAGAGCTCGTTAAGATTTTTATGCTTCTGTCTTTCTTTTTAGGTTAAATTATATGCAGGTAAAAATTTCCTTGGTTCTGACTCAGTCTAGTCCTCTGAGAAAGTGGCATTGTGATGTTTTTTTTAATATCTTTTTTAGGGCACATAGTTAAATATAAACTGTCCAGTCAGCCTTTGGCAGGTGTTTGCTCCCACTCTGGGCATGATGCTTGATCCTGTCAAAGATTCAGCTGCCACACGTTTCACTCTTTTCCCCCAGCAGGTCCCAAAAAGACTGACATGTTGCTCATCATTTCAGACCCCTTAAAATTAGCCCTCCTGTGGTGCTCCAAACCAAATGCCTCACACACACGCACATGCACATGCACACGCACACACACACCAGCGCTTTAATTAGCTATCCTATGCTAATTAGCATACACAACCTGCCATTTAGCTCGTCAGAAAGGAAATTAGCTTGCAACGTCACGAAGCTTCGTCTTGATTTTTTTTTAGGCTTTTTTTTTTTTTGATGTCCTCAATTGCTGTTAAGGCATCCATCCAAAAGTTGCATTTAAGCATACAATTACAATTTAATGCTAGGCATTTTATGACAAAGTATAAAAATGCTGAAAAGCAGGAGACTAAGAGGTGTGTTTTTTAGCAACTGTTGAATTATGACTTGAGAGAAACAATTAAAGAAGGACAAAACATTTGGGTTGTAGCCAGATCCGGTTTAAGAGACTGAGGTCATAACATCCTTGATCATAAATACTTCTAAAACGAATTCTTGGCGACCCACTCAGAGAACAAAGTGGAAAGAATTATGGCATTTCTGTTGGTAATGAATTCACCCCTAGCTGTGCTGTGACTCCTTGCCATGTCACCCGTTTCTATAATTAATCACTGGATTTGATATTAAACTGACTTAATTATTGGAGTCCTGCAGCTTGAAGTGGCCTGAATAAGGACTTTATAGTTTATGTTCAAGTAAAAAGGAAAAGAAAAACCATAGTATTTGATAAAAACAAAACAAAAAACAAATCCCTCATGAAACAGTTTTTTCTTCAGGGGAGTACAAAAAGTAGTGATGTACAAAATTTGTCTAATTTCGCATTTTCATTAAGTCTTTTTGATAAAAAACAAACAAAAAAATCAATAGCTAACTTTTAGTGTTTTTCCTGTTCTATTACTTTTTAGTTGGTAGACAAATGAACAGGTTCAAATTGACAGACTTGTTTAATTTGTTGGGTAAGAAGAAAAAGAAGAAATCCACTCCATTGATGGTTTGCTATAGAGCAGAAAGAAACATACAAGTGAAGAAGAACATAAAGTTTGGTCAGACACAGAGAACCAAATTTTTCCTTGTGTTTCTTAGGGAAATCCTTTATTCTAACAAGGTTTTTAAGGATTATTCTAAATTGATTTAGTGGATGTCGTTATTCAAGGTTAACTCTGAATCCAAAACTACACCAACGTTTCTTGCAGCCTCTTTGATTTTTTAGCTAATGATATCCATGAATTTATTTACTTTTTGAAGAAAAAAAAATACTTTATTTTATGAAGTAAGCTGAGCAAAATTCTGACTGATTCGCTTGTTGATTTAGTAAACAAACCGACTCGTTGACTGTAATGGACATGCAGTATCATAGTGATAAAATGTTGCGTCATAGGGATACATGACATGACATGACATAAAGTCATTTTGCAGGCCTGAGACAAGGCCACTGAGGAAATCCACAGCTGATTTTGTTCACCCAGAATAATGAAACAATGTACTCTCTATCTGCCAAATAAGATCTGAACCACTCTGATCACTACAGTCTCAAGAGCATCTGGAAAATAACTTGATTAAGGGAAATATTTACTATCTGCAATATTTTAGGGAGATAAAAGCAAGAAAACATCACAAAAACACATAAAGTTAGATCATAAACATGCTATTTAAAAGATACATAATTTATTTTAGATATTTAAACGGAGAAGATCATTTAGATGATGATTTGAGATGCACAGGATAAATAACGTGAGACTTGTTGGCTATCAAGATAAATTTTAGTTCCAGATGTTTTCTATGTTTGCTTAATGGTTATTTTAAGCTATTTTTAAGTAAGTTTGAATACCTCAGCAAAATCATGTATCACTGAACCATTTTTCACCGCAGCAGCCACACGTGTTATCCGACTAACTTATTATAAAGTACAAAACACCCATTGCTCTTCTTCCTCCCTCCATCGGTCTCACCTGTGCATCTGAGAATTGAATTTCATGAGCAAAACCCCTGGCCACAGTTTCCTTGAACTCTTTGTTCCATAATTTAATACTTGCTGCCTGTCTATGCCTTTCCCTGCAATGAATGTTGTGGCGCTGGCCGTCACGCTGCCTCATCTGGAGGAAGTGACCTTGGTCGCTGGCTGTTGTCACGATAACGGGAAGCACAGGAGAAAAGAACGCAACCGAGATTATGAATATAAAGAGATTGCCTGTTTTTCTTTCCCCTTCTGCCATGACCTAAAAAGCTGCAGAACCAGACGAAGCAAAAGTTTTTTTTTATTTCCATTGTCATCTTCCATTGGGCCTTTAGGGTTAGGTTCCAACCTATCAGAGAAGCACGATCAACATCATTATCCTCTGAGGTCTCACCATTCAGCTGTTTTTTCTTTTTTGTTTCTGGTTATTTCCATCAAAACACATTCTTTGGGACATATGTAGCCTAAATTCATCCAAATATTTGCAACCTCTACAGGGAATGAATAAGAAAGGAGCTTTAAAGAATATGGGAGCTTGGGGTGGTTTCTAATTAAATTGATGCCTTGAACTAATTTATTTTCACCCTAAGGTCTCTTTTATGCAAGACAGCCAAAGCAGAGCAGCGACGGGCACATCTGCGCTTCCTTCACTGGCTCGTTTCTTTATACGCATGAGAGAAGAAGCTATATAGGCAATATACAAAGAGGACTGCTAGGCCATGCTATATTCCTGCAAGTCAGCTACTGCTGCTTCTGTGTTCAAAAGCTTGTCTCAGTCTTGTGAAATAAGAGGCAGATGTTACAGCCGGGAAAAGAACCAGTGAACACGTCCAACCAATAAACCCCAATGCATACAAAAAAAAAATCAAAACAATTAATAAATAAAGTTGCATGTAATAAAGTGGAATGACAAGCTCACCAACATTTCTTAAGTAGTTTTGTTGTTATTGACAGACTAAAGATGTATTTTGTATTGAGACAGTATTCTCACTTATTGCTCAGGTTTGATTTTGACACATTGTGCACATAAACAATCTCTAAATCTTTTTGAGCTCTTGAGGAGCTTCTTTCTGTACACTCTGATCTTCAGTTCTCCCCACAGGTTTTCATTTGAATCCAAGTCAAGTTATTGACTGGGCCGGCCTCGCCGTTATACATGTATTTTCCTCTGAAATAGCTTGAGCTTCCTTGGCTGTGTGTCTGAAATCAATGTTCATCTCAGGATTCTTCTTCATCTTCAGCTTCTTTTCAAGAATTTCTCAGTTTCTTTCTCAGTTTATTCTTCGTACAATGACGTCCTGTGTTCAAAGGCAGCCTCACGCCGTTATGTTCCCACCTCCAAACGTTGGAGTCTACAGTTTCTGGGATGATTCGTAGACATTCATCCTTCTCCAGTCTACAGTGACAACAAAAATGTTACGTTTTTGGTCTCGTATGATCGGACCTTTTCCCTCCCAGTGCACTATTGAGTATGCAAAATGTTTTGCAGAAATCTTGCGAGTATTTGGTTTAAGGTAATAATGTCCTTTCTACTTCTGCATTTGGCCAAAACATTTGTGCATCTTCATGTTTTTAATGCATATTCCTCATGCAGATTTAATTTAACATATGAACTAAGTTCATTAGACTTTCTTTGTTATGTGTGGATTACTTTGGCTGCTACTGATGTCTGATGGAAATTTCTCGCCAAATAGCCCTGTAGGAAAAATACATCTACTGAGATAAACATGTGTTGAAAACTTAATTTAACTGCTGTGTCGCACGGAAGGTTTCCACAAAGTCACAAAGTTGCTTTTGCACTTTTTCAAATGATTAAGCATAAATAGATTAAAAAAAATAAGAATAACATTGAAACGTTTAGTAACTGAATTTACTAAGTGAAACACAACACATAGATTACACACAGATTGATGTCTTAAAGCCTTTATTTCTGGTGATTATGATGGTTTTCTACTTGCAGTAAATAAACACACAACGTTTGAGTTTAGAATATTAAAAAAATTTATACAGAAATATTGGCTTAATGAAAAGCATGTTTAATACCTGCTAAAATGTTTTCTCTAAAAGGTACTTTTTATCTGATAAACAAGACTGATTGGAATACATATTCTAATATTGAAAGTGACTGTATATCTTTGAGTCCACAATGAGCCATCCTTTTACTTTTGAGTATTAAAAAATGGTAATTTTGTCCTCTTTTACACACCACACACACACACATGCACACACACACACAGCTGAGGAAGGAAATATATTCAAAGAAGACTGTGAAGATTGCACACATAAAAGCCAGTGTATTAGTCAGGAGTATGAGTCAGCCAGGCAGAACGGTTGTATAAGGTATTCTGTGGCGCTAAAGGACAATCAGGTTAAAAAGAAAGTCTTTAATGATGCCACTGTGATAAGTTATCACTTCTTGAGGCTTGTTTCAGATTTTGTCAGCCGGCAGGGTTTAAAAGAAATTGCCACAGCGCCTGCTATGTTCGCCATTATGAATATTTTTAAAAGCTTCCCTAATACAATATAATATAACCTTCCTTTGGGTATATTCCAGCCCAGCCAGTCTTCTTAGTGAATTGAATTTCTGAACATGTTTTATCACATTATTATATAAAGAAAGGTGAATAATGACTTCCATCATTTCTGAGAATTGCCTCTCTTGTCCTTGCAGACACAGCAACAGAAGGCCACACTATTTTCTGAGATATGCAGCTATAACGCCCATTATCCGGCAACAACATTCTCTGCTGTTATTTTGGTGAAAAATCTCAGGAATTAATTTACTCCCCCCCCCCCCCCCCCCCCTCTTACGTGTTCAACCTTTTTCAAAGGAAAAACGACCAGTTTGTGGTGCTCTTTCTCTCAGCCTTAGCCCGGATGTTTTACCTTTGTAGATCAATCCTACGCTCTGGTTACAAGCAGCTCTTGAGATTTCAGATAAAGATATAGAATACAGTGGCAAATCTCTCCGAAAGATGGGATTGCATTTCTGTTTCTCTCCTTTTGCTCCTTTCCCCCACCGTCTTTAATGGTTCACCATCTTATTAGTTTCCATCATCTCTGAGGCCCCTGAGTGCCCATAGCTCCAATCTGCGGCCCGGTCAATAGCTCAACTCACGTCTGAATATGGAGCGATAAAATGTCCCCAGTGTGTAGGCGAATGTATGAGACAGAATCAGCCAAGACAAAAGATGGAGCATAACGTTATGGGATAAATATCCATTCCCTTCATGTAACTGACCCTCTATCTAAATTGCCCAGAGCTCCAACAACGGGTAAAATAAGATGGCGTCTCTGGACAGCAGGGGGTGCTCATGAGAACCAGAAGCTCCAAGCAGTCACAACATCTGTCTGCCCACATGACTGCAAATGTTGTCCTGACCTCTATGCTTATGGGCATTTGCCCGTGATTTCATCCCATGTCCCCCATCCAATTAGTCAACTTTAATCTCATAGTTAAGCTGTAAAGAAGTAAATGATGGCAGTTTTAGAAAAAAAAAAACCCCACACACATACACAGTCTGCATCTTTATCTGGCCTCACTGTGCAACAGAGGGAGCCAGAATCCAGAATTGGGGCATTAGGAGGCAACACGAAGGGCAAAGAGACAGCTTGAAACCAGATATCAGGTGAGACAGAGATCTTTTTTTCATACAGGGCAGTGAGTCTTAAGGATAAAATGAAAAGATACTCTAAGAGGAAAGATTCCTTATCTGACTTTATTCCTCCATGCTCTGTAGTCTTTCACTGTTATTTTTACCAACTCACCTTAAAACCAAGTGCCCAGCATAACAGGTCTTTTTATTCTGCATTTATTGCAAGCAAAACTCCCCCCAAAAAAACAAAACATGTGGTCTCTGTAGGGACTCTGTTAAACTAGGGACCGTGCAATCAGTGTAGCCAAATTTTCACCCTGGGTTGCCTCTTGTATGTTTATTTATTTATTTAAATTGTTGCCCCTTCTTGTTCTTGATTTGATCATACCATAAATTTCTGTGTAGTTTATATATAATCTGACTATTGCTACACTGAATCAAGCTAATCTTTAGTCAATCCAGTACTTAAAACATTGCCTTCCTAAGATGGGGTTTAAAGTTCTATGTTGACCAAAAATCAACTCATAAAATTATTCTGTTGATTAAAAACGAATGCTGCAGACAATTTTTTTTTGTAATCGCTGATGCAATAAAAGCACCAGTTGTGAAGGTATGACATAGTGGAGCAGCGAGTTGCCTTCATGTGTCAGTATAGTCAGGTGTAAAAAGACCATACCATATGAGATTAACTTACTAAGTGAAGGCGACATCAGGAAGGGCACATCAGTGAAATAAGAACCTGTATTTGTATGACCTTCAGCCATTTGGATTATGTGTATAGATGTAGGAGGTGTGAGAGTCTCTGGAGAATGTGTGTGTGTATGAATTTGTCACCTGGAGGTGCAAAGTTGTTAGATTGGTGAGAAGGGCAGAGGCCCTGTACACTCAGTGAACAAGAGCAATGCAGGACAGGTAGTCTCAGCTCCCAAAGCCCATAGCAGCTCCAGACAGACGGACAGACACTTGGCTCCCCCACAAAATAGTCATATGCCAGAAACAGTGGTAGGTTCGCAGCAAAGCAGGAACGAGAAGAGAGATAGAGCACTGAAACCCCTGATTTATACCTGCTAAAGCTCCCCTCAGGGTAGGCCAAAGCAGAAGATGGGTCACCCTGGCTGCCAGATGGTCTTCAAAGTCCCTAACAGCAAGACAAACCTGGGCTGAAGAGGGGAAGCTTCCCCCAGAGCACCCAGGCTTCGGTTGGTCTCACTCAGACCAAAGTGCTTGTTTTACATAACTACTAACATGCTGAACTACTACTGGAATAATTTCACGAGAGTGCAAAAATAAATGTCGACCATTGTTTTCAATAATCAGCTTTGTCAAAACACAACACTGATGTTATTTAGGGTTATTTTTAACAAGGTTTAATAAAGCGACTCCTATGTGTGTCCCCTGTAGCTCAGGGGCTTCAGCACAATCCCCATTTTTAGAAATTGTTTTACCCTTGCATGCGCTTCAAGACCATGTGTGTCAAACCAAGTACTTTTTATGGGTCACCTTCAAGATAACGATTGTGTGCTTAAATATTTTATCAGTTAAATCAAAGC
This sequence comes from Poecilia picta, assembly GCA_033032245.1. Taxonomy (NCBI): domain Eukaryota; kingdom Metazoa; phylum Chordata; class Actinopteri; order Cyprinodontiformes; family Poeciliidae; genus Poecilia; species Poecilia picta. The sequence continues at coordinate 8,412,819 of CM065375.1, read as the reverse complement.
GTTTTTTTATCTTCAGTCAAATTACATCAATGTGAAAAGATTATCAATATTATTTAACTTTAAGAAGTACTCATCGAATGATGAGACAGCCATTTGCTCGCGTTTTATCAATAAATTCTGCCATAACTCTTTGAGGACATTCTCGATCTTGATATGGGCCAAAAAGATAATGAGTTTAATAACCTTGGTGTAGACAAATCAACGTTCAGCGTTTTAAAATGATAAAACTCTAGCCCCACTAAATCCTTATCCCCAGCGTATTATGTCAGTAATATGTACATGTCTTTATTATTATATCAGTTTCATGGCATTGTTACAGCACAACATAGGGGTCTGATTTACTTAATCACTTGATTGTTTTTGTTTGGGTGGAAATATCTCCTGAAATAATGTACATGAGGAATATTTTTTTTAATCTAAATTTATCTTAAACTCATTCTTATCAATGTTTCGTAACCTTCCATATCTAACTAGTTCAAAGACTGCAGGAGAGCAAGAAATCCATTCACTAAAACAGGCACTGGGAGTAACAGTATGAAAAAGAAATGTTTTGCTTTTGTGGTGACCTTAAGGGACACAGTCTTTTCCCACTTCTCCCTCTGAAGGGACGTTAGGTGTCCCACGTGTTGGCGACATTGTCAAGTTGAGAGTGGATCACTGCGTTCTGCCCTCGTCCTCCCCTTGCGGCTCGCTGACAGCCTCTTGACGGTCCATCAGCAAGGAAATGGGTGGAGAGGAGGCGCTGGTGCAGGGGGAAGAGGACATGCAAAACTGCTGACGAGGCTTTCTGCCGCACTGTCGCCTCACTCAGCGTAATGAGAGATGTGGACGACAGGGATGAAAGCGAGTGGAAGTTAAAAAAACAGGTTGGAGGTTAGTGTTGGATTGGGACGAAATGGAAGGAATAGTGAGATTGATACAAGAGCGCTCTACTAAGGTGTCACTTTAAATCGAGTACTCTGTTCTGTTAAAACCGACATGTTGTCCTTTTTCTTTACATTATAATTAATGACTAACCTGCACACCATTGAATGCCGATGAAAGGAAAGAAAAGAGAACGAGGGGGACAGCTTCTGTTCAAACTGTCGTGCTTTGGAGCGCCATGAATTAATTATCTTGACTTCAAAAGCACACATGTTTATTTATTTGGTTTGAAACTGGAAATTTTGAGTCACACTGTGCCATCTCATGCTGTAGCATTATTTTAAATCAAAATAAACTAACTGTAAAGCTCTTTGGTAAACATATAAAGTCTGACTTCATGTACAACCCATTGGAAAAATCATCTTACCCTTATGTTGTTCTTTTTTTTTTAAATGTCATGTCATCTGACCTTTATGGTAGAGAATCTAACATTAGAGTCCACAAGTCATATAGTGATAGACTGGTGAATAGACTTGAATACAAGCGTAATCCTGGCTGTTAAAGGCTGCAGAAATTTGAGAATGGGTCTGTACATTACAGTTCCTGAATTATTGTTCAAGCTACAGAGGTATGATTTAATTCACAGTATTTTTTAAAAGTTAGAATAAAATCAAGCTGAAAATTAGTCTTTGTAACGTCTTCTAGAAAACTTTAATTTTGACCCCTTATTGTAAAGGATAGTGTACTGAAACTCTAATCTATAATTAAAATGCTGTTGCACTTTCAGCGCGACAGTAGGAGTACGGCAAGCTCATTTCAAGATAGACCTCTCACATTTTGACTTTACCAAAAGGGCTGCTCACATTCAGACAGTCTACCACCTTTATAGAGGACCATTGTCAGAGAAAAAGATTAAACATGAACCAGCACAGACAGATTCCGCAAGATGTAATTGAAATTTTTCCAGTTCTTCTTATCACTCTGGTGATAACATAGCAGCTGAACACGTGCCGCAGTCGCATTGGAAACACAACTAAAGCCATCATCGTCAGATGTTTTTGTTTTTTGTTTTTTTGCCAATGGAAAAACAAAATGAAACCTTTTCCTTTTTTATTTTATTTCCCCTTGAAACCAATTTCACCGATGAGGGGAGACTGATTTGCAGTATATGAGCTTGTCTGTTTGTCTCAGAACAGTGACAGATAATGGAGAGCGCGCTACAGGGTGAAAAATGGCTCTTGTGTTGGGCCATGCCTTTCCTGGTTCAGCGCCATTTTTACAATAAATATTCTCCTCACCACTCATTTTTTTTTTGCTTTTGTGGCTTGAAGCAGTGGTGACAAAATAGGTTTATGCGGAAGGAAATAAATAACTTTACTGTGAAGGTTCCCATATAATCTGGGAACTGTCTTCTTTAGAAAAATAGACAGCATTAGGTGTTTGCTGGAAGAGTTTAAAATGATCTATGTACTTATTTTGGTCTACATGGTGTAGAGGGGTACCGTCTCTTATGATATTCCAAAATGGAAACTTGGGAGGCTGAGGTGGCGATCTACCAGTGCCAAGCAAGATTTCAAATATGTGACGTCAAGTTTAATTGTCTGAGTTCTGTTTACAGCAAAAACATAGTGTGCTTACCTGTCATATTTGCGTATTTGTTTCATATCCCCTTTATGGTTTTACAACCTCAATATCTCGGCTGTGCTTGACTCAATTAAGTTTCCGACTGAGCTTTTTTTGAGCATGTTGCTCTGTTGAGCTGTTTTTTTTTTAGAGCATTGTGCCTATTTCTCCTGCAATGCACTTGCAGCGTGTTTTAAATCAGATTAAATTGTGCTGTATAAAAGGCCTTTAAGTCAACAAATCACATTATTTTCTGTTGCAAAAGCTTTTGAAATATGATTGACGTTCACTTGAAAAAAATTACGGAAACCAAAGATGTGAATAGACTTTCTGTATAAAAGTGGATAAAAGCACAATTATAAAAAACATTAACTAAAAAAACCCTCCTTTTTGGCTGACACACAAAAGAATTTGAGAACTGGCAAGCATATAATTTAAGAAAGTTAAAGGAAAAATGAGCATTTTATCTTTGGATTTTGTGTTAGCTAAAGTAAAAGTTTTAACTCATCCCCTCTTAACTCCTGAATTAGAAAAACGTCCCAGCTTAATACCTTACCTGACTCCTGTGGGTGATGAGAGGATTGAGAGGACCGGATTAGTCCAGCACTATCAGCCAAGTTATCCAGGTCATCTGCATGTTGTATTCATTCAATCTTTTCATCCATTTCCCTCCCACTCTATGTTTGATTAGAAAAGGACTCAGAGATAAAGAGAAGTAGAGTTTTGATCTGAAATGTTAGTGACCAGAAAGCTCCTAGACTTCCACATCATAAAGGCCCTTTAATGTGATCTCAGAAGTATCAAACTTGGTTCTCATGTGTGGTAAATACGAAGACAGTCAAATAAGAGGAGGGAAAAAACACTTATTTCCCCCTGATGGGGCTACATAATAGGCAATTAGTTTTCAGAAATTTTCCAGGGTTGGGGGAGCAATTCAATTGTTTGTTACTCTCTCAGAAGCAGCTGCATGTTTTCTCTAGGCATTATTGCTCTCAAACACACACTGAGCTATCCGCTTCTTCGCCAGACATCCATAAAAATCTGGCTTTGCTATGTCATTAAAGAATAGACTTGGGATTCTGATGTGTAGCCAGACATGAGTAAGGAGTTGAAATGCAAACATCAGAAAACGACAGGGACAGTTAACATGGATACGTTTGATTTTTGAAATGTGTTTTCTCTTCAGACAAGTTTTAAAAAGTAAGTATCTCACCCTCTGCCAGAACCTAATAAAATGACTTATTTGGATTTTAAAAGAAACATGTTTTTTTGTAGTTTGGCAAAATTATTCATCAGAATGGGGCCAAGACCAAAGCCGATATCTTCCATCTTAAAACAACTTTGCTTTCAAACGCTCGTTTGAGTTTGTGCGAATGGTGGCTTTTATGTGTCTCTGATTTGCATTAGATCATTATTCACATTAAAGTCGATGGTTATTTACAAAGAATATTGGTCTTTGGTCTGTTTCAAAATATGTTGCATATGAAGCATTTATCACAAAATGCAAAACGGCAAAGTAATTAACAAATACATAAGTAATTGATTGCTACAGGCCTGAACAGCTTATTATTTTTAACTTTAAATGATGATTCTGCATGAGTATGATTATTACATTCTGTTTTGTAATATGTGTTTTATATTCAACGTTACCATAAAGGATCAGGGTCTTACTCATTGGTGTATGTGATTGTGAGTTAGGATGGCAAATGGCAACCTCATAAGTCAACAAAAGAGGAAATGATTAGAAACAAAACGTAAACACCCCAACGATCATAATAGTAGAGTCCCAAACAAAGCAAAAAATGAGATCAACGTCAGGAGACAGGCGGTGATGGTTAAAGAGGTCTAATGACTGGTGGTGGCTAAGGTAGAGAAACCTTGGAGGTCGACAGGATCAGGAAACAGAAACGAGCCCATCTGGACACTTTCTCAGATAACTTGGGAACCGGTGCTGAAGGTGGGTCTGCCTGAACAACCTTGTTGGAGAACTCAGGAGCAGAAGGTGGGTTCACCTGGACACTTCCTCGAAGAACTCATAACAGGAACAAGAGGTGGTTCGAGCCAGAAACCCTTACCGAAGAACTCAGATGACTCAAGAGGTTGATTGTTCTCAAACCCCTTGTTGAACTTGGTAACAGGAACATGAAGCAGCATGTCCTTGACCCCCTCAGAGGACCTGGGATCAGAAAGACGAGGCTAAATTTGAGCTACCAAAGATGGAGGAGTAGGAAAAAAACCCAGTGGTGCAGGTAACAAAGATGGGGCAGAGGATAATGGGGAGGACTACATCTTTTTCTTTGAAAATCAGTGTATTCATTGATGATGTCTTTCACATCTTGTAACTGGCTAGTCTCATGTTATTAATACACCACAGTGCACAACTCGCATGTCAGTCAGTACAGCTCTGCAAATACCTAACTAGCAATTCAGAAGTGTAATAGCGGCATGTTTATATCAAGGGTGTCCTATCCCAGTTGTCAAAGTCAAGCTGTTTCAAATGCTTTATTGTCTTCTACAGGTAATCAGACTCTAAAAGAAGATGATGATCCATTCAAATGATTCAAGTGTCTAAAACTAGGGAACATCTAAAATATGGAGGACTGACGTTGGGCCCCACTGGGTTACTTCAATGTCACGTTACCTCAAGGTCATTTCAGTAATCTCACAGCCACAAAGTTTCTGGTCTGGCTTGATGTGAAATATTTTAAATGAGCTCCTAGCACTTATGCTTTGTCTAAGAGAGACTCAAGAAGTACTTTACAAGAACAGTACAGATGTAAGACTTGACACCTGACACCAGATTTACAGATGATTTTCTTTGACCTTAAATGATGTACCTCATTTTGTCTCCTTGAGCTCCTTTTTATGACTCTTGAGCCTTGAATTGTGTCTGTTTACAACTGCAGAGCACTAACAATTGCTCTCTAGTGCAATCTCAGCTGCTTCTCTCTCACTTTTCATTTTACCCACAACCTGGGGCAATGGCTTTTGAAGAGATTCTATTTGAGACCGTGCGTTGAATATTTCACCAACCCAACCTGTTTTCTTAGTCTGTGTTGTGTTGGCAGTGCAAGGGAATTGCCTATGGTTGTGCTAGGCCGTGCATATCTTCCATGCTTTACTACTTCTCGGAACCCATTCTGGTTGATTAAGTTGATTTAATCTTAAAATTTAAAATAATCTCAGTGTGATTCAGAATGCAAAGAGTGACTTTCTGTTTTACGTGACAGGCTCCTTTTAGCATAAGTCTTGGTCATCTTTATGACTTTTGCTCCGAATGTATGGATTTCATTTAAAGATTCAGTATTATGAGTGCTTTGCCTTGTATTGTCCATCTCTGTTCCTCGTTACCTCCTTCTTGCTACACAGTTCTATTTTTGATCCATGCCCTCCAGCCCTATAGGGCACACTATTGATCAGGCTCTGTATAATCAATCCATCACCTTAAGATCAATCACAAGATGCAAGCAGGAAAAAAAAAAAAGGATGGCGCCAACTCATGCATCATTGCATGTCTACCTTAGATGAATTTTCACGGGTGAGATCAAGTCATTTTCATATTGTATAATTATGATTTGTTTTATCTACCATCCATGTAAACAATTAGGGCTGTGCTGCAGCACAGACAACAAATTTGTGTTGAACTAAACAGCCTTTAGCATGCGTTAAGGATTACAGAAGTCCGGAGACTGCCTTTCTACTGCTGAGAAAGGGAGTTGGGGAGGGGGGGGAAGCTATCTCATGATTCAAACATGTAATAGCTATATTTGCTTTAAAACGTCTATCAGTCATGGTATGCAGGTGTTTCTTTAAGAGGTGGTATCTGAGATACTCAATGTATGTTATAAAACAAGCTGTAAAACAAGGCACTTCTTTTAGGGCCTTTTGCTACCAGGAGATGTGTAAATGAGGGGCTAATGTATTTGATTTGACGCCTTTTGAGAGAGGGGAAAAAAGTTTTTATCGAGTAACTCAAAAGCTTGTTCAAGCTTCCTACATCCAATATGAATGCACACAGCTGGATGATGTTATATGAAAGCACTTCCATTAGCACCACAAGCTCAGGACAGTGAAATCTTCTACATTTTATTCACTAAGACAGTAAATAAATATACTCACAAACAGACTACAGTTCTATGCAAATTGTTGAATTTGATAAAACCCAAAAGAATGCCAAATAAACATTTTATTTCTCCAACTTTTACATGTTCTATATGTGCAACATCAACAGCCTGGGTTGAGGCCTCCAACTTCATGGTGTGCTTGGTTTATTATTCTTTTTTCAACTGGAGATGAGAAATTCTGACTTCCCAGTTCAAATAGAATGCAGTATAATATGTCACCAGATAGCTGTAAGGATGTGTGTATCGCAGCAGTCTTGCTATGTTTTATCCACTGAAGCTTAATCATTCATTCTGTTTGTCGGAAGTCATTTTAACATCTTTAAAATCAATGTAAGGGTTTACACTCTCTAGAGTACAAATAAAGACAGCTTTTTATTAGTGCTAACTGTGCTAATTGCTATTTTAAGGTGTTAAGAGCTGCTTACAAAGTAAACTGGTTGTGTTGTTTTAATATGAGACAACTTTTGAGCTACATTTTTCTCTATTTTACACACAGTGATGTTGACTCTATTAAAATATGATTTTGTCAAAGCTCTACAACATAGATGTTATTCTCAGAGCATGTTAACCCAGCTACATCACATACCTTCTTTATTGATAACAAACCTGGATATAAATAATAAGGTTGATTTTTCAGAGTCATTATAGAACTTAGATTGGAAACCAGCCACGTAAATAATCAGTGCGCCTTTAGTCCAGTCTAACTATTGTTAGGTTTATCACAAACTTTCTAAATAATTCTTCTTTCAAGGTGACTCTGGTACTTTTGGTGCTTTCAAGGATACGGTTGTCATAGAACTAATGCCGACGTTGACATTTCTTGTTGCCACCTGTTACCAGAAGGTGGAATTTTAAATGTAACTGGTGGAGAACATCTCTATCATTTATAGATGACTCCCCTGGTTTGCAAAGGTATAGGTCAGATTTGGAATAAGTCTAATGAAGATAAAACAATGCTATCTAATCTGTTCCTGAAGAAGGAAAATGACTACACTTGATTTGGTGATCAAATAAGATAATGCTCGCCTTTGCATTTAGTTACTTAATGCTGACTGTGCATGTTATAGTATCTTTATTACAAGAAAACACTTTTTAAATGAGGGAGAATTTAACTGATTTGCAGTCTGTAAAGGAGGTAGTTTAAGAGCATGTATCTTGCTGTGCATGTCACACAAATTTTTCAGTAGGAAAAGCTTTGAAACAATAAGTACAACACTTTTGCTTATTTTTCTGCAAGGCACCAAGTAGTGTTTTTCCTGCTTACAGGCATGTTAATGGGGTAGGGAAATGTTTTTTTTGTAAATACACAACTCTGCTTACATCATACAAAAAAAAAATCTTCGTGCAAATCTCTTCGTGCTGCCCTTATGTTCCGCCTGATGAACTGATTAATTCTCTGTGAGTAGTGTGAGAAACACTTCTGGGAGGCAAAGAGTGAAAGGGAATTCAAGTGACAGGAACTGAATTTTGCTTGGTAGTAAGGACTCACTTTGTTAGGCAGACAATAGACACAAACACTTGCTTCCTACAGATACATTTCATGTAAACTGTTCAGCCATTTTGGGAGGATATGAAGTTATTGTCTTGGATTGAGCAAGATGAAACTGACATAACGAGTGGCTTCTTTTGGGATCTCATTTGCAACGACTTGTGCTGATGTGGTTTTACTCGCATAATGCCCTCTTCAGCAGCTTCCTGGCTGTAGTCCACCAGAGGCAAGACCTTTTCAACCCTTCTGGTCACAGAGTCCGATTGCTCATCTCATTCAGAGTGTTCCACTGTGGTGATGACGCAGCGAAAACGATGAAGGTTAATGAAAGTCAAAGTAGTCTGCAGTGACTTGGATCACCCTGGAAATATAATCAGGACGGCTTCCTTATGAAGATCATTAAGTGGTGCTTGAGTTTATTGCAGTCACCTGTGTTCACTCTACAGCAGATGTTTGGTGGCTATACATGAGCAGAGTGTACTGAAATAAAACCGTGGGCTTTGTTTGGTGCGTAAAAAGAAAAAATGAACTACCATGGCAGTACCATCTGTTCATATTTTAATACTTTTGAACCAGTTGTTACAAATTAGGAAAGCTGAACTTAATGAGTGCAACTAGTGGAAAACAAACAGGATACTTGTTTTACTTAAAGCAGTCTTTTTGAAAACTAAAACACCAGCAGCATTCCATTGAAATTGAACCAATCATATTGTAGGAATAAATGTTTTCTCAATAGGGTTCAGGTCACATCAGTTTTCTAGCCCATGAAGCACTGTAACACTGAACCAGCTTTTGGTACCTTTGGCAGTGAGGGCAGGTGCAAATTTGTGCTGAAAAATTAACTCACCATTTCGTAAATCTTGTCAAGAGAAGGAAACATGAAGTGCTCAAAGATTTCCGCGTGGATTATGCGAAGTCTGAGTAATAACACATAGTGGATTAACACCAGCAGATGACATGTCTCCTCAAGTCATCAATAGCTGTAGAAACTTAACACATCTTTCTTTGGAACCAAGAAAATTGGTTTCCAGACACTGAAAGAGGACGCTGGGTCACCATTGTCCGGTTCTTTTTCTTCTCTTGAAGCAAGCGTCAACTCGCTTTGCTTCCTAAATCCATGTGCACCTTGTTCTACCATAAATTCTCTTTCATGGATTTATTTGGATTCAAGAAATCAGTGTTAACTTCTTGTAACAACTAACTGGACTACAGTGATAATTACCTTGCTGGTGTGTCAACATGAATAACAATCAGCATTTGTTTAATCTCAGTCTTCCCTTTAATAATGTTACATCTAGAAGATAAGATTATGTGAAGTTGCTTTTACGTTAAATCGCTTTGTCCTTCAGCTACCAATCTAACTTTATCTCACAAAATCTATTATGATTGTTTGCCTGGATTAATTCACTCTATTTGATATTTGCCTAGCATTACAGATATCAATGTCTGTTCTCCTACTGGTAGATGACATAACCACAAAGAGATAAATTAAAGTCCTTGGTATGCCACCTGCATATTAGTAGCCAGAACAGATATAGCAGGGATGTTGGACTCCGTAATTGTATTCTGGATGGAAAGTGTGGAGGCCACTGGTCTCATCCATCTTGAGCAGTGATGTATGGAAAAATGAGAGGAGGAAGAGAGATAGAGAAAGAGAGAGAGGGAGGCAGGACCCAGGGGTTGTCTTCACGTCGTCAGTCATGTTGACACCTGAGACTGCTCAATCTCCTAACCTGGGGATGAAGGAATATCGGGAAGACTGCATGTGTGTGCAGGAGATTAGAAAGGGAGAAGGATAGGAAGCTTGACAAAATGGATGAGAAGGATGAGTATGACTGACAGGGGATAGTGACGCTGCCATTGAAGTTAGTTGAGGATGCACACATGATTGTGTGTGTATACAGTATATATATATATATATATATATACATGAATGCATACACAGCACTATCAGTCCCTGCATTCAATAGGTTTGCCTAGTTTACAGCAAATGTTCATTTTAATGGCTTTATCAGGATCCAACTATAATCCATCTGCATGCACGTTCTACTCTGTCATATTGTGGCTTGCCAGAGAAGGCGCTTCTGAAAAATGCAGGAAAGGCTTCATTAAACTACACGAAAGCACGCAAACACTGGAAGCAGAGGCAGCCGGATATAATGAGCACTTTCCTCCTAAAAGATGCATTGTCTTTCCCGTGCATGTCTTATTTTTGCAGCTGAAAAGCGCTCACCTGGAATTGGATATGAACAGAGCAGACCGTATTTCTGTGATCCAACAACTTAATTTTTGAAGTAGCAGACAGAGCTTTAAGCTCATGAATATATGCTCCTCATACCAGCATACTGAGAAATTCAATGAAGATTTTTACATTGGGATTTTATGTTGAAAAAAATCCTCCTGAGAGCTTCATATTTTATGTCCAGTGACTACAGTTTTCATTTTATGTAATTACTACCATAATTAATGTCTTTCACAATGTAAACCTAAAATTAAAGGTTTAAAAGGTTTTTGATTTTGTTTTGGTCCAAAAATAAGTACTTCAGTCTTGTTTCTGATTAGCTGAAGAAGGTTATGGCACACCAGTACATTGATTTGTTGTATGAGTTCTCAGTCACCTGGTGATATTAGACATTTTGATTAAAAGTACCAAATAAGCAGTTTAATTTGTAATGTGTACAGTTTTTGTTTGTTTATCATTCATTATTTATCAGACTTTATAGGGTTAAAAATGTTTTTGATACTAGTCAGAAAAAAAAAGTGTAGCAGACAAGATAAACACAACGAAAATATTGGTGATAGCTACAAGCTAGCAGCTAACAAAAAAGTGAGCTAATTCAAAAGAAAGCATTTAAATGTAATCTTCATGTACAACCACATAAAGATGTGTGTTTATGTGGTTTATGTACAACCACATAAAGATTACACATGCATGAAAACGACTATATTAACCCTTGTGGTTGCGAGGACTGAGGCAAATGATGCAAGTTTTACATGTGTGGGGTTGGTTGAACCCCATTTGTAAATACAAGGGTTAAGATTAGTCATATCTAGATCACATTGCTTTACAGAAATTATATGTTAGGAACCATTTCCTTTATTTATAAAAAGTGAAAATTCTGAGTTGTCATATATTGTGCTCTTCCACAAGTGTATAAAGTTTTGTCAGCCGGGGTCAATGCAACTCTTCTTACAACTAAAGAGGAGGTTTACATATGCTATAAATTTACATTTAAACCTGTCGTAGAGTCCTTTAGTCATATACTGCATTAACCCCTGTTGTATGTATAACGTAACAGATTTTTAAAAAGAAGTGTGGATCTGGGATCATTCTAGAAATAACCATTCACACCATTTCAACACAAATTACCTCCTTTCACAAAAACACAGAGGTACCGATTTTCAAATAAACAAGCACAAAATTCCTAAACTCCTGCCCGACCCCCACAAAAAAATAAAAAAGACTTTGTATAAGCTGCATGACTGTCCCCTGTGTCCATGTGTGTGGGCTTGTGTCACTAGTGGCTGTCAACTACTTTGTTTTTTATTTTTTTGTTTTTGTATTTTTTCCCCCACATTTTCTACTCTGAAGATTTTGTTGTAATAAATATTAACTTGCTGCTTTTAGTGCTTTTCTGCTCTGTGGTTTTATTAGCTGTTCTGTGCTTTATATTCTAGCTGATTTTCACTGTCTGTCAGTGTCTAGACAGACGAGGCAAACACTCATAGCAGAGCAGCTGTAGACAGATGAGCTGGCCCTGTACACAGTTGGTAGCCAAGTGAGGGTTCAAACACACAAAGGTCACCTTACCTCTAAACCCAGGCAGCCTGGAGAAGAAGTCAGAGGTCACCACGGATGCAGCAGCAACCTCACTCTGCGTTTTTCTCCTCTCTCTGCAGCGATGAACTTTCACCGGACTCATCTGTGGGGCAGGAAGGGAAGGGAGGTGAGGGGGAGCCGCAGGGTGAGGACCAGTCACAACCAGAACCAGAACCGCCACAGCCACAGCCGCAACAGCAGGAGCAAAAGCCTGAACCTCAGACTCTGCCACCCCAGCCTGAGCCAGAGCCCCAGGCTGAACCTCAGCCACAGTTGGACGTTGAACCCCAATCCGAACCTGAACCCGAAACTGAACCCGAGCCTTCACCAGAGCCCGATCCTCAGCCCCAAGACGAGTCCGTGACCGATGCCGTGCCACAGGACCCACCTGAAGCCCCTTCGCCTGGCCATGAGGAGAAGATGGTGGTTGAGGCAGAGAATCACAAATCAGAGGAGGTTGCTGAGGCAAAGACGAGACATGAAAGAGATGAGGTGCAAGGCGAGAGCGGCGAAGTCAAGCCAACGCAAGGGGAAGAGGACGAGGAAGAGGGAGGAGCAAAAGGAGGCGGTGCAGGCAGAAGGGCCAGTCTACATCACACAGCCTCACCCCTGAGGGTGCAGCGCAACGGGGCCGGCTCACACTCCGCCTCCTCTGACTATGAGCTTTCGCTTGACCTCAAAAACAAGCAGGTACGGTTGTCCTGGGGATGGAGGGGTATGTTGGTATGTCTTGGGGGGTGGGGAGGGGGTGGATAGATTGTGTTGGCTTGTGTCTGCTTTACTTTTTGTGGTCAGACTCTGTGGTGTGGCTCAGTTTCTGAATGATAACCAGGGGATTCAGGTGACATTTGATTTGCTTTAATAAGATATTTGTCTCTGCTTGTTTGAGATATTCTGGTTACTGTGGATAATTAAAACGGGTTTTAAGGATGTTTACCCACTATCATAACATTATCATTGTCATGCCATCATTTCATCAACATCTTCACTTGATATTGTGAAGCTAAGCTTGAAATCTGTTTCAAAAATATTTAAAAAGTGTAACAGTTTTGTTTTACTGACTCAAATCAGTTATAACATTTAAGGCATTTTAATAGTTTCTTTTAAACAATTGTATTTGTACAGTGGCTTCCATGTTCACAAGTCTGTCTTGTAATCATGTTTTTCACCAGGGGAACAGAAATCATCCACATCGCATAATCACCACCATTAAACATTTATCATCCATTTCCATCATCATTCCTCTCAACAACATTCTTCAGCCCATGGATTTTCGAGCAGGTAAGGCAGGTCAAAGTTAGTCCAGTTGACATGGCCCAAACATTTTCTGTTGGGTTCTGCAAATGTTTTCTTTCTTGATTTTACTGACCAAAAATGTTTCTTTAAAATCCCTTTCAGTCTCTTCCTTTCGCTATGAGATATATTTCAAAACACACTCAATAGCATTTCACGGAGAGTCATTTTTGAAGCTTTGCTGATTTTCATGATTTTGTTTTACTGTGCCGTCGATATGATTCGAGTGATTTAGCAAAAGACATCAACCCCTACTGAGTTCTAGCCTGTTGCGTCAATAAAATCGATACCATTTACATCCAGCAAAATAACACTATGTTCTGTCAGCATTACGTGGTCTAGATTAGTTTTGTGTAGCACTTAAATAATTCACTCACCATTGAGTCTCAGGATGCTGCCGTCCCTCCTTTCTGTTTTTCTTGGCGACAGTATAGTTTGCCCCTGCCAGAGTTTCTGCAAATCAACCTCAATACAGTGTTCCCAGATGGAACGAATTCAGTTGAGTAAGCTACACTTATGCCTTCACAATCCGTCAGATGAAATGCACAAAACTTCATCACTTTGTTTCTAAACACATCTGGCTCAACGCGTACAACTACAGTCTAATATATATATAAAAAGTCTTTGCTTCCACTGATGGAAATTGATTCATTTGCTGAAGTGCTTCTTAGCTAACATTAGCATGCACATTTTCTGTTTGTTGTGTATACAGAAAACCTACAGGAAAATAAGTTGTTTTGGTTGGTTTAATGACTCTTCTCCTATGCTGTTCCTTGCACTGAGGACGTCTGAACAGACAGATGTAGAGCTCAATGAGAAAATGCTGTAGAGTTTCTTCAGTCAGGGTTATATCAAGAAAATAACCTGCAAGTCTTACGAGATAGGCGCACGGAAATAGACTGTGATTGTATTAGCCCCAATCTAAATATGAAAATTTGGGTTGGGGCATCACTATTTTTTTCTGCTTAGTTTCCCAGTTTTACTTTTAAAAATGAAAAAAAAAGCTGTTGGAAACAAGTGTTTCTAATCCCCTAAACATGTTTCAGTGTGACAAATATGCATTTTTTTATATCGTATACCTTGATGGTTAGAGTTCCTCCAACAACAATCACAAGATTCACTTCTCCGAGTGAAGCTGCCACTGAAACTTGTAGGATGGACTTGTGAAGGACGGTTTGTCAACACCCCCTGCTGTCATCTCTATTCACTCCGTTTTGACTGGATTTCCTCCCTCATCACTCCCTTAATCGAGGCTCAAAGTTCTTTTAACCTCAAGTCACCTCCCCCCTTCGCTCTTTTAATCTCAAATCTGAGAGTCCCTCTTTTCTACTATCTCCCTGTCAACGAGGCTTGAGATACACGATCGCCTGGATTGATCTTCTGTCCACACAGGTGGGGGTGTATGGGCTTGATGGATCTCTGGATCAATGTCAAAGTAATTAGATCTGCTGGGCGATGCCTTTATTGCCATGGAAGAACCTGGTGATGGATTGTTTAAGCCACTTAAATCTGAGCATTAAAGCCTGTGAAACATGTGACACCTTTCTAAACTGAAAATACTTTAAATGTGTAGATTTTCATTTAGATGCTGTGTTTTCCCTTTGGTGTTCACTTACCACGTCCTACAAATATGTCTAATTTAAATTTTAGCTCTTAAATGTAGTTTCCATGAACGTAATTTGAATTGTAATCTAACGTAACCAAATATACGAAACATGCAGCTTTACATTTTGCAAATTTACTCAAGCAAAATTGTGATAACATTTGTGCCACTAAAATTTCACTCCAGTTATTTTTATAGTATCATCATGTAGGAATGAGGAGCCAACAACACCAATCAAATGGTTAGAATGCAGTTCAACTAATATTAAACTGGAAAAATCTACATCTAATTGTTTCTTTAATATAAATTGCAAGGTCACTTTAGACTTTATCTTACTTTTCTATTTCACTTAAATTCATGAAGATGTACATGAAAAACATACATTTCAAATATGTTTCAAGACTATCTCCCAGTTCGTCTAATTCAGTCATCCTGCTTACTATAAATGCACCAACAAAACATGTCTGCCTTCTGTTGATAACATGTGATCTTTTCCATCGTCATCCTTGTTTTGCGATACAATCAGCATTTCTTAAATCTCATTATTACCATTATTTAGTCATAATCATGTCATTAATCATGTGAACATTCTATGCTGTAAAAACAGCTTGCATGAGCTTGAAAGCTAATAATCCTTCCTTTCCATTTTGATTCTTTTTTTGTCTTTTTTTGGAGCATGTGGGATCTAATAGTGTGTTGTCTTCCTTGCAACAGATTGTCTATCTCAAAATTATGTGTGTCATTTTCAAGTGGAAAATGACACGCAAAATGTGAATGCTTCCATAAAAAGCAGATATATTTAGGTGTTATACAAGACATTTCGGAGAAGGTTATTTTATAGGGAAATCTTTTTCATTATAGTTTGTAACCCATTAAGTCATGTGTTGCGGTAAAGAGAGCTTACAGACCCGTGTCCTTTACTTTAGATATTTATATTTCAAATTAAGTCATTATTGACTTTTAATATAATTTGCTGATATGTTCTCATTTATTCGCATTCGTGCCCCTTAACTTTGAGGAAAATGACTAACGCAAACCCAACCTGCGTGCTATTATTGTTTCGGCACCTTTTTCGTTTCTCATTCGGAGGAGAACCGGAGGTCATTATGGTGCTGATCTGTCTGTCAAGATTGATTTAGAAACAGCAGAGGAACAGAGCACTGCCATTCCCTCAAATGACTGTGCTACCAAAATAATCTTTCTCCCCATCACAGCTTAGTGAAGTAATCACAAGTAGAGCTGACAGGGGACTAATAGGGTGAATTTTTAACAGTGCCAATCTTGGTGCGGTCATCTGTCTCACAGCCCCTTTTTTTGTATGTGTGACCTTCTTTTTGACACACTTGTTTTCATGTGTCTTGTGCTCTTTTCATCTGTCCATTTGCTTCTATGACCTTTTCTTTCTCCACACTCTGCCGCTCACAAATAGGAAGAGATAAAATTCTTTTTTTTTTCTTTCCAATGACACGAGTCAATTAACTAATGATAAAAGTTTCCTGAAAACATTTGTGGCGGTATTTGTAATTTGTAAGAAAAATGACCCTTCTGCGCACCATGTGGGAGTCTCAAAAATATTTAGGTGGGACTAAACATGAGGAAATAAAGGGTTTTTGTATGTATCCATAAAGTATCTGTTCTGCTTTCGATGCAGTTCGATTCCTAATGGTTTGTGTATACTGTATTGAGATTAATGGTGTTCTGATGTAACAGTAGAGGATACATTACTTGAATCATTTTCATCACATTATATGGTCAACTGACTGAAAATCAACTGACTGAAAAATAAATTTCATGGCTCCATTAAGAGCCTCAAGTAATCAAAATATTATTAGCCAAATGAATCCTAATGTAAGTGATGGCGTCAGTTTTACTTTAGGATTCAAAAGCCTGCATGCCAAGGTGAGTGAAGCATCTGAATGGCGTCACATTAGATTATGTAGTTTTATTGAGTTTCTGCCGTACAATTTGAGCTCCAGTTGCTTCAGTTCTGTAGCAGTGGTGCACATGTACAGTATACCAGACAGATTTTAGGGGAAAATATCCCCCAATTATGATAGAAAAAAATAAAGTTTAAGCAACCCTGACAAGATTTCTAGGAAATGACCAGAGGAAGAGAATAGGACCTGTTTTATATAAGTATATAAAAAAATTGTCAAAAGTTTGTAGTTCTTAAAAATTTCAAGGACTGTCCTTTCCCACATGCCGTGCCTTGAAATGTTGATTATACTTGCATGGAGATGAACACATATGCAAATCAAAAGAGGACTTCACTTAGTAAGTCATGATTTTGAGGTTGTTTTCTTATGTTAAAGGTAACAGTTATGTTTCATTGAGATCTGTTTGGGACTTCCACAAGCAGGCACCCATTATCAGTTTAGAAGTTTTAACTTTTTGCCGTAAAGTTTAAAATATTTACATCAAAATACTTGAGACTAACTGACTTTAGTTTACAATGTTAATTAATGTTAGCTAAACAGGATAAAGAGAATGTAGTACAAGCAGCTGTGTTTAGTGTGAAACTTCTGCATTGCTGGATAAAAATGCAAAACAGAAAAAAAATTGTATTAAAATCTCAGTCAACAAAGCTACATTCCAATACTGTTTGTGTTAGCATGCTATCAGATTTGAACCACCTTCCTCTCCAACTGTAATGTCTTTGTTCTTCTTAGTTGTCATAATTCTGTTTGAATGACCAAGAGTATCATTTTCACCCTTGAGTAAAGAAAGCAAATGCTTCCCACCCCAGACTAAAATGAAAGCTAAGCAAATAAGATCAACTGCCATATCCAATCAAATACTACACAACTAATCTCTGGACTCAAGGACACCTCCACAGCTGATGTTAGGCAGAATTGGTTTGGATAAGGGACACTTCTCCAAATAGTAAGGTCATTATTATTATGACAATGCACATTTCATAAAGTGCCTAACGGAGAATATAGTTGGAGATAAAGTGCACCCAGTACAAAGCAATTTCAGTTAAAAAGTGATAAATATTCACACTGAGTTTGACCAGACATGACAGCTACTGCAGATACAGTAGAGCGGTAGGCCTGTGTCCTTTTCAGAAACTACCTTAATATTCTCCTTACGTTTCACTTTGCTCGCAAAGCCTCTGCAGAGAAATGTAAATGGGCTAGATGAGATGGATTTTCAGTGTCATTTACTTTTTCTAAAGAGCTTTACATGTGATTTCTGTTCTTCCAATGACGACGCCAGAAGCGGCATCTTGTTGAGCTGGCCACTTATCAGAAATTGCTAACCCTGGGGGCCATTATAGTCTATTGGTGCTTTTTAATGGAAGTCTGCCCAAGCTGGAGTGGTAACTTTGTCCTGCACTAAAGTAAAAGAAGATCAAAGTTACAAGTTGAGTTGACAGGAGGGTTGTTTTATGTGCACCAAACTAATCTTTGTTTATACCTACGATTGAGATACCACAGCAAAGTTGAGTTTTTGCAAGAAGTGAGAGAATAGAAGGAATTTCAAGTTTCTTAAGCCGGATCCCATTTTTCTGTAAATAGAGATTTCCAATTAGAAATACTGATAACGTGTACTTCGTCAACTTTCAAATCAACTCTGTCAAGGCTGAAATCTCCTTGTCCAAAATTAGAAATCATATTCGTTTAGCACTGAATGGAAATGATCTCAGAGTGACTTGTGAAGATAAGCACTTGTTTACTCTTCAGAAGATGCCAATAGACTCACTGTTTTGGGAATTTTAAAGAGGTTTCATCTAGTGTTTGAGAAGCTGCCAGATGAGAATGGCAATTTCACATGTCTTTTCCATTTCCTACACTACTTGAGTCATTTTTCACAGTCTCTAGGAATGACAATTTCAGACAATTGTATGATGACAGCATTAATGTAGAAATTATGTTTGAGCTTCACTTGTAAAGATTTGGTTAAAATACTGTGAGAAAATTGCTAAAGTAGTGCCGTCTGCTTTTGACTTAGAAAACAATGTCACACATACCCTTTGAACTTTTGATATTAATCATGTTGCAATACACTGAAACTCTAGAGCTGTATTAGGTTTTCGTACTATAGACCAATGCAGTATCGTACATCATTGTAAGGTAACAGAAAAATAAGTGGCATGCCTTTGCTTTCAGCCCCCTTAAGTAAATACAATCCAGAGCCACAATTTGCTGTATGAGCAATGAGCAGCGATAAGTCTTCTTGAGATTTTCTTCCTAAGCTCTGCTCATCACACTGAATTTTTGTGTTCTTTGACAGAAGGTAAAACTGAAACAGATTGTATGGACAGCAGCTGTAATAATCAAGTTTTAAGCTTTGCCTCAGTTTGATTAAAATGACTGGCACACACATGAAAGTAATTCGATGTAAGACATTTCATTGTAATTCTCAATTTTTTAAAAATAGATGTTTGCGACGTCTTTTCCGAATATTCTTTCCCTGGGTGACAATTAAATGGAGACAGCCTGTAATTAAAGAAGTTACCTCAGATGACTTTTTGCTTCTCAAAGTGTTAAAAACATGAAACAATTAAGTATGTTCTCATCTATGTCTCTCTGTCTTTATTAGATCGAAATGTTAGAGCACAAATACGGCGGCCACCTCATCTCCCGCCGTGCTGCCTGCAAGATCCAGACTGCCTTCCGCCAGTACCAGCTCAGCAAAAACTTTGAGAAGATCCGCAACTCTCTCCTGGAGAGTCGCCTGCCCCGACGCATCTCCCTGCGCAAAGTCCGTGTGCAAAACACAGAGGGGTTCTCAGCTGAACGGGCCCTGGCAGAAGGCTGCAACTTGGCAGGCATTCCTTTGGTGCGCTCGCCGTCTTTGCCCGCCTCGGTTGGCAGCACATTGACCGACCTGGAGGACTCCTTCACGGAACAGGTCCAGTCCCTTGCGAAGTCTATTGATGACGCGCTCAGCAACTGGAGCCTGAAGACCATGTGTTCGCTGCAAGAAGGCGGCGCCTATCAGTTCAGCGCCGACTCCTTCAATGCAGCAGCGGCCGCTTCGGGTGTGGAAGGGGGCGGCGAAGGTGGCAGCGTGGGACAAGCAGCAGTTCATCAGGGTCCGGTTGACCCAAGTGACCTGTCAAGAAGTGCAAGTAAGCTGATGATGGCCTTCCGGGATGTAACCGTGCAGATCGACAGCCAGAACTTCAGAGTTTCATCCTCAGTCATGGAATCATCAACTTCAGTCACTCTGGGCAGCTGTATTCAACAAGGGGCCTCCACCTTTGTAACAACCACTTCCTCAATGACAAACTCCACACCGGCCCCTCTCACACATGGACCATCAGATGAACCCCCTCGTCCAGAGACCCCCACAGAACCAATAGACGTCCCGCCACCACCTCAAGAGCCCCCGCCACCCCCGGCAGAGACAGAAATAGAAGACGATGAACAGGAAGTTGAATTTCCTGCCCCTCCCCCTAGTGAAGAGGAGCTGAGTGATGAGACCCAACCTCCCCTCACCCCTCTCGACAAGATGTCTGCCATTCAAAGCATGGACGAGGTGGCGCCACCACCACCTCCTCCACCGACTGAGCCCGCTCATGTCCCCGTACCTCAGGAGCCCCCGCTGCCGAGGAGCTCTCCTATGGCGGAGCCTCTCGACGTCAAGAGATGTGGCTCGGAGACGGCGGACAACAGCTCGGAGCAGATGAGCAGCAGCAGCACGTCGACTGAGGCGCGCTCGACGTCTGAGGCCTCATCCAAAGAGGCGCTGCAGGCTATGATCCTCAGCCTTCCTCGCTACCACTGTGAGAATCCCGCCAGCTGTAAATCCCCCACGCTCTCCACTGACGTCATGCGGAAACGCCTGTACCGGATCGGCCTCAACCTCTTCAATCTGTGAGTGATGCGTTTTACGAATTGCTTTCGTTTTTAAATTTAATCTCGTTAGAACTGCAAACTGTCACACAAACGAGAAAAAATAAAATGTGTTAGAATGGTAGAGCAGTTTAAATCTTGACTTTTGTGAAGGTTCATAAACTTTATTAAACTGTTTTTATATTTCTAAAATGCAAAGACCAAATATTTTGTATTACAGTGCATTGTACAACACCCTTTGAACTTTTCTAGATTTTTTTCTTGCATTTCAAAGGGAATTACTGATGAAAAAAAAACACACTATCAAGCCACTAAGTTACCTCCAGTTATAAAAATGCTGTAAAAACTGCAATATGACGCCTTGAAATTGGTTCTCTTTCTCTTTAAGAGAGCAGCAAAACTCCAGGTATGTTTTTGATGTGAGAATGACATGATGATAAAGCTAAAAAAGTCGATTTTACTGGATACTGCCCCTTTAAAATCACGTCTCATTTTCCTTTCACTTTACGATTATGCTCTACCTTCTGTTGTCACACATAAAATTCAAATAGCACTGCCTGAACTTTGTGGTTGTGCCGTTACGAATGAGAAAATGGGATGTGAATATTTTTTACAACTGTACATGTGGGGGCGCTCGCTTGTTCCTCTTGTGCAGAATACTTTGTCAAGCTCTTTCTACACATTTCTTATGAACTGAAACAGAGTGAAAAGAAATGTGACAGCAGATTTATTACAGATACAACACTGTGTGAACAGGAAGATTTATGGAACAATCTGTTACTCCACTCCTCTTGCATGTGTACCTGAACTGTAATAAGGCCTTCTGGACAGGAAAGAGCAGAGGAAAGCACTTTTTCCCCTCTCTGATCCCCATTGTACAGGGAAATCCAACAAAAACTACCAGATGCGAACGTTGCAATTATTAAGATAGAGGAGTGTAGGCAGAAGTTTGAACACCAGGCTTATGTTGGACACGATAGGAATAAGAATATTGCAGAGGTTTTGGGGTAAAGTAAGTCTTGAACACCATGTAATGTTTTAAACTGTCTGCACTGATATTTCCAGAAAATAGATCTGAAGTTTATTTAAAAAAAAAAAAAACCTTGCTAGTACTGTGAAAGTAATAAATGCTAGGATTTGTATTTTCTACAATTTACAAATTTTTCTTCGTTCTGTTTTGACAGCTCTAAGAAACCATTAAGAGGCAGTATCAACCTGGAATATCTGCAAAAGGGCCACGCAGGTTTCCACCAATATAAGGTGGCAATTATATCCTGCTGGCTCTGGGCTTTATCTCATTCAATATTGCACTCCCTGCAGGGCTAAAAGTGTGCTTATGGACTCCATCACAGATGTGGAACATAGAGCCTGTTTCTTTGTGCTAGAGCTGCTCAATTGCATTAAATCACAATTTTCATCACAGTATGAATACATGCAAAATGGCACAAAACTGCTCAGATGCAATATATTAAAATTAATCCAAATTTTCATGCTAGTTACATACATTTTTATTGTTTTCAATGCCCACACTGGAGGAATATATGCTAAATCCCACAAAGAACGATTGAAGATTGCGATAAAGGCAAAAAGTAAGTAACGTTGGGGTTATTCACAATTGATGTCATGGATCTCATTATCACAATTTTCTAATTATGTCCTTATCCAATTTTTGTAGACCTTTGACATGATGATGGGACATTTTGGTCAAAACTGTAAAATTCAAAGAATTTGCTGGGAACAAAAAAAAAAATCTAATGTATTTATTTGTAATTTGGGGGGGAGTCAATTATTTTCCATTTTCTGGATCTATAAAAAAATATTTGGTCTTTTCAAAACTATAAGACGGGATATGGATCACGCTTTAAAAAAAAAAAAATTAAAAGAAATGCTTGCTCTGTCCAGACAAATTTAATGCATGGATGCATCCAACTCTGCTTTAGAGTAAAAGTGCTGGATGATTTGTAGTCGTAATTACCATGAAATTATAATGGAGGCAAAATGAAAAACGGTGAACAAAAGAAAGTTGCTTTGTGCCTAATATTTTTATTTGGCAGTGATAATTTCCCCCTAAGTAGTTTTTACAAAGCTTCTCGCACCATTAACAGCCTGCGCTGGTGGGCCACATTTGTTCCATTAATAAACAGATAATGAAAGGGCACAAAAATGATTTTATTTTTGGGGGGGTAAGAGAGGGACTCTTTGGATAGCTGTGCACAAGATAATATAGATTATGATTCTGCGATTTTCAAAAGGCTGCCATTATATCCAAATCCAACATGCTCTATAAAAGACATGTCCTCAAAGATCAATAGGATGGAACTGCTCACATGTGTTATATTCTGTTCAGCTCGTCTTTTATCACCTCCGTGTCTTGCTCTCTTTTACTGCCTCACACCCTGAGTAAATCAGAGACTTGTCTTTGCATGTCACAGAAAATATGTTCTTTTAAAAAGCTTCTCATATCTCTGTTCCTCTTCTTACCACCATGCTGATACTGAAAACAGCTGACTTTTCCGCTCAGTAACTGTATCCCATCCAAAAATGTTAGGATTATAGAAAAAGATAATTCTGACTTTTTACAACCATAACCGAAATCTACCATGACAGACACTTTTCAACTTTTCTTTCACTTCACTACTTTGTTTTTATTTATTTATATTTTTATTCCTTATTATTTGACATAAGTTTGCCCCAAATTATTATGGTGTAATCTGAATAAAGAGTAATATTATGTGTCAAAGTGAAGTTCACAGCTAAAAAAAAAAACTGGATATATATCCATGGAATGTGTTCTACGAGATTAAGTCTCAAAGTATTAGCATCACAGGTTTTGTCAGTGCTAGCCCCATCTCCTTTAGTCACCATGCCAACATATTTTCCCCCATTTTTCTCTTCCACTTTGTCAACACCTAGCACTTGACTGTGTCGTGCCCTGCGAGGTTCTTATCTGGTTTTGACTTTGTCACTCTTGACGTGAGGCTGAGGGCAGCCGGAAGGGTGAAACCCCAGAAAATATAATAAAATAACCTTTTCCAGTAAGAGCAGGATTTTCCTCTGCAGTCTACGAGACGGAAACATGCCGAGTAGTGACAAAAAGACAACGGTTGTTTTTGTTTTGTTTTTATGTAAATGGACTAATTTTACATAGCAATTTCACACTTTTTTTAAAAAAAAAAACAACTTTATTTTAGTTCATCATTCCTCCCTTCAGAAAAGAAGACACAAGTTTTAACAATATTTTTCAACCCTCCATTTAGTTTCAAATATCTTCATCAGATCAAATCCATGTCCTATATATAGCCTTGCATTTGGTGTCTACATCTCACATTGTCTTAGCAGAGTTTCAGGAATTCTAGTTTTTTGTTTTGTTTTTGTCACTGTGACAATCGTGACTTTTCTTCAGTGACGTCTACACAGTGAGTTAATAACATCCATCTACAGAAATCATTGTCGGCATGTCAAGAAAAATGACTACCATCTGTGAAAACAAATCAATCTCCTCTGCCTACTCATTTGATTCTGTAGTCATGTAGAGAAATACACTGCTCCGTCAAAAACAACCAATTAGAGCCAGGAGGAGGGTCTTGATGCTGTCAATCACCTTTTTATGCCTTTTTTTCCTTTTTTACAAATGCTGTCTATATCCCCTAGATCAAAAACCTTGAGCGTTAACCCCACTTGTAATAAACTGACTGAGAAGGCAGAAGAAGATAAAAAAACAAAAGGAAGTAAGAAAAAATGAAAAGTAAAGAGAATGAGAGATAGAAAGGCAATCGGGCTTAAGGCTTATTAGTTCCACCACTTCATATCCTCCACCTCCTCTTACCTGCACTGTGATATCCTTTGCATCTTAAACAGCAGTGTTTGCTTTGGGCTAAAACTTTAGTGTTGCTTGATCATGCAGACAAAAGAAGCTCACACGGGAACAGAGAGAGCGGGTACGCTAAAACCCAAATCTGTGTGTGCACGATGTTTGCAAAGCCAACTAACGAGCGTTTTCATATGAAGTGACTTAAAGAGAGGGAGTTCGGATGTTTTCATTAAATGTCTACATCCGCTTTTGTTTATGTCCAAGCTCGTCCAAGAATAAAAAGACGGATGAGTGTAGCAGCGGCAGAGAGGAGATGCGAGAGACACAAGACAGCACTGGGAAAAGGTTGGGAGAAGGACCCCTTGATAACGTTTTCCTCCTGAATGTCACGAGAATGACAATGAAAAATAATCCGTAGTGTCACATCTTCAACACAAGAAACGCAAGAAAGATGTGTGACATTTATGACTGTCTTATATGGACACTTTTCCCGTCTAACTCCTATCGAACAGGCTCCTAATTCCTCTTCATGCTCATGTAGTGAACACAATGATTAGCCATTAGAGCGGCTTGTGGCAGGCCTGGATCTTGATGAAAATGAAGCACCGTCAGAACCGCATGAATTAAAGAAATGTCAATGTGAAGAGTGAGTGTGTGAAAGAGATATTAAGTACATATGTCAAGTAGGGCTAATTAACATAGCAAAGCATGCCAGATTCCTCAAGAGAAATCGTGTGCATCAGGAGGCAAGTGCTTCACAAAAAACCTGGCTGCATGTGCGTACTTATTGAGAAGTGGCGGGTGTCTGTTTATGCACGCACAATCCGCGACTGTGTTAACATTCTGCCCCGGCGCTGAATGACCCGGCGCGTAATTACAAACTCTAAAATCCAGATGTCAAACAGAGGGAGCAGTGCAAATTCTTCATTCCCAGAACTCGGTGCCATTTTACCTCGGAGTATGCAGGAAAATAATAAATAAATAAATCGTTTGAAAAAATTCTTTAAAAACATAACTCAGCACCTGATCGAGGCGAAGTAAATTTGACAGGAACCGATTATAAACAAATTCTAATGGCAACGATGACAGGAGTGGCTTGCCAAAATGCTAATTCTTCTTGAACCTTTTTTCGTTTTTGTAACTCCAATGTGTTGTATTAGGATTTTATGCAAAACAAAATGGAGCGCAAAGTGAAATGGGAGCAAAATGATATATTTTAAATTTTTTTAAGTAGAAATAGAAGTCTAAACATTGTGCTCTATGCTCAGGCTTTGCACAAAGGTTTGTCAGTAAGTATAGACAAAAGTGATGGTTGTATCAGATTTTATTTTTTTCTGGGAACAGATAATCTGGTCAGACAGAAGGAGCAGAAAGCCAAGAAATTAAAAAAAAAAAATCACAGACCTCTTGTATCAAATCTCAGCCTTTTGCACAGGAGAGTACGCAAAAATGTCAGTTATTAGCTGTGTAAAGGTGAAACGGACATCAACTATGAGCTGTACAAAGCATCGACTCAGAACACTATAGATTTTTTAATTGTAAAAATATTATTTTCTACTTTTCATCCTGGCCTTTGGCATGCTGACATCCTTCAACTATTAAAAAAACAGTGGCAAACAGTTTGAAAAGTTTAGGGCATGTGGATACTTATTCAAGACACTTACACATGAACATAGAGAGAGGAAAAGCTAACCGTGTCACTAAGTTCTATTTAGTGAAACGGCACCGTTGACGGACAGGAGCAGTTTTGTGCGTTTTGCCATCATTCTGGGCCCCGTCATGTTTACAAGCACACCACGCGATCACGGTGCCACTCAGAAAACACAAAGCGTGGCCAACCAACCTTTCAGTCTGTCTCTGGTTAGTCACAGAACTCTGTGTGCCTCTGGTGAAACAGACAACTTACAGAGCTGACAGCTGAGGTCTAGCGTGAGTCATTAGAGAAAAAAAAAAGAAAAAACAGACATGATGTGCTGCCGCAGTTCATCTGTTCATAGACAATTAAGAGAAAGTCAATAAAATATGAGTGAGTGTGAGGGCAGGGGGGATATTTATTCATGACAGCACACCAAGATGGAGAAAAAAAGAAGCTTAATGGCCTATATTTCTTGTGTACATGGAACTTCCATAGTGTCCCTGCTGTGCTGACTAACCAGTTTTACGAGGGTCTCCACGTTGTAACACTCTGCAGCACTGAGGTGTGGCACGCAACTTTTAGGAAAAGTAGAACAAAACCAAGAGTGCAACAGTAGTTTTAGATAAAACACAACTGCTACGGGGAAACCATAATGTCAAAAAAATGTTTTATAACAGTAGGCTAATATCAAATGTCTACTCTTCCACCAACATTATCTAAAATTAAGTTCTATTATTGTAAAATGGTGCCTTGTTTTCTGTTCTTTTATCTATTTTGTTTGTTGTGTATTTGTCATTACCCGGTTTCTGGTTTATAATTATTCTTCTCTTTCATAATTATGTTCTCCTTACTTTTGATTTGGTTTTGCTGCGTTATATATTTATACTATAATTTTTGGCAGATTAAATTATTAGTTATACAGCACCCACCCCATTTACTGATTCCATAGATAAAGATGTGTAAAAATCTTAATTGTATTTTATTACAATGGGTTGTTTACTTCCAAAAAGATTAGTTTTAGTCTCATCTCACCAAATTACGTGGTCCAAGTTAAGCTCTTTGTAGAAGTTAGCAAACTTAACATGTTTATATTTGTGATGTCAGAACAGAAAATACATTTTTATATACTAAGCTGTTGATTAGCTGAAAAAATTGGAACGCTTCTTTATAGTTTTTTTGTTTATTAGTGAGTTCTATTCACTTTTTGCATCTGTTCTGATTTAGTGAAAGAAGGAGGATGACTACGCGTTCTGGTAAATAATCTTAAAAATGAAGACAACAAGGATGATTCTTGTTAATATATGCTGCTATACCTAAAAGAAAGATTTACCTGTGAATTCTACAATAAAAGCAGACCAAAACAAAAAAAACAAAACAGATTTGTGCTACAGGATAGAATAAATATGCCCAACACGCTGTGTTCACCTGAAAGTGATTACTTTGCATCGCAGGAGTCGGTCCGCGCTTGCATGCAGTTATCCAATGAAAACAGTCACCCTCATCTAAAGCTCTCCGCCATTCATCTCCTGCAAATTTCCCAATCTTTCCCTCTCTGTTCGTTCCTGATTGCAAATAATAATCACCATGTGTGATCCATCTGTTGTTGGGCAAACATCAAGTGAGTGATATCTGCCAAATTCATTTGGCGAGACATCATCACCTTCAGCTGACAGGGTGAGCTAACAGCTGAGGGAGCGCTGATGAGGCTTTTGTGGCAGATGCTCTGCAGCGGTCCTGCCTGTGCTCGTCCTCCCTTACTCCGCTGTTCCCGCACATCTGCTTTGTCTGGTCCTCTTCCAACCTCCTCCTCTCATTCCTCCTCTGCCGCTTTTTATCCTCCCCGCGCTCTACTAAACCCATTAGCCGTGGCGCACACATGGCCGTACGCGCGGCTTGCTTCGTGCCACAGCTGTGATTTAAACACCGAAAGGAAGACGGGAATGAAAAAGATGCGATGGTTCCCTCGCATCCCCGGAGCTCATGTCTTCTACTTTAGCAGAGATATCACTCCTTCATTCATATTCGCATAACGTGTTGCAGACTGGACATTTTTTTTACTAAAGCCATAACCATCATATGTGGATATTGTCTGAACACAGGCTGATTCTTGCACCATGTTACGACTGGGACTGAGACTTGTGTGTTAATTTTGATTAATTAATTACAGAGCTTTTAATGCATTCACATTTTCTCTCTGTCTATGTAAAAGTCCCCAGCAGGATAACATTCACATGCAGCTTGTGTGCTTGCAAGTAAAAGCTCTCCATCATTCCATTGTCCACATAGCTTTGGATCACCTTGGCTCTCTCTGCCATTTCATCTCAGAGAAACAGTCTTAACGGAACATTATTTCAGGTTTAAAAATTATCCTTTGTTTTTTGAAAAAACAATCTTGATAGACTTGAGCACAAATCAAATGTCAGACTCTCAAATCTTAATGTTCACTTCATGTTTTTAACTTTTCTGTTAAGAACATCAAGGGAAAACCTACAGGATGCAGTTCCTCTTTACTTTGTGTGAGATTAAATGTGTCCGTTATAAACTTCTAAACTGTTCCTTCTAAACTGTAAATCTAAAGTAAATGACTTACCACCATTAATTCATATGCAGTATGGCGCAGGGCAAATCATATCTTTGAAGTAGTCAGGATTTATATTCCAGCTGCAAATTTTCATCTAAGAATTTCTCCTAACTAGCATGCCTGTCTCTGTCTCGTCTGTCTGTCCCAGAAACCCTGACAAAGGCCTCCAGTTCCTGATCTCCCGTGGTTTCATCCCAGACACGCCCATCGGCGTAGCCCACTTTCTGCTCCAGAGGAAGGGCCTCAGCCGACAAATGATCGGGGAATTCCTAGGAAACAGCAAGAAGCCGTTCAACAGAGACGTCCTGGAGTGAGTAGCGAACGAGACGGCCTTCGTTATTTCAAGAAATGTTTTGTAAACCATCAGGTTTTTTTGGGGGTTTTTTTTTACTGGAAAAATCAGGTGTCCAAAGCTGTTTTCACCGAACACAATCCTTTACCTTTCAAAATGAGGCCGTTTTCTAAGTCAAACATCTAAGACACTAAGTGAAAATATGTTGCAGGTGGCCGAATAAGTCTGTCTGATAAGCTTGCTGTGAGTCTGCAGGGGTTATTTAGGAAACGGCTAAAAAAAATGTATGCTTGTACAAGACCTTGAAAAGTGCAACATGTTCAATACCCTTCCAGAAAATCTGCAGATTCACTCCACTTTCTGCAGACATGGACAGATCTTAGCTGATTAGATGGATTACTACAGCCAGCATAGTCAACCAGCCTACCTTCATGTTGGCTATAAGCTTAGTTTCAATAACTTGTATTATTTTGTCTGTACACTCATACCTACGCACTGTGTATACAAGTAAAAACGCCACATATTCAGAAAGTGAATGAATTGTGAAACTCACAAATGCATATAGTAAAGAACTACAACAGGTTTACAAAAATGTGTATGCATGGCCACAGTTTTTTTTTTTGATCACTTAAATTACAATATTTTTTGGTATAATCAGTTAAAAGCTTTCATAAAGCTTTATTGGCAGAGCAGACTATTATTTTGAGCTTCAGCAAAATATCATCAAGCACTAAAAATTTATACTTTTCATCAACCTTACATACGTTGACATTTTTTGGAAGCGGTGCTCATTAGTTTAAAAGCATCCTGTCTAATTAGCTGTTCAACAGCTGTTGTGCATTAAGCAGCACCGGTATGCATACATATTTACCTTTGGTCGGGTTACATTTTAGCGTGGTCTCTATTTACATTCATGGCCGACTACAGGTTATTCTCCAATAAGACGTAGGTCTCTAAAAATCAGTGATTATTTGCTTCTATGCCACTGCTTTCCCAGGCTGCTGTCAGTCAAACCTAAACCAAATAATCACATTTTTTGTGTTACTAAGGAGGCGCATGTGCCTAGTTGTAGTTGACACATTTACTGCGACTTTCTACGCTGTACCTCAGCAAGCCACATCTGACTCTTTCTTGATTTCTTGATATTTCTTGCCATCTTGACCAAGACTTTTGCAGACCTTATGACTTATCCAGAAAACTTTTCAGATCTCAGAAAACTTGGTCACTGCAGGTGTCCACTATGCTAGTGTCCAAAGAGAACATATTACCACACTGTTGGTTCTTAAGCTATTCGTGCATTTTGATCTATTTGATTTATTGTTACTAGATCCAAAAAGAATTCAAAAGGCCTTAAAATATATGAACACATTCTTGTTTTGGTTTCCGGGCACACAAATAAGCCAGAATTGAGTTTGGAGTCAGCAAGCATGATGTTGTTGTTGTCAGTAGTATTAGTCATCAAAATAAAAAGTAAAAAAAAAAAAAAAGATTCTCAGAAACACAAACGAACGAACATGACTCACATTCTGGTGTCAATGTAATTCCAGGTCAGTCACCTCATTGTGGTTGTAATTTCACCCTCTGCCTCAACTCCTAGCTTTTATCCATCTCTGACTTTTTGTAGAAAATCCCTAAGTTTTAAAAAAAATAAATTGGAACTATTTTAATCTTATTTTGTTACTGACCCAATCATTTTTGTCTTAGAGGAATCTTCTCTACCAGGTAGCTAATGCTAACTCGTCTACTTTCTTGAAAAAGTCACTAATGGTTCTCAACAGGAATTATGCTCACAATGCTTCAGACACCATTTCAGCTAGCAGACAGTTTCTCTTTGCATCCGACATAAAGATATATAAACACAGGGAGTGCTTTTATTGTTTGTTTGTATTTTAAGAGGCCCTGAAAACATGTTCCTGATGTTGAACAGGAACATGATAGAAGAGTGCAAAGTGTGTGTGAGAGCACTTTCTGTAGAGCGTAGTCGCAGAGCGGGTGGGCAATTGTGGCCTAATGTGAAAATCACTCATGGTGATTTATGCACTCTGAATATGTATGTGTGTGCAGGAATTTTGTCTAGATGTATTTCTCAAACTACAGCAAAAAATATTTAAGCCAATTTAATTATTAGCAGTTAACAGTTAAAAGTTGTACCCTAAAACCAACTAATTGGCATGCTCTGGTTGGACAACTAGAACCTTTTTATCCGACATTGGCTGCTGAAAGTCATATACTTTTCCTCTTCTTTTACACCTGCTATTACATTTGAGGCAACTTGTTATATCAAAATGGACACACGTCAATGTCCGTGCCAAATATTGCATGCGAACGAAAAAGATGGTGGCCACCCTACGAATTTATATGTGTGTTTGCTCTTTAGTCCAGAGCGTGCATGTAGAAAAGGGCCGATGTACTTAGGCTATATACGGCACGTCATCTGACGTTACATAAATAGAGAGTGACAGCTGAGGGAGAAGGCAGAGAGGTGGTGGAGAGAGGAAGTGAGTCATGAAGAGACTGACCAGAGAGACTCGGCGCATCCAGAGGAGGATCACATCCAGCTCAGTGTAAACTTAACCTTTGAATGTATTAAAATGCTCTTTTTGAAATTGAAAATGTTCCCAGGCGATCACACAGGCCACCTCTTCAGCCTCGGAAGAACGGGCATCGGTTATGACTGATCTGCTCTGGCTTGCCTTCCGATGTGGTGGGAATCTGTTCTTAGCTGCCTCAAGACATCAGTACTCCTCTAAACATCGTTGATAAACAAATGTTTTGCCTCATTCTAATGTGCAAGTGTAATACAAATGATGCAAGGAACCAATTTATGAAGACAACTTAAATCATACATGCGTCAGGGTTAGTGAAAGATATCCCAACTAAATTGCACAATAGCAACGAGCAAACTAGAACTAAACTATACACAAAGAAAACTACAAAAAGGGAAAATATATTAACACAGATTCAGAGGTTAAACTAAAATACATAGAAACTACATCTATTGGGAAAAAATACCTTTCTATCACAGAGAAACTGAATGTGGAAAGATCAAACACAAATGAAAACCAAACACCCAAGAATCATAACAGACCTGTCACCTTATACCATATATTTTTGATGAATATATATATATATTTTTTCATTCTTTTGAATCCTTCTCCATCATAGTCAGCAGAGGAGACGTTTGAGAGACCTCATTTTCTAACTATATTAGATGTGTCAGCCTGGTTATTACACTTAAGGGTAATTTGGTCATGCTATTGGAGCATAATTAAGAAAAGATAAGGCAGCTGGAGACAGATAAAGACTTTATGAACTTCCATCGTTGTAGTGAATATCAAAATGGCTGCTTCAAGACTTCATTAATTATTTCTTACCAATCAGCATGGGAATCCTATAATAATAATTACCCAAGAGAGAAATAATCTCATGTTTTCTATCATTTTAGTCTCATTGCAGCATTTTCATATTTGTTTTTCCTCCTGTTATAGTTTATTTTAGACGTTCTGATTCCTTTATTGAAGGTGTTATACAGTCGTGTGGGTTTTTATTTTTGATTTTGTCCTTCAAAGTAAACAGCTGAACGAACACCTTCAAAGAATGATGATTCACAGTTTCGATACTCCGTGTGTGTAGTAGTGATGTAAAATCAGCTGTTTTACTTTTTTCTGCTGGAGCAGCATGTGTCACACTCAAGCACTCAGCTCATTAACTCCCTTTGTTCCTCGTGATCCATACTAGCACGGTGTACGTGTGTCTGTGCACGTGCCGCAGTGTTCGCCGCAGTAGAGCAAACCGTAGGGATCAGAGGCCCGGGACGAGGTCTCGCAGCAGAGCCGTACTTCGCATGTTGCGACTCAGAAGTCTGCGATGTCAATTAGTTTTCTACACAGAAACGTTTATGGAAGAATATGGTGCATTTTCAAAAGTGTGAGTAGGTTTAAGATAAGCCATACAAAGCCAAACTAGATCATTTATCAAAATGCATTCTGGTTGCGCGATACAAATGCAATAAAATTCAGTAAGGGTTAAAAAAATAAATAAATAAATCAAGAAATATGAACACTAATTCAATACTGTAAAGATCATTTTGCTACAGAGGTAACAACAGGTCATCAGGTTGATTTGCACTTTGCTATGAGCTGTTTCAACACGTTTTCCTTCTTTTATTTCTTTTGCTTCTACCCCATCCTTTACTCTCGATGCTCTCCAGTTGTGTGGTGGATGAGATGGACTTCTCAGGCATGGAGCTAGATGAAGCGCTGAGAAAGTTCCAGGCCCACATCCGCGTCCAAGGAGAAGCCCAGAAAGTGGAACGTCTCATTGAGGCCTTCAGGTAAGAGATTTAATTTTCTGGTTTGGAGTTTTTAAAATACTTTTTTTTTTTTTAAAGTTTAGACATCATCTTAGCATGAAAGTTCCACTGAAACAATTAAGTTTTAGTTGCTGAAAATTGGATAAAAGGAAAACATGGCAGTATAATTCTTACTAACAACAACAAAAATAACAGTAAACAGTGCATTGCGTTCTGTTATGTCATGTGGATATTTCTTACAACTCCCTCCATGCCATCGTAACCATTTTAATCTTTCCAACTGGATGTTTTTGACATCTGCTTTTAGGTTTTATCTGGACTTTAGTTGAAAAGCACCTCATGTTTTACTAATGTGATTTTTAATCTTTTATTGTAGACTTTTAATCTGGAGGATCTCTGCCTTGGCAAGAAAAAAAATGGATTAAACCTTTTTTCCTGTGGAATTTAATCTATAGCTTGTCAAAACTCTCGTTCATGTGAATGTCATGTTTTTTTTCAATTATTATTTCTTTCATATTATGTCCCTTGATTCAGACCAGCGAGGCCTGCAGACCTTTAGATGTGTTGTTGATATTATCTATAATTTTGACATTTTTTTCATCGAACATTTTAGGCATGATGGAAACCTTTAAATTGGTGAGACATGACTGCAGTGGGTTTTGATAGAACCGTAGCGCACAAAAAAATTAATAAATATCAATGTGCTTAACAATACTGCTACGAAGGAAGATCCCACATATTTGATGCAATGTCCTTGGTAAATCAAAAGGCTGAATGGGTGTGATAAAAAGGTAAATGATGCCCTTGTGCCAAGGTTAACTGAAGTACTTTAAGGGAGTAAGTATTATTTTAACATTCAACTGAATCAAGTTACAAGCTAGAAGCCATAAATCTGAATTTGATGGTGTTTAATGGCTTCTAACACCATAAAAAATGCTTGTATCACGTAAATAATTAGGATATAAATACAATTCAGCACATTTTTTTTTCCTCTCCCATTTTAGCCAGCTGGTTGGAAGTTTCTGGTTCTGTTTTGCAAAGAGTAACGATCTGCAGTGCAGTCGCATCGATGCGAGTTAGCGCTGCTTGTTGTGACCCCTTTGTAATAACAGCCACCTGCCACAGTTATCAAGGTGCCCAATGCGGAAAACAAATTGTCATAGCGGGGTGAAAGGTTGGCAGGGGAAATGCTTGGACATCAGGTGGGCCTGCGTGCTATTAGAAGCAAAAAAAAAGAAAAAAAAGGGAGGGGTGTGACATAAATTGAAAGAGGAAGGGAAAAAAGGGAGAAAAAAAAAGAAAGGGGGAGGATGGTTTATAAATAACCAGTATTGCATAACCGTCACTGCCTCTCTGTGCCTGCCTTCCGTGCTCCCGGGCTTTGAAATGCCTCCACACACACACACACACACACACACACACACACACACACACACACACACACACACACACACGGAGAGATACAGAAATCTCCAAAGTAAGTGAAAGGGATTTGAAGCAGCAGCGCTAAAGAATGAAGCAGTGAGGGAGGTGGAGTTTGTGGGGGCCAAGAAAGGCAGCCGGCAGCCTCGGTATCTGCTGCGTCAGTGGACTAATGAATGAGCAAATATGAACCTGCTCCTAATACCGTAGATTTATTCTCTTCCTGTTTCCAATTCCGCCATTACAATAAACAATCCGGAGAGTCTAGCTTCGGTAATTTTCTGTGTTTGAGCATCATTATCATAGATAAAGATCATGCAGCGTGGATAATTTTGCCCTCAAAACCTTCCCGGGAAAACATAATGACTTAAGCGTCTTAGACAGAAATGTGACATTAGGTTAGAAGGCAACTATGAGGGCTAACGATGAGGCCTCACAAATCCATGCTGCGAAAAGCATTAAGCGGGACATTTTCGTCTTGAGTTAGTTGTTTTCTTTGCTGACAAGAAAAGACTCAAAGCAGTAAAAGTCACTGTTTATTGGCAAATATATGGTAAAATATTTCAGTTCCCTATGATTATCAAACAAAAACCCATCCGGCTAATATATCAAACAATCTTCAAAAGATTTTCTGTGGTTAGAGCTCTACATGTGTGAACGTTATAAATTATTTCAACCTGAAGCTGTTTTATTTCATATGTCAGTGGCAACTGCTGATTTTGAAGCTGCTCTCTGGTCCTGTTAAATCATCCCACTAAAATACAAATGCAAAAACTGATTAGATTAAAATTACATCTAAACTTAACAGCGGACTCCCACATCCTCGCTTCTGTATGAATCTTTTTCTCCTGGTAAATCTTCATTAATGTTCGAACACAGTACAGGTGCTGGTCATAAAATTAGAATATAATGAAAAAGTGGATTTATTTCAGTAATTCCATTTAAAAAGTGAAACTTGCATATTATATTCATACATTACATACAAACTCATATTTCAAATGTTTATTTCGTTTAATTTTGATGATTACAAATGAAAATCTCAAATTCAGCATATCAGAAAATTAGAATATTACTGAAGACCAATAAAAACAAAGGATTTATAGAAATGTTGGCCAACTGAAAAGTATGAACATGAAAAGTATGAGCATGTACAGCACTCAGTATTTAGTTGGGGCTCCTTTGGCCTGTATTACTGCAGCAATGCGCCGTGGCATGGAGTTGATCAGTCTGTGGCACTGCTCAGGTGTTATGATAGCCCAGGTTGCTCTAATAATGGCTTTTACCTCTTCTGAATTGTTGGGTCTGGTGTATTGCACCTTCTTCTTCACAATACCCCATAGATTTTCTATGGGGTTAAGGTCAGGAGAGTTTGCTGGCCAATTAAGAACAGGGATACCATGGTCCTTCAACCAGGTACTGGTAGCTTTGGCACTGTGTGCAGGTGCCAAGTCCTATTGGAAAATAAAATTTGCATCTCCAAAACGTTGGTCAGCAGCAGGAAGCATGAAGTGCTCTAAAACTTCCTGGTATGTGGCTGCGTTGACCCTGGACCTCAGAAAACACAATGGACCAACACCAGCAGATGACATGGCACCCCAAACCATCACTGACTGTGGAAACTTTACACTGGACTTCAAGCAACATGGATGAAGTGCCTCTCTTCTTTTCCTCCAGACTCTGGGACCTTGATTTCCAAAGGAAATGCAAAATTTACTTTCATCAGAGAGCATGACTTTGGACCACTCACCAGCGGTCCAGTCCTGTTTCTCTTTAGCCCAGGCAAGATGCTTCTGACGCTGTCTGTGGTTCAAGAGTGGCTTGACACAAGGAATGCGACAGCAGAAACCCATGTCTTTCATACGTCTGTGTGTGGTGGTTTTTGAAGCACTCACTCCAGCTGCAGTCCACTCTTTGTGAATCTCCCCCACATTTTTGAATGGGTTTTGCTTCACAATCCTCTCCAGGGTGCGGTTATCTCTCTTGCTTGTACACTTTTTTCGACCACATCTTTTCCTTCCCTTCGCCTCTCTATTAATGTGCTTGGACACAGAGCTCTGTGAACAGCCAGCCTCTTTAGCGATGACCTTTTGTGTCTTGCCCTCCTTGTGCAAGGTGTCGATGGTCTTTTGGACAACTGTCAAGTCAGCAGTCTTCCCCATGATTGTGTAGCCTATAGAACTAGACTGAAAGACCATTTAAAGGCCTTTCCAGGTGGTTTGAGTTCATTAGCTGATTAGAGTGTGGTACCAGGTGCCATCAATTTTGAACCTTTTCACAAGATTCTAATTTTCTGATATGCTGAATTTGAGATTTTCATTTGTTGTCATTTGTAATCATCAAAATTAAACGAAATAAACATTTGAAATATATTATTTTGTATGTAATGTATGAATATAATATAGAAGTTTCACTTTTTAAATGGAATTACTGAAATAAATCTACTTTTTCATTATATTCTAATTTTATGACCAGCACCTGTAAATGCTGTGTCCTGTATTTTACTAAGACACATTAAACTGCCTTACAAACTACCAGCACAGGAATCCAAGAATTTTGTCAGCTGCGTCAATTCAGTCTTCTCACATCGATCATGTTAACATGTTAATGTGCTTTGATCTAAACCAGTGTTTCTCTGAGTTTTTAATTTAACAAGCATCACATCACCAAATACATAAATTTCCAAGTACTTCCATTATGCTAATAAGATTTTAAAACTTTGCTGTTTGGAGTTAGACTTTTACAGCTGTTGGGCGTCATAAAAAGGAAGAAAAGAAGAAAAATAATATTCACATCCATTAGCATTGCATGTCTGATGTAAAAAAACAGCCAAGCTCCATGTTTCAGCAATCAACCAGAAGGCACCCTGAAGTCACAATTCCCCAAGAACAGAATTATTTTTTAACATCTATGCTGTGCACATAAAACATAGTAACAGCTGCAGTAATAAACTGTTTATTTGTATTTCTGGTAGTTTGAGTCTCATTAAAGTTTTTACCTTCCTGATTACAAACGCAATTGCAGCAGTTAATGTATGTTGACTAATGCACAACCTAAGTAAGCTGTTTGAAAAAAAAAAAAAGATCATTAGACAGTATGAGGCGAGGCAGCAGAAGGAAAACAAATTAAATACCAGAGACATAATCATGAAGATAATGAAAAAAATCCTTGTTGGAAAAAGTCAAATTCATGCGAAGTAATAAAGCTAGACTCATACGATCTGCCCAAAATCTAATTTTCACAGCGAAAAGTCAAAAGTTCTGCATGTTGTTGGAGAAGGAGCCAAAGAAGGCCAACAATTCATCAATATAAATTCTATTTATAGTCCGTGGCTGGTGTCTCTTGCAATCCAGGCTTTGCGGTTCAAGGACTTGGGTTTCCTTTTATCAGTACACATCCAGGAGTTTTGTGGGTTTTTTTTTTCCTTTTTCTTCTGTTTCTTTTTTTTTCTAGAACCTATTTATCATATAGACCAACTATCATTTTAAGGCTGTACTTTTGGGAAAACAGTCCTCCCTAAGGAAATGCTTTTGCATCACAGAAACCCTGTATTAATCCATCTACCAAGAAGTTGAAGGTGAATTTGTTTTCAGGAGGAGGAAATGTTTAAGAATACTTTATAAGAAAACGGGTATCAATGCTTAAACACTGAGCATTTTTTTTATTTTTTTTTTTTGCGCTTGGTTTTCTGTGTAATCCGCGGCTGATGCAAGCACTTGGATTCAGTGGGGATAAAAGTGTTCATGCAGAGAGGCAGTGTTTCAAGCAGAGCCGCCCCAACCTCACCTACTGTGAAATCCATTGCTGCAAAGGGGCAGCTGACGGCTTAAGATGAGCCCACAGGCAAAATTAAAGCCATAACTCTTATTTCAGCACGACGCTCTAATGCTCAGCGTGTGTAATGGTTTTCTGGTAGCGCACCGAGAAAAAGGAGGCCTTGGTTTTTAAATATTCTTCTATCATTTCATCTTCACTGCTTTTCTTGTCCTTCGTGTTTATTTATTCATCTCTGTGCACTTTCCCGCCCATAGACGGTCCAGGAAAACTGCTCTCATACGAGTACGCGAGTATTTTTGCAATTCTATTTTCTTCCTCTTCTTATCTGAAAACGTCTTTTTCTTTTTTTTTTTTTTGCCCACAGCCAGAGGTACTGTATGTGCAACCCTGACGTGGTGCAGCAGTTTCACAACCCAGACACCATCTTCATCCTGGCCTTTGCCATCATCCTCCTCAACACTGACATGTACAGCCCCAACATTAAGCCAGACCGCAAGATGCTGTTGGAGGACTTCATACGTAATCTGCGAGGTAAGGGGCCCGGCATTACACATAAGCTGCTTGTTAAAAAAAAAAAAACACCGAGGGAGTTAAATGACAGTAATTAGTTCACATAATCGGTTAAAGCGAGGAGGTGACTGATGATGTGTATGTGTTTTAGCTCAGAAGATAAAGTGTTTTTGAGCTGGATTTTTCACGCTGTGGGAAAGATTCTGAAACAATTCAGAAAAAAAGGAAGTCCTTTTTTTCTCTCTCTTGCTGTTTAATTTTCTGGTTTAGGGCTTTTTAAATGAGCTTCGTCACAGAACAGGAATATGGAGAACTGAAGATAGGGATGTTTTTAGAAAGACTGATCACATAAGTAATTTAGACTGTCTTTCTCCAGAAAAAATATAGATAAAACTTTTAAATATTTGTGCTTCCTCTGCCAAAACCTGATTCAAAAAAGAATAATCTACAACAAGGACATTTTGAACTGAGCATGTGTCGATTTTAAAGATGCCTGAAGAAAGTTGTTCTGTAGAATTCAACAAAATCTTTCAACCAGTAGGAGGCTTCCCCGTCATTGGAAAAAAAAAAAAAAAACTAATTTTGCCGAGTTCTCTCTCTGACCATATATTAATGGAAAATTGTAGTTCAAAGTTCTTAGATGAAAGTATATTCTCTATTTTATTTAGAAATCAGAAATTCAGATTGAGGAGGACGGATGAAAAGGCACAGAATTCAATTTGAGTCCCTGTGTGAAATTTTCAGAGTTGGTGATGATTTCAGGAGTCATGTCACACACTGGTGTTGGTCCACTGTGTATTGCAGAGAGACATAATTCCCCACCTCCAATTTTAGCCTGTTTGAGGGCCAAGTTGAACTCAAATCTGAAGTGTCTAATATTTACATAAACTGTGTTTCATTCACATTATTCTGCCAACAACTCTGAGTACAGTAGGTTAGGAATCCAGACTTGTCGTTTAGCACAAACACAGTTAACAATTCCCTTTTAACATTGAATTCACCGGGCAAAAATGTCGTAGGCAGTCACTGAAACTTGATATAGTGCAATATTTACATAAGTACAAATGCATACGAAGAATAACCAAAAGAGTTTAAAATCTATTAATGCTGAATTTTTGGAGGGTTTTTTTCTGCACATTCTGAGTCTAAATATTTAATAATAATGAAGAAATATTGGCAAACTATGTTCCTAATCTGCATTTAAGACTCTTACTGTCAAGTCAAAAATAACAATGGTGCTCATGAACGATGTGAATGACATAAATCACAACGAGCCAGGTGCAGTGTGGGTAGTAAACAACAGAAAACGTCAATCTTCTGAATGAACAGAGCAAGAAGAGCTTTTATTTTTGGGGGGATATTTTTGGTTTCCTTCTAGTTAGGCAGCTGGAAGGAAACGACTGAACAGTAGAGGTATCTTTAAGTTTATTTTTGCATTCAACTAGAAAGATATCCATGTGGTCATAATTATGGAGGTGTACAGCCAACATGAACAGATTGTTAAGAGACATCATCAGTCCTCGGTTCATAAACATCACCGACTAATAAGTGCATCCTATCGCAGTAATATATGCACAGCAGCTGTCGGAGCCGCAGATTGTGGCTTACACAGCAGCTTTCTTCCACTGCTGATTGCATAGCATAAAGATCGTTTAACCCCAGAGTCTACATTTTCAAGTCGAGCCTGTGACGTGCATTCAAAACTTGAGTCACGAGCTTTTATCGGGAAAATTAACCAGTATTGCAAGGTGTGCAACTAGAGAAACAACTGGAAACGTCTGCCCTGTTTTCTATATCAGAAATTACCAGTTACGTTCAGAATGCGTCAACCAGTAGATGTTACTCTGTATACATATCAAGAACAGTGTGTGGATCAGGAGGATTTCTCAATGCCATTGTCCATGTTCGTTTGACATTGTTCTGCGAGTATAATCAATTACTCATTAAATCTTGCCGTTTTGTAAGCTTGTGCCCTTAATTGATGCTAATTGCTGCAGTAGTGATACTGCCACAGCAAAAAAGCAAGGTTAAAGAGTAAAAGCAAAATGTAATAAAAGTCTTCATTAGTAGTGAAAATATGCATGCCTAAATTTTATTTAAAATTAATTCAAGAGAGTCGTTTAGTTCCCCACAAATTTCTCTGCGTTCTATCATATTTCCTGCTATGGACTCTTGCTCTGAAGGAAGGCAGTAAATTTTAAAGCAAAAAGAAAAACAACAACAAAAAAAAACAGCAGAAATAAATGTCCAACCATTTTCAGTTTGCATTCAGTTGAGCCTGCCCGCATAAATTTAAGAGATAAATATAGTGGGTTATGCTTCCCCCCCGCTCACCCTACGAGCTCCACAAATTAACTTACTGTGACACAAACCAAAGAACACCTGTAAATCTTTGCTCCGGCATGCAGACAACTCCTCGTTCGGCGCATGTTGAGGAAGAGACACGAGCCTCGTGGTTTAGCTCTCCCTCCGCGTAATCAATCAGAGACGGCTGAGGTCGATGCAGAACAACTTCAGTACATCCCGTCTGTTCCTCACAATCAAATTAGCTTGGAAAATCAATTCCAGCATCTTATGCAAATTAAAATATGCCACTCTCTTTTGGCCTCTCTATTCATCTTCTGCCTAAATTTTTCCCTCCATCTCTCCATGCATCGTCTTATCTAACCCATCGATGTGGTGCTGTCTGTTTGCTCCGGTGTCTTTTCTTGTTTTGTATTCTGCCTCTCAACCTTTTGTCCACACTTGTCCTTCTCGCACGCTGATAGAAGAACAACTCACTCAGCTGCCTGGCTTGGGTGAAATGGGATTCAAGCTTCTAAAATCAGCAGTTCATGACGAACGGTGGAACCTTTGTTAACTAATTTAGCAATAAATTAACCAAGTTTGCAATAATAATCTTAACTTCTGAAATGAATCTAGTGTGTCACAGTTGTACAGAATGAATCCTGTTTGTATCTAGTAGTTTGGTGCACACTCTTTTTGCATATCAATAACTTCTTGCATAAGGAAACTAACAATATTACAAATTTAACATTTTAATAGAGGTGGGCTTAACAGACCTCCGTAGCATATGCTTGTTGCTTATTTTGGTGCAGTGTTTTTCCCGCATTACACGCCTTCCTGTGTCAATTGTTAGCTCAACTCTCTTCAGACTATTTTTTTTTTGCAAAGAAGATATGCAATTATAAGATTTAGTTATGTTTTTGTATGCTTGTAAATAGTGTAACCCATTTATTTCATTTTTATGTGGCAGAAGCAATTTTGAAAACTGACATTTTGAAAACAAGAGTTTAACTAACCCTATCCGTAACCTTAAAAGGGTTAAGTGCTTCCACTATTCATCAGACACAAACTGTTACTTTGAAATGAATATAACAGAATACGTTTTTGAAAACATGCAGAGATTATGCCAGGCCTGGTGTTGGTTTAGGTGCAAGATCATTTTTTTTATGTTTTCCAAACAGAAGTAAACCATCTCTGGTCACAAGCTGGACTTACAAGAAATCAATTTCATTTAATGTAATTCAGTCTTTCAGGTTGATCTATGATAGTCCAAATGTCCAAAAAAGTCTCACTTTGTTGCATCCTCAATTTGTAAAACACAGAAAATAGACCAAGTGTATTATACTCAAATGGTTGGGAGGTAATTGGGGTGGCAGTGGTAAAGTCTTTACGAATTCAGATGACTTTTTAGTGACCTTCTTGACAAATAAAAATAAGGATGATGTTTTTTGCCAAGGTTTCATCACTTAAGTTATTCCCTCTGATATTCAAGGCTTTTCTACAGAGTTAAACAATTGGTTTCGTCACATGTGCGACGCTGCGCTTCTCTGCGTTCGGAGACAAAGCAGGAAGGACTGGGGGGTAAAAAAGCCGAGAAATAGATAATGTAGGAGCGAAAGTGTTTCGTATTAATTTGACACTTGGCACACATTTCCCTGTGGCCATCTCCTTTTCACCCACAACGCCGTGATATGCTGTGAAGTCTCAGCAGTGGCCCTTCGTGACTCACTGGCATCGCCATGGGTTGTGGCGCGGCGGCTTCGTTTTCTTCAGTCAAATCCCGCCCCATTGAAAAGCCAATGTACCACACAGAGGAACACAGCTGTGTTTAATATAACGGGGAGCGTTTTGAGGGCACACATTAAGCCTAATGACATGCAGCTTTACTTCTGTCAAGCTGCTTCTTTGAGCTGCGGTATGTTCTGGACGTCAAATATTCTAAGAGCAAAGTGTTGCCTCCCAATTAACCTCTTCACAAATTACCCCTAGCTATTATTTAAGGAGATAAGAAAAGTTTTTAAACAAAAAGTAAGTATGCTGTTGGATTGAAGAAGTTCCCAGTTCACTAATTTTATTTTTTAAATGGTTTGCATCCATTTGCCCATTGCTGTCTTAGGTGTCGACGATGGAGCCGACATCCCCAGAGACATGGTGGTGGGCATCTACGAAAGAATACAACTGAGAGAGCTGCGCTCAAATGAAGACCACGTCACCTACGTCTCCAAAGTCGAGCAGTCCATAGTAGGGATGAAAACGGTAAGAACGCAACGTTTAAATATTTTTTCCGACAAACTTTTGGCCAGAGAAATAAATCGAGTTTTGCCGGAACGTTTTCGGTGCTAAATAACCCAGTCATCATTCATGCCCTTATCACGATCACTTACCACATTTATTACTCATTAAACGTCTCATCTACAGCTCATTCATTAGGACAAATCATTACTTCGTCCAGATACGTCATTAGCCGTCCCTATCATCGGGCCTCTTAAGTGGTTTAAGAGGCCCAAGCAGTGGCAACGGCGCCCA
The DNA here is from genome assembly GCA_033032245.1 of Poecilia picta. Classification (NCBI taxonomy): domain Eukaryota; kingdom Metazoa; phylum Chordata; class Actinopteri; order Cyprinodontiformes; family Poeciliidae; genus Poecilia; species Poecilia picta. The sequence goes on along the minus strand of CM065375.1, from coordinate 8,369,049 downwards.
TATGGGGGATGCAACTGCTCCCTGTGGAGTTTTTATAAGAAACGAACCCAACTTCATCTTATTTATTTTAAATGATGAGTTTAGCTTTACAATAATGCAATTATAACACATAACCAGCTTTAAGAGGAGAAATTACTTTTTCCTGATTGTCACAGCTGACAGGTTTTATTTCCGGTCTGTGTTTAATCAGTTGAAATGCATTTAAAGTCTGAAGGAAAGACTCATAGAAGTAGTACAGGAACGGTTTCAGAGATTTTTTTTTCTTTTTTAGACAGAAGAAACAGATAAATATACGCTGACAAGAACGTTTTGCTTTTTAATTTAATGATTTTACCGTTTCCTCTGGAAATCATTGTTTCTGGGTTTTACTGATTAAATCGAGCATCTGAAAAATGAAATTTGGATTTTGTTTGAGTTTCATGTAGAAAGCAGTTAAGCCCAGGTCTTTGTTTAAACATTACACTGTAAATGTGCCAGATATTTTTCCAATAGTGCAAAACAAGCCAGCTGTCAGAAAACAATAGTGGTGTCATCTATCTGGGTTTGAGATGTTCATAGGGGTTTCATGGTCCTGTGGTTTTGATCAATTTAGTAATTACTAAGCCTTCGAAATGTCACATTCGTTAAAAACACGTGGAACTAAAGACACACCGTCAGCTTCATCCACCCCTTTTTTTTAAAAAGTATTTTTCTCTTTTTCATCCATTTTATGTAATCACAAAAAAGACAAATGAAGATGTGAATTCTTGCTTTAATTAGTCTCGAGATTTAATGTCAGGAAATTCCCAACTTTCCAACTGACACTGAAACACTGGCGTTAAATAGTTGCACATGCCCTCTTGGCTGGTGGCGTTTCAGTCTCTCAGTGATAGATGAGTAGCTGTGAGATTATAGAAGAAGTCCTGTCATACCCAAACAATGATGGATTGTCCTGACAGGAAGTGAACATTCTCGCCAACGAGAGCAGTCTTCCATAAAAAGAGGGAGACTTTGATAAAGTTTTTTCCTCTTCTTTAGCATGGCTATACCATCCTCCACTGCCCAATCTATCATGCTAATTATCTTTCATAGCTGCCTGGTAAAACATTTGTGAAATATAACAGTGTTTGGATCTAAATAATGGCTTTACATCTGAAGGATTTAGATTTACTTGGACAACAAGGACGGTCATGCAAAACTAATTCAAAAACTTGAATTAGTGTTTTGAAAATACATAGGTAAATCAATACTAACTTTTCCTATTATTATTATTATTTGTCCTTACTGAAGTAAATTTGTTCAACTTTATTTATTTAGGTGTTTCAGGGTCGAATAAAAATATCCAACAAAATTCCTTTCAGATATTCGCCAAAGTTTTTATTTTTTATTTTAATGTTGTAAGGTACTACACTGGCTAAATAATAATAATACCTGTTTAGGATACCCTGCCTAGAATTTTCCTTTTAAATTGATAGAAGAGGCATTTCAGTCTAATGAGGTTTGTACATGTTTTTTTTGTTGTTGTTTTTTTTACATTAGTGTAATGAAAAGGCTTGGGCTGGAGCCCTTGTAGCCTGCAGTGATGAGATCTGAGGGAACAGCCGGGTGAAAACAAGATCAATCACTCTCCAAAGACATGAGCCGTAATCTGGTTAAACTTGGGGAGATACGTAAAGCTCAAAAGAGGAATAGCAACAATTTAAGATTAAAAAAAGTACAGACTTGTTTGTTTTGCACAAGAGTCTAGCACTATAAATATAGAGATTTAATTACAAGGAAGTGTTGAAATGTGTTGTTTTGGTTAATCATTTTGAGTTTTGAGCTCTCCCTGCCGGGTTAAGTTTGTCAAGCATCTCTGTATTCAGCCAAAAGTAACCCTGGAAGCGGTCACTGCAGGTGCAGCGGCCAGATGAGCCTAAAATGTCCAAACTGCAGTCTTGCCCTAAGGATATTGTCAGTTTGCACCCTTTTAGCTGTTGCTCCTCCTCATCAGTAAAAGTTATGCCAGGGTTCCCCTCTTGACAGTTTGACAGATGCTTTCTGCACCTAAATCTGCAGCTGGACAAACTTCCTGGTTGTTATCTAGTCAGCCCAGTAAAACATACCAGATTTAGAGCATTCATTTTTGGGTTTTACTGCAATTAATTTTTTTACGATTTAAGGTCTCTGGGGATTTTTGGAGAGATGAAACCAGTCTTTTCCCACATGCTCCGTTTCTGAGATTACACATCGTGTGAGGGTGCCATAGGCTCTTCACCTGTTTTGTTGAATCACCCGAAACCCTCTCGAGTCATTTGACGAGACACCCGTTTCCCGTCTGCAGGTCCTCTCCGTCCCTCACAGAAGATTAGTGTGCTGCAGTCGGCTTTTTGAGGTAACAGACGTCAACAAGGCACAGAAACAGGCGGCGCACCAGAGGGAAGTCTTCCTCTTCAATGATCTCATAGTGGTGAGATTTTAAGAGTCTTTTTAGGTTTCGTGTATTCTGCGTTTCAGGTTTGTCTTAGAGGAGTCCTCCATCACTGTAACTCTTTAGAACCAGCACAAAATATTTTAATCTTTCATCAAACAAGAAGTCAAACTCAAGCAAGAAGTTCGTCAGTTGCTTCCCACTGCAAAGATTATGTTATTGCACTACTAGGAGGTAGAGTTTAGGCATGAATGAGCAATGAAAGCATCTGGAAGGGGGCATTTTGGATATGGGGGCTAGGGGGTAAGGATGTTATACAGGGTATTCACAATAAAATAAAACTTATTAGTGACTCCAAGTGTCTTGTTGCTTTCCTTTCTGTCCTCAAATGCTTGTTCATGCTTCCCTCCCCCAGTTAAAAGCATTAAAGTTGCTCTTTTTGCTGTGACAGCTGCAGTGCGCCACCTCCTCTGAAAGCTTCTCTACTGTTATGTTGTTTTGTAACTCCGAACTCTTGAGCTGCTTCTTCTAATAATAGATGGCGGCAAATGTGGCGCACCCTCTGAAGAAAAGGTTGGCCCTCCGCAGAGCTGTCGCAAAAGCCGATCGTAAATTTCCAAGCGATTTAAAAATTTCGTGAAGCACTGAGTGATATTTTTTTTTTATGTTGGGTATAATTAATGCTCTCATTAAGAGACACATGAGGATCATTTATCCAAAGTAGCTAACTGCACTAATAATTATGTCGAGTACTGATCAGTTCAGCAAGAAACACTGCCGCGGCGCAGCCATTTCCCCCCCTCTTTTTACCACTGAAGCATAAAAGTAACTGGGATCTGCAGGAACCGAGGTCAAAAAGACCATTTAAAGTTGTTGCTGAAACATGTTAGCTGCCAACATCAAATCTGAATTTTTGTTTATCTGGAATTAAAAGTTACAAGTGAGAAACGTTTTCTAGCAACAGAAAGCAGGGTAGGAATTACCTTGAGAAAAATCTTCCCAAAGAGGAAAAAAGGACAGCATTTGTATTTAATTTGTCCCCTGTTCCAGCAACTGAACATGTCACAAGGTGTTAAAGTGCCAACGTGACGTATCTGTTTGATACCACTTGCCTGGAAAATTATATCAAACAGTATCATTGTGAAACAGATTTGCCTCATTTTTCTCTATTTGGAAGGTCGGTGGAAAAAGCTTCACGGCATCTCTGATACATTATGATGTAGGTTCGCCACGGAGGTATTTGTCATTCAAATGATGCTCAGCTAGAGACACTTCGAAGGTTAGGGTGAACATTAATACTGGCTGTCTGCCCTTTAAATTAGTTTCAAATGACAAATAGTTTTAAATAGTTACTAAGAGGCTCCCCCCCCTTTTTTTCTTCTTGCAGATTTTGAAGCTCTGTCCAAAGAAGAAGAGTTCTGCCGCCTATACTTTCTGCAAAGCTTTGGGCCTACTTGGCATGCAGTTCCATCTTTTTGAAAATGAATGTAAGTGACCATTATGTCCGGGCTGCTTAAAAATAACTGGGAGAGAGTGGAGCAGAAAACGCAGTTCTGCAAATGCATTTGCTTCAATGTCCAGCAAATGGCTCCATTTAAGTCTTGGGGCCGTGACATGCAGACCCCCGTTGCATTAAAGCAATACCTTTGAGACTCATTGTGGCCTAGACACACGCAACCATCAGACAAATGTGAGGATGCATGCACCAGTGAAACTCGTTTAAGCATATAAATGTTGCACATTAGCAACAAATGCTATATATTTCATTTCCATTTATCTCCGATATAAAGATTTGAATAAAAATACACCAAGTTTGAATCAACACAGACCGATGGAACATTTTGAAATTTAGCAAATAAGAGGTTTTTACTTGAAACCGAATGGTTATGTGTGCAGCAACACCTTAGCTTCTCTTTTCTTTTTTTTCCTCCCCCCTACACCACTGAGAGCGAACCGATCTCTTTTGAACTCCACAGACTACCCTCATGGAATCACGATCCTCTCCCCGTACGGCTCAGACAAGAAGCAGGTGCTCCACTTCTGTGCCCAAAGTGCAGAGGAGCTGCTCAAGTTTGTTGAAGACCTAAAGGAATCGATCGCCGAGGTGTCAGAGATGGAGCAGATACGCATCGAGTGTGAGTGTGTTTTCACAGAGATGGTTGTTGACTACTAAAAAGGCAGCAATCACACTCTTTGTTCGACTTGCGCCGACTTAACAGGGAGAATTTATTTGTTGTTGCTCCTTAAATGGAAAATGATCAGATTTAAGGTCGATTATTTAATCATTTCTTCATACCCTGCAACATTTTCTTGCAATTTTACCAAAGCAGACATTTCTTTGTTGAGCAAAAAACTCATATATTGTTATAAAAAAAACATGCAAATCAGAGAAATTACCTAAATCAAAAAAAATCATTCAATTTGTACAAAACTCCGTGGCTGTTAAAGCTGGATAGGGTTAGATGCTTCTCAAAGTCTCCAGACAATAGCACAGTTTACCTTGTCTATACTTAGACACGTATGAAAAGCCTTCGCATCAAGAATCTGCCCTGGCAGAGAGCATCAAAGAAAGGATCCCTGGTGGGATTTGAAGCAACCACCTTACCTTTCACAGTGAGGGATGGCCTGCAGCCGAGGGAATAAAGATGAACAAGATGGTGGAGACAGGCAGAAGTAAAGAAAAGGGTTGTTTATTCCTAGAAACTAGGGGGGAAAAAAACAGAACAAAAGCAATTAATACTTTGCAGAACAGCCACAGTGGATTTTATTCCCTATTAGTTGAGTATGAACAATTTAGATGTGTCGCCTTTTGAAAGACAGGAGTAAGCGGGTTAATGTTTTCCTTCTTTGACATCACAAGTCAACGTCATGATTTATTTTTTATTTTTTTAAATTTATCTCACGATGATGATGATGAGGTTGATTGTTTTTCTTCTTTGCAGGGGAGCTAGAAAAGCAGCAAGGAGCCAAGACACATTCAGTTAAGAGCAATGGGACACAGCTAGAGCTGCGCAGCAAGCAGGGCTCGCTATCAGGTGTGTGTGTGGGGTTGGGGGTAGAGAGAGTGAACTGCTTTAAAAAAAAATTACAAGAAGTGATCAACTTTATTAACTGAAGAAATGCAAGGTACATTTTCAAATAGGTGACTATTATCAGAAATGCTGAAATATCTATTATGAACTTAAGAATTTTCATGTCATTTTTGTTGACTTTGTTATATTTCTGGATGCTAACAAAGTCCTTAATCTTTGTGCTGTGTACGTATGGGATCACAGAGTAATCTTTAGATTGCAGATTCCTAAAAGCTGCGTAAAATTCTGTTGCAATACAAAAAATATAAAGAAAGCACCTGATCGCGCTAATGTTTCCTACACGTTTCACACTGAAACAGAAACTAGCATCTTTAGACCGATCCAGTGAACAATCATGAGGAAATGAAGAGCTTAAATACCGAGGCGGACATGACAAAGCAGTCCAGAAGGACTAATCAGAGGCAAATGGAAAACAGCTGAGGGATTAGTGCAGCCAAAGGAGAATCAGGAGATGGAAAACAGCTGTGGAAGGAGGCGAACCGACAGGCTGAGGGAAGATCAGTGGTCAACGCTGGAGAAGAACTGAGAAACTACAAACTGAGGGGAAAAGAGAGTCTAAAAGCATGAAGAACAAATACATGAATTAATGAAACTAAATACAAGTGGGGGGGGGGAAACTGGTGTGGTTGGACTTTTGCAATAATTATGAATATATATTTCAAACACGTCAGGATCAAGACAGAGCTATTTTGTAAAAATTAAAATAATAATGCTGCAAAGACAATAAACGAGCCGAAGAAACTTAAAACAATTTTTTTTTCTGTTCTTGTGAATTTTGCAAAGCACAGAGCAGGCAGAGGCAAACTGGCCTCTTGATTTGATTTGTGGCTACATCCCAATTTGGACGCGTTAACAACTGACCCATATCACTCCCCCACTTAGGAAATTCCTCCACTTTAACATTCACTAAATGTCCACTTTAGCTCTGTCCAAATATTTAACGTTTCAAATTAAGATGCTGGAAACAAAGCACGAATCTCGCCGTCGGCGTGCCGTTTACTCGCCTGTTTCCCTTCCTTTTCTAGGAAACACAGAGATAGATGAAAGAAGCGGACACAATGCAGTTGAGGTAAGTGCAGTTGAGATGGGTCGAAGTTCCCAACAGCAGGTAAGTCAGTGGATTCAGCGTTAGGGCAGGATGAGGTAGGAGGAAGCATCAGGACCGATCAGGACTAGAGGCGTCAAGCAGGTGCGACAGGAGTGTGTGTGTGTGTGTGTGTGTGGTGTGTGTGAGTGAGTGAGTGTCACTGGGTAAATTGCAGCGGGCATGTGAGGTCACTCAACATTATTCGATTAGAAAAAAAAAAACTTCATCTGAGATGGTGATGTGGAGGGGTTATAAAAGTCATAACAAATATGCGTTCGCTTTGTCCCAAAAGTTTTAATTAGATTTACGTACTCTGCAGAGTAGGGCATTTACCACGGAACCCTAATTAACATGAGACTATATAGTCGGATAAATTCAACTATTACTTCACCTATAGTCAGATTCCCACCTACCCTTTTTTGCCAGGAACTTCTCAGGCGAAACATTTTGTGCAAGCCAACTACTGTACCATAAGTACTTGTCCTCAAGGGTCCAGGTGACCTTTTTGAGTGCTTTATGTGGCTATGGAGTGGAAGGTGGGAGTAAGAAAGCCCAATGCAAGGGCCATCTTGACATTCTGCTGTTTGTTTGTTTTTTTTTTCCCTGCACAGCCCTTTGGTGATTTTTCAGGCCATCGATCTTTTTAGTCACTGCTCCTTTACAAAAGTGTTAATTTAATTGTTCACATTTGGCCACAGTGCTACTGTAAGCTTCTATTCTATTCTGTTCTAATGTCTCTCAGTGAGATTTGGTGTTAGGCAAGCACACAGTTGCACATAATACAGTATGACCAAGGAAAAACATACAAGGTTTTCCTTTTTCTTTTCTTTTTTAGAATGAAAGTCCAAAAATGAACTAAAGTTCATTGTTCTGGAACATGACATGCTCAGCTTTGTTTATTTGTTTTTTCATCTTGAGCCTATAGGTGTTTTTATTAACCTAGGAACTAAATCTAAAAGTGCAATGCCTCTATGCTGTCCAATAATAGCAGTGGAGGAATTTTAAATCCGTTTAAGTACTCAGTTGACTCCAGTGCGTTTTGTTGTCCTATATTTCACCTCAGGTCAACCTTCTTTGGTCTGAGCTACCTTCTTGCTAATCTGCCACACACCAAACAGTAAATGTCAGGGGCTGGTGGGGAGCGACTGGCTGTCGAGGCACATTTATCTTAGAAACTAGGACAGTTTGTTCCAAAAAAAGAAAAGCCTCCCTTATACAGTCATGGCTAGCATCTCGTATCAAGCTATTCATTTCAGTGGACTTGGTTAGATTTTAGAGAGAAATGTAACATTATAAATTAATGTTTCCTGTACAGACATCTATGCTTGTGGGCCTGCTCACCTCTTGTTCTCTACTTCCACTTTTCCTTCTTCTTCTTCGTATGACTTCCGTCTATGTTCTGGTTGCCTCGACCCTGAAGTCCCCCCACTTCCCCCCCCTGTATCTCGTGTCCACCGTCACCATAGTGCCACACAGTGGTTTGGAAGGGAGACACAGGAGGCCCCCCAGTGTCCTCCTTTGGAACCACGGGGCCCCTCCCGTAGAACCGTTCCTTCCTTCACTGCTCTCCTCCCCCCCCCCCCCCCCCCACAATGGTCTTCCCAGCATCCAGTCTACTGTTCCCAACACCTGTGGGGGTGGAGTGAGGAGAGTCACAATGTTTTTACACCTTCACTAATCCCTAACACCTAAGTTCCTACGCATGCCCCGTGTGATTGCGTGTGTGTGTGTGTGTGAGTGTGAATGTGCTGCCACCCCCACAAAAAAAAAAAAAAAAGAAGAAAAAAACACAACAACAACAACAACGCTTGACGGATTGTAGAGGAGGAACCAGTTTTATAACATTTGATGCTGTTCTCTTGGCTGTTTTCTAAACTAGGTGTCAATTCACAACAGGCTTCAGACGTACCAGCTCAGCAGCAGTGCGGCTCAGAGCCCCGAGAGCGCGGCCCTTCTTAACAGCCGTGGGGAGCTGCTTTTCCAGCAGGGGTTAACACAGGGGCCGGCGCCTCCACCTCAGCACCCGCGGCTGCATTCCGCGGCGAGCACCCCCGCCCACCACCTCCCCATTCAGCTGCAGCACCAACCCGCCGTGAGCGTGGCCGACCTGCGACCCGAGGCGCTCATCCAGTGCCAGCAGATCGTCAAAGTCATCATGCTTGACAGCAGCGGCCACGGACGCGTGGAGGCCTTCCTCAGCCAGACGCCCACCCACCCCCACCACCACTTCCACCACCCCTACCAGCACCACCACCCCACACCACCACCAGCTGAGCCAGTCTGCCATGTCCAGCCCTGTCCGCTCGCCCGACGGCTCGTACGGCAACGACGGGCACCAGCCCCCGCTGCCTCCCCCGCCTCCGCCTTACAACCACCCGCACCAGTACATACCCCCGGACCCCCGCCTCAGTCTACACCGGACCCCTAGCGGCTCTCGGAGTATGTTGTAAATAAATCGACAGGAAATTTCACAAAACCTTCCTTCAGCCTATTTAAGATACGTCTGTACATAATGTACAGCTTCTGTATACATACAGATGAAAGAGCTTTAGTGAGAAAATACAACTCCACTTATATGCATATATTTAAAGAAAATATTAAAATAATAAAGGTTTTAAATCAGACTAGGAGAAATAAAGTGAATATATATATATAAAGTTTTACTCAATTGCTCATGTATTTTGAAATATTATGTAGTTTTAACAAATTTCTATAACTTTTATGTCAGTTTTAACTCTCGCAAGGGGAAAATGGAAACTATAGACACTGAACTTAGTTTGGGGATGGATTCTTTCTTCACTTACACAAATGAATCCCTGAATCTTTTTTTGGTGATAATTTCCAGGAACGGATGCTCTACACTCTGAGGACCTCCTGCTTCTTTTTTGCGTTTTCCTTTCTTTTGCCCCACGCCTACTTACTGTGCTGTATGTACACACGCGTGTATAGCTGACGCTTAATGGAAAACGTGCCAAAAATACATATGCCTCCACTAAACAATGACTTCTTTGCACTTGACTGAATGCTAGGGCTTAAAGAGATAAATACAAAAAAAAAGACAACAAAAAATGCAGAAAAAATACTTTAAGGTAGTAGTGCTTTTGGGCCTCTTCTTCTAGCCATTTGCGCTTTTGCTGACTTATTTATGTGATGGAGGGCCTTCTTCTCTTCCTCTCAACTCCGCTAGATTAAAAAATGTCTTTCTGTGAAAAGCTGTGTTTTTTTATCCACCCTTCCATTGTATTGTGTCTGTATCACCTAAGAACTCTCGAGGTTATTTAACATAGACCAGAGGTTCTCAAACGTTTTACTACAAGTACCGCCGTAGTAAAGTTTTCCACATTGACACACATAAAAACGACAATACTTCAGGACGTGGGAGTTTTTGAGTTTTATTATGTAATTTGTAAAACTGTGAATTCACACTGCAGTTCAGGTTAAGTTGCAGAATTTAATTGTGCCCCATATTTATTTTAATTTCTCAGACGTGAGCTGAAAAAAAGTCACAAGTAGGTCAGGTGAAGTTCAAAGTTCAAATGGAAACTATGTTAATTTCTGACCAACAACCTCAAAGTAGTAGTAGACATTTTGATTCATTTTTATGATTTTAATTTCATTAATGTTTCTGTACTATTTGGGGACAATCAAACAAATTATAGAATTATCTTGAAAACCAACCCACATAATGCAATTGCCAATAAATCAGCACAAATGTGTAAATTTGGTTATTTGTGACAAAGTGGAATGACATACCATATGGATCTGGATTATGGACCCGACAGCACTTGTTTTCCAATTCAGAAGTTCAGAAATATTTGGAATTTGGAAACAAGACAGTTGAAAAGGTCTTATGTGACGATTCCTGTGCAGAACCTTGGTAATGGCAAAACCTTTTCATAGGCCATCAGTTATGATATGATCAGTTTATATTAACCTTAGCTGATGAGAGGCAGCATTGTTTTCTAAATGCTGACAGATTTAAACTTTTTCTTGGTTTTCTATGCTTTTTCGTTCGTTCTCAGCATGCCTTCAGTTCTTACCCCCTTTATCATTCCACTTTATTTCACTTGTCTAATGCACTGATTTGGTTAGATTTCTTTGTAAGAGCGGATTGCGTCATCAACGGCCCTGTTAACATTTATTAACGCTGTAAGTGATCAGTAGCTTGGTCTCTCACAATATTGATTAACAGTCTGACTGGTTTTTGAACATGGAGCTGGAACACAGTAAACTTGAACACTAGTAAAGTAGCTACCAGTACTAGGTACTCGTTTAGTCTGTACTTGGAATTAACAAAAGTCTTTCCACTGCACTTCAATTTTAAGACATTTCTGGGAAAAAACTGTACTCAACCTGCTTATCTTGGTTACTGTTGGATTTCTAATGGCCCACTTTTCAAATTTCCTTGAATGCCACTAAAGGCACCGGTGGTACTTGTAGCACAGTTTGAGAACCATGGTCATAAATCATTTAACATTTAAGATTAATAGGACTGAAAGACAACCATGAGAATGGGCTACTGGTGAACCAAATTCAATTAATCCAAGGTGGTTCATCTTCTTGAAGGCCATTTGTCAGAGTGTGAAGGAATCTGCTGCAGTAGGTTCATACTTTAAAGGGGTATTATGTAAAACTCTTCACGTGTAACATACTGTATGTACAACACACTGTGTGAGCCGCTGCAGTTTTGTCAAACGTACCCTTGTCAGGAAATCCCAAAATGAAATCACGCAAAGATGCTTCAGATACAAATGTCAAAATCTGTGTTTACATTTATTTGTCTTTGTGCTACCATCGTCCGTGTTCCCTTCGATGGATCACCGCTTCCTCGTCTGGGAAACTCTCTGCGCTGAACGTTCCCACATCCCCAAGGTTCCGTCTCAGATTCTCGTGACTGTTTTCTCTCCCGCCATGACCTTTCAGACTTGACATTTTCCAGGGGAAAGAAAAAGGGTGGGGGGGGGTAAAAAAAAAGGCAAGAACTACATGGAGCTTCCATCGCAAATGATGGCATTAACTCTCCTCTTTGTGCTGTTGTCTTTACTGCTTATATTAAGAATGGGACAGAAAAGAATGCACTATCTGATCTCGTTCTGTTTCACCTCGGCTTAGATTGTAAATACCACATGCGAGTGGAGTTGGGGAGGACATGCAAGCCTCTTTCAAATTGCCGTCGCCCTGTCACACGTCCTTCTTGCTGAAGTAGGTCAGCAAGCTGCTCCGTCTCTTAAAATGTAAGCCAGGTACCATGGAATTGGACGTTCAGTTAACTTTGCTCCCATCTGACCTCCACCTGTCTGATTTGTTGATTCGTAATCACACATCCAGTGCGGGAAGGTCTCCATCTCATCTTTCTGTCCTCCCGACTTTCACCTTGTGAAAAGACAGCGGAGGGGGAAAAAAAAAAAAAAGAGTAGGAAAAAAAAGTGGGCTTGTGTTCCAGTAGGCAGAGTTGATGAGTGTTCATTCTAAACAAATCCATCCGCCCCGTTGTTTCCATCCCACTGATTGCTTTTATTGTTGTTTCATAATGCAATGAGAGGAATTAGCACTTTCAAAATGAATGAACAGCTCCGATGATTAGTGTAATACTTTTACTGGCTTGGAACACACTTTCAACGGTTATGTAATGAATTTCAGCAGATTACGTTGAGTTCTAATGTTTTGGATTATACACTGGTTTATGATGATTGTACTCATTTGTTTGTTTGAGACAACTTTTAGATGTTATAGGATGAATTTTCATGTTTTATTTGGGTTTTTTTTTATTGTACTGCATGGCATTGGTTTGACAATGTATTGATTGAACCCTGATTCCAAAAAAGGCTTGAACTGAACAGGCATGAGTGACATGTTTTCAGAAAAGTGATGTTTTTGGTTTTTAATAGGTAACACACTCAAAAAGACTCTAAACAAAACGGTAAGTTTCAGTGCCTCGTGACAGAGCGGTCGCCTTTTTCCACGTTCCCCTTTTGTTTTTAGCCAGCCCGTTTTTGTTCCTCAGTTTGAGCGTTGTGTGTTTCAGGAATTTCGGAGCACAGATTTGACGGCTGGGCAATAAACATGAACGCGAGGCACACAAAGTGGTTGGATTCGAGCGAAAATTTCAATGTAGCATTTTTGAAAGCGTAGCAAGTGGAACGTGTAAGGAAGAAACTTTCAAAAGGGCTTTGCCATACCCAGTGCACACCTTCATCAGCTAATGACGAATGGATCTCGATGGCCTGTCGATCACTGTGTTTGCTCAATACCATATAGAAAGGTGTACAAATGGAGGACACGTTTCAGGCTACACAGGTGAAACCATCTTCCTCAGTTGAATCATTCCTCTACCTGTATTTACAATATATCAACTTGAAATTAAAGATTATTTAAGTGAATTCACCAACATGGTTTTGGCTCAATTATTGGATTTAATAGCAATGAGTACAATGGCATGTTATGCAGACACTAAATCTTGTATTTAACTAGATTTTTGTAATGGTCAACATGACTGATTTCAGACACTGAGCTATCCTGTGAAGACGGTGATGCAAAGGCTCTGGCTTCTGATTCATCTGTGTATGACTCATGGTCTCCCAGAGTCGGGTCTTTTTTAAGGTCCAGAATCACAGCAGTGTGCCACAAGTGGCTGTTTGTAAAAACCAAGTTGGAAAAGCAAAGCACATCAGGCAGCTTTCACATAACACCAACCGCTGTTAAGCAGGCAACAGCATAACGAGTATGAACAACATCATCCCCAGGTAGGATATGTGTTTAAGGAGTGGAAAACAGTCAGATTGATCTTTAAATAACAGTACTAGTCACTATGACAGACAATGACAGCCTTTGTTCTGAGAGCTGGCTTCTCAAAACGGACATCTAAAGAGTGACGTTTTGACGAGTTGTGGCTTCAGTTCAACTAAGTTTACACTTTATGGAATCTTTTATGAATTCTGGGGATAAACATTCAACAAAATATTCTGAATTGACTACAACCGTTAGGGTGTGGCATTTTTTGTTTGTTTTGTTAGAAAATGTGTCTCATTACCAATAGTAAAACAATGCTGAAGAAAGTATGTGTAGTTTTTTTAATTTATTAGTTTTTAGTTACATGAAAAGCTGAAGTATAGTCAATCTATATATACAAAAATCTCATCATTTCAAAGTATGCATCTCCAAATGTGTATATTTTCTAAGTCTAGAGACAATAGGTGTCAAGCAGACAAAAAGATGCTCATATATTTTAAAAAAAATCCCCACAAAGTTCAGTGGTTCCTTTTGGTGTTTATCCATTTTTTTCTGTTTGCTTAAATTGAGCTTTTATCTATACATACTAGAAAGGTTGGTTTGTGTTTTCTTATTGTGCTGATACGTTTTGTGTTTGGTTCATGTAGTGTCTCACGTTATTTCCATATTGTTTAATGTTTTTCTGTAATTGATGATTTGTAATGGATAAGCGGAAGAAAATGGATGGATGGATGGATGGATGGATGGATGTAATTGATCCAGTTTGTTTTCCGCTGCTTCCACTTATACAGCAGGCCTCACCTGGCTCCAATCCCACTGACCCCACCTCATAGCGATTTCATTCTCTCTTGTCTGTGTGCTGCTCTCTTAAGTTCTGATCAGATCCTCCTTGTAATGCTTTTCATCTAACCTGTACTGTAACTGTACTGTACTGTAACTGCAACCTGTTTCGTGCACCAGACAGGACTGGCACATAAAACAAGCACAATATTCAAATGGGTTTGCCCTGGACCTTCAGTTTGTTTTATTAGCCATTTAATGGGAAGGACCTCTGCTACCTGTAGGTGGTTGTAATGCAGCCTGTAAAGGTTTTAAGATCCTTGAGGTAAATCTGATCATTCTGAGAATGTGAAAAGGCTAGAAAATGTTACTTGAGTTTTAAAAACTGTACTTTGGAGATGCATGTTTTAACACCACATAGTGTCTTCTTTTAAATACAATCTGCTTAGTTTTCTAATATCGGAAATACGTTGCAAACAACACTCCTTAATATACATAAATTCAAACCTAAACATATGTTTAAATTTTTTTTTTATTACATTTAAATTGAATTAGAAGTACTCCGGTAATTCTGTGGAACTTGTAAGGACTATATAAAGAACACATTATAGCAAAAGTCGATTCAGTGCCTTGTAGAACTGTCCACATCCCTTGATTATTATTTATTTATTCAAATACACTTTTTACAAATAAAAATCAAAAATGTATGCTGTACATTTGTATGTAATCCCCAGGCTCAATATTTCATTGAACCACCTTTTGCTAAAAGTATGACTAACTCTTCCTTCACAACTTTATCCCTCGTTGGCGTGTTCCTTTGTCTTTATGATATCGTTTGTTCATTAGCGTTGTTTAGCAAACCTCTGAGGCCTGAACAAATGCTGACATCAAGTCACTCACAGGAATACTTTAATTATCTGACTTATTAAGGCAGTTGGTTTCACAAAATTTCACTTAGAGGTATCAGAGTAAAAGGGGCTTAATGCAAATGTATACCACACTTGACTATTTTTGATTCATGAAAACAGTTTAACCTTTAATAATTTTTGCTCTACTTTATAATGACGTGCTACTTTGTGATTTTTGTTTAATCCCATAAAACCCCAGTATAATACATAATTGTAGCCGATAACAGGCTGCATGCAGGTTATGTACACAGATTCATTCATAAATAAATCCTCAGTTTGTCTTCAGAGTCTTTACTTCTAAATGCAAATGTCCACTACATGTCGAAAAAGGTTTCCAGCACAACGTGGGTTGTAGTCAAGCAAGTGAAGTGCTTTTCCTCTAGAGATTTCTGTTGCCCTGGGAGTTTCTTTTGTTGTTGTTTGTTTGTTTTTATTCACATTTCAGCAGAGATCACATTAAGTCCTGGCAGTCACAACGGTTTAACCTGAGCAGTCCTGGCTACACAGGAGCTTCACCCATGCTTCCTGTGTGCGTAAAGTCTTCCAGCCCCGATGACTTCTCGTCCTCCTGGGTAGTGGTCATCTTCCGCCAACGCTGCCAAAGGCAAAAGAGAGTTTGATCGCCCTCTGGTAAGACCACGAAGAGTTTTGTTTCTTAAAGTTATATCACATGAGATGAATGCGAATGGATAAATTACAAAACTCGAATTGAACGTGTTCGTTCAGTGAAAGCAGAAAAAAGGAATTAGGAACATTTATGCAGGAAGGTGCACCTGTTTGATGCTGCCTTTGGTAATGCAGAACATGTAGATCACGTAACCTGGGATGAGGATCATTGAAGACAAAGCCATAAACCATCCAATCACTTGACCCCACAGCGGATACACATACTTCCCCAAAGTCAGGGGGGTCATTTCAAAGGCGCTGAAAGTGAAGACCCCCTAGAAAAGACAAAACTATTAGTAGATGTTACTGACCCCTGAGGGATCCCATAGGAAATACCCAATGATAATCTCTCATTTGTTCAAGGAGCTGCCTCTTTGAACAAATGAGGCAGCTCGTTTATAATTTAGTTTATAAGATATTGTTTTGACTGATTTTGCCAAATGCTCGTTTTAAGTCTATTAAAATTCTAACCACACACTTCTTTTAATCAATAGGATTAGTTATTTCCTCAAATCAAATAATACTCTAGTTGTTGATCTTTTTGATCAAAGGAGCAACGATGGAGGTGGATGTAAAGTCTGAATTGTTTTGAGACGACATACCAATTACCAATGCGAAATGCACCATTTTCGGTAATTATGTAATTCCTCTATCAGTTTGCAATATGATTTGGGAATCGATCTTTTCAAAGAAAAAAAGTTTTAACAAAAGCAATGACGTGTTTATTGAGCAAAAAAAAAAAAAAAGGTTACGATCCATAATGGTTCCTGTACCAGGCAGATCAGAGGCGTGAAGAAGAGCCAGCAAAGCTTCCACCAAAACACACGGCCGATAACCAATCATGTCCTCGATGTTTTTGTAAAATCGTTCGGCTCCTGTCACGTGCAAAAGAAAACGGGAGCAATGAGAACAGGATGACCAAAGAGAAGGGATGAAGGTACCATGATGTCTGCGATGAACTTCGATCCGTTCAAATAATGTCAGCTGTAGTTTTTTCCAGTAGATTTGAAAACGCTTTCATCGTCAACAGCAAAGATGCGAACGGTACCCTTACCATAAAACCAGGATATGGAGATGGTTTCAAAGAAGACGAGGAAGAGGAGACACATCCCACTGGCAGAGTAGTAATCAAACATTTTGAAGACATACAGACCGCCCTGAGACATTAAAACAAAACGTACATAAGGAAAAAACACATGATCAAATCTTATTTCTTTCTAAATAATGTAAACAGCAACCAGACCAGACTAGAAACGTTTAAACGAGATTGTGCAGATATACATCAGCAATGAGATATTAATTAGCTTCAAACTTTTTATGCATCGTTGCCAATATGTTTGAAGGGGACTGAATGCTGTGTTGTAAAATATTGCTTAGTAAAACAGCTCAAACACCCAAACGAGCACCTGAGTGATGTTGGAGAAGCCAATGACGAAGGAGATGAAACAAACGATGAAGATGAAGAGCTTCTTCCTCTTCCTCAACACCAAGGGATACTCATCCATGAGGGCTGTGATGAATCCTTCAACTGTGCAGAACTAGCCAACAACGTGTGAACAGAAATGACCCAGACGTCATGTCACACACACACAAGGAGCTTGGCCTGCGCCTTTCAAGACTTAATCGTCACATTTTAAGTTTTTTATCAACTGAAGCGTTGATAGTTTTCACTCTGTGTCTCCTTGCAGAGAAACTTTTTGTTGTTGTAATTTAGAAAAGCGGCTGATGAATTTATATTGATGCTTTTTAAACCTTTGTTTTATCGACTCACTAGTGGCTTTGCGAAGAACTATTAACATTTTATAAATGAAGCCAAAGATGCTTTATGTTACTGGATAACTATAAACTCTCCTCTGATGCCGCACTTTTATATCATCATTATTTTTGCTATTTACAATAAATTCAAATTAAATCATTACCGCGTCATCTAGTTTAGATTCGATTCTCCTTTTGTTTAAAATGCCATCAGTTTATCACCACATTGGGTCACGCACACGAATAAATGCAAAAACTGTAAATGGATCCCCAAAACACATTAGAAGAAGAAAAACTGTTATTTTTCTACCTGGCTGTCCAAGCCGAGCATCATGAGCATGGAGAAGAAGAGGATGGCCCAGAGGGAAGACATGGGAAGCTGGGTGACAGCCTGAGGATAGGCAAGAAATGCCAAACCCGGACCTGTGACGTAATTCAGATCACACTTTTTATTTTATTTTTTATTTTTTTACATTTGATCATAAATTTGCGTGAACAAAACTTGAGCAATTGTGGCGAAGGCCGAACGTGCCTGACGCTGCCAGCTCCTGCACCGGTTTCTTTGTGATGTAGGACATGAATCCTACAATAGAGAAGATAACAAACCCAGCAAACATGCTTGTACACGAGTTAATGCAGCATACTATGATAGAGTCCCTGAGGAGACAGGATGGGGAAAAGAGAAAAAGAAAAGACAGACCATGAAACAGGAAAAAAAAATAGAGAGGGAAAACCAAGATGTTTAAAACGTAGTTCTCTTGTCCCTACTTGTAGACGTCGTTGTTGTAAGGGTTGTAGCTTCCGAGCGCGATGAGCGAGCCCAGGCCCAGTCCGTAGGAAAAGAAGATCTGAGTCGCCGCGTCCAGCCACACCTCAGATCGGATTAGCTTGTTGAAGTCGGGAGTGATGTAGAACAGGATGCCGTCGATGGCTCCAGGAAGCGTGACCCGCGGAAGAACAGGATGAACAGCATGAAGTAGGGATAGGTGGCGGAAAAGTAAACCACCTGCGAGAGAAATGGAGGTTGAAGACGTGGAAAAGTTACTCTAACGTTGAGGTCTCCGCGTGTGCTCAGCCGCAAGTCCTGTTTCTTGAATATGTGATTAATGGAATAACACGGAAAGGAGAGATTTTCTAAAATATTTCCAGTTTTTCTTGGCCACAGGACTTGTGAAATGTGACTTGCAGTTCTGTTGCATAATCATTACGTCTAATTGGTAATGTCCATCAACACCAGGACCTTGGGGGAATCCATTTTTCTCACTTCTCTCTGGCTCCTCACATTAAAATCCAATTATCCCTAGCAGTGAATGTGTAAATGTGTTTCTCCTCACATACTTTGCTTTGACTTGCAGCAATTTTAAATTCCAGGCAGCAGGCTGGCATGTTTTTTCTCAGTTTTTTTTTTGTGCTTTTCATATCCAAATCATTAAGCTATATGAGCTAACGACTCCCACGAGCAATTATTTCAGTTCCAGTGTAAAGTCAAAGGACTTGTTGGGGGTTATGAGTCTTGTCAAGTCGAGGAAATTCAACAGTTATGTAATCTTTCAGGTTCAATACTGTTATATAAAAGCAGTCAGAAAAGATAAATAATTTAGAAAAGTATTGTAGAGATAGTGTCTATCTCTAAAGAAAACACCTCTTAAGGTAAACTTTTGTTCTACATCAAAGACACAATGTTGTCTATTTGGGCAAACCCATGTAGGGCCACCATGGAAACCACAGACAACACCTTTTGGGACCCATATTGTTTGCCCACATAGGGGGCCCATATAGGCATGCTGGCTAGGATAAGATTTCTGTAGTAAAAAATGTTTATATATTCATCAAAATATCACAAAACACCAAAAACTTTTCAATACATGACAAAGAAGCTAACCCTCCTGACCCCACTAAGGGACAAGGGTGTAAAGAAAATGGATGGATGGACAAAGTAGCTTCTAAAAATAAACACTTATTATTTTTGGAGGTTTTTTATATATATATCTTAGGCCGTAATAAGACCTGGGTTGCTTAATAAAATTCCACCAAAAAATGTTAATTACAAGGCATTTATCATTTAACTTGAGGGCAATTTTACTATTAATAATATTATTATTATGGATTTGGTTAGCTTTTTCATTTATTAAATTGCATGTTAATTCAAAAAATGCATTATTTATTGACTCAAGATATCTTTGTCTATACCGAATCACCATGTGTGATGGAAAAGCTGAATTTAAAGATGTTTTTAAGGGCAAAGAGGTATTTTCACAGCCCTGCATCACATGTAATAAATCAATCATTTTTAATTCACCTATAATACTTTTTTTACATTTTGTTTCATTGGAGAACAAATGTGGTACATGTTCTAAAAGGTGCCGTTTTTGTGAACAGAGCGAGCTCTCGTGGTTTCACTAGCCTAGCTTTAAATTGAAATAAGAAAAAGGAAAACCCATAAAACGTCCATGAGACAGTCTCACCTTTCCCGTCCACTCCACCCCTTTCCAGATGGAGAAGTAGACCAGAACCCAGGCCAGCGCCAGGGTGCCCACTAAAGGCCAGCGCAGCTCTCCTGGCGTCTCCAGCCCGTCGGTCATCTGGTGCATGTTGCGTCTGCAGACACACAGTTACACGCGGAGTCATTTTTAGCTGTTCACATCTGACGGGCGGCGCACTGGACGGTTCTAAATCTGCCGACGTACTCCCAGAACTCGGTGACGGCGCTGGTCAGGTTGGTGGTGTCTGTCAGGCTGTAGTTGGAGAAGCAGCTTTCGGTGTTCCAGGGGTTATCGCAGCTCTGCCAAGGCAGCTCCTGAACAAAGAAAGTCCAGTCAGGCTCCAGTGGGACGTAACATAGCGGGATGTTGGGTAAGACGGGTGTTAGGTTAAACAAAGAGGACATTTTTCCAAAGAGAAAGGAAAAATCAGTGACTATTAAAACAGCTTCCTGATTTATAAAGCATGTCAAAAAGTGATGTGTTCTCGACTTTATCAACATACACATTAGCTAAAACTTATAAATAATTTCTGTCTGCTGAAAACCTACCGAGCTGAAGGAGTTAAATAAATAGTAAAGAGCCCAGGCGATTATGATTATGTAGTAGATGTTTAGCCAGAACGACAGGACAACGGCAGCCAAACCAACACCTAGGAGGAGAACATGAAGAGAACGTCAGCATCAAGAAAGATGAATTGAAAATCAATTTGTCATGGCCGAGTTCTGTTTTGTTTTCTTTTTTTTTTTTGTTGGCCTGCTGCTTCCTTCCCTGTCCACCAGGTGTCACCAGTTGACTGAGCCCCTGGAGTTATGCGGCGCCAGCCCCGTAGACACACCTGTGTCTAATCGGGAGCTGGCTGCTGTGACTATTTATGGAGCGGCTGGCCGACACTTCATCGCCTGAGTGTTACCTTGCTTGGTAAAGCGTACACCTCTACGGCCAAGAGATCCTCGGAGTGTTATTTTTCCTTGTTGCTTCCTCTGTGTAATCCCTCGCTGTGCTCTCCTCATCAGGTCCCTCCTTGTGCTTGTCAAGTTCGTCCGTGTCCGCTGTTTCCCCTGGATCTCCCTGTGTGTACCTCCACGACGCCATAGGTGGTTCCTATCGGTTGCCTAGCCCTGCGCACACCCCCCTCTCGGTCCCTACCCCAGCGGCTTCACCGCGGAACGCCACCGGTGAAAACGACAGGTTGCCGTTGCCCTGAGAACAAGGGTATCCCGGACCTCCGCCAGCTACTCCGCCTTACCAAACCATCCTACCTGTCCGCCCTCCAACGCTCAGCATTCTGGAACCTGGAACCCATAACCTAGCAGCAGGTCTGCGACTTCCGTCTCCATTTCGGCAGTAAGATTTACCTCTCTCTCTCCCCGTACTGAGGATTTCCTCGCACATTGAACCGTCACTCACCTCATCTCCTCTTCTTGCAGTTTGCCGATTCTGGTCCCCCTTCCCGCTTCCCAACCAAGACCCTTTCCCATCTTTCTGTTCAATAAACTCACTTTACTGATTATTGTCTCTCCTGGGTGTGTTCTTGCATGTGGGTCAGAAAACTGGTACCCGACATGACAGAACACTCAGGCCAACAGTCGACCGCAGCAGACGCAGTCAGGAGAGCATTATCAGAACAACACGCGCTTATACAATCGCATGATGCAGCGCTCAGAGAGTTAGGCAGTCAGCAGGCTGAGACAAACCGCCGACTCACTGAACTGTCAAATTTTTTGCAAGGATCTGTCCAACAGGAACAGAGCACGTCTCCTGCGCCATCACATGTCCAGTCCGTCGCTCCGGTTCCTCCAGTTCACTCCACGTTTTCGGATGTCCGACCGCCAGCTCCAGAGAAGTTTGCAGGTGACATTCACAAATGCAGAGGTTTCATTTTACAATGTCAAATAATCTTTAATCACTCTCCACAAAGTTTCCAGCATGATAACACAAAGATAGCTTATATGCTTTCGCTGTTGACTGGCCGTGCCTTAGAGTGGGCTGAATCAAGATTCACATCACCTATAGATTTTGGGTGTACCTTTCCTGAGTTTTTGAGGGAGCTAAAACAAGTTTTTTGTCAAGAGACTGACCAGACATCAAGCTCTCGCGAACTCAGAAGTCTCAAACAAGGGCAGAGAACAGTTTCTGACTTCGCTATTGAGTTCCGTATTAAGGCTGCAGCTTCTGGCTGGAATGCTGCAGCATTAAAGAGTGCTTATTTTCATGCCCTGAATGAACAATTAAAGGATGAATTGGCGACTTTAGATGAGCCTGAGACGTTGGAGGAGTTGATTAGTCTGACTATAAGACTGGATAATCGTATACGAGCTAGAACCAGAGAACGGAGCCGAAGGGGCTTGACTGTTAAGTCGTCCCTCGCCATCCCATCTCCCTGCTCAACACAGCCTACCCCATTATTGCCGGCTCCCATGGAATCGGAACCCATGCAGATCGGCCACACTCGCCTAACACCAGAGGAGAGGCAGAGACGTATGGCTGCCCGGCTCTGTCTGTATTGTGGTTCACCTTCACATCTCATTGCTAACTGTCCCATCCGTTTAAACAGGCAGGCCCGGCAGTAGCGGCGAGGAAACTGCCGGCGCAACACAAGGAAGAGAAGCCTCGCCTACTACTCCCAGCCACCCTGTTTAATGACCAGACGGCCTTTTCTCTTTCTGCCCTCATTGATTCTGGTTGTGAGCAAAATCTAATCAACACTGTCCTAGTCCAACAGTTGGGAATCGCGGTCGAGCCACTGTCAGTTCCCCTCCGTGTTTCCGCCCTCAATGGGGAAGGTTTACCCAGCATAACCCACCGGACGAAGCCTGTACGTTTAGTCATTTCCGGTAACCATTCTGAACGTACCTCCTTTTTTGTCTTCCCAGCTGCTAGTTCCGCCATAGTTCTGGGTTTTGACTGGCTACAAGCTCACAACCCGCACATAGACTGGAGTGAGTCTCGCATCGAGTCCTGGTCAAGTAAGTGCCATACCACTTGTCTCCGTTCCGCTGTTCCACTCCGTCCGGCGGCAGAGCCTCCCGAGGGAGACCTCCCCGACCTCTCATCAGTTCCCATAGAGTACCACGATTTGGCTAACGTCTTCAGTAAAGAAAAGGCTCTGTCTCTGCCGCCCCACCGTCCCTACGACTGTGCCATCGATCTGTTGCCCGGTGCACCGCTTCCTAACAGCAGGCTGTACAACATTTCCAGACCTGAACGTCAGACAATGGAGAAGTACATAAATGACTCCCTGGCCGCGGGCATAATCCGCACGTCCTCATCCCCCTTAGCAGCAGGTTTCTTCTTTGTAGGGAAGAAAGATGGTTCATTGAGACCCTGTATTGATTATCGAGGGCTCAACCAAATTACGGTGAGGAATAAATACCCATTACCACTCCTTTCCTCAGCCTTTGAACCGGTCCATGGCGCCACCATATTTACCAAGCTGGATCTCAGAAACGCCTATCATCTCCTCCGCATCCGTGAAGGAGACGAATGGAAGACGGCGTTTAAGACCCCCATGGGCCATTATGAATACCTGGTCATGCCATTCGGGCTAACCAACGCCCCTGCGTTCTTCCAAGCGTTGGTTAATGATGTGCTGAGAGATTTTCTTAACGTGTTTGTCTTCGTCTACCTAGATGACATACTGATTTATTCCAAGTCCCGAGAAGAACATGAAGGGCATGTTCGTCTGGTTCTTCAGCGTCTCCTGGAGAACAAGCTCTATGTCAAGGCGGAGAAGTGTGAATTTCATTGTCAGTCGGTCACCTTCCTGGGGTATGTCCTAGAGGGCGGACAGGTAAGACCATCCGAGGACAAGATAAAAGCTGTACTGGAATGGCCTAGACCCGAGACAAGAAAGCAGCTCCAACGTTTCCTGGGGTTTGCAAACTTCTATCGTCGATTCATTCGCAACTATAGTCAGACGGCCTCACCTTTGACAGCCCTCACCTCTACCAAGTCTGTTTTCACCTGGACACCCCAAGCTGAGACAGCCTTTAACGATTTAAAGTCCCTGTTTGCCAACGCACCCATCCTGGTCCAGCCGGACCCCTCCAAACAGTTCATTCTGGAGGTCGATGCATCTGATACCGGAGTGGGCGCAGTATTGTCTCAGGTTTCTAGCCAAGATCACCGTACTCATCCATGTGCCTTCTTCTCCCGCAGATTAACCCCTCCTGAGCGAAATTATGATGTTGGCGACCGAGAACTTCTTGCCATAAAATTGGCACTGGAGGAATGGAGACACTGGCTGGAGGGAGCTGAGCACCCCATTTTGGTCTGGACCGACCATAAAAACCTGGCCTACCTCCAGTCAGCTAAACGGTCTAACCCACGCCAGTCCCGATGGTCTCTATTCTTCTCCAGATTTAATCTTACCATCTCCTACCGTCCAGGTTCCAAGAACACCAAACCTGACGCCCTGTCCAGAGTCTATGCTCCTGATGACTCCTATGATGGTCCGGCTCCCATTTTACCACCTAGTTGCACTGTGGGATCAGTCTTCTGGGAGATCGAGGATATCCTCAAACAGGCCCAGCAAACGGAGCCGGCTCCCCCCTCGTGCCCCAATGGTAAGATCTATGTGCCTACTTCAGTCTGTCCTCGCTTCCTAAAATGGATTCATGCGTCGAGATTTTCAGGCCACCCAGGTATTAGTCGCACCATTGCCCTGGTCAATAGAAGGTTCTGGTGGCCTTCTGTCCACAAGGACGTGAAGGAGTTTGTTCAGGCATGTACAGTGTGTTCCAGAAACAAGTCCTCACATCTTCCTCCTGCGGGCCTGCTCCAGCCGCTACCTACCCCTAAGCGACCCTGGTCCCACATCGCTGTCGACTTTGTCACTGGCCTCCCTACGTCGAAGGGTATGACAACCATATTTACCATTATTGATCGGTTCTCCAAGTCCTGCCATTTAGTTCCCCTCCGTAGGTTACCCACTGCTGCTCAGACTGCTCTACTTCTGATGAAACATGTCTACCGTTTGCATGGTATCCCCCAGGAGATACTGTCGGACCGTGGACCTCAGTTCATCTCCCAGGTCTGGAAACAGTTCTGTACTGCGCTTGGAGCTAAAGTTGCCCTGACCTCAGGTTATCACCCTCAAACCAATGGTCAAACAGAGAGAATGAACCAAGAGCTAGAGACTACTCTTCGTTGCCTTACCTCCTCTAATCCCGGAGACTGGGCCCAATACCTCCCATGGGTCGAGTATGCACATAACAGCCACATCTCTGCCGCCACAGGTTTCTCCCCATTCGAGGTCTCCCTGGGCTACCAACCTCCGCTCCTCCCCTCTGATGAGGAGATGATTTCTGTCACCTCTGTCCAGCACCATGTCCGCCGCTGCCAGAAGATATGGAAGGATACGATTACTGCGCTCAATAACACCGCCACCCAGAACAAACGCATTGCCGACCGCAAGAGGACCCCTGCACCTACCTATGTTGTCGGTCAAGAGGTTTGGCTGTCCACCCGTGATGTTCCCCTAAAGGCCACGTCCAAGAAGTTGGGTCCCAAATACATAGGCCCTTTTAAGATCCTGTCTGTTATCAGCCCGGCCGCCGTTCGGCTACGCCTTCCCAAGACCCTACGCATTCATCCCACCTTTCATGTGTCCCAGATTAAACCTGTCCAGTCCAGCGATCTCTGCCCGCCGGCCGAACCCCCTCCCCCCGCCCGAGTCATAGGGGGCCATCCGGCTTATTCTGTCCGCCGGATTGTGGCCTCCCGTCGGCGAGGTCGGGGTTACCAGTATCTCGTCGATTGGGAGGGCTATGGTCCGGAGGAGCGCTCCTGGGTCCCGCGCTCCTACATCCTCGACCCCTCCCTCATCTCGGACTTTTCTGCCTCCCAGCCTTCTCGGTCGCCAGGTGGCGACCGTTGAGGGGGAGGTACTGTCATGGCCGAGTTCTGTTTTGTTTTCTTTTTTTTTTTTGTTGGCCTGCTGCTTCCTTCCCTGTCCACCAGGTGTCACCAGTTGACTGAGCCCCTGGAGTTATGCGGCGCCAGCCCCGTAGACACACCTGTGTCTAATCGGGAGCTGGCTGCTGTGACTATTTATGGAGCGGCTGGCCGACACTTCATCGCCTGAGTGTTACCTTGCTTGGTAAAGCGTACACCTCTACGGCCAAGAGATCCTCGGAGTGTTATTTTTCCTTGTTGCTTCCTCTGTGTAATCCCTCGCTGTGCTCTCCTCATCAGGTCCCTCCTTGTGCTTGTCAAGTTCGTCCGTGTCCGCTGTTTCCCCTGGATCTCCCTGTGTGTACCTCCACGACGCCATAGGTGGTTCCTATCGGTTGCCTAGCCCTGCGCACACCCCCCTCTCGGTCCCTACCCCAGCGGCTTCACCGCGGAACGCCACCGGTGAAAACGACAGGTTGCCGTTGCCCTGAGAACAAGGGTATCCCGGACCTCCGCCAGCTACTCCGCCTTACCAAACCATCCTACCTGTCCGCCCTCCAACGCTCAGCATTCTGGAACCTGGAACCCATAACCTAGCAGCAGGTCTGCGACTTCCGTCTCCATTTCGGCAGTAAGATTTACCTCTCTCTCTCCCCGTACTGAGGATTTCCTCGCACATTGAACCGTCACTCACCTCATCTCCTCTTCTTGCAGTTTGCCGATTCTGGTCCCCCTTCCCGCTTCCCAACCAAGACCCTTTCCCATCTTTCTGTTCAATAAACTCACTTTACTGATTATTGTCTCTCCTGGGTGTGTTCTTGCATGTGGGTCAGAAAACTGGTACCCGACATGACACAATTCAAGTTTACTTTTCCTCAACCCTGAAACACAACCATAACCCCCGAAAAAGAAGAAAATACAAGAACAATATACATAAGACAAAATAAGTCAAAGCTACTCTGTGAAAAAAACAGTACAAAACTACAGTGTGAATTTTTTTTTTGTTTTTTTTACCTGCCTAAATATTTTAGATCAAACAAAATTAAACAACTAGTTTAAGGTCTTTTCACTGTATCTGACAAATTCATAGTCCATACTTTGACTAGGCCAATCCCAAAACCATTTTCAGAGTTTGATTTGCCGATGGTCATTTTCTGATAAAAACAGAGTCTAGGGTTCCATCAAATAAAAGTCATCCAGGTCCTGAAGAAGAACAACCTCATATTCTGAAACAGGGATGTGGATTTTCCACAAATATCAAGTATTGTCTCATCGGTGTATAGAATTTTCCCCAAAAATTCTAGGAGTAATTAGACTGTGATTTTATTTTGGGAGGGGGGATATAAGGCAGACCTTTATGTGCTTTCCAATCATGAGTTGTTTTGCTTTCATTTGATGTTGGACCAAAACGCAAAGTATTTAATGAGAGCAAAAAGGCTTTTATATAAAACCCAGACTGGAACAACAAATACAGCAGTACATTTCATAGAAGAATCTATAAATGCACAGAGGAAGGAGAGGACAGCAACACGGGAGCCATTGGGCTAATCGGAGGAAAATAGAAGCAGCCGAGGAAGAGTTCAGGCAGAGGAGAATCAGGGGATGGACAGCAGCTGCGAAGGGGAGCAAACCGACAGGCCGTGGCAAGTAGGAGGATAAACAAAGCCGAGGCACAGAAATGAAAAGTAAAGGGACAAAGAATAGAAGTTCTCTAACACTGCAAAGGAGAAAAACAATTAAGAGAACCAACACAAAGGAATAGACTAAAATTACAAGATCTAAACAGTCGACAAAGAATGATCAAAACTGAAACCTAAAGGGAAAAAAACCCAAGGATCATAACATATTAAGTTAATATAACTTGCTCTTTGTGTCATTTTTTCAACATTATTTTCTCTTAAAATAAATTAGCTTCAAGATCAGAAAACTCTCAAGTATCAAATGGTGAAAAACTAAATTAAACTGTAAAAAATACATTTTTACAGAGCTGTGCATGACTCCCAACATAAAGCACATTATTTGACATTCACCAACACACATGACAACAGATGAATCAGTGTGATTGCAGTTTTAGTCACAGTGTCTGTCTTCTTTAATATTTTTTAAGCTTATTATTCCATCTATTTAAATTGCGAGAATTACCTTTCATCATGGGAATGAGCTTCCACACCCCTAACCCCCCCACGGAGGTGAACTGTCCCAGAGCCGTTTCCAGGAAGAACAGAGGTATCCCAGCAAACACCAGGGTCATAAAGTACGGGATCAGGAAGGCTCCTGTAGAAGAAATAAAACAGATAAGAGTATGCAATGTGTTGGTTGAATTAACCTCATTTTCCCTTCATTTTAAGCCAAGAAGAAATGAAAACTTGCCACGATAATCCTTGAGGTTAACACTGTTTTTCTGAAGTTCGTTAAACCAAGCCCGCAGATCTCTCTGTTTCTTCTTATTTTATTTTCACACCAGAAGATGGGTTTAATTCAATTTCTGGATAATTCAAATTGAGCAGGCTCGTCTTTGTCTTGCCGCCGGGAAGGTTTTAATGGTAGGGGGAAGAAGGAAATGCCTTCCTAAGCACCTTATTTTGATGAAATGTAATTCAGTGGAGCGATTGCAATCAAATTATCTTTTGAATCAAATATCAGCAGAAAGGAGTAGCTCTGGCCCAAAGGGGCAAGTGTGTGTGTTGTGCTGTGGTTGTTTGGGATGAAATATTCCAGCATTATAAATTCACACATTTAAGCCTCAAGCCTCTGCATCAAAGAATAAATATTATTGCCTTTTTGTACAGATGTGCTTCTTCTGGTGTCATTGTTCCGGTTTGCTCTTACCTCCACCGTTTTTGCCACACAAATAAGGAAATCGCCACACATTTCCCAAGCCGATGGCATATCCCACACACGACAGCAGGAAGTCAAATTTTCCCTTCCAGCTTCCCCTGTCGGGAGGAGCTTCCTTTTCCTTCTTTTGATCTGCAGGGGGCGCTGTGGAGACCAGGTCCTCAGAGGGTACGGCTTGTTTGACCTCTGACGGGGAGTTTAAGTCCACTGTAGTCTGCCCGGTCTTCCCCATCCTGGGACCGCTTCGGTCCAGATAGGTCAGAGAGCTTGTTGTCCTCACAGCCAGGGATGGAGCCAAGTGTTGATGGTGGACCGGTTTTCTTACGCTAGGCCTGGTTCTGGACTGGAGTGTGCTGACTTGAGATGTGCTGCAAGTAAAGTTTTTCTTAAGATGTTGCTTACACTTTTCTGTACAACTTTAAAAAATATCAGCAATAATGTAAAAATAAGAATGACATTAAACGTTCTAATCACCTTTTTTGACAAGCAGTGCTTTGTAAAATGGGTATTCTTCGCATTTTGTAAGGTAATAATAACAAACCACTCAGTAATTTATTGGAATTTTATGTGATAAATCAATATAAAGAGCACCAAACTTTTTAAATAAAAGCTCAACAATAATTTCTGCATTTCCATCTTGGTACAAGATCAAGAAATGACTACAATACCTAAATATTTGGTCAATATTATATATATAGTAACTGTTTTATTTTCTGAGAGTAATCTATGGACGGCTATATTACTAAATTAGTATAAATAACGGAACAATTAATAGTGTTCCAGGATAATATAGATGCTTTAATCAAAACAATCCTACAACTAATATCAGGAATTGGTTCAAAACAAGAGAAATATAGTAGAAATTAGGGTTTAAAGTTGAAAGAAAACTTGTACTAATAAACTTAATAAAGTCACCAGCACAATTCAGTTGTTGAGTAAAACAATGTGAGCAAGAACGAGTCTGCGCTTCTGTTTCTGAAGAACAACGCATTCACACTAATTATGTTTGCTATTACATAATCCCACATCAGCAGCCTGACCCTTGTGAGGACTGCTCATGTTTGCAAATATTGACTGACCTAAAAATTGTTCAGATTGCTTTATGCAATTGAGGTTAATTATGGATCACTTGATGAACTGTAAAACCCGCAGCAGGGCGTTCTGTGAAATAAAACTACCAACCCCAGAAGAAAATAACGTAAATCATTGAGAAGACATTGTCTGAAGAGGATAGAAGAGTAGCAATTACCAGAGTGAAAATATTCCTGCACAGACGTGAAGCGAAAGGCAACTTAACCAGAAAAAAGCAACATAAAAAGCCCAAATTACAAGTTAAAATGCACCCACATGTAAAGAGGATTATTTTTCGAGAAACGTCTTGCAGTTTGAAGGGTTTGGCCACAATTCCCATCCTTAGAGTTGGGTAATTAAACTTAAAAGCCTAGGAACACAATTCTAGTTGTAGTACAGATGTGTCAGCATCATCTTGGTGTGGGTGGAAGAACGGTTCATAAAAATAAAAACTACGAGGACGTAGCATAAATTTGGAAATAATAAAGCAACATCTCAAGATATCTGGCGTAAGGTTAAAGTTTGGGTGCAATTGGATCTTCCAAACTGGAAATGATCCAAAGCATATCGTCAGATTAGTTTCAAAGTAGCTTAAGGACAAAAAAAAAACTCAATGTTTTGGAGAAGCCATCACAAAACCATCATCTAAATGAAAAGAAATGTGTTCTATAAACATGACTTAGTTTCACTGTAAGGGGCAATGGAAAATAGTTGAATGAAGCTTGTGAAAGTATAGCCACAACGTTTGACACAGGTTGTATAGTTTAGAAGTCAATCAAACAGAAATTCACATTCGAAGCCAAATTTGAATTGCGTGAGGCCTTCACTGGCAATTTTATTTCTTATTCAAGAACAACCTATGCACACGATGTTGTCTTACCTTGGTTGAAAACTCTTGACAAGCTGCGGACGCAGGAGGCAGCGTATAGAGGTCTGTCCTACCTGTTAGCTCCCCAGTTCCTTCGTCAAGTCATCCACTTCAGTTTCCACATCAGCTGCTCCGGTAGCACAAACCATCAGTTTGAAAATCCAAAGACAAACACGAAAAGATTCACATCAGTCCAAAAGGCTCTCGACGATTTGCCAACATATCTGGGACCCCCGTGTTGGATTTTGAAACTCTCTAGTGTGTGCAATCATTTGAAGGTGGCAGATCCTGCAGCTGGTTATCGAACGCTTGGTAATAAAGTTCGACCTATCCACTTTGATTACAGCTCCAGTGTGACTGGTGAAGCCCTGCGGCCCTCGGGGGGGAATTGGGGGGTTCGAGGGGGAAATACAGTACATCAATTGGTCAACTCTGGTGGTGAGGGGGGTGGGGGGAGGGGGACTCTTGCAGCCATGTGAGTTTGGGCATTGTGGATTAGTGTTTGCTGCAGTCAGCTCTTGCCAGCAGTGTTACCATGGCGTTTCTTTGCACAGAAGGATCTGATGAGTGAAAGACCGCGTGGAGTTTGGAAAAATGAAGCCAGTGGTAGGAGCTGGCAGAGGCAGTGGATATGTATGGGCTCAAATGAGGTCACGGCAGTATCAGGCCCTGGTGAATGTGACTCATCTGGCCAGGGACACGGAATGAGCACAACTTTTATGAGGATAAAAATAATGTAATAATTAAAACATTCCCAAGATCAGTCGTTGCTTTGGCATTATTGAAACACGATGCCTAAAACCCGATTTGGTGTCTCGTTCTGCCTGCCAGCAATTTTTCCCCACGTGAATCCAAATCTAAAAGCATAGACTAAACGACTGTTACATACATACAAGGTTTGCAAAAGTACATATTGAACTGTTTTACATTTTGTCATGCTACAACCACAAATCTCATTCTATTTTATTGGGATTGTGTGTGATAGACCAACAGAAAGTGGTGCATGTGTGAAGCGGAAGCAGAATGTTTCTGTAACACTTCATTTGAAGGGCTTGTGCGTATGACACTGTCATAAACGTGACATAACACATGCCATGAACATGAAGGAGTCTTTATGAATGTTTAAATAATGAAGTGTCATTCGGTAAATAATGACACTTTAAATGCAAATTTGCCCTAAAAGTTGCATTAAAAGTGCCAACTTTGCATAAAACGTCATTATTTATGAAATAACTCACTAAGCCTGATCCACTACTTACTGAACCATTTTAGGGTACATGAGCTTACTCATGTTGTAAAAGGCAAAAGGATCTTGAATAGAACGCCACTTTAATTCTAATTAACTATAATGGACCACAGGCTACAGGGTCTCTTTTTAATTATTTTACCCTCAGCTCAAAAGTATCCTTAATAAAATTATCTGATGTAGATATGCTATTTCTCCAGGCAGGTAACTTCTTGGCTTTACAATCACCAGTTTTAAATACTCTGTTACTATCCTATTAGGGAAAAGCTAATTTATACATCATCACATGCCATTATTGAGAAAGAGGATCGCTGGTCAGGTTACAAAAGTCAAAGATTAAAATCAAATTAAAGGCGATAATTACACTTACGTGAAAACACTGCTGTCAAAAAAAAAAGAAAGATATTTTTTATATAATCTCTGGCAAGGTTTATGGTCCATGTGGACCAAAGTGATGATAACTGAGCAGGACTGGGGTTGTCAAAACGGATCTTCATCAACTTGTTTACAGCATCCCACGATCAATGCAGCCTAATTATGCATCCAGAGCGCCAACTGCCTAGAATAATAGGGAGCAATTATGGGGGCAACAGAGGATGGATGTTGGACAGAATTTCATGGAAGTTTGAATTAGGTTTGAGCTCAGAAGAAAAAAAAAATCTGGGCAGGATTGACCAAAGTTTATGGTATTTGTACATATTTTACGCTGGTCGGCTGGAACGGGATGTTTACGCATTTTCCTCCTCATGTTTTATGTCAGTTAAGTTTTTCTACATTATTTATTAGGGAAACAGATTTTTTTAAATAAAAAAAAACTTTAGCAAAACATTAAAAAAGCTACTCAAAATCATTTTTGCTTCCAAGTTTCCCTATTATTTGTAAGTTTCATAAAGCTTTAGAAATCTTTGTCGGTGTCAACCTGTGACTTTGAAGAAAGCATCAAATGGAAACAACTCTTTGTGATCTCAACCAAGAAAAAAAACTAAATATGATTTAATGTCACTGAAACATTCGTGTGATTTATATACTCTATGCAAACGTCTGGTTTCAACACCGTGTTTTATCAGCTCGAGAATGTGAAAATGTACCCGCAGCTTCACTTAAAGAAAAAAGTGGGGTGGAAAAAAAAATGCCGTCTTTGAGGCCTCCTTGCGAGGGTACTTTAATTCACAGCACGCGTTTTGGTCTCCGAATCGATGTGGTGGCCGGTATAAAGCAAGGAACCCCCAGAGGCAATTGGCATGCATAGATAGGAGGCTAATATTCCCTGCGTTTCCATCCCGCACGGCTGCAGGACGACACGTGCCGCATGCATTTTCCACAGGTTAAGGACGAGCGAGGGGCGAGGCCCACTGCAGAGAGGGAAACGGCTGTGGTAATGAGAGGGAAAGAGTGAACAAAGAGAAATCGCTGCGAAGGCCATCGAGGGAAGGTATAGAAATTGGTTCAGAGGCAAAATGAAAAGAGATAAAAAAAATTGGGAATGTTGATACATAGCTCTGGTGCCAGTGTAGATAAGCAGAAAAACAGATAAAAAGATACAGAGGAATCGGAAAATGCCCGTAGGACGGGGAGAAAAGCTTTTCTTTTTCTTTTCCTTTTTTTTTTGCTACAGACACAAAAGCAAAACCAGAAGACAGAGTACATGAGATAAAAGAGCTGACAGTCCCGCACTGAATTGTCTTGCATTTACAGTTGGTGTGATATCTGAATCCAGTAAAGTTCCACTAGCTTCTCAGACGATTGTGGGAGAGAGGAACTGTGGAGATCTTTCACTGGCCTGCTCCTTTAATCCATCCTGATCTGCTTTCATTACGCCACAGCAATTACAGATGTCTCAAACCCTTTACTTTTTTTATTATATGCCTTATCGGGTCTGGTGTCTCCCAACTTTTGAGATAACTCAGTTTATACATAATATTCTAATATTATGTGCTAGTGGTTTTTTGTAGCCGGGCTTTTCCAATATGACTCTGAGAAGATGCCCCGTCCTTGTCCAATCGTGCTGGAACCTCGCATTAGGTTGTAATAATCTCATAAAATGGATTTACAATCCCTGTTTCAAGATGCGTTTTGGACAGTGGCCCAGAAAATGCCATAACTCAGAGGCTGTTCCGATTGGTTTATTACATTTACTCTGAAATTCGCAGGAAATACATGTTGCTTGTAGGACATTGTGACATGACCAGCTGTTTTAAAATATAAGGCAGACTGGGAGCTCAAACAGTAACCCAGGATTCTCATTCTCATTCCGTGTGGCGGCTAGTGGAAACCAACGGTGCTTTGTTGTTCTCATTTCTTTTGGTCCATATTGTCCGATAGTGACCAGAAATTTCAAAGTACTCTTAGGGCAGTTTATGTAGACCAACGCGATGCAGCGCATAGTCGAGGAAAAGGATACATGCACATATTCTATATGTATTTTGTACAATGACAAGTGGAAATTTTCTCTTACATCTATTATGAAATGATGTAAACTGCATTCAGGAGTCTGTGACAGCAGTCAGCCCACAACCTAAGAATAGAAAGAGTTAGCACAGCTAAAACTCAAAGGGCCTCAATCACTGAAGCCGCCATGAGACTCTAAAGGGAACTGCAGAGGTTCAATGCTTAATAGAAAGTATTTGTTGGCAGGGCAACCACATAGGTACTCTTTTAGACTACTTTGTGTTTTGGAAATCTAACGCTGCCCTGAACTCACCACCACCACAGCATGGAGCCAACACCACGCTGTGGTGTTTCCATGACAAACAAGTAATTAGAACAAATACATATGTATTAATTTCCTAAATATATTCATTTATTTTCAATTTACTCATCTATTTTTTGCCCATTTTGGTAATATCAGTCCATCTAAAGGCTGGAATGGGATAAACTGTTTGAGCTTTTCCACTACAACGACTCTTCACCTCAAATGATGCCTGGTTACATAAAGAGCTATCGTCAGAAATGCTAATAATAAATAACAGGGTTTGTTTCATCACATACTGAACTAAGGTTGACTTCTGCTGCTGCTGCTGCGCTGCTGTGTGGAGATGAACCTGTGAGTTCTAAGCCGTCGAGAGAACACCGGGAACTTCTTGTTGATTTTCATTCTCTCATTAACAAGAGCTGCTCAACTGATTCATTGGCAAATTTGCAATTTTTCCAGCGTGGAGAGTCAGTTGATGTCATACGAGTGACAGTGGTGAGATCCGAGGTGAGGGGGGGGTGCATGGGGGGGCAGCCGAGCGGAATTATCTGTTAATTGAACGCCGGTTTGGATCACACAGATGGCTGCGTTCGGTATTACCTTGGAAAAGGTTCATCTTCAAAAGTTAGGGTTTTTTTTTTTTGTGTGTGTGTTCCGTTTTGCAAATAAATTCCGGGATCCTCGTTTAGGCCAAAGTGAAACCATACAATAGAACAGAAGTGCGTGTGTGAAAGAAATGGATTTGGGGGCAGAACAGAGGAGAAACACTGGTTCTATTTATTTATCCTGCGTGGTCAGGAATCAATGAGAACAGAAGCAGAGAGAGAGACGCAGCGACAGGATATTGGACTTATTGATTCTTTTAATAGAGTTTATAAAGTTAATTACAATTATCTGCATTAAGTGTAAACACGAAGGGCAGCATGGAGCGACCGAGCAGTTTGCACGCGCCTGTTTAAAATGCTGAGTTTTACGAGGTAAAACAAAGACGTCAGGATTAATTTGAACACTTTTTAGGCGTTACCTGCAACGTTTTACTGCACTGTTTAACAAAAAATAATGGAGAAATCTACTTGGTGGGAAATCTAAAATAAATAATAGATGGGTGCAGTAATATCATGGTTGTATAAATGTGAACACTTTATACTTCGTTGAGTTTTAGCTTTCATGTTTCATTTGTTCACATATCATCAGCTATCAGGAACAAAAATGAACCTGAAGTTAAGTTCAGCTGTCCGTGTTTTCACAAATTTGCATTCTTTAGTTTGCAGAAATGTTACAAAGGATCTCATTGGACAAGAGTATCATTAAGGCAAGGGTACAAATGCTTGTGCTATGTGTATATATGTATGTATAAACCAGTACTGATTGTGTTCTACTTCAGAACTCAATTTTCTGAATTCTCCAAATGTCCAGAGAAACAAACCCCAAGTCCAGTCCTTCAGGAACTACAATATAGAAAGGGTGACCAGTTCCTTCAGGACTGGACATCCTGCAACTCTTAGATGCAGCCCTTCTTCAGAAAAACTGGATGAAACGAATGTTCGTTAAAATTTCTCAGTTTCTCCTTTCAGGTAAATCAGGTGTTCTCTCTGTTTTATAAATTTTTTGTGTTTGAGATAACTTTTATCGAGAAACTTGGTCTTAACACAAAGACCAAATTTCTGATCTTTGTGTTAACTTCCTGTTTCGCTCTTATTTCCATTTCATTGACTCAGTCAGCTGGTTTTCTCACCAAGTTGCTCCCACTCTGCTTATTAGTCTCCCAAATTTTGTTTTTTCTTTTTCTAAAAAATAATCTGTTTTACAAATCCCATCTCCACAGTGTCTGTCTGTCTGCACTTTAATACTCTGCTCCACATGATGCTGTACTCGCACCATGTCTTGTGATGGAATGTGTTACGCTCTGAAGTTCTTCCTAAATTTGGAGGGGGTAACAGATCCAAATGGTAAATTTGGCACTGTGCTCTCTAATCAAATTAGAACATCTCAGTCCAAGTCTAATCCACATATTGTGGTCTTCACAGCTGTCTCAATTGAATGTTGAGATGATGGGGAAAAAAGAAAGCCTCTTTTTGGGGTTTTACAAAAAAAAAAATTATAAGTTTCATAAATTTTAATTTGGGTGAGGGTCACGATACATGCTGGACAGGTCACCAGACCATTGCAGATTAATATAACTAGTCAGTTTAAATACACTTCACTAGCAAACAATGTGAAAATTATTATATATGCCCTTTAATTATATATACTAAATGTCGTAAAACACTTTTTAGTTCATTTATGCAGGCTTGTAGGAGTAAAGCCAACTGGATATAAACATAAGATGAATATTTCATTTGGGTAACAGACAAGTCTCCCTCAAATGTTTCCACATTAATAAAATATTGGCAATATTTTATTATGATATACAGACTTATTATCATCAATTAATGTCAATCGATGTCAATTCCTCTGCCGTCTTCATGTTTCTTTCCTCCGGATTTCTGTGTGGCCGCCGTTGTGCTTGAAAGATGACCAGGTTGCACATCGTCAGAACCGGCTTATCGGGGGAAACCTGTCGCAGGGCTTTAGACGGTGTGGTCATGTTGTTTGGGTCCTTACAGTGGGGAAGGAAACGTCATTGAATTGTTGTGTAGAGATGTTTCACGATTTCGAGATCCAACTTTCGACCCTTTCGGTACGACGTAACCTTAATCGAATGCGGGTTTGCGTTTACTCACCCTGCACAGAGTGATGAAAATATACGCCGGAATGCATATCAGTGGAGTCGCAATTAGTAGAGCAGCTATTGTAGAGGCCGATGATCCAAACAGTTCACTGTACACACTTAGTGGGCTGTCTGTTGCCAAGTTGTACAGCAGTGTAACCTTGGATTTGAGAAAAACAACACAAGTTAGGATCCGGACTGTAGCACAGCCAGATGCAAGAGGAATGTAGAAGAGACGCGTTTTAAAATTACCAAAATCGAGGGTAAAAAATATCAAGTCGCGTCATATAGTCTTTTTATTTTAAAAGTAATTATAAAACCTGTTTTAAACAAACTGTTTGGTCACAACTTCTGCTAAAAGATATATCAAAGGATGTCTTTATAGCTTTCTATGTTATAGTTCCTGAAGAAATTGACTAAAAGCAGTATTGATATTTCAAAACTTTATACCAGAAATTGGCCATAAAATTCCAATTGGTGCATCTCTAGAATTATTTTTTAGCTTTTACTGACAATTATGGAGTCTAGTTCACAGATCCTTTTAGTAATTATCCACCCCATGTTACAAAATAAAAGTACCTTTAAAACAAACTCAGTAATGTTTAAGTTTTACATGACTATTTTGTGGTATTAAATACAACATGCAAAACAGGAGATGGGAATTAAAATCCGTTCAAAGATAACGTAGGGCAGAAAAGGAGTGCAATCTGACGTAAAAGTAGAAATGCACACATAAAAGGAAACTCACCACACATATGAGTGGGGTCACAAACATCCAGCAGTATTTTAGAACCGGGGATGGTCTGTACCCAATCATATCCTCAATGTTGTCATAGAAACGATCCGCACCTACAAAGTGATAAGTGGAGGATGAAAGGAATATCTTTCCAACTTCAAACACTACCGATTTTAAACATGGTACTGAGAATATATATGTATAAAAAAAACAGCAAACACTGTAATGTAATTATGGACCGGATTTATAGGGACATTAAAATGCACGTCCACATATTGCCACCCAAAATGAGGAAAAAAAACGACTTCCCGAGAAATCGTGCAAATGGCGAGGAGATGAGGAAAATGGGAATTGGACATAAGAGCTGCTCGCTTCAAGCTACCGTAGAGAGAAGTAGAGAAATTAGAAACTTTAGTGAAACTGATATTAGAGATCGTCTGAATGGAACAACGTCCGCAGAAACCGAGGGGGTTCTCATCTAGATTTAGATGAGAGAATATTTCTGTGCGTGCTAAGAAAAAGCGTAGGACTGGAAAGGGGTAAATCAAGTGGCCTAAATATCTCAAACCGAGAGAAGAAAAGCCGCTGCAGAATCTGATCGATTTCATCAGTTTGCAGTTTCCGTGAAGGGAAGTTATTTTGGAAATGAAACGCCGCTCACTAGGTTTGCAGAATGAGATTTTTAGAAGAGGTATACATCAGATGATGCATAGCACTAGATTCCTTATAGAAAGACATTTAAATAAATTGATCATCTGAGCACTGAGAGGTGAAGAATCCATTGAGCTAGCACCCGGTTATTAAGGACTTGCCAAGTTTTAAATATTATGGACTTGGTTAAAAAGGAAGGAAAACGTCTGCTTGGAAAGATTTATATCGGCAAAAGCACTAATAGTTGAGAAGTGGAGCCTAAAAAGTGCACAAAAGTTCAGTCTAAGGTAATGCTGTTTCAAAACGATGTATGCTACAAGCAGGTGGGCTGTTAGTTTTGAAGAGAAGCTATTAAAACATACTATATATTTAGGCTTTAAATCTACTGCAGTGCAATAAAACTAGGGGGCTTTACCTCGAAGTACTCAGGCTGTTAGAATCTCATGCACAGCTTGCAAAGAAACGAGGCGATTAAAATAAATCCTCTGATTTCAACCTTCAAACACAAAAATCTTTTGTGAAACTTCTAAAAAAAATTAATAACTTAAACCATTCATCTCATTGCCCTCAGATGCCATAACTGATATCTAGGACACATTTTAAGTTGTGCAGCTACAAAAGTTTTCCATTGAACAAGTTCATATGGAGAAGCATAAAGAGCATCTGTACTTCACTGCCATCGCTGGGCAAATTAATTGATCATTATGCAAATGTTGCCAGCCAGAGACTCACCATAAATCCAGGAAACAACGAGGGTCTCTGCACAAGCAATGAGGAGGAGGCTGGTTCCACTTGGACCAAAGGTGTCGATGAAACGAAACAGACCAATCCCTCCCTGAAAATGGAGTCCAGTCATCCATTCCTCTCAATTAGGGGAAAAGAAAACGTATTGGACAAGTAGTGATGACATTCAGCGTTCAGCTCACCTCTGTGACAAACGGCAGCCCCAACAGGAAGCAAGCAACTGCAATGACCAGGACCAGGATCTCCCTGGCGCCCGGCCTCCTCAGACGACTTGGGAACAGGTCGGTGATGGCTGTGGCCAGACTCTCCACACACACAAACTGTGAGGTGGACATTGTATTTTACATGCTCGCCAACAGCGGCGATATGTGGGTATGTGGGTGGCCTGTAACTATGGCGCATGACTCCAAATGAGTGCAATACCTGACTGTCGAGACCCAGGAAGAGAATCATCAGGAAGAAGAGCACGGCCCAGAAGGATGAACCGGGAAGCAGCGACAGAGCCCTGGGATAGGCGATGAAGGCCAAACCTGGACCTGCAGGGGGAGAACAGCACACATTTTAATCTCTTAAAAAAGGGTGCCATCTGGTGGAGATCATTGCTTACTGGAATTCAACTATTGCCTAATTTATGACAGACACACTGCCAGTAAAGTGTTGGGGAGGAAGAGCAACAGATGGTGTGGGAGAGGCGCGGTCGGCTCACCGCTGGCGGTAACGTCGTTTATGGGAATGTTGAGGTCGTGAGCCATGAATCCAATTATGGAAAAGACGGCGAAGCCGGCGAAGATACTAGTCGCGCTATTGAGACAGCACAGCGCCAAGCAATCCCTGCGAACACAGCCGGAAAGTTAGGCGAGTGACGTGTTAAACGATGTTTGGGTGTGACAACACTGACCTGTAGCAGTTGTTGTTGTACTTGTTGTAGCTTCCCAGAGCCGTCAGGACTCCTTGACACACGGCGTAGGAAAAGAAGACCTGCGTCCCGGCGTCACTCCACACCTAGAGAGGATGGGAGGAGGGGGGAGGGGGGGCTAGGTTAAAGATTTTAGGGGCCACATGTTGACATTAATTTGCAGTGATACAGTTTTTAGTTTCAGCTTTTGTGACATTACTTCCCTGAACTAGTGTTCAGGGAAGTAACAGACAGGCATGTAAAGAGTTGGATTTCTTTACATGCCTGTCTGTTTTCTCTGCCAGTATCTGGTTAATATTGACGGCTCCAAAGCTCTTGGACATCAAACCATAGAACTGGCGAGTTTCCAAAGCGATGTACAGACTCTTTCTTAAGCATTCACAATAGGCTTAGCCATTTCCTTGCCTTGGGGTCAAAATGGGGAGTCTAAATCTGCAACTGAAGACCCTCAAATTTGCCGCTGCACAAAGCATCAACTGTCTTTCTTTTCGAACGCAACCCCAGACCAAATGCTTTCTGCTTCCCTTCATTACAGATTCAAACAGGCACAGTGACAGGAACACACCACTTTATTACAATCAGCACATCAAAGATACAGGCCAGAACTCAGTCACAATTTCCAAGGCAGTTCAAGCAAAAGCACATGCTTTTATGATAAAGTGAGGCTCAGAAGACCAGTCTGTTTTTTTTTTTGTTTTTTTTGTGAACATCTGGCATTGCGTAAATGTGCTCAGTTACACAGAACTTTTGCCT
This sequence comes from Poecilia picta, assembly GCA_033032245.1. NCBI lineage: Eukaryota > Metazoa > Chordata > Actinopteri > Cyprinodontiformes > Poeciliidae > Poecilia > Poecilia picta. Next base: position 8,328,040 of record CM065375.1, on the reverse strand, counting down.
ACATTCTTAATTCGCTTGCTGTGTTCTCCCCCCTCAAATTTGACCAATAGCCCAAAAAACATATATGCAGCTTTTAAAGGCGTTTTCCATAATTAGACTTGTCAGCATTATCTTGGTGCAAAATAGGTGTTTTCTTTTATAATCAGGGACTTCCTTCTTCAATCATTGAATGTTCCCATAGTGTCACATCCATATTTGCGAATATAAGAGATCTTTACATGACCATGTGCATGTCTGCTACAATTGACTTTTCTGGATTACAAATTAGTCTTCCAGTCCAATTCTCTAAGACAACTTACTTTGGGACTCCATTAGCTTTAAGTCATAATCAAAAAACAATGAAATAATCTTTTATCAAGCTATATAAGGAACACTTTTGTTTAAATAGCTAAAATAGTTGGTTTTTTTTTTGGGGGGGGGGGGGGGGGGGGAGTTGCCATAAATGCCATACAATTTATCCATTTTAAGGGGGATGCTGGGCTAAGCCTCACAACATGTGTCTGAACTCCCAAAAAACTGATTTTCTTTACTCCAAAATGTTTACGTTGCCACATATTTCTGCAAGTGAAGAGGATGCCGGGGTCGCTTTGGATATTTGGACCAAGTCTCAGAACAGGAAACAATAGTCAGCAAAAAAAAAAGAAAGAAAGAAAGAAATGGGATAACAAGATGTTGAGTTATCCCGTTAAACTGAGTGGAATCCAACAAAGGGATGTGTGTGTTGGGAACAGAACAGGACTGTGCTTCAGTGCGGACCGTGGGATTGCTGTACATCTTGAAATTTCTGCTTGGAATTTTGCTTCAGAAACAAAGAAACATTGTTAAAAAAAAAATTAAAAAGCAGTAATTTACAAGAGTCATTCCTTACATTGGGCTCAGCGAGCTTGCTGAAGTCAGGTTTGAGGTAATACTTGAGGCCGTCTGCTGCTCCTGGCAGCGTCACCCCACGGATAAACAGGATGAAGAGCATCAGGTATGGGAATGTAGCAGTGAAGTACACAACCTACGAAAAAAAAAAGGATATTACCAGTTTATTACAACAAGTAGGCAAATTGGTATTTATAAATATATGTTTATTGATTTGCTCAAGCGGGAAAACAGTCAATACACATGCACCTGGCTAGAAAACAAGATGTCTCCTTAGCCAAAGTTACAGAAGTGGAAAACATGAATCGTGTTAAAGCGTCGTTTCCTGATGACAACATATGAACTTTAAACTCCTGAAATCTTCTGACAGCCTGTTCTTTCTCTTGCCGTTGTCCCCTCAGGCTGCACAATACTGGAATATTAAAGCTTTTTCATGGGCCGTTACTGGTGAAAGTGTCTTTGTTATAACTGCAGACCAAACCCTAGAAGATTTAATTCACATTTCACTGATGTAATATAACATCCCAATGAGGAGTTTATTTTTAATTGACCGCATTTAAAAGACCGCATCTTTTAATTATTCAGCAATAAATAAATAAACATAAATGCACTTGGTTTTTCTGAGTTTAATTCGTTTCTGCTTCATATAAAACGACTGTGAATCTAGTGCTGTGACAGAAAGGTAAACAAGGATTAGTAAGAAGGGAGGTTCAAGAGAGCTGCTGCACACTTTGACACCCTGACGCAACATTCTGAATTGAATCCAAACAATGTCGCTTGCCTTTCCGGTGGTTTTGATTCCCTTCCAGATGCAGAAGTAACATATCACCCACGCAAACAAGAGACACAGAGCCAGCTCCCAGTGGACATCACCCAAACCGCTGCCATGTGACATTCTCAACACACGGTTTCTGTGCAGAAAAGAAAAATGCAATCCATTATATAATCATAAACAGAGCAAAAAAGAAAACGATGCAGATGTCTGAGTTTGTCGAGATCAAAAAAGCTTTTTGTCTTTTTTATGTTTCCACTTATTTGTCTGTGAACCTAAATAAATCTCCAAAGCTGTCCTTGTGAATACTGCTGTATGAATTATGTCACGTTTGTCGTGGAATACGTTACTTTGTGCAGTAAACCCACAGGGGCTCGAACATCCCCCCCAAAAAAGAACATATTTTTCCCATCATAGCTAAAGGATTTCCCAACATGACAAATCAGGAGATGATGACGTGAAGAGCAGCGTCTTGAGTTTCGAAGTTTTTAAAAATAACAAAATGGAAAAGCAAACAACAGTTAATCAAAGTTGCGAGCAAAAAATGTTATCAAGAGTCTCTTGCTGTTGTTAAGGAATGCAAGTGGCTCAGTTTCTTTGTTGACTTTGGATGACTTTGTTTCGCCTCCTGTTGGCTTCGCATTCTAATGCTGCACACTGAGCGTCAAACTGACCTCATGATTTGAGGGAAGAATTAAGAGCTGCTGCTGCTGAGGGATGTCAGCGGCAGTTCAGCTCGCCGATGACGAAACGGCAGCATTTTTCTCATGCTTCAAATGTGTGAATCAGTCAGGGGACAACTGATGAGTTTATGACAACACACTTTTATTGTAACTAGTTATTTTTGTTGAAGTAAAGCAACACAGTGGTACTGTCCTTTTGGTATTTAAACAATATTTCTGTGTGAAACACTTTGCCTTCGTTTCAATTTTATTTTGTAGGTTTAGTAAAAAGAAAAAAGTGAACAAATTACTTACTGCATAAATTGTACCATTACCTTTAAAAATAACAAACTACCTTATAACATGTTTTTGTAAAACTGTTTTGAAAAACTTATACTTTAAGGCATCTTTTTCACAGATAAAGAGGTAGATTGTTTTGTTTGTTTTTTTTTTCAAAATATTTCATTGTTCTGATTTGAGCATGATGATAATATTGGAGATTAGTTTCTACATCTACAACAACGCACCTCACCCATAAGGGGGGTTAGAGAAGGGATTCTATAGAATCCCATACAAAAGATGGTTCTGAAATCTTTTACGCAATTCTTCTATTTTGCTTCTCTCCATCCAGTTGTACAGGCAGAGGGTCAAAAGCTGTTTCAAAACATATTTGGTAACAAAGTAGGTTTCATGTCAGGATTTTGGGTTGTTTGAGTTGTTTTGGTGTTTGTTTTTTTATTTCTGTGATGCTTAGTTTCTTTGTTTGATTAGATCAACCTTGCTTCTGTTTCCTAGTCCCCAGTATACGCTCCCTCGCCAACTGTGTCAATTTCTCTTGCTCTCTCTTGCTTCTCAGCTCTCTCCCCTCACACCTGCAACACGTTAGCTAATTAGCCCACATCTTTTGTTCCCAGTACTTATGCACCTTTTATCCTCTCACTCTTCTCTGGTTCCTCCTATTATATTCTGTTATTTCCACGTTGATACCCAGCTGGCTTTTTGTTCCTGCTTCCTGTTTTTGTTCTACTCTGGCTCCCTGTGTTTCTGTGAATTTTTTTTTCTTTTGTATGTATGTTTTTGTTCATCGTTTTTAGTAAGCTTTCATTATCTACTTTCTGCCTCTGCCTCAACCATGACATTTCAGTCATTTCACAAAATCTTAATGCTCTAGCAAAAATAACCACCAGTTGCTGTTGAGCAGTTTGAAACCACATGGTGCCATGACTAATATATGTTTCAAGTCGCAGACTATTGAAGCTGTCACACTTTAATTCTCTGAATTTCCTAAAACTTCCGATAATGGCATATTATTTCATGCATAGGAGACCTTTTTCAATTATGCAAACCATTCATGTTCCCAGAACACTGCATACGTTTTTTTAATTGAGTACCAGAAAATGAGTTTGCGCTAAGCATTTAGATCACATTACTGCTAGCTGCCACTGCTAGCGGCCTGAAGCTTTGACAGTGCCGATGTCTCCTATTTGAGTGAGCAGAACAATCTATCAACACTTTTGAGGAGAGCAATGTTCAGAGTCCGGTGACAGTGACTGAACATTTTGATTTATCGGTATAACTCACTGTCATTGCCGAATGAATACAAAGCTACGGGAAAGTGGAAAAACATTCATGGCAGTTTGCAGATGAAGTGCGTTTAGGTTTGTTACTTACTCCCAGAACTCCTCCTCTGGGGAGCTGACTTTAAAAAAAGTTTTATTGCTGGAAAAAAAAACAACAAAAAGAAATGTGAATATTAAGAATAGCAAACCACATTTAATCAAACCAAATTTGAATTTTGGCTTTAAAAATGTAATCCTTTGCAACAGTAAGGCTGTTTCTGTTTTTTAATTCTCTGCTGACTAATTAAAACCGGGTCCTTAGGCCTTCCTGTTATCTCAGTAGCAAACATCAGGGAAGATATGTGCTGCAATATTCGTGTAATCCAGAAGATCTCCTTCTAATGTTGAAGAGATATTAGAAGGTCTATAGTATATAGTATATTTCTAGCTATGTATTTATATACTATATTGCTTTATCAATATAGTTCTGGCTAAACTATATTGTTACGGTGCTTTTGTAGTGCGGTCAGAAGGGAATACTGCTAAACCAACCAATAAAAATAAATAAAAGATTTTCAGGAATGCAGGAGTTGGTTTATTTGTTAAATTCATGCATCAACAATATTCCCTTCCAAAGATAATTAAGGTTCAAACTGACTGAAGAAACTTTTGTCATTTAACTTAAATACTTGTTTTTATCCAAGAACTATAAGACTCTTCCTTGCAAGCCCTTCAAATATATTACTTCAAATGTATTTGTAATCCCAACTTGGAGGCTTGTAAAAAAGATTTCCCATGCTCAAAACAGAAAAGGATGGGTGTGTCCCTCATGTTCCAACACATCATTAATCTCACCATTGTCAGTCTTCAATTTCATTCTCCAGTATTACTGTCACTAACAAAAACTTCAGGGAACATAGAGATGCAACTTACAAGTTACCGAAGTCGTCTTCGTAGCCACTTGAGGAGATGTTGTGCAGAAACGACCAGTTGGAATCTTTATTAAAAAGCTCAGGGTTGGCAAACCAGCCAGGTCGACTAAAGCAAAAATCTGTTGAGTAAAGATTATCAAAAAAAGAAAAGAAAAGAAAAAGGAGAGGGGACTTCATTTGTGAGAACATGTCTTTTTCTTCTAAGTGAATACACATGTGTTTAAAGAGGCATCACTTATTTTTTTCTTACCAGTGTTCCACGGGTTTGCACATGAAGACCAAGGCAGGGGGCTCTTGAAAGAGTTTATTAGGTAGAAGATAGCCCAAGCCAAAACCACAATGTAATAGATGTTCAAATAGATCACAATCACCTGGGACGCGATTCCCACCCCTGCAGGGAAAGTGAATTTTTCACACGGTAAGTGGATGTTTTTTGTTTTTTTTCTTTTTGGAATACATTTTGATCTTGAGAACGCTGTTCTGATTTCGCAATGGTTACAACTAGTTGCTCTGCATTTTAAGATGATTGCATGTTGGCACTAGTTCTGAATAATAAACTACCAATGTTAATCACTGCCAACGAAATGGCCTGCTCACAACGTGCTGCAATTTGTCAAGTTCATAACAGACTAAAATGAAATTCATCGCGGCTTTATTGGATAAAGCAACAATAGCAGCACAACAATAAGAGAGACGAACCATAAAAGGGTGTCCCACTGAAAAAGGTGCCCACAAAGCTAGTGAAACACTGCGGCGGCATCATATTTTTCCTACAGAATGGAGGGTATACATTCAAGTCAAACTTTTCAGGTTTTTATTTGGAAAAATACATAGCTCAATCCCAGATTCAAGACTTTTGTAGCCTCTCACAAGCTCAAAATGCTTTTTAGTTCCTACCTCAACTCCAACCAGCTTTCCTGTACCTGCTGAAGAAAAGTTTCCTAACAGCATCGTCTGGCCGCCACCGTGTTTCACGGCGACATAATATGTTAATGGCTGTGTGCAGTCTCGGAGCTTTAGATGTAGGCCAAAAAGTTCAATTTTGTACTCATCTTACAAGAATGCCACTCTTTCCCTTCCACTTCCAAAATGATGTGCTTCTTTGAGTTGGCAAACAAAAGACCATGAAGTTTGTGGTTGCAATGTGCAAAATAAAGGACATTAGCTCCCTTGAAAGGCTCTGTATCTCATTGTACCACTTTTTGGTAATCAAAAAAAAGAAAAAAAAAAAAGATTGACAGAGACGGCACAAAGCAGTTAATTGTCAAAGGTCGATCATTTCTTCTGTGTGTCTGCTTTTTTACCCTCAAACATGGGACATATTTTCCTCCAGGCGGTCACCCCGCCCTCACTGGTGTACTGGCCCAACGCAGTCTCCAGGAAAAACACAGGGATGCCACAGCAGAAAAGGAACAAACAGTAGGGGATGAGAAAGACCCCTGGAATCACAGACTCTCATGAGGAAATCGGATTATTTTTAGGAAATTGTTTAATCTTTTCTGATTATGGGACGTGTTTCACAAACACGACCCCCTCCCTTACCTCCTCCGTTCTTATAGCACAGATAGGGAAAGCGCCAAACGTTTCCAAGGCCAATTATTTCTCCAGCCATGGAGAGAATAAACTCCATTTTGTTGGCCCATTTTCCCCTGGGCTGAACTCCCTCCTCAGGATCCTGTTTGTCCTGCCCGTGCTCTTCAGCAGAGCCCCTTTCGTGTGTTTCTTCTGTCATAATCCCCCCTACAGGCAAAGGAAAAATGAAATGAAGCATGTTGTATCACATCCAGCTTTTTACACATGCATACACAAAAGAGAGTATGCATGCAAAATCAAGATCCTTTTCATTGATATTTCTTAAGCAGAACAGATATCTGCAATCTTTAAACATCTAATAAGAATTTCTCACCAAAACAGCTATTAGTAAATGACCGCAACGTCAATATGCCCCTATTTTTTTTTTCCAGTTAGTCAAAAGCAAACTTTCCATATGGTTTTTACTTACCAGCGTGATTCTCGTATAGGCATCAAAGATCAAATCCCTCTCGTTTATCTGAGCAAAGTTTGAAGACAAGTCTTATTATTCAAAGGGCGTGTCCAACGGGACTAAACGAGGCTGTCCCACAGAAGATGGATTGAGTTACATTATGTTCTAATAGTACTACTAATTTCTGAAATGTTTACAGTAGTGACTGCAAATTAAAATTCCTAAATCAGATTAGTCTTCCTGCACGATGAAAGACAAATGTCGCTGAATATGATGCCCCATGTGTGTTTTTCATGTCACAGAACAGGAACCTGCTGGAAAAGGGCAATTAGGAAGAGCCAGACTACAATTATTTTCAATACTTTCCCGTTTTAAAAAATAAAGATAAAAAATAAAATAAAATAAACTGTGAAACGAATTAAATAGTCCCCAAATAAACCCCATTAGCTCCTCTGACGGCGTGCCTGGCAGGACAAACTCCGGGTTTAGTTTGCCCAAACCCGCCTCCCCTCCCCCGTTTTATTCGACTCTCGCGCTGACGCTCGCGTTACGTTTCAGGAAGTAGAAGTAAACAACGGATTCCAGGAGGAAAATGACATTTGCTCGTCCACGTTCGCGCCGTCTCTTTGATTTTTCATCCTCCTTATTAGTTATTTATGACGGTATTACATTTCGAGAAGACAGGCCTAGTCAAACACAAACTGAGAGCTGGTGAAACTCCCGCGGAGCTCGGAGAAAGCGGATGCGGCAGCCGCTAAGGAGAGCTAGCTGGACATGGCATTTTTCTGTTTGGGTTTGTTTACAGCATGGGACGCTCTCACGACAATGACTTGAACGCAACTCGTCGACAATAGGTTCGTCTGGCAAATGAAATGTGCGCATAGTCCCTCTCAGTCCCCCCCCCTCCCTTGTGTCACACGTTATTTTCCCCCGCAATTTTCTGATTTGCTTGTGTTAATTTCAGATTTAGCAATGTTGGCCATCAGATCTTCAGACGAGGAGTCCACTGAGATTGAGGAGATGGACACCTCAGACCCAAACTGGTGCTGGTTCTACTTGGCCGAATGTGGAGTCTGGCACATGTTTGAGGTAGATTAGATTAGATTTGATCAGGTTTAAATGCTTTTTTTAATTGATTCAAACTGCACAAGTGTTATGCTGGGGGAAAAAAATGTATATAGAGTCAAATTGTGCGAGGTTCAATGTATCGACAACTAATGGGAGAAACTTTTATTTTTAATTGATTTTAAGCTCGCAAATAGTTAAATTGGCTGTTTTTGGTTTGCACAAAATGTCACATTTTTTAATTAAAGTTTAATTCTTTTTGATAAATGAATAATAACCACGACTTATCTGTAAAAAAAATAAATAAGAAGACTAATAATGTATCGGAATAGTTTCCACAAAAGAGAGTAGAGTGTGTGGTAAAAGTATTAGCATCTCTAGAAATTTTTACTTAAAATATCTCATTTTCTTATGATTTTTTTTTACATGTCCAGATAAACCTAGATCATTTTTAAAAATGTCACTTCATCCTTAAACTTTAATATTTTTTATTGACATTACAGGCACAAACCTCACTGTATGATTTTTCGATAGACCAACACAAAGTAATACATAGCTGTGAAGTGGAACAAAAGCAATAAAATTAACTTCTTTGTTTTTATTTTTTTTGTTTTTCTTACAAGTAAGAACCTGAAAAGTGTGGCGTGCTTTTGTACATTGTTGACTTTCCACTTCTATTACAGCTGTAAATGTTTTGGACTGTCTTTTTCCAGCTTTCCCCGTCTTGAGGCTGAACGATTTGTTAATATCAAAATGAGCTTAAATTTGAATGAGACTCAAAGGACCAACCCCCATCAGGACTTTGACTAGGCTGTTCATACTCTGATCATATGTTCACAGTTGCTGTCCTGGTGGAAGCAGCTATTGACATGTTTTTTCCAGTATTATCCATCCATCTTCCCATTAGCTCTGATTGGCTTAATTTACCTTTTTCAAGTAAAAAACAAAAAAAAAAAAGGCCAGATGTGCTACCTTTATGCGTCACCCTCTGAATACTGCATACACTTTTAGTTTTTTACCACACTTTGAATTTTGACCAAAAATTGACTTTTCTTTGTCTCGTCTGACCAGATTATAGGCGATAGCATGACAAAAGGAAGGGAAAAAGTTAGAAGTATGAATATATTTTCAACGCAGTGTAAGTCAACCCTTCAGTAAAATTACCTTTTGATGCCAAGGATGTGTAATTGTTCTTTTCTCCTTCCAGTTGATCATCTGATTGGTTCAGGTGTGCTCTGTTCTGTCTTGATGTCTGTGTCAGATCGATCCCAGCGCAGCCTGCTCAGTGACCAGCGCTCAGATTGAGCAGTGCTACAACAGGAACCAGCGAGGGGTCATGGAGTTCTACACAGCCAAATACACCTACAGACTGGACTTCTCGGGTAACGTAGATATTTTAAAAGGCTACCAATAAAGATGAGTAATCTAAGAAGTGGTTCATATGTGACTCTTTGTGTGATTTCATAAACTGCAGCTTCTTTAGTGCTGGAATCTGTTCTTTCCCTCCCCAGTTATGCGACAGATTAACGTGACAACAGGAAAGCAGAGGCCAATCAAACGCTCCCTGCACTCTGCCACTGGCTTCCGGTAAGGTTTAGTATTTAAAGGAAGTATCCAAAATAGATTTTCTTCAGCTTTATACCATGTCATAAGTCATGAAGATTATACCCACCAGAGTGTTGTTTGTTTGAGAAATCTTAGAATTTCGTGTTGCAGCCATTTTATGTTGCCTAAATGCTCATACAATACGCTTCCTATTTACCTAAAACTCTGCGTTGGACCTTTTGTCCTCACCTGAGTTTCTCATGAAGAAGCATCATTGTGATGTTCTTAAAGAGACAGAGGCTGATTTCAAAGCACAAGATTTGGCTATGATTGAAAGACAGATTTCTTTGAAAGTTGTTTTTGATAAATATAGCCTTTCCAGTAACACTGAAGCTGACATAGTTTCTTGGATGTGCTACAAAATCACACTACGTGCCTGGGAAATATGTAATATCCTCCCTTGGGTGTGGTGCTTCAAAAAGATAGAATCTAGGAGTTTGAAGGAATTTGTGATGCATGGTATGTAACAAAACTAGATGAGGAATTATCCTTTTGTGTAATGTCTCATTCATTTTAAGCTAAAACCTGTCCTTGATTTGTTCTTGCAGGTTTATTTGTGATAATCTGGCCTTGCCTGTGCCATGTCATTGGGAGAGAATCAATACAGACGAGCCCTATCAGGTAAGACACATATATAGATACAGACATATGTAAATATGCTGAATTCCATAAATATAAATTGAAACCCCCACAAGGCAAGATGCTTCAAATAATAAAACAAATTTTTAGGTCCAAAAAAATATAACCTTTGTAAAAATTTGAATGATTTTCATGATTGATTATCACAAACACTTTATGGCACTTGTTGATGCCGAAGAATGAGCAATAATAATAGTACAATAATGTGTATTTTAATTTTGTTTTTGTCTGTTTTTCTGCAGCTTATCCAGCTCGGCAGAGACACATACGAGTTCAAGGAAGTCGCCAGGCTTTACGATAGGACCATGGATCATCCGATAAAATCCATCCAGAGGATCCAGAACTTGGACTTGTGGGAGTTCTTCTGCAGGTAACGTGTTGTTTTGAACTGATTCTGCCGCGTTTCCTTTCGTGAGCAGACGATTCCGCTGCGACTGTGACGTTATTGTTTTTATATGCTGGCTACATGAATTTTGCCCGTCAGACAAACAAAAGCAGCAAGCCGTAGTTTTAGAATCGGCAACAGATTTGGATTTCATGCGACTCCTGAAAGCAAACCTTACGTTTGTGTTTGCTGACGAGCACGAGTCAAACTAACCGAGTTCAGGAAAGTCTTTCATACCTGTAAATCCGTTATTATGCTCCATGTTGTGTTTCTCCCCTAAGGAAGAAAACGCAGTTGCGAAAAGTCAAGCGAACTCTGGATATCGAAGAGCGAATGCTGTTCCACGGAACAGGACACAGCAACATACAAGCTATTTGTACGTTTAACTTTGACTGGCGTCTGACCGGGAGTCATGGCGATGTTTATGGCAAAGGTACAGTCCCTTTGGACTGACGCTTAAACGCACCGCTGTCATTGCCTGTTTGACTTTTAAAATATCGTTTAATCCTCCTTCCCACAGGGAGCTACTTCGCCCGCGACGCCAAATATTCCAGTAAATTCTGCCACACGACCGGGAAACACAACACCACCTTGCAGAGGCACGGACTCGCTCCGCCTATATTTGCCAACGAGCCGCCCTATAAAACCATGTTCCTCGCCAGAGTGCTCGTCGGCGAATACACGGTCGGTCATCCCATGTACTGCAGGCCGCCGTCCAAGGACGCCAGCTTCACCAACTTCTACGACAGCTGTGTGGACGATATGGCCAACCCAAAGATATATGTTATATTTGACAGCAATCAGATCTACCCAGAGTATCTGATCGAGTTCTACTGATGGCGAAAGAGTTGACGAACAGATTCGATTTGTGGAAACGGGAGAGAGAAAAAAAAAAACAAAAACGTCACTTCCAGTGAGTAACTGGAGCATTGGATTTTTGATATATTTATTTTTTTTTAAGTGCCTTTGGAAATGTCCAAAAAGTGGGGAAATAATGGCGGCATTCTGCACACTTTGCTCAAAAGTAAAAAATACTGACATGTGTGCTGTGTTTTGTACTATATGTCACTTCGCTTGTTACACAGTCTGCGTAGAGTGGCTTCAGTTTGGAGATTTAAGGCCACGTTCCAACTCTGACCCCTCGTCTTATTATTGATCCACAGTGCCATACACATGCCTATTTATAATACCAAAAATGCGTTGTGGTCTCATACGTTGTTAGTTTGTTACAACGAAGGATTGCGAGTGCCTGCATTCGTTAGCAGTAGTTTACATACAGTCCTCTTGGCATTCATTTCACGACAGTGTGTGGCTTTTATGGTGACTTCTGATGATTCTCTCTCCATGGAAAGAGTAATTTTACAACATACCACTATAAGGAAATTAACGAGCAAAAGATTTAAAATTTTTCCACAATTGGCGGCTCAAAATGATAAATATATAGACTTTGGATAACTACCACTATTAAGTTGTAATCACTAAAGGCTCCACCTGATTCGTCTGATCAAAATCCATTGATGTTGAATGATATTCGGTTGACATTCAGGCCGTTGATAGGTGTATGTGAACCTCTGACTGGTACTGCAGCAGTGGTCCTTCAAGATGGCGGTTGAAAGGAAATCCACTCGAAACGTCTGAGGACGTTCCTGGCAACACTTCCCCTAAAACCTTTAGCGCACCATGAGTCACATTGGCATAACAATCAAAGCTACACTCTTACTGTCGCCGTTATTGTTTAAAGCGTGACCTTTTGACTAGCTCTTCTCATAATAAGCTTCTACCTCTGTGTTACAGTATTTAAACCATGCATCAGTGCACTTTTTACCCTTTCTGTGAAAGGTTTTACTCCTGACTGTGTCACCGCGACACAAACTTGTGATGATACGTTCGTTCGTAGGTCCCAAGTGTATCTTTAGAGGTTTTGACGACTGATTATTTTGTTACTAAGAGTCTGCAACTTAGTTCGTGTCCGTCGGAAACCAGGTGAGCGTCGCATTAGAAATGCAGTCCTACAAGCGTCAGAACATCACCAGCTGTACCTGAGGGATAAAAAACGAGTCATCTTTGCACCTGGAGAACATTTAACCCGTTACAAATGTCGCCAGAGCATTATGTGCTTCGTCAAAGTATCTGTACGCCTTAAACTTTTCCCCATTTGCCACGTTATAACGATGTAATGTGTTTTATTGGGATTTTATCTGATAAGACAGTCAAAATTTAACAAGTAGAAATCTGAGAAGTGTGGCATGCATTTGTACTCACCTTCTTGAGTCACAACTTTGTAGTTTTGCTGAAATTAAAGCGGCGAGTCTTGTGGCTAAGCCTCTGCTATATTAACACAGATAGCAATTAAAATAGTCTGACCACAGTGCTCCAGTTGAATTTGGGTCTGGAATTTGACTGGACTGCCATACATAGTTAAACTATCCATCTCTGGCTGTATGTTGTGTCCTTGTATGGGTCTTAGTCTGAGTCTGAAATCTTTTGCATCTACTAAAGGTTTTCTTCACATCAACCATATAGTCCCTGCTACAGGAAAGCTTCCACTATTGAAAAGGTGTGTTTAGACTGAGCAGTGCTGCTGTGTTGGTGTTTTTTTTCCTCCTTGCAGTGCTTTGCATATTGGCCAAACAGTAAAAGCACTTTGTGCATGTTTGCTGGCTTGACATATATATAGTTTTATAGCTTTCCTTTTGATATTTCATAAAGGATTCATAAGTTTGCAATTATGCCATATTACTTCAATTTTTTAAAATTATAGGTGTTCAAAACTAAACTAGTTCTAAACTAACTCACCTTCAAACCTCTCTGCAGCTTTATCTCTAATTTAGCTGCTGTGTTCCTTTAAGATATAGTTTTTGTTCAATAATATAAATTAACTACTAATATTCATAAGTTAGGTGGGTAACACTTTACTTGAAGAGGGGTGAATAAGACTGTTATGACACCATCATAAACATGACATAACTGCTGTCATGAACATGAATAAGCCTTCATGAGTATTTATGACTGTTGTCATAAAGCGTCATTCGGTAAATTATGACACTTTTAATACAAAGTTGACATTATTCAAAATGTCTGTTATGGCAACTTGACATTAACCAAGAAATCATTACTTTCATTTACCTTTTAAAAACATAAAGTTACCTAATTTTTAAAGTGCAATCAGTAATACTTTTAGAACAAATTTATATCAGTAATGATTTCTTGGTTAATGTCAAGTTGTCATAACAAAGACATTTTCAATAATGTCAACTTTGTGTTAAAAGTGTCATAATTTACCGAATGACACTTTATGATAACAGTCATAAATACTCATGAAGGCTTATTCATGTTCATGACTGGGGTTATGTCATGTTTATGACGGTGTCTTATCAGTCTTATTCACCCCCTTCAAATAAAGTGTTAGGGTGACCCCTGATGGTTTTGCTTTTGAGTATCAAACTAATAAAGGGGAAAGTAGAAACGCATTCCACACTTTCCAGAAAGCTAACCAGCATGTTTTTATTTCCTTTCGCATCACTAGCGAATAAAATTCCTTTAAAACACATAAAAGTTTGTGGCGGTAACACAATGTGAAAAAGTTCAACCAGAATAAATACTTTCAGAAGGCACAGGATGTACTGTAATAAGTAATGTTGCTTAATAATGTAATATTGCTTTTGCCGTGTTACTTGGATGACTGTATGTGTTACCAGCTGGTATAAGAACGGACCGTTTTTGGCTTCCGTTAAAAAGCTGTTGCTGTAGTTCATAACTGATGGCTTTGAGTGTATGAGTTGGATTTAGTGGCAACTGTATGTTTCTGTGTGTATGTTGCACAGCATAATAAATTTTGCAGCACAGACTTTATGGTCTACAGCGTGTCAGACAGTACGACTGGGACCAGAACCATTGCATGTCTTTCATTTAAGTCCAGTCTTTAGCAGATTCAACTAGGCAAGCCAGGTTTTTGTCTCAAACCCTCTGAGCACGTTGATTTAAGCATCAGAAAACCAGGAAGAGGAAGAACGGGGGTGACGTTTTTAATGGCAGGATAAGAAACAATGCCTGGAAATACACAGGTTTTCTTTGTTCTATTTATCTAGACCTGGCTTAAACTTTTCCATACTGAGTAGGAACTCAATTCACTGGGAGTCTTCAGTGTAGAGCAGCCAGCCTACCTCAGTGGGAGTGGCTTAGTTCAGGAGGCAGAAACTCAAAAGCCAAATTAAATAGTCATATGAGTGACACAGGTAGAGCAAGTTGACTTATTTTTATACAGGTTTAGTTCAGAAGCACAATGTGGGCTCTAGACGAAGAAGAAAAAATGGACACATCTGACACTCCGTGGTATTGGTATTATCTGGAAGACTGTGGGAGGTGGCACAGAGTTGAGGTAAACCTTTGTTTGTTCTTTAGATTTTTGTAGCTTTGTGTGTGTGAGATCATGATTGACACTTTGCTCCTTTGTTTTCTTTCTCCAGGATGATCCCAGCAACTCCATTAGGAGTCAGGACATGGAGGAATATTATTTGAGAGACTCGAAATCCATTTTGACTGTAAATATGTTGAACTTCCGAAGCAAGATTGATTTCTCAGGTATGTATGAACACTCGTGCTCACAGTTTTGGTTTATTTCCAGCTGGAATCATCTGGAATGTGTGTTTCTATGCAGCGATGTTGCAGACCGACCTCACCACAGGGAAACAAAGGAGAATCCAACGGTACTTTAATCTTGGGAAAAGGTGAAGTATTACCAGCGGCTCCCGTTCACCATGGCGCCGTGAGTTCAGTTTGATTTCTTGCAAAGTGAAAGTGAAACCACTGCAGCTGCGTCTTTGCTCGTGTTTTCCTGCAGCTGTTCCTGTTTCTGCGGACCGCCTGTTTTCTGGGAAAACTTTGATCCTACAGCTCCTTACCAGGTGAGGAAAAAAAGACAAACAAATGGCTTCCTGACATTAAAGCATTTTCCTGCACATCATCTCCAAATAAAAAAAAAATGAAAATCAGTTTTATTTCAAAGAATCTCAAGAACATGACATCCCTTTATTCAGTTGTTTTGATTTATTGGAAAACTAACTCCACCGGTGTTTGCATCAGTGCTCAACAACGTTTGAGTGGTTATGGACATTTAGCAACAAAACGGTGCGACTCGATGTTGGTCATTTGCATGTATGGTTTTCAGTTTGTTCATGACATATCAGGTCTAGCTGGAATTTTAAAAAAAAATGTTCTTTTTTGCCACAAAAAATATTTACGTTATATGTGTCATGACATTCCCAAAAAAAAGGCCATTGTTTTTAGTTGCCACTGCAGGTTATAGAGTTTTACATGAAGTTCAGCAAGTGAAATGTGGTTCCTTCATTTTAAATCTAGTTCTTTTAAATCTACCTTTCTCTCAGGTATATTTTGACATATTGTAAGATGAGTGTTTTACCGTTTAGTAGGTACCTGAGGGGGGGAAAACATGCTTTTGTTTCTGCTGACACCTTCATAGACTCGCTTAGTAAGTATTTAGTACTCCTGCTGAAACTTTCCACATTTTCGTATGTTGCAGCCACTAACCTCTGGGTAATCTTATTTATCCTAATTTTATGCTATGAACTAACAAAATGAAAATATATATATAAAAAAATTTAAAATGACTCATGGCTTCCTTTCAATTATAACTTTGTTCTTGCCGCTATCCCATGACTGGTTGTCATGTCAACAGATTCCCCACCTAAGCTGTTTATCTCTGCAGCTCCTCCAGGGTTACCAAAGGTTTTCTCATCTGATTAATGCTGTACTTACCTATTTACCCTTTTCCTTTCTTTTGTTTGGTCTATCACATATATCCCCATTAAACTAAATGAAAGTTTTTAGTTGGAATAGGACAAAATGGGGAAAAGATTTAGGGAAAAAAACTCTTCAAGGTAGTGTGTGTGTGTGTGTGTCTCATATTTTTAAGCTGATCCGACTGAGTGAGCTCACCTCAGAGTATAAGACTGTGGCACATTATGTGCGCCATGATGGTCTCCTATCCAAATCCATCGTATCCATAAGCAGAATACAGAATCTGGAACTCTGGGAAATATACTGCAGGTAAGAAAAAGCTTTTATATTGAGACTTTGTGATTATTAATCGTTTTTCGTCTGTGATTTTATTTTACTTTTTTAAACCAGTTATCACTCTCTGCGCTCTTCAGGAAAAAGAAACAGCTTATGAAAATTAAAAATGTCCAAGATATTTCTGAAATGCGCCTTTTCCACGGGACCGACACTAAAAACGTGGACAGCATCTGCAAGTATAACTTTGATTTACGGATACCTAAAAAGAACGGAAGAACATTTGGTAATGGTAAGACAGCCACTGCCACGAATCATGTTTGTGTTAGTAAAATATAAAACCTGTCTGAATTTTGTTGTTCTTTGTCTCTTTACAGGTATTTACTTTACCATCCATGCAGCATATGCAGACAACTACAGTACCAACAGCACACTTGATGGAAACACTAAAAGCATATTTCTTGCTCGGGTGATGGTTGGGAAATATAAACCTGGAAATCCGGATTTACTTAAGCCAGACGATGAAAATGCATTTGACAGTTGTGTGAATGATGCCAATAATCCCAGAATATTTATTATATTTGATCCCAATCAAGTATACCCAGAATATCTTATAGAGTACCAATAACCTCACTCAACATTAGTCAATCTATGTGGATGACAAAACATCTGTTGAATAAATACATTAATTAATTTGTTCGAGAAAGCTTTTTAGAGTAACATTCCATTTGAAGCCAACAGAGAATTTAAAATATCCACTAATCTAATTTATTGCATAGTTAACATTAAATATCAAGTATAAAATTATGTTACTATTGGTTTTAAATGGCATTTCTGTTGACTTCCAGTGCATTATAATTACAATACAGATATTCAGATTTAAGACAATCGACAAATAAACTTCAGAACCAAACCAAAGTGTGTGTGTCTTTCTGTTTCATCCATCTGTGTGTATATAAAAGTAAATCTATAATCCTGACAGAACAGATTGTACAAAAATATGCAACAAGACGTTTAAGACCATTGTGGTTAGCACTTAGCAAAAGAGTCGGGGAAAACCTGCTTCATCTTGGTGCTTTACCTCCTTCACCTGTTTTTTTTTATATTTTTAGAGGAATTGAAATTAGATGAGATTGTATCAGTCAGCAGAGGGAGCTGTTGTGCCATTATAACCCAGTTCAATAATGTTTGAATTACCAGTAAAAAGTATAACACAGATAAAAACATCACCTATTTCAATATCAACATGTCAACCAATCAGCATTTAAGTGAACAGTGTTTGCTGATTGGTTCAGCCAGAGCCCAATTAGACTCTGCTGACAACTTCAAATTTAAAAGGGAAAATGGTTCCTCAAGTTCCTCTGCACTTTTATTAATCATTTTCATGCTTCCCCCTAACACAAATTAGGAAGCACTTGCACATTTTCTAATATATCCATGGTGATGAAATGTAACCCAAGTGTCAACATCTGTTCAGGTAATTTTTGTCATTTTCATATAATTTTGATGTGAAAAGTATATCAAAAATGTTTTTGTCAATGAAAATTGGCATTTCCATCGATATGAAATGAATTTGAATTTTTATTTTCCCAAAACAATTTAGTTTTAGCCAAGTCATTTTAGCCAATGACTAAGCTCAAGCTAGCTAGCCAAGTCATTGGCATTTTCATGTTTTTCTTTTAATGTGATGATTAAGATTTTTCATTGTTCTCTTAATGCACTTAAAGAACAGAACTTTTCAGAGAAAAGTAAATAGACATGAAGCCTTTGACAGACCCAACTTTTTGTCCTCATTTGGTGAAAGCTAACCTAATTTAAAGGCAGTCATTTACTTCAGGAGCCCGTAAATATACACATTTTTTTGTTCTATTCAACTCGACCTGGATTAAACTTAAATTTAATTCCGCACATTTCCAAACTGAATGGAAACTCTGACACAGTTAACTGGGTGTAGAGCAGCCTGCCTACCTCAGTGGGAGTGGTTTAGCTCAGGAGGCAAAAACCTCAAAAGCCAAATTAAATAGTCATGTGAGTGACAGAGAGACAGGTAGAGCAAGTTATTTTTTTATTCAGCTTTAGTTGGTAAGCACAATGTTTGCTCTAAATGAAGAAGAAAATATGGACACGTCTGACACTCCATGGCATTGGTATTACCAGGCAGATTGTGGGAGGTGGCACAGATTTGAGGTAAGCTTTAATCTCATTTTTTTTAAGAGTTATTGTTTGATCAATACGGTAATGTTCTTCTTTTTGTTCTTCAGGATGATCCCAGTAATCGTGTAGCGAGCGAGAATATAGAGAAATTTTATTTGAATGACGAATCCTATATGGTTGTAGATGCCGGCAGCTACGTGAGCAAAATAGATTTTTCAGGTGTGTGTGTGTGTGTGTGTGTGTGTGTGTGTGTGTGTGTGTGGTGTGTGTGTGTGGTGTGTGTGTGGTGTGTGGTGTGTGTGTGTGTGTGTGTGTGTGTGTGTGTGTGTGTGTGAACACCCATTTAATCTCAGTTTTGGTTTGCTGCTACTGAAAGTTAGCTAAAATACATGTTTTTTTTTTTTTTTTTCCTGTGCAGTGATGTTGCAGACGGACCTCACCACAGGAAAACAAAGAAGAATCCAGCGCAACTTTAATCTTGAGAATAGGTGAGGTCCAGTTTACTATAACACTGTCACTTCAGTTTGATTTTACACTAAATGAAAGCGAAACCATGGCTGTAGATCAGACTTTGCTCCTTCCTCAGGTGTTCCTGTTCTGTGCTCCACCTGTTACCTGGGAACATTTCGATGCCACAGCTCCTTACCAGGTAAAAAACTGAGAAAACCTCCGAGGGACACTGCAGGTGAAACACACATGGGTTAGTTTGGTGTCGCTCCAAGGATCACATTGTTTGACATGCAGGCATTTTCCTCTAACTTAATATTTGAATTGTACTTTAATGGTAGTTAAGGATTTTTAACCCTGTATATACTGCTCACGCCTTAAACCTCTGCGTCTTTTATGTCACACAGCTGATCCCTCTGGATAAACACACCCCAGAGTATCAGGATGTGGCTCATTATGCGACACACAATGGACTCCTGAATGAGACCATCGTATCAATAACCAGGATACAAAACTTGGACCTCTGGGAAATGTATTGCAGGTAAGAAAGGTCTTCAGATGTAAGTGCACTACATATTTTTTCTCCCCCCTCTAGCATGAGAACAAACAAAGCAAACTTTTTATTTATATTTATATTTTTATTTATTTATTTTTCAAGAAAAAAGAAACAACTGATGAGGCTTAAAGGTATCAACAGCATTCAAGAAAGACGGCTTTTCCACGGCACTGACAGTGAAAATATTGGCAGCATTTGCACACATAACTTTGATTTACGGTTGGCTGGTCAGCATGGAAAACTTTATGGCAAAGGTAATGAAATCAATATAGAAACCTATATTTTTGTGTGTGCGGGTGTATGTGTGTCTATACATGTAGAGGACCACTTTCACCCTTTTCACCAATGAAGTGGGGCCATTTGCAGAACTTGAGGACCTCAACCTCACTTATTTGCTTTACTCAATAGATTTAGAGGTATGGTGTGAATTAAACGTTGGTTAAAGTTAGGATTAGGAATAGAATGGTTAGGGAAAATGTCGTAGGCATAAATGTAGTTGCTAAAGTGAATAGAATTCAGTACAATATGTTTGCTTCTTTTTCATTTTTCCCCCTTTTTCTGTCTGCAGGGATATATTTTACCACTTATGCATTCTTTGCAAACTCATACAGTACCACCACTAGAGCTCCGACAAACGGTAAACTCACTAAAGTGATCTTTCTTGCTCGGGTGATGGTTGGGAAATCGAAACTTGGAGAGTTTTATTTCTGTAAACCAGATCATGGAAGTCTTGAAAATGTTCACGACAGCTGTGTGGATGACCTCGACGATCCCATGATATTCATCATATTTGATCCAAATCAGATATATCCGGAATATCTTATTGAATATGAACTTTAGTCTGCTTAGGAGAGTTTTTACCGGAAAATCTGCACACATTTCATTTGAAGCCCAGATTTATTCATTTACAGTGGAGACCGTTTGTTTTATAACTAATTTATTATAGAATTTTTTTTTTTGTATTTGCATTAGAAGTTTATGATTTTACAAAATGTTAAAATCACGAAATGAAGATTTAGGTATTCAGAGATTCACAAGAAAACTGTTGAAGAGCCACATCAATGCTTCATTCCTGTTTTAACCTCTTTTGATCCATTAAGGTCTCCTGCTTCTTGACTGCATGTCTGGAAGAAACATGCAGATGCATATTTATAAGTCATTAACTTGAGTAATTATAAATCTTTTTTAATTTATTTTAAGCTTCCGAAGTATTAGGTAGATCCTGGATTCTACCAAAATCGTAAATTGAAGGATTTTGCAGATTTCCTATTGCAGCTTCTGACAATTCCACAAAACAAAAGCTTAAGCTCCAACATGCTGTACAGTCTTTTAATGCAAATTAAAAAACATCCATCTATACTTACCTTTTGCTTTTCTACTGCTGACAGGTGAAAACAATAAAGGCTCCAAAGGAAGTAATGAGTCAAACAGCAGAAAACACTAAAGCTTAAACTTCCCCACTATAGTGTATAGAATAATTACTCTGAAGAATAAAAGGATATTCTGTAAAAATCAACATAAATATGTGTTTTATTAGAGGTAGTACGGTAATTGAAACCCTGAGGGGAGAAGGGAATTGCAATCTGAAATAATATAATAAAAAAATACTCTTAAAGTTACCACTCTGCTAGCTAAAATGATTAAATATTTCAGTGTGATGTAAATTCGTATCTGATTGATTTAATGTAAAAACGAGACATAAAATGAATCAAATTAGATTAACTTCATAAAAACCGCCAGCAGAGTGCGCTGTTGCATCAAGAAGGAGCTGTGCATAAATTTATATCACCAAATCTACAATCTCCTTCACTTTTATAAGCACATATCAGAGAAACTATGTATAAGACCTTATTTATCTATTCTTATCATATGCCACATGAATTAAAACAAAGTTACAATCCATTTTTTTGTTTGTGTTTCTTGCTATTCTGTTTTTTGTTTGTATATTGTTAAATTTAGAACCATTTCATTACTGCTAACATTATTTACGAGCTAGAATGCAGTCATTTAGAACATTACTTTAAATTAATTTTGTGCTATTCATATAAGAGCATTCTATCTGCAAATGAAAACCTCATACTACATCCTGTTTGTTTTTTTACATTTTGATTATTTACCCAAAGATTTGGGGCTTAAAAAAACCCAAAAACTTTGAAACTGTATCTGAGTTTCTTCCAAGCTATTAACTGAGTGATGTTTGGTCTCTTAAATGTTCTCCCAGGCTGCCTTTTTATCTACAAACAGTTTGATGCCTGTTGGATTTGATGGTATCAACATGACGATAATGGCTCCGTATCCATCTCTAATTAGCTCATCTGCATGTTTGTGTGTGTGTGTGTGTGTGTGTGTGTGTGTGTGTTTGTCACTGACTGAATGTCAGTCATTATGCTCTGTTGTTTGTAGGGGAATTAAACTGGACTGAAATTTCAAAGATCTCAATCATGTTTTCATCAGCTTGTCTCTCCTTAACTTTCTCAGAAGCTGTTCAGCCAATGGATCAGTGTGTTTCTATACACATGGTAGACGGTTATATACACCTGTAGAATAAAATACTGCTGTATATTTATTTTTGCAGTACTTCATAGCAAACTGAGTTTTTTCCAAACCGTTTCCCGACGTGAATCAAGACACGGAAAGCTGTTAAATTGTGTTCCTGCTCTTTTGCTTCTTGACTGTTCCATCTAAGCTCCAGAAAGAAACACCCTCACTCGAAAAAAAATATCTTTTTACTTTTATTATGAAAAAGTCTCCATTGTACTTCTTACAAAACACCAGACGGTTCCAGCTAGACGTGTTCTATAATTAAATAAACATCCACAATCGTCAAAGAACACCTAACATGTGAAGAAGCTCTCTCTGTGTCACAGACCTTCAGTTCTCTGACAGGAATCACAACCTGATATTCCTGAGCAGAGAGGGAAAGAACAATAAAGAACACTAGAGATAAAGATAACCGTCATGTCGCCTTCTGCAGTCTGATTGGAGGAAAGAAAACGGGTGAGAATATATGGCACAAGGTTGGCATTTATAATACATATCAATAAATTAAATTTCATTTGATCACATAGTATGAAACGCCGTCTAACACAACAAACAAAACACGAGTGTTTACACTTGCTTGGCACCGAAAGGCTTGAGAACTCATTACAGGCTTTGGCACCACTGAGACAATTTTGTTTTTCTGTTTGAAATGTTAGAAATTTTTCAAATCTTTACTTTTTCAACTGGATTGGCTTTCTGTTGTGTTTTTTTTTTGTGCGTGTGTGAATCTTTGTATTAAGAAGGTTGTACCAAAAAATCTCGCAATGCCTTGTTCTCTTCTAGCATTATCAGAAACCAATAGTTTTTTTTGTTTTGTTTTTTTAAAGAAATTCTTCTCACATTAAAAAAAACAGAATGAGAATGGCAGGCCATCATGCAATTCAACCAACAAAATGCTGGTTAGCTTTGTGCTAAAAACAACAAAGCCTGAAGCCAGATGCTACATTCATGCTATGCTCCCTTTAGATGACTAATAGGTTTCTTTCCATGATGGACAAGTAAAATGCAGTTTTCCTTTTATGTCAAAGCAGACAGTGACACAAAACACCAATTGATGGCGACACATTTCAAAATCGCTTCAAATAAAACAATTTCAGGAAGGTCCTCATTTAAGCTGCTGTTGCACTCAACAGTAAAGTTACAGTCAACTCAGTATTTATGGAAATGCTGCAGTTTGTGATTTATTTTTTTGTGGTTTGAGTTTTGTTGTTGATCTCTTAATTATTTTGTAAAGCTTTGATCTACTAACAAAAATCTTTACTGATCTCATGGCTTATGAAAACATTATTTTTCTAGTCTTTCCATTCCTAAGTGGTCAGTTTTTTATTTATATGTAAATTACTATTTGATAACACAGTTAATATTCAGATATCCTTAGTATTTTGTGTTAGCTATGAGTACGATTAGTGCAGCTAGCCTTGTTAGCTGTGAAGCACGGCCTCCATGTGTAATCTCTTGGAACAGCGGTTCTCAAACTTTTTTGTAATTTTTTTGAACTTCTTGTCCAGAACAAGACCGGATAAAAAAAATAAAACAATAATGTATGATGCATTTATTTTATATTTACCTTATTTGTGTCAAAATGTGAAGTATAGCTTTTGTCGATTGATTTAAAACACTGATTATATTTTAGGAAGCATCAAGTTATAGTTAATATTTGTGTAAAACATGTTAAAAGGACAAAGAAAGCAAAGTTCTTCGGTGCAAATACATTTTCTCATATGTAAAATGTTGATGTTAGTATAGTTTAGAATATATTTTTTTTAGTGCTCTAGTCTACTATTTTTCACTCTGGAACATGGATTAGAGAGCGATATCAGCTCTAACTGCAGTGATCAGTGATAAGCTAACTACTATAATTAATATGAACTGATAGATATGTAAATCTTAGCATTTCTATACAGTACAGAGTGTGGGCAATTATTACCAATTGTTTAAACTCATGGCAGCCATGTTGGATTTCATAGCAAGTGTATGAAACCTGCACTTATCAACCAAAACACTCACCGCCTCTCAGAAAAGAAAGGCTTTTCTTTCTATTTGTGTGTTTTGATATTTACAAGAAGAAATCTGACAAACTAAGAAAGTCCAAGTCTTGTTGTGTTACCGTCTTAAAAATGTCATCGATCATGGAGGTACTCGGGAAGCTAGAATGTACTGAGAAAAAGATTGAGAACCACTGTCCTGGAGAATGTAGATTTTTTTTTTTTTTCCATAACTCTGAGATTTCAAAGAGGCCGTTCATGTTTACACCCCAGTCCACCTGCTGAGGTCCCTCTCTTCCCTTTGATACAGTTTCCTGCAAATTTTCAGCTTCCTCTGATGCCTTCCTAATTCCCACAGCAACAGATTCCAACCCTGAATTGTGCTGTTAGTGTCTACCTGTTTACTGCTTGAAGAAAAGAAAGCATTTGTGAGTTGTTGTTTTTTGACACCACTGGTCGGAGCTAGTCCCTAGCCAATTTCTTGGTGAATCTCTCTGTTTTTGTCTCCTCCTTTAACAAGAGCTGTGTCACATTTATGGTAACAGAACCATCAGATTTAGTTTTAGTAGTCTGAGCCACCAAATGAACACTGCGGCGTGATGCAGACGTTTGCCGTCAAACCTCAAACACACCTATACTTGGACATTTCCAGAACTCGACTGAGCATTTTGTTTCCGTCCCGCTCCACGCTTCGAGCGCCGCAAAGAGACGAGGCAGCAGGTCGTCTCGGTTTAGGGATCCCCTCTCTGCTTCGTCTTGAGCCCCTGTCGCTCCATGATGTTCCACAGCTTGCGCAGGTTGGACTGAGTAATGGCGTCGTCAGGTTTGAGTTGAAGGGCTCGTAGGTAGTTGGCCTCCGCCTCGGGAAGCTTCCCGTTCAGGTGAAGGATGGCGCCAAGGTTCATGAGAGCAGCTGGGTACTGGAGGAAGGGAGGGAGGGGGGAAAAAAGAGGGATGGATCATCACAAGAGACAAAGTTGGCGCCTTAGAAATGATGAGTGATGTGAGGCGTTGCGTTTGAGAATCGCTGAACTTGGTACCCTTATTTGGGCAAACTATTTTAAAGCTGACCTTCTTAACTCTACGCTTGACGCAGCTATTTATCAGAGATACACACTTTAGGAACCTGGCCAGACTTTTCGTAGGAGACGGATTCCTTACATGTGGCTGATTTTTTTTTTTTTTTTTTTGGGTCACATCAACAGCTTTAAGAGATTTCACAAAAGAAAATTTTGAAGAAAACAAGGTATTGTTTGTAGTGGTAAAATTTGCTTAAGAGTAGAATAATCCAAGATGTACAGTGTTGGCCATAGTGAAATATCACAGTAACAGGAGTGACTGAAAATCTTAAGTAATACACCAAACAGAGAGGCAGCTATGAGCTAGAGCACGGTATTTATGTATGAGCTATACTTCATCAAAGAACCATATATTTTAGGTTGTAGAATAAATCCCCTGGGTTTTAAACAGTGAATGAACACTGAGAATCTACAAAGTCCTTAACGAATGTAGCTGACAAACACACGCAAATCTCCTACTACACAGATCTGGCTTTGCTCCCGGGCCCCTACACATCCCCAGCATGATGCATGGGTCGAAATTTGGCAACTAGTTCACGCATTTTCCTTCTCAAGCACAACAGTTGGTCTCTTCTCAAGGAGTGCGTGTCACCAGGTTAACATTCCCCTCCCCACCCCCCGACTGATCTCGAAACCTTGTTTTTCACACCCGACTGTAGCAAACAAGCTAGCGGCCTGTAGGTTTCTCCTCAACTTGCATGAGTTGAGCGTGAGAGCTCTTCTGAACTTTGTTCTGTTTAACGTTCCTCACATTAAACTGTTTACACAGGTGAGACAAACTGCACTTATTCAGATAAATGTGGATTCCTCCGCCTTTGTAAACAGCCGAAACCTGTCCTGCGGGACGTCCAGAAGGAGAACTTGGATTGAAATATTACATGTATACAGAACTTCCACAGCCTTTCCCTCGTTCTCTTTAAATAGCGCTTTGAAGAAGCCAGATTTTCTTGTTTTGCAGAATTTAAGTCCTTAAGTGTTTTTCACTGGACATTACATGATGTTTTACAAAGTTTTAAGAGCAGTTTCCATTTAGTGAAGTACTCTGCCAGCCACCATTGCAGGTCATTATGGAAATTACAGGCAAAAACGAGCCTTACAAGAACAAACCAGTCAGTCAAACGGTGTGAAGTTCTGATTATAATTGTTTGGCTGCTTGGCACAAATCTGTCATTTCTGCACATTTTCAACAGGAAGGGAGGGCTGAGGCTTTTGGAGAGCCTTTCCAGAAGCCTAGCGAGAAGCCAATTTCACATTGCCACAGATTCACAAGAGTGCAGAACAGAAATGAAGCGCCTGATCTAAAATCAACACCTGCGGGTCTGATTGATATTCGCAGAACTTGAACAAATCAGATATCTTCTGGACAAAAGTTTTATAGTCAAATGACACAAGGAGTCAAGAGGAGGCTTTTTAAGACCAAAATGCCAAACACTGCAGTGGTATCCATCATGCTGCTGGACTGTGTTTGCACTCTCGTATTACACAAGACAGACGGACGAATATAGAAAAAGGATTATGTTCAAATTGTTCAACTTGACCTCAAAGCAACAGTTACGAGGCTGAAACTTGGACACGCTGTCCCCGTTGTCCAGAATAGCAGAGGTAGCATCATGCTGATGTTACAAAGTGGAGGGGCGAGGCCATATTATGTAATCACCCACCCTGAATACATTCAATGAATATACTGATCAAAACATGAGCCAAGCATCCAGACCTTGATTAATATTTTTGGGTACATAAACCTTTCCAGTGGGGAAAAAAAAAATCACTCACATATTCATTACCTTTTCTTTGCACGTACAGCAACTGCTGAATCTTTCATGACCTGAAACCTATTGGATTAAGCTGATATTTGAGATCTGTCGCTCACCAGGCAATATGTGTGCAAGGAAAAATGTCAGAGACAAACCGTCCCCCAATCCCCTCCCCCATCCTGACAAATGACGAGAGAAGCCCTCTGCGTGTCTCAGAGTGTCCATGAGGTATTTCAGGCTGCATCCCAATACATTTCAGACCACTTGTTTTTAACAGATGAACAAAAATAATAATCTGAATTTGATTTTATTTGGAAAAATGCAGATGTGTTAGCCTTAAACTAGGATACATTTACTTATAAGATTAGTTTCTTAAAACAAACTACACATTTAAGTTTTTAACAGGCTGAAATAATGGAAAATATCATTCAAGGGGGCATCTGGTGCACTTATGCTAATCTGAGAGGAATGGTTGGAGGGAAACGACCGACAAGGAAGGTTTGAAGAGACGGCTTCAAAGAGTGCAGCTGTATAAAACCGGTTAATGCAGTGGAGACATGAAGGTCAAAGCTTTTTTTCACTGTAACGGTGCATAAGTTACAGAGCCCATAATCGCAAACCAGACGACCATAACAAATCACAGCGAGAAGCTTCCTCCCCCCTCACCCGCTCCAGGCCTCGTTCCCCTCGATTTTAAATTAATTCTCCTGCCCGCGCACCTCCACCTCCACACACCCTCCGTCTTTGAAGTGGCTGATTTACACAAGACAGAAACAGGATGTAATATCTCCAAACTTCCTTAGCCATGTGCGCGGACATGAAGAGACGCGATATCGCCCCCCCCCCCCTCCCACTGAAGGCTCCTCCGTCTGTTTGACCTGTTCGATGTCGAACGGCGATAACCGCTAAACCCGTTTCTCTCTGTTGTCGTGATTGCTGAAGCCCGTCCAGGCGACGTCTCGCAGGAACAAGCGGCTTCTATTTTCTGCTCAGGCCTTATTGGAACAACAGTACCACGATGTCAGAAGGATGAGGGGAGTGGGGGGCGGCAGGGGTAAAAAGTGCACGGTGTTGTAAATTGAATTTACAGAGCAGACGTGTGCGCAGCAGTTCCATAATAAGTGCAAACAGGCCCGGGTACTTACATCTGGTCTGAGGCTGGCTGCACGTTTATACTGCTGCTCTGCTGCTTCATTTAGATTGGCCTGTCTGAGGAGGAAGAAGAACACAGATTTAAAAAAAAAAAAAAATACCCGTAACCCCCCGGCCTTGTGTTATTTTTGCAGGATTCATGCATTACTTGTCACACAAACAACACGGCGTGCAACTAAAACAGAGTTGGTCAAAATTGACTCCTATTGCTATTCTGAAAGCAAAACAGCAGCCGGAAAAATGCATACTGATTATAATCTACATAAGAATCCTTTTATTTTTAAAAGAAGCTAAAGGATCAGCACATTTTTGTCATGTTACGGTTGGAAATCTTGATGCATTTTATTGGACTTTACAACAACAAAGGTGTTGCACACGTGAAAAGTGGAAGGAAAATGATACTTTCTTTGAATCATTGTATTCCCATGTTTCACTCTGTGATCCCGTTGCACATCTACAGATAATCACTGCTGAATTTAAGTCTGAGTCATTCTGCCAAATGAATATGCTTTCATCTAGATTATTCTGTAGCTCTGCAACTGTGTCAAAGCCTCAAAAGCTCAAGTCTTTTATCCAAAATTCGCCCTGTGCTTAGCTTCATTAATCCCAACTCTGAGCTACATGAGATAAACGGTGTTGCCTTATCAATTTTTTTTATAAATCTTAAACAGAATGAATACATCTGAGATATGACACAGGCACATTTCTCCTCTGGTACACTGTGAACCTTTTCGGCGTTTGCACTTGGATCCTCACTGGGATTCTCTTCCTCCTCTCTTTATGCCCTAAAGTTGATAAAATTTAGGTGATTTATAGATAACTCAGTTCTCAGCTTCAGCCAAGTTGCTTCATGCACTGAATTACACACCACAGACTGCGGACTATGCACAAGCGCGTCACGAGAACATGTTTGTGACACACGAACGTGCTAATTGGGACGCCTGCGCCCGCAAACTAAACGGCAAAAGACTTGGCAAAAATTTGCTTATCTATTAAAAATGTATCAATAAAGTAGGTTAATTAACAAAGTAGAGGATCTATGCATCTGAATAATATTTACAAGTTCAATACTGATCAATACAAATCCTGTACAGGGTATCCCTTGCCGGTCACCCAGCTTTTATGAACTTAATCACTTAGTGAGCTTCCAAAGGCTATATAAAAATCTGAATATAAACATATGGATAAACAGAAACTACTAAAAAAAATGTGTAATTCCCTAAATATTGAGCTTAACATAGAACTGATATGTTATGAAGTAGTTAAATAGTTTTAGCTTCGATAAAGTGATTAGAAAATTGCATTCGTGGACGTCAGTAAGGCAGATTATGAAGAAACAAAGCGTTCTTAGCAACTGTTGCAGCGCTTGTTAATAACACTGAAGTCGGTCAGCATTCACTCTGATCCCACGGATGTAAAGATGCGACTGGAGCCAAGAAGCCTTGAAACATCAGCGAGTCCTCCCTCACATGTCACAGCCGGATACATTAGTCTGCAGCAGTTCATGCGCTCCATACGTAGAAAAACATTCAGAGGCTACATGAAGAGTTCGCTTCGCCAAAACTAATAAAGCAAAAATAAAGAAAATCCTTCCTGGCAATGCAATTTGTATTCATAAAGCTGCGACATAAGCAAAACATGGCTTCAGCTTCTCGAGTTCGCGTGGGTTCAAGCTCTCTTAACGTTTTGGCCTCTTCCCTCTGTTTTGTTTGGGGAATGCTAGAAACCTTAAAAGAGCACAAAGACTCAGGAAGGCTAAAGTAAATGTGGCCATTCGAAATAATGACACGTTCACCTCCATGCTTTGCAGTTGATATGAGTTTCTTTTCCCATGATGTTGGTTTGTGAGACATGTCCTCTGTAGTTTTGGGAAAAAAAGGGTAGTTTTAGACAAATCTGTACAAAGACCATTATTCCAGAAGCTCTGGTCTCCTCTCTGGGAAAATTTCAGTCTTTGGACTCAAGTTTTCCTTCAAGAGGAAAAGTTTTCCTTCTTCCCTTCAAAGTCTCTCTCTGACCATACAGAAATGAACTTTCACATCATTCACTGTAGCCACATTCTGCTGGAGTCCCTTTGATGTTTTAGGGTTTTCTGAGACTTCTTTCAGAAATGACCTATTTCCACTTGCACTGTTTTTCAACAACCTGACAACGGATAGCTCCTTCGATCGTACAATAATGTCTCATAAAAACTTTGGCAGCACACTAAAATAAGTTAAGTTTTCAACAAGACAAAACTCATTAAAATGCTAACTAGTGATCTTTTAGTCGTGTGCCACTGTGCTTCATTTTACCAGTTGTAAGAAGAGATAAACGTGGGATGTTTTCCTTCATCCCTCAGCACTTTTTTATAGCATTTTAGAGAAAATCTAAACTCGTTCCTACTGCTCTCATTGTTCATTCGCGTTGCTCGAATTTCTCAATTGGGTGCAAACATGTTACTAAGACACATCGGCTCTCGTTGGGTGTTCCAGCTTCGTTAACGACTTTGGATAGAAATCTGCACAAGCCAAGTCTTGCGGCTCGTCTCCGCAACGCGTGTCGGCGTTAACAGGTGTTTGTCACATCATTAAACCCTAATCACTCTGGATTGATGTCATGAAGCCTCGCGGCTGAAAGACAAGTCGGTCGGAACACGGCAGGGATAATCTGTCATCTAGATATACTCCCGTGCTTTCAGCGGCAAACCCGCCGCCAAGCTCCGAGAATGTCGACTTGTTACAAATCCTCTGCGCCTGTGCTCCGAGAGGGGATGCCGGCAGGCGGTAATGACTTCAGCAGATATGTCGAGCAGAAAAGAATTAAGGCTCATCAGTCCAAAATTCCATTCAGCTACGGAAGATGCTGGGAGAGGGAGGTCGTGTGAAGCCCCTTTTGACACTCTTTAGGATTTATAAGTTGCCTGTGGATGCGCTTGCCAGACTTATGAGGGAAAATTCTCCAGCGGCTCTCTTTTAAAAGTCCCGGGGTGAAACCTTATTAAGACGGAGCGAAGCTGCATAGATCTCTTACAGCCTATGTTTGTTGTTCGACTTTTATTTTTAAATGACGCCGTAAAAACACAGCGATCGAAATAAACTACAAATGCTAGAGAGGAGCTGGCGACAGATATGGAGCTCCAAGACATTTCTGGAAACATGTTGCCATTCACCAAAGGTGGGGAAGATTTCCCCCCCTCCCTCTCACCCCCATTTGAATGTTTCTGTTTACAAGCAGTCGACCTGAGCATGTGAGCGGCGTTGAAGACCACATCGAATTCATCCATGTCCAGCTCGGCAGCTCTCTCAGCCATCTCCGCCGCTTCTTTAGGACGAGACTGCTCCAACAGGAACTGACCTGGAGGTAAACAAAGGACCTTTTTTTGTTTCTATTCAACAGAACAGAAGGTAGACTTAAAAAAAATAATCAAAGAATATGAGTAAAACCCATGATTCGTTGATGGTGGTTTTACTTTTAAACCTGACACCTATAATTTAATTACACTGAATCCTTGATATGCCTTGGTCTGTTTGTCGAGTGCATTTCAGCTGCAGTACTGTTCAAAATATGCT
Organism: Poecilia picta; assembly: GCA_033032245.1. Classification (NCBI taxonomy): domain Eukaryota; kingdom Metazoa; phylum Chordata; class Actinopteri; order Cyprinodontiformes; family Poeciliidae; genus Poecilia; species Poecilia picta. Next base: position 8,296,321 of record CM065375.1, on the reverse strand, counting down.
TTTTAAGAGGCTTTCTCTCCTTTTTTTTGCAACCATTAGGTACATATCATAATTTTTAAAAATGCTATATTCTGAAAAGTTGCTAGGCATCACATTTTCTTAACCAAATCTACTTAAACAGATACTTTTATAGACAATATTTACCATATCACTACATTTTTGTAATCTTGCTGACAAAAAAAAGATGAACAGACAGTTAAAAATGTCCCCAAATTCAGAAAAGTAAGTACAGTAATTGACACAAAATGTCAGATAATTTTTGTTAAAAATGACAAAGAATTAGGAATTTGTTCACACCACTGCTAATCCCCCCCCCCAAAAAAAATATAGCTTTATCATTAACATTGCACTAATATAAGCTTAATAGTTACAAGAGGTTTAAAGCTTCTTTCAGCTAGCGAGCAAAAATAACCTCTTTTTCTGAAGCGCGTGGGATTTTTCTTTCAATTGCCTTTCTTCGTGGGGAGGCTTTCAATTATCATTTTATACCATGCTGCTTCGGTGTGATGGGAGTTACTTGACAAAGTAAACCAAGAAGGGTGGGGAAGCTTTTAGAGACGGACCCCAGATGATTGGCAACTTGAAGGACAGGAAGAGAGAGAGAGAGAAAAAACGAGACACGACTGAAAATGTGGGACTGTGATCGCTTTTGTTTGCTGTTGTTCCAGAATAAAGATGAGATGGAGGTAATTCATGCGCTCTCCTTTGGGGGGGGGGGGGGGGGGGGGGGGGTCTCGCCCCCTGGTGAGGCTTTCACAAAGTGTCCGTAAAATATCAGCGGAGCCTGACGACAGATGTTGCCAAATAAGAAAGAGGACAGGGATGTGCGGAGAGACACAGATGAGGGTTTTTTTTTCTCGCTTTGTCCTTCTGAGTGGATTTGAAACGAAAGCGGCCCACGCTGGGTCGCGTTGGGGGGCGATAAGGAGGGAGGGGGGGGGCACTAACGAAGTAGACCCCTTTGGTTTGTTTTGGAGCAACATGGGGTGATGGTGACCTCTGGATGACCTAAAAAAAATCATTTTTAATATCTCAGAAATCAAGCTTTTCTGGCTATAACACCTGAAAAGAGGCGCTTTCGAGCGCAGTCCCACGTGCACGTACGCGCATTTATCTTTCGAGGGACTTTGCGGACTGATATCCACTACAAACTCATACTTGAGGCTCATCCAGCAAAATCCACGATAACCGCAGCAGACAGATTGCAGATAAAGAAATGAAACAGCCAAGACAAACAAAAAACAAAAACAAAACAAAAAAAAAAACACAGCACCTTTAGCAAGAGACTACAAAATAATGGTGGAAAATTAAAAAAAACAAAAAAAAAAAAAACCGAGAACAAAGAGCGCGAGGGCTTCAAAGCAGGAAACGGCTCGCGCCAAAGACAGCAACAGACCTGCTGCTACCGACCAAGCTAAACGAAAAGATATCAGATGAGGGGAGAGAAGCGGGAGGAGGAGGGAGATAAGGAAGTGGAGAAAGAGGGCATTGCACAACGGGGCTTTCAGCATGAGGACGCTTTTCATTTCCTCCGAATATCCTGGAGATATCAACGTGGAGCACAAAAAGGAGGCCGTTTCTCCAGAATGAAACGGAAGCGGAGAGGCAACACCGCGCCATGTTTTTCTGTCTAACGTGCTGTAAGCTCGGTATCTCCGCGCTGTCTGCAAAACTTCAAACGGCTCACAATAGCTGCAAGCATCAACTTAAAGAGTATTTTGTGTTGTTAGCTGTGAAGGGGGCGGCAGATAAACCTCGAATTCAATCAATAACAGTCTCTGACCAAAGGAGAATGGGGGACAGAATCCCCCTTTTCCTGCTAGATTTGAATCCAACTTCCTCTTCAAAAGGGGACAAATGTTACTCTTTTAATCCCCATTTTAATTCAGTTACATGTTCAAGTCAAAGAAGGGCACATCGATTTGCAGCCAGGGTATGATGTGACTTTACCACTAAAACTCATCTCAGAGAGTTTAAAGAGTGAAGATCCAAACAAACAAAAAATACTCTCCTCAGTCGTGGCTTTGTCAACTGTAGATCATAGGGGGGAAAAAGCCTTTAACAAATTGGAAACTTCTAGGCTATCAGTTTCTTTGGAGGGAATGAAATCATCAGTGGTCAGATAAAACCAAAGCCCAGAGAAAATTATGGTATTCTGTAACTGTTAGGGTTAGTTTTAGAAATCACAGAACAAGATGTTAAATCTTCTGGAAAGAAAAGTTTGATGACCTTTAATGTATTTCAACACACACACACACACACACACACACACAAATCTCCTCACCTTTAGGTTTGACGGAGATTAGTTTGTCACATTAAAAACAATGTGCTGTCAACTACTGAGAAAACTGTGAAGATATTTTTGGAAATGTGTTGAGCGATGGATCTGAAAGACCTCTTTGAAAAGCGGTTCACCGTGCCTATTAATAAATGTCTTCTGCTTCTTACCGTAGTGCATGTAGCAGTTTCCTTTTGTTGGATCGAGCTGAATCGCTCTCATGTAGTATTTCTCCGCTTCGGTTTTCTCCCCCTGAAAGGAGAGAGAGAGACGAGTTACGGCGAGTAATTAAGCATAGATGCTTCAGTTTCGGTATAAACATATATTACATTTCATATTTGTGCATATTTTGTATAATTAGGCTAATTTCCTGGTGGGGGGTAAAAAAATAGAGCATAAATTATCAGGATTCTAACAAAACCGTTATGTAATTTAGTTCTAATTGTGCATTTTTGGCAACTGTTTAAAAAAAATGATCTGTGTTTACAAGTGTAGAGTAGCACTGAAACTGAGAGGGGGAAAAAAAGCTTCCTCTGCAGCACTTCTGCTTCATGCTTCGGCGCTGATTGCTTCCATATTGCCAGTGGGGTTGCCATTCAATAGGAAATGAGAGGGCCGTCCATATTAACATTGCTTCATTAGCTTCCTCCCGTGTCTCAACTTGGTCTAAATGAATGAGGAGGAATATTAGCTGTGGATAGCCTATTTCACAATTCCTCTTGGCTGCTCTCTCTAAATTTCCCCTCCTACTGTCTATGAAAACCGAAGGTTGTACGTCTGGATATTTGATAAAATGTTTCAGGCTCGTGTGAAATGAGAAAGTAAGCTTCTTTTTTTTTAAAAAAAAAGACAATCTCTGGGAATTTGGTGATGAATTAATTAGGTTAAGAAATGTCTTTGTAAGCAGACAAACGCTAGGGATAAAAAGTGGGAAAACAAAGTTGTACTCTGGGAAATCCTGTCAGTTCAGGTGGAACTTTCCCAAAGCTAACAGTGTCATTGATTGACTGAGGGCTTACAGCCAAAACCGAAGTGATTTAATAAGGAAATGGAGTAATTCCTTAAGCCTGTCATCTGGTGTTTGATTCAAGATTCATCCATCCTCTTGTTTCTCATTCTACGTAGCGGAGGACGTGGATGCGTGTTCTGTCACCCCGAATCCCAGAAAGCCAAGCAGATGTCCGGCCACTCGAGGCGACACGCATGTAAGTACAAGTTTTCGTTCTCCTCAGGTGTCAGCTAGCAACGGAGCTGTGGGATCGAGGCCTGAAAGATCACAGCTGCGAGCAGCAGGTCTGTCGCGTCCTCGACTCTGCACTTAGGGCTGAGGAAGGAAGGAGGTCATGGATCTTCACGGGGGGAGGCAGTTGTGTGTGTGCGTGTGTGTGTGTGGGGGGGGGGGGGGGGTCGCAAAGGGCCAACAGTTCATTTCCCCCCGATCTAACGATCTAAACCCAGCTCAGCTGTGAACACATCTGTCGTCACGTCTTGCTTTTGTTGTCGTAGCTGAGGAAATGAGATCTTTTTTTCTGCACAGCATAACATCACCACTCCAGGTTTGGCTATTTTGTCTGGGATATCTCCTAGTAAACATTGTAGCAAAAATAACACCAGGAACATATTCGGTTACAAATAAGCATTTCTTATCTGGACTCTCTTAACTCCCAAAGAAATTTCGACGAACACTTATACACTTCTTGCGAAGCAGTTTGTTAAAGTAATAGACCCTTTCGTCTTATTAACCACTGGGATGATCATAATGTTTAGTACATCTGTATTGCCGGTGTACGTTTGTGTGTCTGCAAAGGGACGTACAATGATTGACAACAGTTTGCCGTAGGTGAGGTGGGCGGGGATGTGGTCAGGCTTGGCTTTGAGGGACTCTTGGTACCAGTAACCGGCCTCCTCCAGCCTGTTCAGCCGCATATAGGCCTCTCCTGAAAAGCACCACACACCAGGGCAGACAGTTAGCATTTTATGTGTGATATTAACAGAAATATTGTAGAAGTTTAAAAAAACAACTTTAAAAAAGTTATTTTTTTGAAGATGGAGGTGTTTTTCGGGCATCTTACATATTCACTCACTATGCACTATAGTAACTGTTGAATAACAAATCGGTGCAGCTTGTCAAGTCTAATGTTAAGAGTGATTTCCGTGATTTTAATGAATCCCTGTATGGATCCTCTTGTATTTTCAACGGCGTTGATTTTAACGAAATACCAATACTGGGATTGGTTATCGGAAAATTTCAGTTCTCCCCAATCTGGATCATGGGAAGGAAATCCAGGTTGAGACAACCCAATGCTAAGTCATTGTTTTATATATATATTTTTATCTTTACCATAAAACTACCCCGTTTAAGAACAGTACTCCTGAATTTCTAGCATTAACATCGTTATTCACAAATCGACAGTAGGGATGGATCCCAAGAAAGAAACGCACTTCGTGTCTGTAACAACGAACCAGTTAAATGACATCAAGTTTTGAAAACGTATCCGCTAGCCATCGCTGTACTAATACAAACACTGCCGCTCCCTAAAGCCCTCAAACCACCTGACTAAACATACTCCTTAATCCTCCTCTACTCTGTCCCAGGAATTTAATTCCCATGAAATCTCAACTATGTCACCAGGATGAGCTTTGAGTAATGTAATTAGTGCTAGAATAACACAGAAGGGGAAGCGAGGTTTAACACAGCTCTTCCTAAATCATCTTCTAAAGGAAAAGAAAAAAGGGTGTCCACATATTTTAATCGGCATTGAGTCCAGTCGATTTGTTTTGCTGTATGTTTTGCATTTCCACCTTAAATTGCTGAACTCGCATCACAGTGAGTTCTCATTTAAAAGCAGCAATCCCCGTTGTAACTAATATGCGATTTCAACCCTTAACACACCGGAGTGCAAACAAAGACTCCAGGTTTTAAACTGTAACTCACCCATCATGTTGAAAAGGCTGTGTGGTGCAAATTGTTTTGGCATTTTCTGCACCGCTTCTTTATAAACATACAGAGCCTCCTGCAACACAAGGGGGAGGAAGGGGAAGCAATTTAAAAACTGAGACTTTATTTTGCATAAAGCAAAAAGCGATTTATGGTTTTAGCGGGTTTGCTTCTAGTCTTTTCGGTGCTATTGAACACAGATGCATCAACAAGACCAACCTCCTGCTGGCCGTGCTCGTGAAGCAGCTTCCCCAGGTTGTACAGGCAGCTGGTGACTGAGCTCTTGTGGGCATGAGGGTCCTTCAAGTTTTCATCTGGAATGTCGGCGCAAGTGAGGAAGGTGCGCTTGGCCTCTTCCAGGTTGCCCTGGTTCATGAGGATTATTCCTGTGTTCAAGTAAGCCGCTGGGGGTAAACATCGAAAGACCAGAAAGGGTTAAGTTAAATAGAAAATCAAAAAGGGAAATGATTTCTGAAAGCAAACCACCAGAACGTAATTTAAAATGAACACCTTATCCATTGCTAGGAAAAAGTAAAGAAAGCAAGTTTTTTTCTGTTTTGTTTTTTTAACTGAATTAAACAAATTATTTCCTGGCATTCCTAAAGAGAAAAAGAAATTGAACTGAAATAAATGGTGAGGAGTAGCAACAAGAACAGGAAGTACATTTTATTTATATAGCGCTTTTCTCAAACTCTATTAAAGTTTCACGATGTATAAAATCAAGTGTAATGAAGCACAATAAAATCATTTTTTAAAAATGCCCATTCAATCAGAAAGTGAAGCATCCAGGATAAAAGCAATAATATGGTGACAGAGAGGAAAGGAAGAGATCAAAAAGCGCATTAAATACATGTAGGAAAAGTGGGGAATAGAAATGCATTCACCTGGAAGAGATAAAGCTCACAAAGATTCAAAGGTAATTCATCACACCGAATGTGCTGAAGGGAAATTTCTCTTTTTTATTTAACGTCGCCCTTGGTAAAGTAAAAGACAAACGATCATCTCATGTGTGAGCACTCGGGTGTGAGATTGAATGTGATCACTTCTCTGTCAAGCTGAGGGCTTTTAAATCACGTCGTTGGCCACAAAGCGACCGGTTCAACTTGAAAACTGGAGAGTTTACGGCATTTCATAAGAGGTTATCGGCTGGCATGGAATCAATCCTGACGAACCCAAACCAAACGGGAAGGAGGCGGTTTATCGAAGATCGCCCTTTCCTTGTATGTTTTGACAATATCATGTCAGCAGCAAAAGGAGGACTCGGCTTACATGCCAAAGTTGGTCGACTCCCAATGGCGAGCTTGTAATACTGCAGCGCCTCGGAGAAACGTTCGCTCTCCTGCAGCAGCAAACCCCTGGTGGAAAACAGAAAAGTATGAAAAACTTTACATCACTGCAAACTCTTTCACAGGTTTTCTCCAATTTAATTGACAATTTCTAAAAAAAAAAAAAAAAGGATAAGTGAGATTTTGGAAGCAAAATATCTGCATCTAACATCTATCACACACAAACAGCTTCTCTGTCTCTTAGAGTGACATGACACGTTTGGTTTTTGTTGAATCGGCAGCTTATTGATGCCCACAACTTCAGAGGAGGAGAAGAGAGACGGGAGCAGAACGGCGTCGATCCGTCGGGCGGTTCGGCACCTTTGACGTCTGCTGGATTAGAAATTGTTTCGTGTTCTCCCACACGCTCGGCAAACACGACTGATCAAATCAGGAGCAGAAGGTACAAAGAGCCTCGAGGGACACGCAAAAGTTTTTTCCTGTCTGTCACACTCTTGCTTTGTGTCTCGCCAGCTCTATTACTGCTGCACTGGATCTATTTTAGTTTCCAGCCTCTAAGTTCTTTCTGCCTTTCTTTCATTCCGCAGCTCTTGGTCTGATGCTGCCGCTTCTCCTCACGGAGTCGGAGCTTATTTGTGTCACGACTCTGCCAAGAGAGGAGGTGAGACACTTTTTTTGAACACTCACAGGTTATACAGCATGTCAGCCATGTTCCCTCGGTAGTGGAGAGCATTTCGGTATGCCTTCTCCGCCTCCGCCATCTTGCCCTGGTTCTTCAGTACGTTTCCCAGGTTTCCCCAGGCTACGGGAGACATATGTCAATCAAACGCTCACAAAATGGGAAAACAAACTCTTGGTTTTTCCTGGGAAATGTCCAACTTCAGTTTGGACTCATTTACGCTGCCTTGCAGTGCTTCTCATATCCTGTAAAACACTCCATGCCTTGTCATTCATGTCATTTCAATGGATTTTATATGATGGATCAACACAAAGTAGCGTGAATTGAAAGCAAAACATGCACACATTTCTGCTATAAGCCATATTGGGTCAAAGCAAACATGACAAAATACAAGTAAATTTGTGATTGCAGCGGTAAAAAAACATGAAAATGTTCAAAGAAATTAGACATTTTTGCAAGGTACCTCATACATACAAAGCTAGCAGACATCCTGAGAACTGAAGACCCTCTCACCTTTTGCAGGGTTCACATGGATCCCAGACTTGTAAAGATTTTCTTCGTTGCTCCAGTCTTTGTTCCTTTGAACTGTTCTGAGCCCGTTCAGTAGCACGAGTCCGATGCAAAGGCACAGCATCGCAGCCTTGCAGGCTCTAGTCCTCAGTCTAACATACAGCGTTCGTGCACCTGTTGCAACTAGTATGCAATAGCCTATGCTGGGGATGTAAAGTACCCTCTCTGCAATCACAAAACCCACATAAAAGAATAAGTTGGTGGCCGGGATGAAAGGCAATGCCATTGCTCCTAGTGAAAACACAACTAGGCTTTCTGTGGGGGGCAGGGATGTGTGGGAGTAACAGCGGTGAGGTACAGCAGACCCATTGAGAGTGGGTTTTGGCAGATCCGTGTTTTGGTTTGTGTCAGGGGCATGGTAACCATTCCCATTCGTGACCGACTTTCCATTTGCTGGATGGGATTTCCCGTTGGTCTCCTTCGCTGCAACCGTGGCACCGCGGAAGCCGAACAAAGCCAGGAGGATCAACCCGCAGTAAAAGGCAGCAGTGTGAAGGTTCCTCCAGTCGGCCAAGGACCTGACCAAGGGCACGGCGTCCATGGACCAGTCAAAGCTGAGCTTGTCGGGGCAGAGCAGGAGCCAGGCATTGGCAGCAGGTAAGTGGAGGAATGTTAGCGTTCGAGTGAGGAAATGTGGCGAGTCGGCTGCCGGGTTGTCTGAGTTGGAGAAGTTTGGAGGCTTGTTTCCCATCCAGTAGAGGCGGACTGACAGCAGAATTACTCCCCAGCAGGCCAGCGTGCAGAGACTCAGCAAAACGCTTAGGTTCTTTTTCTGAAAGAGAAACGAAAAAGGAGAAACTACTAAATGAATATGTGAAAGGAAACACACCCACACATATATTTATATACGCTCTTGGTTTAGGTCAAAACTCGAAAAAGAGGAATGAATCACGTTCTCATATGCTTATAAATGTATAAGCAAGGTGACATCCAGCAGAAATGTCTTTGTGCAACTGGAGAGAACTCTCAGTTCCTCAACCCACTGCTTTAGTAAAAAAAAATGCATAAAACCTAATGAAATGTTTGTTTGCTTTCTCCCTCTAACCACCCTCACGGGAAAATAACATCTTGTTCTTTGTAACAATGGGATACTCTGACGTTATCGCTGTCAGAGAAAATAGCGCCCTGTTGACATGGGAATGGCGACAAACCCAAACTGTTGAAAGACGCTCTCGGACAGCCGTGCACCGCAGTGGTTAGCACTTTGGTAAAGAGCAACATGAGCCACTATTTAATGGAATAATCATTTTTAAATAGAGTATGCGAGGAAAAGATTATTGCACTTTAGATCGGCCTTGCCAAAAAAAAATTCCTTCGAGTCAGCAAGGTCTCACTACACATAACGAGGGGGAAAATCCCAAAGTACTCAAAGCAGAAAGGAGAAAAGTGTCAAAACACTTTAATAACTTTCCACATATTAGTAATTTACACTCCCCCCCCCCCCCAGTTGTGCTCGAAACTGCATGCATGGGAGGATTTCTTTTTTTTCCCCCAAAGCCTTATTAGTGTTGCCCACCAGCATTACTGTTAAATGTGACGTGTAATGAGCTTATGTTGTGCAGGTGTGTAGGTGGAGTTTACATCTCATGCTTCTAACATGACTACCACGTCACAACCCAGGAATTAATCGCTCCCTAAACAAGTTTATACCTAAAATGTTTGATATTAGTTTCCAATTTGAAGAAGTCAACTTTCTGTTGAAAATAAGAAATGAGAACGGATCGTTCCAAGATCTCCTGTCACGATACATTGTTTCACCCCAAGGATTAATTATTACCTACATTTTTTTTTCTAATGATGAAAAAGAGAAGAAGAAGAAGTTATTTTTAATTCAAGCAAAAACAAATGAGATGGAAAAACCTGGAGAACCCCTGTTGCAAAAGTAATTCCTATTCATGATCCATCCCACCGAGGGGTCGGAATAAAAGATATTATAAAAGATGGTGATTACAGCCGTGCTGCTAGCTTCCTACTTTTATAGTCTATTTATTTCATTTCCAGGCATGAATGTACTGTAAACTCTGCTTGAACCTGTCTTCAGGGAATCGGTGCTGCGAGTATGTACACTCAAATGAAATCTCATATATTACTAGGTGATGTTGATGCTTTCTGTTAGCACAACCTAGTTAGGAGATGTTTTTATTAAGTACGTCGGTCCTGTTCTCAGCTGTGGGTCAGAATCAGGACCATATCTTGACCACTCAGCTGGTTAATTCATTCAGGGCAGTTTGCCCTCTTCTTTGATTCCCACTCCTCTGATAATAGTCGATTCTAATCACACTCATCTTGTTTATTTCTAATTTTTTCTAAACCGTATTCTTTCACCTCAACCCTCGTTCCTCCACCTCATCAGTCCATCATACACAGGTCTTTTCATGCTGCTTATTCTATTTATTCCACTCTCCCTCAATCTTTTCTACCCACCTGATCCTTTAAGCAAACCTCTTCTCATTTCATTCATCCTTATCAATCGTTCTTAATTCGTCTCACCCCATTTATCCCGTTCGATCCTCATTCTTCCTACTGTTCTCTCATCTTAACCCTTTTGCCCTCAAATCATCTTCGTCATCACTCATTTAAGAGTCTTCTCATCTCTCATCATGCCCGACGCCCGGTCCTATCGTCTAATCCATCCCTCATTCATCTCCACCCAGCTCATCCTTCTCACATTTCATATGTACCCCCTTCTCATCTTGTCCATCAACCTTAACCCTTTCATCTTACTCATCCCTCATTCATAGCCTAGGAGTAAAGAGGTGCTACGCTGTTTTCCAGTGTGCATGCTTGAATGTGTACGGTGACAGAAACCATAAGAGGTTAAGCAGACTTACTTGACCTACTGGTGTCTGTTTAACTGTTTTTCCCCTCCGACAAGTTTACTGCTGGAAAGGTTTGTCTATGACTAGAAGCAGGAAAGGATCGCATACAACTTCTGGAGAATCATTTGTAAACAGACATAATATGTCTGTTTCTAGAAGTTCAACATTCTGAACATGAAAGTGACAATGGAAAGACATTGGATATTTACGTTGACACTCTATATTACGAAAGCAGGGAGAAAGAGTGTCTTGCACACAAAACGGTGGATGTGTTTATTGACAAATGAGCCCATATTCTTAGTCAATGGAGGAAACTGACTGAGGAATTGAATTTTGCTTTGTACTGGAAGATAGGCCAATTCCAGCAGGAGCGTAATCTCTGGTATTTAGCCCAATGAGGTCCGTGCAGCGTCTCGCTGCCTTGTCAATTCCTAAATTGCTCTTTAATTGATTTTCGAACGGATTGCGACCCAACACACTCAGCAAAAACAAAGCGGATATTTACAGTTAACTTTAATCAAGCTTTCTAATTAACTCGGCGTAGAGGCAACAGGCCAATAAAGTGAAAAGAGGTTTTTGTTAACAACTGGAGCCATTAGTGTTAAAGTTCTGAGTAACTTTGCATCTCTGGTGTAGAATCTATAGATGAAATGTCATGTCTTTTTGGTTTAATTGTCTTGTGGGTTTCTAGTTTTTTTCATCATACCTAAACCAATATTGTCTTTTGAATTAGGTTTAGTTTTTTTATTCTTTTTTATTAGTAATACACAGAGAAGTCTTTTAGTTTTATCCTCCAGTATTGAAGTTGTTTAGCTTTCCAAGAGTTTTTGTTCTCCTAGAGATTTACTTTCAGACATTCAGGCACTTTGGCTCCATGTTGGATCAATTAACACGTTCAAGCCCATAAAACTGCTTCGCATCTCACAATTTATTTCATTAATTTTGTTGTATTTCCCATAAAAATAACTATCCTCTCAACAATCTTTCTTTCATTTGGCGGATCCGTTTTGCGCTGTTTTTCGAAACCAACAGCATGGGGCTCCACTTTTATCTCCGAACTCTGCTAGTCATTATTCTCTCTCACTTTATTGATCCCAGAAGTGTGTGGTCTGCCTGTTGACACCGTACTCTGGGGAAGGTTTAAAACTTGTCAGAGGAAACGGCAAGCCACGTCTGACTTCATACAAACACCATCTGAAATGGCTGCGGACTGACGCAACGCAGCGGGGAGGCAATCTTCCTGTGTTCTTGTTCGAGGCACGTCCAATATAAACCGCTCATAACTCCTTGGAAGTAAAAGAAAAAAAAATCACAGCGTGCACTTTCAAACTCCTTATTCATAAAGTTTAAAATGAGGAACTTGTTCTTCGTTTAATAGGAAACCTTAAAGCAGAGAGCAAGCGAAAAATGTTTTCCGTGCTTCCAAGAAAGTTCCTGAATACCACACACACACACACACACACACACACACACACACACACACACACCACACACACACACACACACAGCTCTCAATGGAGGCCTTGCCAGGGTTACGTTTACTTATTATGATGAAAGACACCATGAGGGTTGCACCGGTCTGATGTTTCCTGGATTGTGCTGACTTGGCAGCACAATCCAAGTCATCACATAACGGCGCGGTTGCTGCTGAAATGGAAAGAAGTATACAGAATATATTGTAGTTATCCTAATGAAAGATGTGTTGCTGACACCAGGGTTTGGGTCACAGTTGAACTGATGCTCAACACAACTTTGGAGCATATGGAGAAGCAGAGTGAAGCAAACATGACTATAAAAGTAAAGGAATTTGTGCTTGCTGATGACTTTTTTTGTTATGGTGTCAAATGCAGAAAAATGAATTTGTGTATTGATCAGAGTTGGGTATGTTGGTTGCAACCCAGGACAAAAATGTAGAAAGATATATTAAAGACATCACAAATGAAAACATAAAACTACTTTTTTACTGTCTTTGTTTTTGCAAAGAAGTCGGTTTTCTGGGAGTTGTATTTAAAACGGGGTTTTAATATGCGGGGTTAGCATGAATGTGGTCTCAGACCAGATGTTGATATGATTGTGCAGGACTTCAAAATGTGCTTCTACGGAACTGCTGGGTTTAATTTAGCAAAAAAAAAAATTAATGATTTTGATTTGTGGTGTCTCTTTTATGTAAACTCAAAAGGATTTGGGTCTATTGTAGTTTACAACAAACTCTAATTACAGAACTGTTTTCAGTTTAGTTAGTGGGACCTCTTAATGGATTTTCCACCAAAACAGTGTTGGTGCTCCATCCAGTTTTTAATTGGTCTGTAAAAGAACTGGTTTGGCGACTTTTCAAAGCAGCTGATCAATTCTCACAGGATTTTACTTGAGACTATTAGAGCATGTGGAGCTGAGGGTAAATGCATGCCGCACTGTTTGGAATTTTTATTTGTCAAAATAACTTAAATTGTTTCTTGTTTTTTTTTTTTTTTTGTTCCACTTCACAATTACACATGCTTTATCTCTGTTTTTATCGCAAACCATTCCAATGACACCCATTCAAAGCTGAAGTTGTAACTTAGTTCCAACTGCACCAAGAATTGCGTGACAACATTGCACAGTGCAAGCATTAATCGAATCAGACTTGAGACACTCCCCGCTCCGTAGAGAACACAACCCGTGTGTTTTCCTTGCCTTCACAAACGCTTGCTAAATAAGGACTATGCAGCAGAACTTGCAGCTGAGAACATCATTTCACAGCCGAATGCCTCCTGCTGCAGGATAATTGGCCTGACATCCATCAAGCCGTCAGCTGGTTACGCCGAACTTAATCTGTGTGTCTGCAACGCTCATTGAGACAAATGAGAAAGGAGGAGTCTCTGATGCTTAAATGAAACTGGCAAAGACAACGTCGGATTCCTACACTGCCTGCTAAAAGGTTAGACGTCCAACTTTGTTGGGGAGATTGTGCCGAAAAAGAGTGGACTATGTCTGATGAGGTAGAGTGAGAAAATACCTTACATCTTGATAAAACATCCATTTTTCTCATATTGGATTATGAGTGTTAAACACATTACTTCATTTATAAAGCTATAATTACACTCATGTTTTTTTGTTTGTTTAGTTTTTTAGAATAGGAATTAATTCAAATTCAAGCTCAACTTTTAAACAGATTTTCAAATGAAATGCATGTCACACGTACCAGAGTTTAACACACCAGACTTGGCAGAGACGTCATGGGTTTTCCTTAACACCAACGAACCCAAAGCCCTGTTTTAATGTCTGGAGCATCATTCATCAGTCTGTTTTTGTGCTATACTGAGAAACCAAAGCAGCCAGGGAAAAAAAAAGAAACACCCAGACGTTATGTTCTCATTACGCCAGCAAACGGGCCGCGTTTTGTTTTCTCAACAGACTGCGGCGATAACATCTCACCTTTATCCGTCGCCATCCGTCACTTTCTAACTTCCTCTCCCCGTTTCATCTTGTCTTATTTGAAATCTAATCTGTCTGTTTAGAGAGTAAACAGAGTGAGAACCGACGTTTTCGTAGGTAGCACATCTGTTCTCCCTGCGCTGCCGATGGTTTGCGTTTCTTTTTCTCCACTTGAGCAGCGTCGGGATGTCATGTCTTGGGTTGTTTATTCTCCTGATTGCATTAAAAAAAAGAAAATAAGATAAAATGCTGGAAGTTTCCATGCACTTTTGCTGTTTGTCTTGACTTGCATTTGGCTGGCAGGATAGGAAACAGGTGAAAGCAAACAATCTATTCCCAAAGCGCTATAAGGGCCACTGACTGAGAAAGAAAAGATAAAGAAAAAAGGAAATGAGCCCATAGTTTTTTCCTCTTTCTGCTAAGTCTGTCTCTCCATACCCCTCTTCCTTTTGTTTTTCCATGCTTTCCCAGACATCTGGCTCATAATCAAGGAAACCATTGCTCCATGGCTGGCCTCAGCATGTAATGAGCTCCCTGCCAAGATAACTGGGACTCGGGCAGTTGAGGAGGGCACCGCCAGAGTGATAAATGAGCCAGATGTGCCCACAGTGGTGTTGACTACACCAGGGGGTCAGGATGGAAGATACGACAGGCTGGCACAAGGATGCAGCTCACAGCTAACAGAACCGTGTCTGGCCAAACAATGAGGTTATTACCAGTTGTACTGGGTCTTAAAATATACGAGAATAGATGAAAATGTTCTAAAAAGAGCTGTCAGTAACAGTTTTTGACATGGGTGATGTGGCTCACCACCCAGGGCGGTGCAGCACTGTAGGTGGTATGCGTGCTTGACAAAAAAAAAAAAGATTCACTACATTGCAAAACCAAACAAGTTAATTATTTGAGTGCCCATTCGATAGGAAGTGGGAAACCTGCAGTGTTTAAAGAATCTCTCAAACATCTCTATTTCAAACTCTCTAGCTGAATATTGGTTAAATGTAGATCTAGCTTCCAAATGAGGAAGATCTGAACAGGGAGGAGCTCAAGCAGGGAAACCATGACTGAGCTCTAAAGTTAAGATCTATGACCTACCTGATTACTCTGGGTGTGTGTTTTGTTTTTAGGTGCCGTGACTTTGTTTTATTTGCTGGATACAGGGGCATAAAACCAAGTTCATTTAGACACGGTTTTTACAACTGGAGAGCAAACAAGATTTCTCCAAATGGATTCATGCAGACCAGTTTTGCACTTTTGTTAAGCCTACTTGCTTTGTTGTATTGAGCCTTTGTTGCTCCATGTTCTTACATTGTTTATTACGTCTAAGTTGGTAATTGTGAAATATATATCTATTTTTACATGTCTAATATGTCCACATTGAAAGGAAATATTATAGTGCATTTAAAAACCACAAACAGCTTTAGGTATAAACTATCAGTGTTAGGTGGTTTATAAAATTTATTCAAGAATTTTTAATTTATACCAGCTTTCACATTATTTTTTTCTACATGGCTATGTAGATGGCAGTCTGTCTGTCAAAATCTGCATATCAGGCCCACATAATGACACTAAATTCTCCATCTTGAATTTTCTATATTTTAATGTCTTAAATTTTCCTCTGCTGGTCATGAGCTCCACCACAGCTGTGGCTCACAATGATTTGAAGGACAGGTGTTGCTTCAGAAAATGTTCAGACCCGTTTCAAGTTTTAACGCAACGGATTGGCAGAACTTTTACACGTAGTCCATAACTTGGACCGAAACTGAAAAACGTGCATCTGAAGATGATAAATTAGTATTTAAGCTGACAATTGTCCTTGTCAGAAATGTTTCTTGTAGCCAAGGATGTGGTGAAACTACCCACATGTCTTCAACTGTTTCCCTCACTTCTCTATTTTTTTCCTGCAGCCAGTTGGCAAATTTCAACTGGTGCTTAACCAGTTGAAATTTGTTAAGTGGGTCACAAAGTCACAGAGCATCCTTTTTATTGGACCCTAAAAGGAAAATTTATTACAAAAGATGGGCTTCTGAGCCTCATGCTTTATGATCCAATTTGCGATATTTTTTTTATTTCACATTTTCCTTTGAATGCATCATTACTCATAAGTAGTTTTGCAGGACTCTGACTCGGTACGATTCAAAAGACAGGTGTTGTATTTGCTAAGGTTGAGTAGCGATGGTACGTACGTGCGTGTGTGCGTGGTCGTGTGCTGTGTGTGGGTGGTGGTGGTGTGTGTGTGTGTGTGTGTGGTGTGTGTGTGTGTGTGTGTAAAGAGGGGAGCAGCAGAGTCATTTGGGCCAAACACAGAAAATAAAAATACACTAAAACAACTTTTTGATCTGCTGGATCTCTCTAGGCGAATGAATGTGTGTAGTTTGGCCTGAGTCATCAGCATTACCAAGGTACAGCGAAGTCTCATTGAGGCAGGAGGTTTTTTTAAGATGTTTGTGATGGGCTGCAAAATGATCCCTGGAAAATAGAGGTTAGTTATAGATTTATCCAAAAGAGGAAAACACTAAAACAAGGATCATCTTGCTTTCCTATAGCCAGACTGCCCTTGCTCTGTAAACCCAAGGGGACTTTTTATTATGCGTTTTATTCGTTTTACGAGGGCCATACCCGTTGACAACACAGACTTTTTCCCTAATCAAATGAGGAGCGGCTGTGTGTGAAGGCTTTACGCTCAATCGCACATTTCTCTTATCAGATGAGTCACTGTGTCAAGGATGTCCTCCTCAAATTCCTTGAGTGGTGAAGGGAAGGGAATGAATCTCTGCAGAGCGCTCCTGCAGCAGAAGCACGTGGGCTGCGACTGTGTATTTTTGGAAGGCTTTACCCGACAAATGAGCCAAATAAAGCACCTGAGAGGCATGTGGCGTTGTTTGTCTCTGTAATTCATTTGTCACCTTAATACAAGAAAACGTCTCGATCCAAGAATACGTCTTCCTCTTCCTGTTTCCATAGAAGCTTATGCAGTCTGAGGCTCGGATACAAATGCATGTTTCTGAGCCTAAATGTTTGTTTTCATGCAGCAAAACGAGGTTGGTGGCAGCACCCCGAGGACATTGAAAGCTTTGCTTTCATTAATTAAGTGAGGAAAATGAATGGGGTTTCAGGAAAAAATAAGATGTGAAAGTAATTTTTTAGAGGTTAGTGGGTTTAGCAAACTGGTGAAAGATAGTTTGTTTGATTTGTCTGTTTGGTAACGTAGAAAGAGTCTATACATGAGGGGTTACCGCAATAAGGACCAAGTTTGGTTGCAATGCATTGGTAAGTATTGATTTTAATGCAATCACCACGTGAAATAGAGCCAAATTCATAGTTTGCATTCACATTTTGAAGGCAAGTTTTTTTTTTTTACTGAAAGCAGAAGCCTCAGAAGTCAGGATAACAGAAACATCCAAAAACCATAAGAAGAACCCAGAAGGGTTTATGAACTTCTAGTCTTTAAGGAAAAAGCTTGACGTTCAAGCACCAGCTGTGGGTCAGCACCAGTTAATGGCTTTCCTAATTACCCCTTCTCATTTTCACAATCACACAATTACCCCACAAACAAAAGCAGCCAGAGTTCATTTACCTTCCCTAACAGGAGCAGCAGTGCCTGGCGAACGCGCAGCTTCTGGAACACAAAGAGGTCGTACACGGCCGACACAGCCAGCACAGTCACACCCTGCTCCTTCCACAACATGCTGGCAGCTGCACACCACAGGCTGCCCAGCATCCAGCCCCAGCATCTGGCAGCGGAGCCGCCGCCACATGTCCTCCTCTGAAAAGCCCTCCATTTGTCACCCCGTAATCCGCAGTGTCTCGCGTAGCAGAGGAGAGACAGCAGGAAAAACAAAGCGGCGCCGACGTCCGCCCTGCCGACCACGCCGGCGACCGCTTCGGTGTGCGCCGGGTGAGAGGCGAAAAGGAGGCCGGCGAGGAGGCTCCACAAGCCCCTGCCGAGCAGCGAGTGGCTGAGCGCCGTGACCAGGGCCGTGACCAGGCCGTGCAGCGCGACGTTGAGCAGGTGGTAGCCCCAGGGTCGCAGGCCGTGCAGGGTGTAGTTGAGGCGGAAGGAGAGGGTGCAGAGAGGGCGGAATGACTTGTGGCTGCCGCTGTGGGTGAGCAGCGTCCCCCAGAAATCGTCATACAGGATGTTGGTCCACGGCGTCTCTGGCAGAAGGTCCTGGTTCGACTTGATGGCTCGACTGAGGAAGCAAAAGAAAAAAGAACATTAAACGGGTCAGAAATTTTTTGATATGATTACCCCCTCCAATCTGCTTAACGTTTACGTCACAAGATGAAAGCACCGTTGGTCAGGTGCCTGAAAATATTGTTTCCTGCACATTTCCTTTCCTTGGAGGGAAGACAAATATGATTAATTAGAAATATTTGCAGTTGCAATAAATATGGACAAAGGTATAACACCCTAAAATTGATACTAAAATCTCTGTTCAACGTTTGTGGTAAATTATGTCTTCTTGGGTCATCAAAAATAGCAATCAGTAAGTTTAATGTAGAATAAGTCAGGTTTTATGTCACCTTTCTTAGTTACTCTAGTTTAACTGTGTTCCTTATGTCTAGTTATTATTTGTTAATGTTATATTCATGTTCCTGGTTCCCCTGTTTGTATCCTTTCTGTGCATTTCTCTCTGTTCTCTCTCTCTCTCTCTCTCTCTCTCTCTCTCTCTCTCTCTCTCTCTCTCTCTCTCTCCTCTCTCTCTCTCTCTCCTCTCCTCACTCACACCTGCAGCCCATCCTCTAATCAGCCTTGTGGTATTAAACACACCCCCTGCTCTCACTCCTTGCTCCTTTCTCCTGCTGGTTCCTGAGGTTTTTGCTCTGCTCTGTGTTCCCTGTGGAGGGTTTTCTCTTTGTAAGTTTTTGTTCATCATCTTTCTGATCACCATAGAGGCTAAGAGGAATTAAGAAGCTACATGTCTTAAACCAGCTGCAAAATGTAGCAATTAATCAAAGAATGCGCTCCCACAGAGTGTCCACATGTCGCCGGTTCCAGCATGAACACGGACAGGTGGGTTTCACACCCACAGGCTTTGTGGGGGGATCCTCATAATTAACGGATCATTACTGAACATTTGTGTACACTCGCAGCGCACGACAAATGAGGCTCACCGGGGGGGGGGGGGGGTGAAAAGTGATGAATGGGACGGCTGCGAGCTGTTTTGGCGAATCCTGTGCAGAACTGCGCTTGTTTGTCTTGGACAGTCGGTTTATAGTCGCGTTCTGCACTCGGTTGAGCTGGCTAAGGTAACTGAAAGTAAGAATCTATTCAAACAAAGTTCGTTTCAGACTGTTTAAGAAGTGGCTAATGCTTCCTGAAAACTGAGAACCAAAAAAGCAGAGTAGAAGTACAAGCGGAGTGACTCGTAAAATTTAAAGGAACCCAAATTGAGGCTTTTATAACTTTACAATAATTGAGGCCCAACATTTAAGATGTGATTTTTTTTTTTTTTTTTTTTGGGTGACTTTGTCCGTTCAGGCTCTCTGGTTCTTTCTGTGAGACTCTGGAACATTCCCAAGCTTCTGGCTCCATATCTTTCCCTGGAGTCCTGGGTGTGCCACAGTGCCTCCTCCCACTGGGACTTGCCAGACACCTCCCGTTTTAGAGCCTGTGGAATGCACCGTTACCAAAAGCTCAAAACTTCCCCAGCTGTCTCATTTTTGATGTGGGGGACCAATGACTGAACTCTGAGCACCTCGGGACTGGAGGAACTTCTCCCTGCTGCCAGACCAAACCGCCCTCAACCGCCTGTCGAAGTCCTCCACCTCAGTCTGAGGCTCGTTTCCAGCCTAAAAATGGCGATTTGTTCTTTTCAGGCTGATGTCAACAGGGTCGGATTTGCAGCACAAACCGGCTTCTCTGTCTAAACCTTGTGAACCGATCAATCCCCGCTGCCCCCGGGGATGCATACGGCACGGAGCCTTGCAAAAGTTGCCCACAATCCTTGGCTCAAATTACAACCACAGAACTCTGTGTATTTTATTGGGATTTACAGATGAATGAAGTAATTTATCACTCTACGATGCAAGCAGCACGATTCATATACAGAGAAATCTGAACGCAGTCATATTTATACCTATTTATACCTCGTCTTGCCTCATGTCACTTTGCGCATCTAGCAACTAAAACTGGTGCCGATCAGATCAGATCAGATTGGATGAATAACATCTGTGCACAACTATTTTAAAGTTGCGAAATAGACTTTCAAATGGATTTAGGTCTGGACATTGAGGTTACATGTTGTTGTCTTGCCCTAGTATTTACTTCCATCCATCAACACTAATGAGCTTCCCTGTCTTCCCAGAAGAATAATGCTGCCACCACTTTGCTTCACAATGAGGTAATAAATGGCCCACTTTCCACTTATAAAATTAAGAAATACTCCCTTTTGGTGTCAGATAATGTATTTAAACATAATGTGATCAATTATTTAAAAAAAAAAAGTTCAGAGAGCAGGAATGGTTTTTCAGAGCAATAAATCAGCTTACAAATTCTAGGAGTTTAACACCATCCGAGGGATGAAATACACAAAATTGTAGGGAAACTGTGAAAGGAGCACCAGAGCTCTTGATGTGATTGCCTATAAGCCAATTAGAAGCAGCAGGAAGAGGAGATAAGGTATAATTAGGAACAATTTGCAACAACACAATGCAACCCGATTGTTGATTTTTTTTTTTTTTTTTTTTTTTTTTTTTTTTTTTTTTTTAACCAGGCAACACATTTTGTTTTACTGACCAATCAAACTGCCCTCCAGGGTTTGATTATCATTTAGGATTGTGTCTTTGTTTGTGCCTGTCACAGCCCTAGATGGAAAAGCAGCCCAGAAAAGGAGGCCAGTCAGGGACTTCCTTTGTCTGGAGACTGTAAATAAGAGCCGAGTGCTGAAAAGAAATCGGACGGGGCAACACTGAGCTCTCAGCTAGGAAAGGCAGACAAATAGAACACTGATGTGAAAGTGAGGAAAAAAATACAAATAAAATAAAGATCCACACCAGCTAGAGAAGAGTCTGTGCCAAATAAATAATTGCTTAATTAATTCTTCCAATTTTTTTTTTCTTTTTCCTCCACTCACCTACAGCTCAGGAATCACGTGAGCCCTACTTCCCAGGATTGTTGCTGAGGAACTGTTCCGCTGATGATATTCCAGAGAACTGACAAGCATTACATCATACAGTTTACAAAGTCTCCTCCTTTTCCTCGGTGAGCTATTATTTATATTAAAAAAACAACAATGTTTTACAGTGCAGAAAACGCCATGAGAGTGGAAGGACACGGCATACGAGAACAGTGAAAGTTTTATTTGTGTTTCTGGACGACGTCTTGAACGTTTTTCGCCATCTCCTAATAAAACCAAAACATCCAGCCCGCCCTGGACCTTGCAGGTCTACTTTCGAACCAAAAACCCACCCGGGATTCACCCGTCACGCTGCTTCCCTTCTCCCTTCGGTGCCAGTAAATAATTAAAATATTCAAATCGGCACGGCGAGCTCTCATGTCCCTCCCTGCTCCTGCCCGGCACTGGAGGATGAAAAGAACTCATTAGCTGAGAGGCTTTCGGAGCGGCTTCGTGCATGCGCCCGTAAAGACTAAAGCAATAAATGGTTACATGCGACGCATTCGTCTTTTGTGCGCACGGGCATGCGCGTGTGCGCGGCGACACAGCGTCCACTGATGGCTTCATTGTGGCACGTCGCTGCAGCGGGGCAGATAAAGAGGCCTCCTGTAGTGATTGCTCTTACAGAAGGGGGTCTTTTGTATTCAGCCGCCGTATGTGGGGCAGGCGGGCTGCAGGGGACTCCATTCACAATCCCTAAAGTACAGGACGTGTTTGGTCTTTTCAGCCCTCTTTACTTTTTTTTGATTTTTTGTTTTTTTTTTTTAGATAGGGGAGGTAAAATTTTCCACTTTTCTTTTCTTTAGGTTTAAAAAAGACAAGACGGGAGATATTTGCAGATGTTTCTAGGTCTATTTCTGATACAGTTGCTATTCACCAGTCCACTGCTGCAAGCAGGGAAATAACCAATCTGTCTAAAGTGTTTGGGTATTTGTCTTTTCAGTATGCAAATGAGGCACTCCACTGGCTCCCAGGGAGTGATCTCACAACCAGTGATTTACATGTTCATGTGCCAAGGGGCTGCCTCCACATAGTTGGCTTTTTTTTCTTTCTTTAAATGGATTTCAGTGAGCGTATGATGGCTTTTTAAACTGAATGTGAAAAAAAGTTACTTGTCACGCAGTTCTTCTTCTTTCTTTCTTTAAAATCCCTAAAAATAAAAAAATGAGCATGTTCAAACCTGAAGACAGTTACTACAATAATTCTGCTTAAATTGGAACTTCTTACATGCGAATCGTGTTGCATTTCCTAACAAATACTGGACCAACTGCATTTAAAGGAACAATAATAGTTGAATAAAATAATCTCAACATCAGCAGATCCAAAGAGTGATGATCCGTTTTATATTTTTCTGATAAAAAATGATCTATATTTTATCAACTGAATCTCTTTTTAGGCAGTAAAAGAACCAGTTCAATGCCTTTTAGGACTTTGCCTCTATTGTCCTTTACCTTCATTATAATTCTGTACATTAACATAGACCTGTTTTTCTTTTTCTTCATAGTCCTGCTTCATCTTCTCCTCACTCTTCTGGATTTCGACGTCCCAAGCAGCATTTTCACATAAAAGCTTCCACAGAGATTAAAGACTTCAGTGGTCAGTGCTAAAAACACTCTTTGCAAAACACGACAGCGACCTTTCTCCTCCTCGTTGTCATAAACTTCAACATTTTTGCAACTTCTACAAAGGGGGAAATATAAATACAATGTCTGGTCCTGTAATAGACGCCCATCACTTGACATAATCAAGACAGACTGAGTGACGGTGTTTAGTAGCAGAGTTCCTCCTCCTGCTCCCCGAAGGCGACAATGAGATGGATTAGTTCATCATCCTAAAACTGCACTGTTAATGGACACCGGCCAGAACATTGTCTCCTGGACAATCATCAGCTCTCTTCCTTTTCACTTCTCACCCATTATCCTCTATTACGTCCCACAATTACCTTCTCCCTCGTTTTTTTTTAAATCCAACACATCTGCCTCATTTAAAAACGTCATTTATTTATCTAAATTGTGCCTTAATGTTCATTTCTCTCCTTTTTGTCTTTCATTGTTGCGATCCAAATTGGAACTGCCTTGCTCCACATCCTTTTGCACCAGACCCCATTTGGCCAAGCTCTATTTAACTTCAATTTCCTTAATGAGCAAACTGAGCTCCAATTAAAGGCCTGACCATAGCGCAGCCGCAGGGGGCTCGGTTCAGACAGTGTCGGCGTTACACTGGCGCACCATCGGACAGACTCGCCACTGATGCTTTTTGCAGAAACGTACATAACTGCACACAGCTACACAAAACCTATATCCAGGCAGATGGAGGGAGGAGTTAACGAAGGCCTAAAATTTTTTTAAAGGTTTTTGGAATATTTACAACACATTACAGTCTGAAGCTGGGGTTGTATCAAACTAAATAAGTGTCGTTGGCAATTCTTTTGCACTTATTACAAGTCTATGGAACATTTTACACGGATGAGATCTGTTTTCTCAGAAGAGTGAGATTCACATTTGCCGAAAATGTAATTAATCGTTTGTCCATTTAAAGCAGAACATGTTGCTTTAGAAATCAAGTTCTTTTTAGGTTCCTAACTTCCTTCTCATTGGATAAATATGGATTAATCAGTTTATGATTATCTGGATTCAGATTCCAGATCTGACGGACTGATCGGCGTAAAGCAGGGACGAGGAGTCGAATGGTTGAGACAGTGATCATCACACTGTTCTTAATTATTCAACTGTGAAGTGATGTCAGGGGTAAAAACCACCACCACGGTGGATGTCATTTTCTAATAAAACCACACATACTGATAAAAAAAAATGAAAAGCCTATGAATTTCAGCTGAGTGATCGCTCCTGCTCCTGCTGAGGTACCAGCTCTCATCCAAGAGTATCCTCCATCCATCACAGTTTAGTGGTGAACAATTATGCATGAAGCCATTACGCAGCTGGGTCGAACTGATTCATTCCCTGGCTGATTATCAGCCATTATGATCCTGCCAGAGCGCGGCTGCGGCGCAGTGACAGCCAACGTAGAGACGTGAGATGTTCAGTGGAAGGATGACACCAGAACCACAAGTGTTATGATTTCCAGTTCTCACCGTTCTCTCGTTCACAACGAAGCTTTTCTTGCCCACCCAAAGCCTGTTTTCTTTGCCCCGTGAAGCAATTGTAACCCAGGCGCACAATAAACTTTCAGGAAAAACAAAAAAATCTTTAGAATCAGCTCCTTTGTATCCGTTTGTGTGTATATTGGCAGCAGGAAGTGATCATTAAGGGCGTGTTCAAACATCACACGTTACCATCACACACACCCCCCGGCAGAAACAATACCCCGACCAGAAGTGGCACCGCTACTTTCCCACACTTGGTCCCACGCAAAGGCGGCGCGGGATGTGGAGGGAGAGGAGGAAAATGCGTAAATGTCTCGAACGCATTCACAAAACTGTCTCGCTGCCAGCTGCCTGCTTGTGAAAGATTTACGCTGAGCTTTGTCTACCCTCTCCTTTCTTTGTGGCGTGTAGGATGAAGCTGAGCACTAGCTTGGCAGATTTTCTGCCTCGCTCAGACGGAATAACTCTTTCCATCGTAAGAAATGTGTGCATGAGGATAAACTGCCGTTGGACAGATTTTCTACATTGCTGGGAACTTATGACAAAACGGGGGGGCTGGAAATATTTTATTATGCTACTATATATCATCTGGTATTGTAGCATCTGAATGAGACATGGGGTAGAAATGATTTCATATTTACCGCTCTAAACCGTGGCTTCCCTTTTATGGTTTTTTTTTTTGCAAAATTTCAAAGATTTATGTGTTTTCGGGATGAAAAGTGGCCCATTGTGCTGCTTTAGCGGGATCCAGCGGGTCAACCAAAAGCAAGAGAGGCGAAGATGGAAAGAAAAACTGAAGGACATGTTTTCTAAAACTTAAAACAGATGCAGCTAATACAGAACTCTTGCATATTTTCAGGCTGCCTGAGAATTCCCAAATTTTCCAGACTTTTAAGAGCCTGGAATCTTAAGCTAGAAATATGGGCTTCTTTTTCTGTATTTCTAGATTTTAACAATGTAAGTTACATGGTTCTTTTAAATTACACTTACAAAGCCGTGCTAAAACGTTTTCATATTTTGTTCCAAAAGAGAAAAAAAATCATTAGTTTTTAATGGGATTTGATGTGGCATACAATTGTACATAATTTATATTTAGCCCTTTTTACTCTGATACCCCTAAGTTGCTCTTCACCTCCCAGCTGAACAGCAACTTGAAAACCAGATCACGAGTTACAATTTAACAGCTTAGAAAAAGCTTATGGCCCAGTCAAAGTCCAGACCTACTTCCAATCAACAATTTAGGATAATTACAGACATTATCCTCTTCACTCCAGTATATAATTGCTGCAATCAAACTGACAGACTTTGTAATAGTTACTCCTCATCACTGAAGGCCAGCTGCTCCAGCTTCATCACCACCAGGCCCCGACAGGTCAGCTCACATCTGATGGAGATAAAGCCTCCTCCACGTCCCTGATTTGTCTGAATCAGAGACTTTGGCGCGCATTTCATTCCGCATTTCATTTTCCTTCCTTCAAAGAAGGAGAAAAGGTCCGAGCTAAATGTCAGGAAGTCTGCTGCGTCTCTTTTGTTAGGTGGCAGACCTGCTTTCATGAAGCCATTTCCTGACTGACAAAAGAAGTAAGCAGCTAACGGCTAAGAGCACGAGTCCTCCAGCGCGGTTTGAGACACATGAATACAACATTCCTAACCTCTGGCACATTTCCCGATGATGATCTGGTGAATTTCAAATGTGGAGCAATCATGAGAGCAGCTATTTTACACTAGAATGAAGAAAAATTTCTCAGTAGTACAGCCATACAAAACGACGGATCATAAAAGAGCGGCAGAGCGAATTTGATTAACAAAATTACTAGACCAGAACCTGGCATTTTCAAACAAGCAGGTACCGAGACTCACAGAGAGCAGAGAGCAAAGATATGTGGCCCATAAAAGAGCATGAAATAAAAAAATAATAATAATTGGATCAGAATGTAAAAATTAATAATGCGAATAAGGGAAGTAAATAACCTTGACTCTGACTTTGTGGTCCCATTCAACTAATCAGAGTGATACCTGAAGAAAGCCCCATGCTTCAGGACTGAAAAATAAGTTTTCATAGTGAATTTCTTATATCATTCACCCAGAAGAGCTAGAAGTATGAATGTGCAAAATGGTAAATGATATTCTATTTATTACCAATAACCACACATGAGAAAAGGGTGAATCGCTTAGAACTTTACTATGCCTGAGTAAAGCCTGGACAGGTTTCCAGTCCAAACAAAGATAAATGTGACTTTATTAATGATTTAGAAATGGCCGAATTCTGACTTTAAACTTTGTTTGTGGTGGTAATTTTTACATTTAGTGGATTAAAAGGTCACTAAGTAGAAGTGATGGTTAAAAAAAAAATCCCAACTCCATCAATTAATTTGTGTGTGAGCAGATTCTGGTACCATGGCAACAGATGGGTTACTACGAGGTTTCATTAAAAGGCTTTCAGGTTAAGTCCCTCCTGATGCATGTTTCCTACGAAGCAACCATTTATACATCAGGAAGGATTTATATTTCCTGTTACCCTTCGTCAACTCAACTCAATATCTTGATCATTTCCTTTGAACGCGCCGCATTTTAGTGGCAGTGAGAGTGCATGCTAAATTAACGAACATCCGACCATCACTTCTATTTATCAGTGGAATAATTGCCATTTGTGCAACGGTTGATTGCTTTCACTTAATTGAGCGCACAAATTTTAAGCCGTTCTGACAACAATGCCGTCCAAGTTGAAACAGGAAGCGTGGCCCACCGCAGCATTTCCTGAGTGATGTTGTCAATAAAAGGCGTTGATGAATCCCCAGCCTTATAAATCAATTGCTAATAAAGCAAATGGTTGCTGAACCTCAGGCGGTGGACTTAAAAGGACTTGGTGTGCATTTTAAGAGAATGAAATGTCCTGATAATTTAGTGTTTATGCAATCACTTAAGGCAGGCTGAGAATATCGCTCACCTTCTATAAAGAAGTTGAATGCAATATGAAGGTAAAATAAGTAAGCACAGTCACGTTTAAAAGTTGAGAACTGATACGTTTTACGGTTGAATTAAAAAGTCAAGTTAACAATTCGACAAGAAGCCATTTCATTTTTTCATTTCTTACACAATCTTTGTCTTTCCAAGCCTTATCAGTGAACTGAGGCAGACTTCTACACCCTCCATCCACCCACTCCTTCAGCGTGTTGCGCCAAAGACAAATGAGAGACCAATCAGTTCTCAATTTTCCATCCAGCGCGGGCTTGACAGTTAATTACGGTGTCTGACTGCAGACGTGTAATTATGGTGGCCTCCCAGAGTCGCCTGCAGACACGGTGATAAATGGGACGCGCGATTAAAAATTGACGGGGACAAAATTAATGAATTGTGGCTGTTTATAGGAGGAGAATGTATTTAAAATGGCAGCCAGTTTCTAATAAAAACGTGTTGCTTTTGATGGAATTCATTCATCGTTTAATTTATGGCTCGTTTCCACCGTAATGTGCAAAAATAATCTACATTGTGACCATTTTTTAAAAATGTCAAACCAACGGTATTTCTAAAAAAAGAAAGCAGATGTAAAAGTTATACATACAGATTTGAGGATGTTGGTAGATATTTTAAAATGCCTAAATGTATCATGTAACACACAGAAATTAAGTTTGGATAATTTGATTATTCATGCAGTAGCAATGGAAAGCGCTGCATTTCTCAGTGGCATAGCTACTTCACCACAATCCAACCTGTCACGTCCTCAAGCTCCAGGTACAATCCCTCCCCTCTTCCCTTAATTAATTCCACCTTCTGCTTCCACTGGCCTACTTCCAAAAAGCTGCGGGTGCTGGCACAGTGACCTATAAAGACTGGCTCCCCCAGGTCCCCAAACTCATCACCGTGAACCCACCGCTACCCTCCGTCCTCACACGCGAGAATCAAAGTAGGAGCCCGAAACGCGGCAGACACATTTCCAGCTCACATTTTCTCAGCGTGCCCATTTTAATTTGGTGCACATCATATTTTTACATTTTAAAATATGGAACACCTGGACAAGGCAAAGCATCAACCAAAGAGTCTCCAGGGTGTCACGTACCTCCTTTGCTAATGATAGTCAAAAGCATGGCGGATCATGACGACATCCAGCTGAGATCTTTTTGCTTTGCCGAAGGAAAAAGAAAATCTTTTTCATAAGGAATGTGGCAAACTGAACTGCAGTGTTACCTTCACAATTCTTGCTTTGGCTGCAGTTAAGCTACAGTAGTCATAAATCATGCTGTCCGTAGTTCGGTAGAGGCAAATCCAATGTCGATTTAGGAGTCTGTGTTTTCTGCTGAAGAAAGAATTTTGAAACTTTTGTCCTCTCCAAACAAACCAAGAACCGCATCTCTTGTTCCACCCGAAACAACTCGGATGGTGCTGCTAAATAAAAAAAAAAAAAAAAAAAAAGGAAGCTATTTTGGGAATGTAGAGAATCTAAATCTGCGCACTGAATGCCACAGTCTTGGGTGTCGATGCTTTTCTGCGTTTTGACAGCTTTCAGTGGTCTGATTCATATGCAACATTTGTAATGCCTGAGAAAGCCACGCTAACGTCCTCAAAGGAACTGTATCCAATCCAGAATAGGCCCTCTTTTCTTTGCCATGACCAGTTGTCACATTCCAGCATTAGCCGCAAAGAAGCGGCGGCTAAAGAGGGGTGCCGTGGAGGGCAACTCAAACCGAATCTGTCTTCTTTTCAAACACCAGCGCCAATTATCTGGGATCTTTTAAGATTTTGATCTGTGATCTGTTGAACACGGCTTGTTACAACACAACCATTTGCTTTCATGAAACTTTAACATTGAGACTAATGGAACTCGCCCAACCCCTGTCCAATTGACCCTTAACTTTAAGACAGAGAGAGAACGTTGACCACCGCTTGGAAGTGTATCGGCATCCTTCAGTTCCAGAAGAACCTAAAGAGCAAACTTTATTATGAACCTGACTACAGACTTAATTTATTACACGCTATAAACCGCAACCGCTAACAACCAGTGGAATAAAAATAGAAAGCTATTCAGTGGAATAGTGATTAAACTATCAGCAGGAATTCAAAAATACAGAGACTAGTTCAAGTGCATCAGGGGACTTCAGTATAAAACCATCACATGGCCCATAAAGTACAATAAAACCCCCCTTGTTGCGATGGACTGGGAGAATACACAGACATGACGTAATGGAGCAACATCTTGACATCTGTATAGAGAATTGAGTTCCACATCCTTTTTTTTATTTGCTTTTGTTTTGTTTGCCAGCGAACTGGTGATAGGAGCTGAGTTTTCAACAGAATCTGAAGACTGATGTCTGGTTTTAGTTTAAGTTAAAACTCCATGACTCAGCCGACTGTTGGAGATGCTGCACGCAAATACTGCTTTCAGATGACTTGGATGGAAAGGCAAATAAGAGGAGAAAAGTTGGCGTTTCTCTTCAAATAATTGCGATTAATTACTTTTTTTTTTTTTCTTTTGGTGAAGCTTCGCTGAATGTTAATAGCCATTCCAAAGCTCAATGAATGTAAGACTATGAACAAATCGCTTAAATATAACTTGTTTTATGGGACCATAAACTCTGCCATCTACCAGAAACTCTTGAAGGAGTGTGTTTAGAGTGACTGACATCATTGGAAGTAATTCAGGTAATAATCATTTAACCATTTGGAAGCAGACTGCATACATGCCCAACACGCAAGGAATGTTTGTAACTTGAAGTTCACAAAGTACTGAGATATTTCAAATATGTGACAGCAGCTGATACTTAAACTTTGTTTCATTTCTGCTTGTCACACAATATTTTTATTTTTTTATTCAAATTAAGAAACAATGCAATGGCAGCTTGAAATTGGTCAACTTGTATCTTTCCACGATACTGTTTCTTTAAACATGCAAAAGCTAGAAATACTCTCTCAGATGGCATGTCGAGACTTTGGAAAATCTGCTAGTTTTAACAAAAACAAGAAAGATCGATCTGTCATTTAAGAAAATATTCTCTGTTGTGACCAACAAATTATGTTAACCGAGGAACTCGACTGGAAACCACTGACGTTTAGGTGTTTGGCTCTAACTGACACTCATTTACCGACCGTCACCAACTCCAAATAAATTTCTAGAAGCATCTGGATGATCTTGCACACCAGAAAACCTGCTGGAGAGATCATTTCAACACTTTGCTCTCGTCTCAGACAAATATGAGAGGGAAAGAGAGAGAGAGAGAGAGAGAGACGTCTGATTTTCCATCTTTTCTGTCTGTAACACAGATGCGGTTTGTTTTTTGTACTGATGATGCTAAATTGTTGTGGATCAGCCGGCTCGGTCACACTCTGCGGTGACCTCTAAATTAGCTAATCTATACAGCAGAGATGGGAATCTGCAGCAGCATAGCTTCTTCCTATTTTCCTTCAGCTAACAGGGGAGAATGATTGAGTGACTTCAACAGTAAGTGCCTTTTTTTTTCTTTTTTTCTTTTTTTTTTTTTTTTGCCAGAGGGCGCCAATAATAGTACTGGGAGAAAGTGAACGAACAAAAGACAAGTTTTTACCAAGTACTTTTGGTCTAGTTTCTAGAGCACTTGACATGAGACAAAACTGACTTACAGGTAACTTTTCAATAAGAAACAGGGGCTTGTTTTAAGGAGATAAGTCCTTATTATTGATGAAAATATACTTGTTCCTTTGGCAGTTATTTCACTTGCAACAAAACATTTTCCCCATGTTATAAGTTAATTTATCTGCCAATGGAACAAGTAGTTTTTCACCAATATTAAGACATTATTTACTGCAATCAAGCCTCTATATCTTGCTAAGAAGTTACATTTAAGTTGTTTTAAGATATTTGCACTAGAAACCAGACCAAAGGTACTTGGTAAGATTTTTTTTTGCACTGTAGCAAATGAGAACACATGACCAAGCCATACCTTTTATGTAGTTCCATAGATAAAACATGATTATTTTTCTTTACATTTTGTCCAGCAACAACCACAACCTTTAATGCAAAAGTAGAAATGTTATGTGGGGTAATTCATTTCTCCAGCAAAACAATTTGAATCAAATTAAAAGCTCCCAACAGATGATGGGCATGTTTTGATGTATACGACCTTTGACCTTTTTAAATCCTGCAAGCAAGTGGGTATTTGACAAAGACAATTGAACTCTGACTGCAGAGCGCCAGAGCAATCACTCCCCTGCCACTTCATCTAAGGACCCGACACTACACCTGTACCTTTGAGGTAAAGAACTGGAAAAAAAAAAAGCAGGGCTGTCATTCGATCTCCCCGGAGACTTAAATCCCTCCAGCCTCACACCGTATCTTTCCTTCTCCACCTCCAGCGTTTTTATGAGGTGTGAATCACAAACTGATTTCCCCAAACCACACACACACTAGGCGCTCTCCAGCTGGCTCAATCTTGACCCAGAATTCTTTATGCACATTAGAATATTTTACAAGCCGGAGTTTAGCCACGTATGAAGAGTGAAAGAGCTCCAGAGGCACTCAGTCAGGGTTTACAGCCAAAGTTGCCAAGGTAGTGAATCTCTGTAGGGTTTTTCTTTTTTTTCGCACTTAAAAATTAGAATCCCACGCTGGGAGGAATGAGAGTTTCGGCTGCATCTCGAAAGGCATTAAGATTTGAACTCGTTTCATGATAGGTGTGTTTGGAAATATTTCTCTGCGTTCTCGTGAGCAAAACGCTCATGTCTCTTGTTAAATGCGCGAGGCATATTGCGGGGAAAAGTTCCCGCTTCGGCTAATGATGACGGCTCAAAAATATTTGTCTCAAACTTTATGTCCGGGCCGTGTTTGTGCCAACACCCAAAGCAGCCAAAGCGTTTAACTGCAAGTCTTATTTTTCAAATCTTCTAATGGGGTATAATGATAACTATTCAGACCATGATAATCATGTTCACGACACTCGAGTAAGGCGGATTTCAATCTTGGCCGAGGTCTTTTTTGTAAGCAGAGTGTGTGTGTGTGTGTGTTGTTCTTCACATCTCTGTGATTTACTGCTGTAGTATGAAGTATGGTTTGAACAATTTTTCTGTTGATCAGTTGAAGGTCCAAGACGAAACATCAACATTTGGTCCAAAAAGACATTCTCATGATACCTTAAAGTACACCAGTCTCTCCTCATGCCAAAGCTGTGTGAAATAGCCCTTCAGAGAAATCTGAATAGCGTCAACTTTTGATGAAAACTTGCGTGATGTAATCTGAGCATTTCTCCAAAAATATGCAGAGTTGAAGTTTTGTTTTCTGTACAGATGAGGAAAAACTGGTAATAGAATGATCTCAGATTCTTTCTCCACGACAAAAAGTGTATGTTGCCCTCAATATTCAGTGCATACAGAGTGTTGATGCACTACATAAAAAGTTTTTACACCCCATGAGCTTTTTAGCGTTTTGCTAAATCATGACCAAACACCTCAGTGTATTTTGTACAGATTAAATGGTGTAAGTGGCGGGAAAATTATTGTTTATTATTTTGTAAGTATTTTACCAAAAAAAAAATCTAAAAATGTGGATTGCATTTGTTTTCAGACACTTTTTCTCTGATACGCCTGATTAAAATGTAGTGAAAAAAGTTCAGAGGTCACCTTTCTACCTGTGTATAATTTGTTTCAATATTAGTGCAACTCCACTAACTACTTTTGGGGTAACTACCTTTTGTCAGTTAAATCTCATTAAAATACATGTAATTTGTGGTTGTAATGTGCCAAATGTAAAAAATGCAGCGCTTTCAATCATTTTATCTTTCTTCAAATGCTTCACTACAGTGCTCGACTCTCTTATGACCGTTAAAAGACTCCCCGGTACGACTTAACGCCAGACGTTCTCATGCAGCAGTCGCATCGCCCCACTAAAACGTTCCACCAAATCCCTCCAAAAAAACCCAATCACGCACAACTCATTTATCAGGTTGACCGCAATATTGAAGGCCGAGAATGATCCATCCACCTGATGGTTTAAACTGCCAACCACTGATGGCCTCAACAGAGGGAAAAGGCTGTCAGCGGTCAGCACATATGAAAAGAAACCAAAACACTCTCCACATCCAAGAAGGGATCGCGTTCACATTCTCACAGGCTGGCTGCTGATTGTCAGAACTCACTTCTCGCACTCACGACTGATGCTGTGCGGTGAAACATGAATGCTTTGTCAAGTGTGACATGCTTGAGTTTATGTTGTGGCAGCTGTTCCCGGCTAAAGAGGAGGGGGCAAAAAAAATCCACTGCAGTCACTGAAAGATGATACTCTACGGTTATTGATTACAAAAGATCAAAAAGGGGTAACTTCTCACGACTCGTCTGATCCTCAGCTTGGGTTTGGTTTTCTATTACGCCACAACTGCTGTAAGCAGCTTCAGGTCCACCCATCCAGTTTATAAAGAGAAAGTGAATGCCAGATGCTAAGTGTAATCCAATGCCACAAAAAGCATCTTTGCTTGCATTGCTACTTTTAGTGCACAGTGGTGGAAACTGTACTCTAATCCCCCTTACACAATTAAAGCTCTCGGTTACAGAAGAGCATGACAAACAAGTTGGCCAGATTCGAAACTTGGTCCGACTGAAATGACAGCACTTTATCTGGAGTTTGGAAAGTTTCATTCACCCGAGAAAAAAAAAATCCCCGACGTGATATATGTAAGCCCGTGGAATGTGCATGTCGCAGGCAGCTGGAAAATTGTGCAAGTACTGCTGTCTGTGGATACCAATGTTTAGGAATACGGTTTGTATACAACGGGGGTCATGAGACTGAGGTTTGGTGGCTGTGTTTTGGCAGCTGAGCAGGGCGACTGCGGCCGGCAGAGCACTAGGGCCAGCCAGGGGTGAGCAACACCCTTAACTAGCTTCATGTGTCACTAAGATCCAAGGGACAAAGAGTGGCAACCTAAAAATAAACAAACCCAGTCTTTCTGTCTAAGTAGGGGAACACTGACCAATATCAACGGATGAAAACCAGCGGAAACAACTATTTATTATTTAAGACCATCTTGCATCTTGTAAAACTACTTATTTGGAAAAGATAATGTCTGAAAGTCCTGGAGATGTTCCAAATTTAGACACTCAAGTTGTCAAAAAGTCAAAATCACTCGTTTTTCAGTACTTGGTCAAGGAAAACGTTTTTGCGTTTACCCTCAGCAACAAGAATGAGGTGTAGCAAAGGATGTCAAATTGATAATCCCAAATTTGTGGAGTTAAAAAAAGCAAAAAAAAAAAAAAAAAATCAAAACATTGATGATTGGAAAAACATTTGAAAGATCTTGAAACATACACACAGATTCCTGTTAAAAGTTAGTGAAGCTGATCATAAATGTGAAATTCTAAAGACAATTTAAAATGTCAACTCCAAGTTCTTTTGTATTTGCTATTTTTTTATTTAGTAACAGTAATGCGACTGCTCTTTTACAATCTCACAGCAAAAAGGTAGAATGAAATATTCTGCTGAATCAGCAATCATCAACTCATCTTAATGCAATCTATCTTAAATCTCTCAAATCATTTTAAAACTGTTTTTTTTTTTAAATAAAAGGATCTCCAACTGCAGGAAAGAAAGATTTCTTCAATGTTCTAAAGTTACATATTGAAGTTGGCATACATTGTAAAGGGAGTTTTAAATTATGACAATGTTCCAAAAACATTGAGTAAAATAACCTCCATGAACATGCCTCATTACTTCCTGTTTAACATGAACAAGTCTCGCAAGACTTAATTTTGCCAAAGGACATTTTGTCTGCAATTATAATATAAAGCCCCAACAGCAGACAAAGATGTGTTTGCTCTTCTTCTCGCCGACACTGTTATTCTTTCCTAACATACTGAGCTGAGATGCTATGTAAAGGAATTCTAATACTCCCAATAGATGCACAGTGGGTCTTAAACCCTCCTTTTAGAGGATGAAAGCAAGTCCCAAAGCCACATTGTCAGAGGAATTGAGCACAAAGCTTGTGTTGGTTGAATCTGCTTGTAATCAAAGCGAGATCCTTTGTTCCTGCCTTTCTATTGTTTCAGTGATGGTCTAAGCCCTCCACCCCAAATCTAAAGAGACTTATACTACAAACACAAGACAGCAATAGTAACATTTTTTTTATTTTATAACCACGAATTAAAACCACATGTCTATGTTTAAATGCAGCAAAAACAGTACAAAAGATGGTGACACTCCACCAGACAACCTTTTACTGCCCCGTGCCACACTTTTTTATGAGGTCTGCCTCTTTCTTTGTGTGGACACGCAATTCTTTATGTATGTAAATCTGCTTAAAACTCTCGCTCAAAAAAAAAAACATCCTAAATTGTAATTCATAAAAGCTTTCTCATGGGCGTTCCGCCCCGCACAGTTCACTTCATTTTCTCGTCGGGCGATCTTAAAGAGTAAGGAGAAAAGCCCTCTTGACGTGCTGTTTCACCTTAATTTTACAACATGCATAATTCTGTCAAAGCAATTGAGCTCACCCTTTTTATTAACTTACTTATCTCTCATATTATCTGCTCCTAACAAATTAGCGCACTCAAATAGCCTCAGCCAACTGGGACGCAACTGGGGTTTAGATAATTGTTCACTGGAAGCAATGGGATTCCAGGCAGCCTCATAGGTAAGGCAGTGAGTGGCTGCCTATAATCGTCCAGGGTGCGTTCTAAGGAGGCTTTCTGACCTTTTGTTAAGAGTATCAGCAGATCGGCATCGAGTGTGTTTAATAGTATTAATCAGCTGTAATCTTATTATGTAAAATTCTGGCCAGCTAAGAAGCCATTAGCAACCATTTTATAGATGTAATTAAATGTATTTATTTGTCAACAATTTGAAAGAAATGTCATCTCAATGGCACTTTCCAAGACAAACTAACAACTTGCATGAGTATATGTAATTGAAGAAATCCACTTCAGTCTAGTAAATATACACCAATAAATAATAAACCTTAAAAAGACATAAGGGCCATTGAGAACAGATGTGGCAATGGACGTACTCAATGAGCCTTGCATAGTACCATGGTACTTACTTGACCTTAGACCACAAAAATTTCTCTGTTTACTGGTTTTGCAGCTTGTAAACATACATTATTCATCAAGTGCTCCCAACCGGGCCAAAAGCAGACAGCTGATGTTGAAACGGAGAGTTTTTGTGACCCATTGTCTAAAAGTTGCATCATCCCTCCATCCGTCCTTAGATTAATCGGTCATTTCTATTTGGACCCTTTGTCTCATGAATTTACTTGTTTTGGTTTCATTTTCTAACCTGACCACTGCGGACGCTCGAGCCCTGAGTTCACAATGAACTTTTGAAAATATACTTTAAGTCATTAAAAAGGATCGAGAACTCTGAAATTTTCCTCTTTAGAAAACTATGGAATTTTGTCAGAAAACGTGTTTTGGAATCCTGTGACCCATAATTTATAACCAATAGCAATGAGGCGTAATAAGTAGGCTTGATGGCATGCAACCCATAAAAGAAATGTTCCTTTTAGAGACTTATTAAAGACTTATTAGAGACATGACTTGGGCTTGGAACAAAAACAAACTTATGAGCATCTCGTTACTGAGCATATAGCCATATATTCAGCATAGATTTATCCGAGAGGTGTAACGAAGTTTGCACTAAGGACAAAAGAGGGAGGCAAGAGAAGCAGGCTTTTCTTGGATATTCGCCTGTGTTTTTTGGTAGAACGTACAGTAATGATGTTGACATTTGTAAATCTTCCAGAGGTCTAAGCATTTAAGACACAAACACAACTCATTAGTGTGCCAAGTCGATGAACTATGGTTTGAATTGCAATGAAAGGTCTCTTTTTTTTTTTTTTTGATTACATCTCGATTGACCTCAAACGCCAAATTGGAGAAAGAGCAGATGGCTGGAACCCGCAGTCTGTGTTATCCCCTATCTTGATTTGGGCACTTGTATAAAGTCGCTCATCTCTGAGTACTGTGTCGTTTGTGTGTGGCATATTTAATTTAATCAGCCTTCTTTGATCTGAGAGTTAAAACAGTTTTGCTCCTCTGAGACTGAGATTTAAGATACGTTTATTGACCCCCTTGGGGAGCCGTAATGTATGTCTGAGGCAGGCAGCGACTGTGGACTCTGATGTTGCCGAGGTCACAGATGTTTCTGGAGACACGGCTATGATTGCGGAGAGCCATTTACAGGATCCATTTCATTTTACAGTGCTATCTTCTCTTTCTTTCTTTTTCTTTCTTTTCCTTTATGTTGAGTCCTGTTAGTAATGCTTTGGTTTTCTAAGCAGAGCCACGCATTTATTAGTTGAAATGTGCATTTCATAAAAGCAGTAGTGTTGTGCGTCTTAAATATCTCTGATTTTCCGTATGTTATGAAGATTTTAACATCAAAGATCAAATACTCTTTTAAATAAACCACAAACTTCAAGTCAACAATGAGCAAAACGCAGCTGCCTGTTCCTTGGGCTGAACTCAAGAAAAGCCTATCAGTAAACCAGCAGA
Organism: Poecilia picta; assembly: GCA_033032245.1. NCBI lineage: Eukaryota > Metazoa > Chordata > Actinopteri > Cyprinodontiformes > Poeciliidae > Poecilia > Poecilia picta. The sequence continues at coordinate 8,258,676 of CM065375.1, read as the reverse complement.
CCATGTCTTCATTTCTTCCCACAGATCAAAAACAGCCCGACTCGAGTCCTCCCTTAGCTTCAGTAAAACTTAGTCATTTCACACGCAAAGGCATTGGGATTATGGCTGGCCAAGCCAGCTCTTGGCCAAGCCCACCGCAATGCCAAGGAAAAACACTTGACATGATTGAATAAGCAGAAACCAGCCAGAACACTCCCGCAGCTCCGACCGCCTGGATAAAGACTTATCTCCTTCACCATCTTGTCCAGAGGGATGTGCCTTATAAAAAGGATTCGACTATAACAGTTAAAGTGCGGATAAGATCATATGAGCTTCCTGCAAGGGACTGATGTGGGGAATAAAACAGGATATCTACAATCAAGTAAGTCAGTTTGGACGGCTCTTGAACAGGATGATTAGTTGGATTCTCTTCCATTTCAATCTGTCTCTCGCCTTAACCTTTTGCTCATAACTCTCCTAAGATTCCCGAGGGAAGAGACGGGGAGCACAGAAGTCTTGACCCCACGAGAGGACGACGCTTGATGAACGATCGCGGAAGGTCAGACTTCTGATTGGTATTCAGCCTCCTCCGTCTGAGAGTGCTGAACCAAAACACCCATGTCTGTCCCCCAGAGTGCAAATTACAATGCTGACTTTGATAGATACTCAGTGTTGGTGGATTCTGAACTTTCCCTGAGAGGGTATAACGAGAGCGTAGTCTAAAGTGGGCGGAGGGACGCCCCAGGTAATCTGTCACCAACTGCGCCTCTGACAGACTCGGAGTTGGGTGGACGATGCTGATGGATGAATAACCTTTGGGCGTTTTTACTGGAATTAACGATGAGGTGTGAAGTAACTAAAGACAGCGTACGGAATCCTCGACTACACCGTCATCCCTCTTCCTTTCTCTTCGGACTCCACGAACTTACAGTGGGGTCACAGACAGTTTTCAGCAGCAGAGTGTGGAGCAGTTTGACCTTTAAAGGGTGTCTCAAGACGCTGGCCAGAGAGCTTCCTGGGACTGAAGAGCGCAAGAATAAGGGGGGGAAAGGGGCATCATTTTCACTGCTCGTACATCAAGAGACATTATTGGATATTAGTAATTTCACATTTTATAATAGAGGGACAATCATGATCAGCAGAGAAATCCACCTTCCATGTAAGCATAGAAAAAACCTTCCCAAATGGTTCACTGAAAGGGATATTGTGAAAGACTTATAGCTTCCCAACCACAGGACAGCACTGAAGGAGACTGACAACACTAATCATTATTTTTTGTTAGTTTTTCACTAAAAGACCATAAAAGCATAAATATCTTTTCATCGGGGCAATTTTTGTTATTTGATTTTTCAAGGGCATCGCAAGACATCAGACTTGATGATTCCTTACCACCCCAACTTTGGTAATCTGTGCCACAAAGCTTGTACGAGTTGTCCATGACATGTTCTGTCACTCTTTTCAGATTTTTCTTCTGTTTTTCTTTAAAAGACTTTGTGCAACCACATGCATAAGACGATACTGCAGTTATGCATAACATCATGAGCTGAATGGGCACCCTAACTGGTGTTTAGCCATGCAGCCTGCCTGTAACATATCGAATTGGATGATGAAATATTCACTTTCTACTTCACCCTTTGTCCCGGAGAGTTCCTCGAAACCAATGCTATTGGCCCCAAATTTAATACAGCCCACGGACTAACAGGTGCCATGGCAGAGACTATCAGCGTTGGTCAATTTACCGCTCAGTATTGTTAGGCCTGACATCAGTATATCCAGGTGATATGACATACTTATGATAAAGTTATTTAAATAAGAGAACACCCATTAATAGAAGAGATCAGCAATGAATTACGCTGACTTCTTAGCTTGCTTAAATTTTAGGGCAGTAAGCAGAACCTCTTTAACCTTGACACATTTTCAGTCACGCCTTAATATTTGAGCTGTCAAAGTCTGCTTTGCCTTGGAGGAAAAAAACAACTACTTTCTCAATAAGGCTCTTAAACTGGATGATTAATAGGCTATAGCAGAGGGCCCTGCTCATCATGTTAGCAACTTTTTATTCTGATTGGACCTCCATGGGAAAAAAAAGGAACAAAAAAATGTGGACATCTTTCTTGCAGCTGTGTGCAAAACTACCTACTCTGATTTAAATGAGCTTTAGTCCCCAGAGTGCAGGGCATTGTTGAAGCAGGCATGTTTGAGCAGCTTCAACACAAAGAGCATCACTGATTGTGCAGCAGGCTGCATGTAGATCACAACTTTTTGCAGCAAAATTGTTACTGTGGGCTTCCATAACTATAATGTGTTAAAACGTATTTGTTATTAAAAAATAGTTAATTTCTTGCTATATTTGGATTTCAGTTTGGTCTATAAACAAAGAAAAATCATATATTATCTTAAAATGCAATATAACACATTCCAGTTAGGTTGTTTTTTTCTATTTCAGTAATCCACAGAAAAATCAGCCATTCTCTCTAAAGTCAACAACAACAACAAAAAAATCTACGATTTATACGTGTTTACAGAAAGACCTGTGAGCAGCAGAGGTGAAGGCAAACCAGTCGTCCCCTCTAAACGCAAAGCGACTGACAGGAGAAAAGAAAAAAAAAACAGAAGCAGGAGCGGGCGGCGATGCTGCTGCGCTCCGTGGACGAACCATCCCTACCTGTCATCGTAGCAGAAATCTGCGTCCAGCGTGTTCAGATAGAGACCCACAGCCACGGCGGTGCACACCAGCTCCGTGATCATCTCTCACAGCCAAAAACGGAGTAGAAGCAGTCAGAAAATAGAATCGGCTCTCTCTCTCCTCCGTCTCTCTCTCTCCTCGTCTCTCTCACTTCTCTGTTATTGTGCTCTGAGCGGAGCCGCTCGGCAGCACGGATCTCCGGGCATGATTCCCCTGTGTCAAGCAAAGTGTGTCAAAGTTTGCCATGTTCCCTCTAACCCATCGCGGTAAGAGAGCAGGAGGTCAGGACTCTGCTATCCAAGGACCGGGAGCGGAGCTGTGCGCATTTCGTTGCTGCCGTGTCGTCAATGAGCGCATCTCTCTCTCTTTCTCTCTCTCTCTCTCTCTTTCCCTCTCTCTCTCTCTCTCTCTCTCTCTCTCTCTCTCTCTCTCTCTCTCTCTCTCTTTGTCTCTCTCTCTCGCTCGCGCGCTGCTCTGGTGCCGAAGCGGAGGCTGGAGAGGGAAGACGCATGTGGTTTTTCCAGCTCAGACTGAGCATGCGCACTGAGCTTGTTCTTGGAAGTACCGTATTACGGCGCGACTCCGCACACAAAAGCAGCAGCAGCAGCAGGAGCAGGAGGCTGTGGGGCAAATGTGAAGAGAGGAGGAGTTACGGGAACAGGTTTAAAATCATATCTCATTCACTTACAATGTTGTTGAATTATTTCCAATTTCAACAATTAAAGCTGAGCGTTTAATGTTTGAAAATTCATGCCATATTAATAGGTAGTCTGTGACGTATTGAGAACATATTTGAAAATAAGCTCTCTCATACAGTTTCCTTACAAAGTTGCATCCATTGAAGCATTTTACAATGTTACACTGCAACCTCCAACTCCAATGTTTTTTTTATATCAGTTTTAAGTGGCAGGCCGCTATGGATGGAACCTCGTAGGTCACACTTTGTAGAAGTTCCTGTCACATCTTTTGATTATTTTCTTGTTGTTTGTTCAGACCCAGATTTAGGAATGCCCTATTCTTGTTATTGTTGCAAATGTCTTGCTTTGTACATTTTTTGGTTGTATTCTGTGGATCAGTGACATTTTCTGCCTTTCTTTGAGTCTCTGTTAATGGTCCATCTGTAGCTTTAGTGGTTCATATTCTACCTCAACCGAACAGAATTATTCCCGGTGAATACATAGACTTCCATGAATCCGCATAGGTAGTTTACATTGACTAGCAAAAAGCCGTGGGCACTTTTCTGCTTCATAATCAATTTAAATTAAATGCTGAGGAGCCAGAGAAGACCTCGCTTCACATTCTCGCATTCGTATAACGAATTAAAAATATTGATTAATTTTCCCTCTACCTACCCCGTCGTCTCTGTGCAGAGGCTAAACAGGGGGAGGGAGGATCCTGAGCATGATGAATGAACCATCGCCTTTCAGCCTATGGCTTGAATGTATGTGGGCATCGCTTGGAAACGCGCAACCTGGTCCCGCTGGCTACCAGCTGGCCGGAAACCTGTCCCACAGTTGGAGCTCCGGCGGGCGTAAAATGCACCGCAGAGCTTTGGAGAAACAGAAACAGATGGTTGATGACGGCTGTGTGGCGCATACAAGTGTGGGCTCAGAATTTACCGAGACGGTGACGGAGCATCACGAAGGGGAGGTTGGAGTTGTTTGTAAGAGTGACCCGATTCAGAACACAGCGTGACCTCGACCTCGTGGAATCTGTTGGGTTTCTCAGGAGGAAAGGTCGCAGAGCTTTTGGACCAGATTGTTAGATGTCTAGGCGACTTCATTTGAATTTATCTCTGTGTTCTGAGGTAATAGGAGCTCATAGGTTACATTTGTTGTTGGGTTTCTAGACAAAGAAACTAAAAGAAGAGCAAACATGTTTACGTTTAGTCATTTTAGTCTTCCACGTAGCAGCAAACTGCATAAGTGATTAAAAGATTCCTGAAGAAATTAAGATACTGATGCATTTATATTTGTAAAATCCCTCTTTCCTAACCAGGGAGAATTACATTATGTCATTATGACACCAGTGTGATCTAGCAACTAATTTCTGAAAAAAAAAAACTAAACAAAACAGACTTTGTGAATATATTTTTGTTTAATCTATGTGGTTTTAGGAAGTGTCTGTCCTTATTCGAACCATATATTGTTCTGCTCATGAAGAAACCTTGTTGCATATTTGACTTGAGTCCAATCTCTTTTCTTATGTCTGCGTGTGACATCTTCGATATGAATGTACATGCTTTCCCTATTAACAGCTTTATGCTTGAAATAATGCAAAAGATGAAAGAGTCTGCTTATCATCTCCTCTCATGGTCCTGGACAGATTACAGAACTGGCCAGTCAGGCAAGAAAAACCCAAACATCCAAAACAATCAAACCGTGATTCAGAACAGAGACAGACTAGTTTATTTCAGTTCTGACTTTTATTGTTGCTCTGAGGAAATTTGTTGTATAGCATTAAAAAAACGACGACGCGCAAGATAATGTAGGCAACCTGATCAATTGATCCACAAAATAAAGTTAGTTAACGACAAAGAAAGGATTAAGTGTTAAATTAGACTTAAAGCACAATGAGATCAGTTTTCTTAAACAGCCATTTTGAATGCAGTTCTTTGAAAATTATTTATACCTTCTTAGTGTTACTTTTTGTCATGTGACCACCAAAAACTTTAATGTTTTGTACTTAGGTTTACGACCTTTGCCCCACGGAGAGCAATTTCTGCCGTTGATCCTACTAAAAAAAAATGTATTCAAGGGGAAAAGCAACATGGCTTCCCGAAACCAGGTAGCTTGTTTATATACTAGCTATACTAAATTTATTTAGATTTTTAAACTGAAGAACAATTAAAATTTTGTCCTTAGCTTTAAATTATTTGCCTCAATGGGAAATTTACATGTTTCATACAAAGTGACATAGAAAATGCAAGCAGATTGCAAACTATCAACCCCCCACCCCAAAAGAATATCCCTTACATTATCGGTGTCATTCTATGTAAAAATCATACATGTGTTGCATAAAAATGACTAAGGGAAATGGAAAATCTAACATTTTAACCACATTGTGACATTATTACTCTCAATTTAATTTCAACTAAGTTATTTTGGGACCAAAATTGAACTTCCAGACATACATTTGCATGTAGGTCAAAAACACTCCTCATTATCCCGAACAAGATCAAGCAGACAAAACGAAGTAAAATAATCACAAAGTGAGGGAAGATAACAATCTGACATAAAACTATTACAAATATAAGACCAGTAGCTACCAAGATGTAAGGATGACCAAAACTTCTAAGTCTCAAAATCTGGGCCATATGTTAAACTGAGGGAAAATACATAAAACCCAAATAGCCTATCAGAAATAATACCTTATCAACAAATGAACACCACAAACATATCTGAATAAATGCAGATTATATGGCAAACTTAAATTAAAGCTCAGATTTCTTCTATTTCTACGTTCTTTACCACACGACTGACCCCTCTGCTGCCCTCATTAGTGACCATCTTCACAACATGAGTCGTTCAGAGCGAGCAGCGGTCGTTTCCCCGATGCTTTTCACTCCGGAACGGCAGCATCTCCACCCCAGTAGATAAACATCACACAGGAAACGGACGATCGGGGTTGGAGGGACGGGGCTTTGCTTTGCTCTGGTTTCACAAAAATAGATGCCATTGATATCAACAGCAGAGCAGCAGCCACTTGCAATCTGCTTCCGAATAAAAATCCACCCCAGCGCGTTTGCCACTTCCCAATTCTGCCCAGGAAGAAAAAAGAAAGTAAACTTCATCCTGAACTGGATGGGACATGATGAATGTTTGGGTTAGGAGCTAACTTTGGAAGACCAGGCTAATTAACATGGGCTGCTGTTGAAAGCCGTGGTGTTTTTGAGAAGGGTCCTTTGTTTTGTTCATGGAAGCAAAGAAAAATGTCGCAAACAGGCTTTGAAAGTTGTTTTTTTTATTAGAGGGGGGGAAATGAGATACCAATCCTTATGTAGAAAGCTTAGGAGAAAAGCTAAATATGAGAAGAATATGATATAAATACTTTGCATTTTCTTTAGTGCTCTGTATCCCGATGAATTTGATGTTGATTGATGTTTCAGCCTTCATCAAAGTTCATTTTGCACTTTTTTTTTTTAATAGATGAACTCACAAGCTGAGTTTCAAATATGTTACTCGAATTTGCTTTCCAGTCACATTTGCCTTTGAAGTGCCTGTTTTCTATCACAAGACATTTTAGATCGATCTAACATGACTTATTTCTTCAGGACGGAAAGAACAGACGGAAAAGGAGGAGGAAAAAAAACAACTTGCAAGGATGCGTTTTGTATTCAACCTGAGCAGATGTCCGTTCTGCTGGCTGAACAAGGGGGAGTATCGATCAGTAAAGTAGCTGAAACACAACAACTATTAATCTTGCACTCCACAGATCTGGTGTTTATAGAGATGTGGCGAGAAGTAATTTCATTTAAAGTTTGCGCAGGACCAGGGAAGCTTTTCAGGACTGATGAAAAGTTGGATGTAGTTAAACACGAGGCGAACAGTTCTGGAAGAGGAGGTTCAACATGCAGCCAGAGGTACTGTGAAATGGTTTGGACCAACACATACTGTATACATGTGCTATAATGGCCTAATCAAAGACCAGAACAGACCTTAAGGCAAATGAGAATTTGTTGGAAAAATATTGACATTTGTGTTCACAAATCCAACTGAATTTTAGCAGTAAGGACAAACGGACAAGAGGCAAACCCCAAACACCTTCAGCAGCAAACGGGAGTAAAGGTATTGTGTCGTCTGAGCTAACTCTGTGCTGCACTCATAATATTTTGGTGAAAAAAAAATGGAAGTTTAATCCACTTTGTTTTGGTTCATGACATAAACCCCCAAATAAATGACACTGGTATTTGTGGCATGACAAATTAAAATTGTGGAAAGATTGGAAACCTCCCCACCCCCTTAAACATTTAGAGAAATCTGTCAGAAAAAAATGACAGATGATGGTTATTTAAATCTGCAACAAGCTGATTGGGACTGCAGACATCTGATCAAGCAGCAAAGACAATGTGCCAGTGAAAGAACAGGCAGATGGTGCTCCCGTTCTTTCTGATGGCAGCCTGCTATCACACCTCTCCCTAAAAAGAAAAAAAGTCACACATAAAACAGGACATCATGACAAACAAGCTTCCCGGAAGGAATCTGGGTTGAGAGGAGATATATTTCAAAGGGAGATGGTTCTTCAAATATTCATACAAAGCATCCTGTATCCTTCTTCTACAACTTTTTCCATGTTGATTTTTTTTTTTTTTTGGCAGTGTTGAGATGATAAATCCCATTATTTTCCCTTCCAATTCCAAACTCTAATTACACTCTAACAAAATCAGATGAAGCTTTATGTACGAAGCCCTGGGCTTTAGGGATTTCTGGAGATGAATTTGCAAATCAGAGAGGATTAGAGAGGCCTGGATTCAAGCAGCTCTGTGAGAAAGTCTCATCAAAGCCGAAAGCCAATACGTAAGACGGACTCCCCTCGCTTCCTTTCCGCTTCCTCCAATTCCTACCTGGCAGGGAAAAGCCCTTGTAGGTTGGTACGCCCTTCTTCATTTGGACTATTTGTGTCTCAAAGCGTTCACCACATCCTGAGAGCCTTTTCCTGCCATCTGCTAAGTGCAAAGCCAGGAAATTGGAGTTTGCCTACCCTCCCATTGTACACCGGCAGCAGATTGGTGTGCAGCGTTTTGTTTTCCTTTTTTCCCCCTGCGTGGACACTTGAAAGGGGCTGGATGAGTGTTGCACGAACATGCGTGTGACCATCAAGGCAGATTTGACAGGATGTGACTCAGTCAGCGAAAACAAAACCCGAAGCGGTGTTGGACTCCCCTACCCTCCCCCCTTTCCCAAAATAAAAAAAAAAACACAAGCCACCTTCACATCTGTGACTTGGTTTCATTCTCGTCTGTCCGCTGCGGCAGGCTGTCGGAGCTCCCAAACTCGGTCCGGCCTCGACGATCCGTCTTAACTGGGATAAAAAAAAAAAAGGCTGTGGGACGTAGAACCCTGTGAATGGGCTGCAGATGTGCCGGGTGCTGTGGCTGCAGCGACAGACTGAGGGATGCAGGAGGAGGTGTGCGAAAGGAGGAAATGGTTATTATAAATCTGAATCCAGCAGATCAAAACAGTTTCAGGCTTCATTAGTTCAGGATCTCCACTTTTTTCTTATTTTCGTAAGAATGAATACTTTCTGCATTTAAAAATAAATTTGGATTCAGATTAAGTGAAGAGCATATAGAAGCATACACTTTCAGGTCTGTGGAAAATTTTAATTCGATTTAGTCTCAGGGTTTGACTAGACTTTTAAAACGCATGAATATGCTTTGATTCAAGCCGTTATCCTCCGAAGCATAATGCTGCCGCCACAATATTTTACTGAGAGAATGTTTATGGATATCATTTTGGTCTCATCTGATTGAAGGTCCTTCTTTCACATGTTTGCTTTGTTCCCTCGGCAAACATCTGAATCCTCCACAGTACAGCTGCATTTATGTTAGTAAGTAACGCATAAGTGGAGTCTAGTATGAAATACAACATAGAAATTATTACATTTTCATAATTTTTATTAGTATTAAAAAAAACATGAAATATTTTCCTTTTACTTCACTATGGTGTGCTGATTTTAGTTAGCATACCACAAACAATCTCAACAAAATGATTCTGATGGCTCAAAGACAGACAAGTCGAGCCTATTATAAAACCAATATGAAAGAAGAGAGTAAGTCGCATTCGGCCTCGCTCAACTTATTTCTCAACCTTAACTAGAAATGGGTTTTCCAGATGTGCCCAAAGTTCACTCAAATCCCAAAATACCCTCATTTCCCTGAAGGGTCTTTTAAAACAAGTTTTCTTAAGAGTCCAGTGACAAAAGGCTGCAAAATGCATCATTCGAATCACACAGGCCTCACAGGTCTTCCAAGTTTTCTGAGTATTTCCAAGTAATAGAAAACTGCAAATGTTTCAATTATGTGGCCCATCAGAAAATCAAAGCATCTAATTAAAGTTGAGGTCATAATGCACTTCAATAGTCGTTTTCAAGACAAATATGCCGACAGTCATATATAATTATAACCTAAGTGTATCATCTCCATGTGCTTGTATACAAGTGTCTCAGCTTTTTAGTTTCGTCGAATGACTTTTAAGTCCAACGACGGCGTAGCATCTTGGAGACAGCAGGGGGTCGAAGAGCTGAACCAATGCAGAGAAGGACACACCCTCCTACAGGAAACAAGAAACACACATTTCAAACAATGTCTGGCTAAAATTATAAACCATGAGTTCTGGTCACGAAGCGTCAAACGGATGGTTCTTTATCAGGACTTTGATAAACTTGCCAAAGAGGTAATGGAGTCTTTTGATTCAAGTGTAAGAGCAGGAACGCATCCAGACGTTCCAGGACATCGGCTCTCGAGGACTGGAGACGCAGACCGTTAGTGCTGGGTGTTCAGGGTGGTTCAGTGTTAGTTTTCCAACACACTCTGAGATTTGCCAAAAATAAAAAAATTGTTCTCTTTTCAATACAACACTTTTGCCCGTTTGCTCGTTGTGCCTCATTCGTGGTTTTTAGAAAATTGCCAAAGGCCAGACTTATGCAGGATAAACTTCATCCTGCCAGGTTTTCCCTCCTGAGCTTTGTGCTTCTGCAGCTCCTCCAGAGCTACAATAAGGCAACAAAACAGCCACATTTTGGTACCTTTGTATCTGTTCAGACTTTTTCAAAAGATTAACTGAATATTGAGACAAACCTTTTTCCTGACTAATATTATCCAATGCACGGCACACTTTTTAGATGTTTATTGGTGTTTTAGGAAACAAAAAAAAAAACTTTTTACCTTACATTTCACACTTGCAGACTTTGTTTTGATTTTTTTTTTATATATGAGAAAAGTCACGTAAAATAAACCTTTGGCAAAGCACTATAATTTCTGTTCTGTGTGGTGTTTATCTTAGAGAACACTCCAAAAATCGGTTTAGAGCAAACTCCTGTTTGTGTGGAAGAACACTGCCTGCGTTTGTCGTGTCTACAACTATCGCAACAGAAAATTCACTAACTACCTCAATCTGTCAGTGTTGGGTTGTGTGAGCTTGGCCTCGCGTGATTCCGAACTCATCACCACATGGATTACATTACTGTACTTCTGTCATCATCGTTTTCGTCCTCGAGGGACAGCCTTCAGCCCAGACCGGTGATGTTGATGTTGCGTAGTTTGATTATATGACCCTAATGAGGAAGTCCATCTGACACATTAACCGCATGTAATCACCACTTCAAAGCTTTGTGGAGACTCCGTATCGCCTCGCGACGACTCGGAGCAAAGATTAGCTTGTTGCGTTTGGCCGCAGAAACAGAAGACTGCAAAACTGCAGGCTGCGTTCAATTTGGCTGACACCCATATTAATGTCGGTGGTCCTGATTTCAGCTGACATCTCCGCATGCTCGCTTTAATCATCGGGGAGGCGTATTTCAAATCCCAATCAACGGGCTGTAAGAGCCAATCACAAATGATGAGTCCAGCTGAAACGTAATGAAAGGAAATCAGAGCTGGAGCTCTGCTTGTGCGATCAAATCAGCTGCGTTTGTTGCTCTATTTTCATCTAATTTGTTGGATTGTTTGTTCTTTTGTATTTATATCCGAAGATCCCCAAGAAGAACTTGACCACGCAGGTCTGTTACAGATCTACACGAGTGTTTGTGTCCTTGGCTCTGCAAAGTTAATGCTGATTTCATGTGCAACATCAAAGTTGAATCAAACTCCCAAACTAAAGTTGCCCTTCACATTTCTGGCACAATGCAAAAGCCCTGAGATACATTAATCTTTCACTGCAGCTACATCATAACAGTGAAGGAATTGATGCACAGCTGCATACTTTCCAGAAATCCGTTTTTTTTTTTTTATCTTGTGCTGTTCAAGTGGCTAAGAGAGATGGACGTTTTATGTCGAGTAAAAACATAGGAAGTCATGAAATGCAAATTAAATGTCTCTAGGCAATCAGATTAAAAACAGTAAGCATTTTAAAATGCTTCCGTTAGATTCAGTTTATCTAAATTACTACAGTAATTGGGGGGGAAAAAATCTAACCCTAGGATATTTTTGCACTATAGATGTATTCAAATTAATGGTAATATCATCATTTCAGGTTGTCTTATTACTGTTTGTCTGGGTTTTTACATGACTTTTCCAGGGATTGCAACAAATTTTCTTTAATACCAGAGAAACATACAGAGTAGCTATGAAATGCATTTTTGAAATCATTTATTTCTCATGAGTAAAAAGACTATTTGGACTTTCTCCCTTTTTATCTCAAGAGTTAAGTGTTAGTATCTACATTTCTTCAATGTACATAGAAAATGGAGTTTAATTTAACTAGTCACTCCCAAGCCTCATGGCCGTCTGACCTGGAGAACAAAGGGTTGGTGTTAGTGAGAGTCTGATAGTCTTGGGTTACTGCTTCAAAACTTGGACAACATGCTGAAACTGATGGAACCATGAAATCTGAATCGGAGCAGGTAGTTTATACTAAAACCTCTTATTGTTTAGTAATTCTGCCAAAAAGAGAAAATCAAAACTCATCTGTTGTAATATAAAAACGACTCTCGGCCAGATATTTGAAACAGCTGCTGCATTACCTGTTCTTTCAGGTAGCAGAGACGATCCAGCAGAATCAGACCCTCGATGCACGGAGCAAGAGTCACCTTCAGCTGCAGAGAGGAAGACGTGCGGAGTGAAGCTGAGGTTATAGAGAGGAGCTTTTTGTCTTGTTCTGACATTTAACATAAAACAGCTCTGTGACTTCTTCCCATCCTGTTGCTAGTGTGCAATCACCCCGAAAAAGAAAAAAAATTAGTGTTTTATGTCCGGAAAGTAAATTTGTATTGTAGCTGACATCGTAATTAGCAGCCTCGGGGGGGGGGAAAAACAAAACCAGGGCTGGTTTTCCTCCTCGGTTCAATTTTAGTCCCGTAATTCCCCACAGATCTATAATTTATTTACAATTTGCAGGAATTAAAATACTTTACACCGAATTCCTGAATTCTTGTGGCGTAAATGGCACCGCGTTTACGACAAAAATAAACCCCCTGGATGCCATACGAGCTGTGAACGGTTGCAGGCTTCTTGGACATTTTCACGTTCGAGCTCTGTACGTTTCACAGTATCACATTTCCAAACCCTCATCCCCCTTTTTTTTTTTTTTTTTTGTACCCCAATCGTAAAATACGAATCTCCGTAGAAACCCTGGGTGTCGTCTACTTACCATGTTAAAGGCGTGCATCTCGTCCATCCGTGCTTCGTATGTGTCATGGTAGCTCTGAATGTCACTGTCACAAAGCTGCAGAGGAAGAAGTCTTAACAATGAGGGTGTGGAACTTGTGTGTGTATATAATATATATATATATATACTGTATATATATATATATATTATATATTAAAGAATGTTTTGGGAGAAGACAGAGGCAAGTAAATTGTTTAAGATTTGAAGTACAAGTGAGAAACAGACGAAAATACGTCTTGCTATTCTGGGGCGACCAGATTTTTTTTGCCCGCCGGCCTTACGAACTGTCGTTCCAGCTTGCTGAAATAATACTTCACCTCCTATATACAGATATAAATCTCAACGTGGTATTGCAAATGTGAAATGGATGTTAGCCGTGTTTTCCGGGAGTTTGTTTCGGGAAAGCGTTGTAAGATGAACGCAAGTAATCGTGCGTCTGACCTTTGAGTCATCCAGCTCCAATCGGCGCAGAGCTCGCCGAACGTAGTCCACAAATGAGTTTGCTTTGGAGTAAACATTGCCGACCCGCTTCTCGCTGTGGAAGCAAACACAGCGTTTCTCAGTTCTGGCACACTCCAACAAACCAAACTGTCACTCCTTCAATGTGTCGCCAGTTTCGGAAATCAAGCCCTACCAAAGGACTTAATGATGAACAGCTTCTGTCTAGCGTGGGAGGGGCAAGGGGGGAAGTAATGGATATTCGGTGCTAATGGCTGTCGTTAAACTGAGGTTCAGAGGGCAGGAAGGGCTCAGTGTCTTTTAGGAATATTTGATCTTGTCTGCAGCAGAAACATTTGATAAGGACTGAACTGAGGTCAGCTGCATTTCCCTCGATTGTTCCCGGGTGAAATCTTGCAGTGGGAAGCCGCATTTTCACACCAACTGAAAATGGGGAAACTTTTAAAGGCATAAAAATACCAGATTTTTTTTTTTTTTGGAAATCTTGCAACATGCTCCAATAATTAACTTTAATTTGAACAGTATGTGTCGAAATTACGACCTAATCCATAATCTCTAATTGGCTTAATGGATGTCCAATGCAAACATTTCTAAACAGGAAGTGGCAAAATGCCATATCTGTACACATTGACAGCTCTAAGTACTGAGGCCCGAAACACCCGAACTTCTTCTATGTAAATTCTGTATTGAATGACTGTGCTGGACCTACTATCAAGATGAAAAAGCAAAATTAATGTTTAGAGGCTCTGTTTTTTAGCTCTACTTGTTTATACTGATAAAATTCTTCAAAGTCTTGAAGGTTGGAATGATAATAGTCTGTTATGGTACTGCAAACATGAGGGAGATCATATCTGGCTAATACCTTAAAGTAGTGACATGATGAGCATTTAGATCAAAGCTAAACAGCCTGTAATTTCTCGCATTTCTATCTCATTGTTGCCGTTTATGATTTTAACAACATAACAGACGACCGTCGACGCTTCCAAGCTAATCTTTTGTTTCAACAGGGTTATTTTCAACTCCACGGTCTGGTATAATTCAAGGCGCACTCCGTAACTGACTACATGTGGCTTTTGTTTGCAAGTCTCGGTTCATTTGAACTCAAACAAACCAGAAACAAAAAGTTTTCCTTCTTGGTTCAGCGCAGTAAAAGCAAACCTTTTGGGTCCGCTTTGAAAGCTCGACGCCTGTTCTGCTCTGCTCTGCGTCCTGCTCACAATTTTAACTGATGCCGTGACCGCCGGTCACACGAAACGTCCTAAAATGCTCTGTGTTACCTTTTATAGGAGCTGTAGTGGTCCCTCAGAATAACGTGAAGCACTGCACGGTAGAACAAAGACTCCATCTGGATCTGAAGGGAAAAGATAAAGCGCTTTACTGTGACGTCGCTCCAAACGGTGGGTGAATATTTCTGACACTTCCCCAAAAGTTCATGCAACACCAGCAGGCAATCAAGCCTGCTGTTGGATCCGTGCCTCGGCTCCAGCGGGTAATAATCAATCTTTCTGTGATTGCATTAATATTTATAAACATTCCATATTAATGGCAGCGGGTATCATGTGTCGGGAGTTGGCCCCGCAGCCTCTTCGCTCCATGTTTTGAATAAATACACCAAAGTCAATCAACGACTTAAAACAACAGCAGCAGCATTAACGGACTGATTGTTTAAATGCATGCAGACCTACGGCAATGATAGAGAGCAGCCTGGGAGGTTATTAATTGTGCGCGTTTGTGGTTTGAAATGAGCTGATGGATTTGTTTAGCTAAACGTAATGATGGATCCGCAACGCTTGTTTCCACTCTTGTGTGACGATGACTTTTAGTGTAACATATTGAGAGTGATAAGTAGGAATGCTTCACTTACACCCTGGCCAAGTGAGACTCGCTCCAGTGCCTGTTTTGTAGAAGGAAAAAAAGAAAGGTTATAACGAAAAGTGACATTATGACCACCTCTAACTTAATATGTTGATGACGACCCATCTCCTCCACAAGAACTGAGCCCCCCACTTTCACCAGCCCATAGACTTAAGACCTTCACCCGCAGCCCCCAAAACATGACAATTAAAAAAAGCATCAGCTTCATCTGCGGGTGATGAAAGCGGTCTTGGTTCATCACCGCCCTTCACCGTCAGCTTGCTAACAAAGACGTGCCTGACAGCCCACATTTCTTTGTGTCATCGCACTCACCAAACATGCTGACATCCTGGCGTTCCTGCCGCAGAAACAGGACTGATCGCGGAGGTACTGACTCAGGGGGAAACCACACGCAGTCTGCAACGGTTTCTCTGCCGGGGCAAGAGACGGAGATAAACTCAAGAGTTTGCTGACTGAGCATTTGGGCTCTGAAATGATGCGTTTCCTCGTTAAAAAGAAAAAAAAAAAGTGGGCGAAATTACAGCTTGCATCTGTGCATATTTGCGTTACCTCAAGCAATCCTATACAGGAGGAACAATAGTCCTTTTCACTTGCACTGCAATCAAAAACAACAATGTATTTTGTTGCGATTTATTGTTGCAGTAAATCGCAAAATTGTAATAATAAAAAAAAAAAAGTTCAACTACGAACTCTTGCGAGACACTGAAATGTAGTATTTCACAATGACACGTTTTTATTTTTCATCACAGTAAAGTTGTGATTTATGTACCGCAGTGAATACAGACAGGTAGTGTTAGAGACGATCCCACAAACACACAAATATTAGCATTTCAGTCCCAAGATGAAATTCAGCTGTAATCCACTTAATTCTACATGATGTGTTTTCTAAATGGAATCAATATTCTGGAGGGAAAACAGTTGGCTTCATTTGAGGTCCAAACGATTAGTTTGCATTGATGTTTCAGCAAAAATGGCAAACCTTTTCAATCTGCTCTGCTTTTAAACTTTATTAAAAGACATTTATAGTCTGAGGTGCATAACCTAGAACAGAAAAGATTTAAAATCTGCATTAAAAACACACAAAATTCACAATTATGACATGGGTGAGCCTAACCAAAAAGTTTGAGGGAAACTTTATATGTGGAAAAAGAACCTACAAGCGTTTGTGAGGTCGTAGAAATTTCTTTTATCGTTACGAATCACATATTTCCAAGCAAGGGAGTTTCGAGAGCCTTCACATACGTGCATATTTCAAGCGAGAGGGTAGCGGGTGTTGCTATCTGACGGACCGACATCCTTCTCATGCCATTTCTAAAAGGGGTCAGTGACCGAGGGCGAGGAACGGTGCATGCAGAAGGATGCGGCGTAAGGAGGAGGCACTAATAGCACGCTGCTTTCATGTGCGGCTGTGGTCAGGTTAAACTGTTCCGGACACATAATCACATTAGCAGCCACGTTAACTTCCCCCAGCCCCTGCCCAGCGTATGACCTGCTGACCCAGAAGCTTAGAAATAAATGGAAAGGAGAAGCCCTCTTCTCTCCTCCCCCTCCCTGCCCGTCTGAGTGTTGGAGGTATAGTAAAACCGATACCGAGCGTTTTATTTTTAAAATTGTATTTATTTTTTCTTGTTTGGTTTACATGGAGATAAGAAAAACCTTGTTGTGACAGCTTGTCGTGGCAAAACCAACTGCTTAAGAGGCAGACCAGCCGACAAAGTGAGACCACGCGGAATGCGGTGTGCCTGGTTAGCCATTAGCCAGGAAAGTCTAAGCTGACTTGCTGGAAATAATAACACCACTCTGTTCTTTGCGATTTTTTTTATTCCTCGGATACCATGATGGACTATTCATAGCTGCAAGTACAATGGAAGCATGTGCTTCCCTCCCGCAAGTAAGAGACCATAGGTTTTGACCGTCACCATAGCAACATATCTGGTTATACTGGCCTACATGTACCAACCCTTCTTGGATAATGGCAAAAATCGTTAAGGAATAGTTTGAGAAGAGACATTGATTTGGTGCAAAATCGGATCTCAATCCAACCAAACATCTGTGGTATGTACTGCAACATGGGGCTCCTGGGCCACAAGTGGCTCTTTGGATCTTTCACAGTGATTCTTTATAGCTTTGGCCAAAAATTTTAAAAAAAGAACCAGCTAGTATTTTTTAAAATTAAGATATAAAAAAAGCAGTTTCTTTTTAACAATTTTTGAGCATATTTTTTGCGATATTTGCATTGAATTTCCACATAAAAACGACAGATCATTTGGTTAGAATCTGCATTTTTTTATTTTTGCATAATTTCACATCCCCGAGAGAAAAAAAATCCATCCTCTGACTAAATTTTATTTTAATCTTTATTTTAAATCTGAAAAAAAGACAGAAAACGGTGCTTCTTTAAAAATAAAAAAAAATTCTATAGCAAATATTTATCTAAAATTATAAGTTGCCTGTTTTTTTTTTTCGAAAGGACGTGTGACATTTGCGCTCTTACTTTTATTTGACTGGCCTTAGAGTAAAATCGACTCTTTAGGTTGTAAACGCTGCAGACTACAAAACACTGAGCTCCCACCTGGCAGCTTCCAAAACAAGGACCAGCTGCTAACTTCAATCAGAGCATAAAGTGAGACCGGCACAGAATAATCTGAATGCTCATAATGTTATGCTTAATTGGTGCAAAAGCAATAATAGAAGGTAAATGCCTGTTATCCTGTGCGAGCAGGTGGTGTAGCTTTTGCGAAATGCTATACTGATCCCGCATGAGCTAATCTCCATGGATAATGTCGTTTAAACGGAGTTGCATGAATTCCAAACCGGCAGCCTAAATAAACACATAACCCTGTGTGATGAAGTGTTTCAGCTTTCTAAGTCCTTCTTAGGAAAGGGTGGGCCACCATGGGAGCTGGCCTGCAGCCCACGCTGCAAGAGTGGGCGAAGGCCTCCGTTACAAAAACGTAGCAAAGCGTGGAAAAGATCGTGTTTATTTGGCTGACATGGTATCACTTTCTGCTCCTGGTTTCTGATGTTTCAGACGAGCTCTGATGATGGTGGCGCGGAAAGTCGAGCTCTGAACGAGAAGATGTCGGGCGAGGCTGCTGTAACAGCAGCAGGGCACATGTAGACAATTTCACACCGAATAAACTGGAAACTGGAGGAATATACAAAACCTGGCAGATATCAGGCGCACAAATTAGAGGCAGCGAGACGAGTTCAATCCAGAGTGCAAAAGACGAGTAACGACGAATTCCTCCACACACAGAAGCTGCAGAACGGTTTTCCTTTGACTCGGTTTTCTCTCCAAGTACAAAGGTTTTGAAATGCCGAACTTTCAGCAGGACTCCAAACCTGGAGCTCAACATGACCTGCAGATTAGGAACTTGGCTCAGTCGCTTCACTCTCAGTGGAATATTTGACTTATTTCCCACAAAAAGCCACACTGAAACGTTTATGTGGCTTGAGGGAAATGAAGGAAGGCGATAGTTCAGAATGATAATATCAGAGTGCAGGAGCCCTGAAAAGAAGCGCCGCGGCGAAATGCGACAAAATGTCCAGATACAAAAACAAAACCGTTCTAATCAGGTTTTCGTTTCAGAAGAATTTAGCATAATTAAAAAAAAAAAAGCAAAAAGCTAGCATTTTAAACTAGCATACTGCATTAGCCATCAGCACAGTTAGTATTGCTAGGACAGCTGTCTGTGTGTATTCCTTAGCAAGAATGTACCATTACCCCAGAGATTGCCACGTTTAGCATGCTCTTCATTGACAAAAAGCAGAAGTTAATGCCTCAAAAGGTTAAAACAAGCAAAACTCATTGTGCTCTGTTCTGTTTCCCGTTCTCTGCTAAGTCTTGCTCTCTCTTGATCTCTGGCAGCTCCTCTAGCTTTCATTTGTTTCACCAAATTAACACTAAAACTTACAAAACCTGAGTCTTCTATCAGTAACACCATCAACACTGAAGAGCGTTGCTGTCAAGTGTGACCTTGAACTGCCTGAAATTTAGTTTTATTTTTTTCTTGAAGAATGGCTGTGATTTGATTATTTTTTTTTATATTGTCAATGTAAAACTGACAATATATTTTCATGTTCTATTTGAATTGAGCATTTCTTCTGTGTTTTATTCCCATTTTATTGCTTTATTTAAGGTATCAAGGCTGGTTGGCCCAGGCGTTCCTTGAGATTTTGTGTGTGTGTGTGTGTGTGTGTGTGTGTGTGTGTGTACAGGTGTATGCTACCATGTGGGGACAATTTTCCTAACACACCCTACCATGTGGGGACCAATGGTAGCCAAGTGGGGACCTAAGCCTGGTCCCCACTTGGCTAAACCCTGTTTTAGGGTCAGGGGTCAGAGTTAGGACTAAGGTGTGAATTGAGTTTTGGTTAGGGTTGGGGATAGGTATGTGATGGTTAGGGTTAGGAAAAGGATAAAGGTAAGGTTTAGGCTTTAGAAATGAATGGAAGTCAATGGAAAGTCCCCACTTAGATAGCAGCATAAGACTGTGTGTGTGTGTGTGTGTGTGTGTGTGTGTGTGTGTGTGTGTGTGTGTGTGTGTGTGTGTGTGTGTGTGTGTGGTGGTGTGTGTGTGGTGTGTGTGTGTGTGTGTGTGTGTGTGTGTGTGTGTGTGTGTGCGCGCGCCGTGTGTCTGTGGTTACCCTGTCCGTCCAGGTTAAACTCCTCAGACAGCAGGTGGTAGCAGCAGCCCACGCCGCAGACGGCCGTCAGCTCCGGCTTCGCCACAAACATCCTCAGCGTGCTCGCAGCCAAGTCGCCACACGTGTGCAGGCCGACCATGACGGCTTCCTGGGGTTTGGCGGAAAACACGCAGAGGATGAGGCAGAGGAGGACGGCTGAGGATCGATGGTAGAATTTATTGACCATGACACTGACGGTCACGCCACTGACTCGCTCTCAGCTCCAGCAGGTGGAATTTTAGACGCTGCTGTGGGAGTCAAGTTTGCTACTAAAACATATGGTTTCCTCTACCTTACACACATTAAATGCATTCTCAGAATGTTTTTCTTCACCTCCAGCTCGGTGATGAGATCCCGCAGCTCAGTTTCTGACGTGACGTGAGACGTGAGAGGCGAAAACACGCCGTCGGCGCCCTCTCCTCTGCTCCGAGCTTTCCTCTCCAGGTTCTCTCTCTTCCTCCTCTCCCTCTCCTCCGCACTGAGCTGACTTGGAGGAACTCTCGGGGACGGAGGCTGAATCACGTCCGCTGACAGAGCGCTCAGAAAGTGCTCCCCTGCTTCTGGACCGAGCGCCGACTGAGTTTCTGCAGCCGGAGCGTCGACCGACTGAGAGCCACTTCCCGCTAGAGCTTCCCCGATCCGATTCGGCCCAGGTCTCTTTTCCACCGTCTCCGTTTGAGGCGAGGATTGGGCCTCCGCTTGGGTCCGTGCCGCTTTCGAGTGTTTCTGGTACGCTCGCGAGAACTTCTTGAGCTTCCTGTTCCTCTCCTGAGCACCGTGCGTGTTGATGCTGGAGGAGTCGATGCCGAACACCTGCAGGCCGTAGTGCAGCGACAGGAAGGAGCTCAGGTAGCCCTTCCCCGACCCCACGTCTATCACCTGGAAATCAATACAGATTTCTTTTTTTACAATGTTTCCTTTCTTTACAATCATTCAAAAGTCAATTTCAATAAAAAAACAGGTATATTTCGCTTTATGTTTCAAACGATTACATGAATAAACTTGCGCTACTCTACCTGTTTGGCTCCACAATGCTGGGCCAAACAAGCCACCACCTTAGACATGCACTGGACTTCGTGGGATTTCTTTGAGTTCATAAACTCGTCTGGCTCCAGTTTATCTGCTACAAAGAAAAATCCAGGTTAAAAAAAAAAACACCCTTCGTCATCTGAGCTGACCGTTCGTGGACGTTCGTCGTCTACTGCTTTTGTACTGTTAGGATAAAGCCCGACCGATTTCTGCACACTCCGACTCGCTGCCTCTCAGGCTCTGCAGCAGCTCATCCCTGCTCACACACACTGCCAGGCCAGGAAGGGATTGGGCCTTGGCCGCCGCTAGCAGTCCATGGATGTCGACCAGCCGGTTTGAATGAAGGCAAAACCCAAATGTGGTCCTGGGATGCTCTGTTGAAAAGGAAAAACACAAAGTGATACTAAGTTTGAATAAATAATTCCCAGCTAGAGCGGCTATGATAATGTCAATCAAGGTTGCGGCGAATTAGGAATTATTGATTTTGCTTGCTAATTTTGTTTATAGTTATAAAACACGTCCTAATGTTGCAAAAATAATGAAACCTTAATGCATAATAGCTCATCTGAAAGCTTATCTATCTGCTTCTCAACTGTTGGTGAAAATGATGGAGAATCTTCAGCACCTATTGTGCAGTAAGAGACGGTCATGATAACTGGAAGAGCTAAAGAGATTCACAGTCCAGGTGAGAGAATGTGTCGAAATTAACTGGTGTTAGTTGCAAACTCAAATACGTCTTCTGTGGAAGAAGAAAAGAGTTCAGTCCAAATGTTCAGACCTAAATATGTGAAAAGAAAAACAAATAAAGGTTTTTATTTGTAAAAATTAATTTATTTAACATTTATGCATCATCATGTAAAATACGTTTTATTTTTTATTAGTTTTAACGAAAAAGATACGTAAGCAGTTTCTCTGACGTCTCGTCTGTATTTACCGTTTTCTTTGTGCTCTGGCTCCCCCTCGTGGTCGCTACCGGAACTGACTGCTGCCAGGACTTCTTGCGGCGTCACAGCAATGAACCTCTTCCACACGTCGTGTGTGTAAAACTCGACAGTGTGAGCATTAGCGATGGCGAGAGTCACCGACAGGAAGCGCTTTACTTCATCTATCTGCCGCTGAATTTCTGTAAGGCTACTACAGGAGGATTTCATTTTGAAAAGCGATTTAAAGAGAACCTGAAAAGCATGTGTACCGTTTCTTGCTCATGACGACGTAAACCAAGTCGTTAGTAGTCAAAAACAAAAGTCGATGACATAAGGCTCTTTTTTTCATGCTGTTGTCCTTTATATTTTCCTGATATAAAAGCTTACATTTTATGGGTCAGTATGGCGTAGAAAAATATTTCATTTTTAACATTTAAATGACTATTATCTCGTAATTAACAGTAGTATTTGTGAAGAATGCAATCTATCCGTAATCGATTATTCCTGCCTGGCTGAACTACGTCACCACGCAGCGTCAGCAGGAAAACGGCATGCGGCTTGAGAATAACTAGCTAAAGTAGCATGAGAGAGTTATTAATGTCCGTTTTTTCGTGATAATTTGAATTTACAAATGGCGCCGACGAACCAGAAAAGGGAAAACGACAAAGCTCAAATCCAATATGGCAATTTTAGGAAAGAAGGAAAAGCGCCAGGTGGGGTAAGCAAGAAAAAGAAGTGGATACCGCACAACAAAATTTTTGAAGGCAGCGTTAAAGAAGGTAGGTCTGACTAGTTTGATCTTTTAACACCACGCTCTGTTACTTAATTTATTAGCTAACTGTTATTGAGTAATGTAGATTTGGACTAATTTGTAAAATAAGATAAAAACGTGCATAATGACAAGGTTTTGTAAATTCATTTCCCATACTTTACGTTACAACCACGAACTTCAGTGTAAATCCATGAATGCATGTATTATTTTGAATATAGCTGAATCTGAGGTTAAGTTACACGCCTACATATTGTCAGTTGGGTTAAATTTGAACTTTTACTGGCCCATTCTAACACATTCATTTATATAGACCAGTTTCAAACTCAGGCTTTCTAGTACATATGTTCATAGCTTTTAGATGTTTGTTTTAACATAGACTTTGGTTGTCCCTGATTTCTGTTCCAAACTTTAAAACTATTCTGACGCTTCACCTAAAGAAATTCAAGATGAGCATTAAAACTTGCTGATTCCCCCCCCCCCCCCCCCCTCCATCAGGTCAAGGGTTTGCTTTTAAGAAAAAGGAGAAAATCAGACACGAGTACAACAAACTGCTGAGAAGGGAGCGTAAGAAGAACCCCAAGGCCAATGTGGTGTACAAGGAGGAGTACCCAGAACATCTCAAGCATCTGTACCTGGCGGAGGCTGAGCAACTGAAGAAACAGGCTTGGGAAAACAGAGCGAACAGGAGCAAGCTAAGGATGAGGGGGCAGATGAAGGACGGAGCTGAAAACAACGCTGATGTCCCTGATGGAGACTTGACTGTATCAGGGACTGATGCTGAGCTGATGGATTCTGCTTCTGGGAATCCTGAACCAACAACATCGGAGCAAGAAAGGTGACTATTTGATCCGTCTTAACGCAAATCCCATACCAGAGGTTGACAACAGTTTCTGTGTTTCTGTATTTTAGTTCATTTGTCATATTTATTAGAAATGTTCTTTGGCATGGTATGTTCATCATTTATTTCTATAAATGTGAAATGTTTCTTGTTTAATTTGGGTTTACTGTATGTGTGATTGGCATGAACTTAAGATTTTCCACTTTGTGGAATTTATTGGTGTGATAAAAAAAAGGTCCCATTAATAATTTTTTTGTCTATATTACACAAGAATAGGTGCGTCTTGATTTCTGAACAAGATGTTAATCACGTTTATATCTCTTTTTAGTTTTCCAATAAGCAAACGCATGCGAAAGAAAATGCAAAGGAAGACATCTTACCAGAAAACGAAGGAGGAATTTGAGAACATTCGAGAAAAGCGGAGACTAAAGAAAGAGGTGACCCATTTGCCTTACTTGTTTAATGCTGGATGAATTCGCTGACCTTTTGTGACTGTCATCCGATTTCTTATTTAACAGGCGTACCTGAAGAACAAGCAGCAGAAAGAAGAAGCCATTCAGAGGTACAAGCAGAAAAAAGTTGAGACGTTCCGCCTGCTGAGTCAGAAGACTAAGAAAGGACAGCCGAATTTGAACGTTCAAATGGAATATTTACTTCAGAAGATCCAAGGAACTGACAAATGACTCTTCTGCTTGAACTGATTTAACTGACTATCATTTAAAACCTGAAGGAGGGCTGCGATTTCACCGTCTGTTTGACATGACAAATTCTCAGCGGTAACTGGGGAAAATTTACATCTCGTTTCTGGCTATTTTGTAACATTTGTGTGCAGGAGGACTGTCAAACCACCAGATGGCAGTGTGGTGTGAAGATATGTTTTTTTTTTCTTATTAAAGTTTGTTTCTTGAATAAAAGAAAAGAAAAAGAAAGCACTTCTTTTTTTTAAACTAACACAAAATCATAGTTCTTTTTTTTTCCCAACAACACACCCACAGTCAACTCCTCAGTTGACTGTGGGTGTGTGGTTTTACTTTTTCACTGCGAGTTAAATCATTAACATTCAAGCAGTGGTGATTTTAATTTGCTGTCATCAACCAGATTAAATGCTCTCAGCCTACAGAAACTAGAGTTAAACCTGCACTCCGCTCTGTGTGTGCATGCAGCGGGTGAGCCCAGGCTGAAAAGCCTTGGGCTGCTTCCTCATGACATCACATGGTTGCAGAATGACTTGTTGAGCTGTCCTCTGTAAGAGGACTTCCGAAATTCAGAACACGCTCAACGCTTTGTTGATATGAAGATTAGAGGAAGACTTCCATGCTAACAAGTCAAGAAAGGTAAGACGTTTTTCATTTTTTGGAGTTTGACTGTTCCATCTTAAAGGCGTGAGAATAAATAACTGCCTATGATGTTGAGAGTTGGAAACATTAAATTTAAGATAGATCTTGCGTGTGCAGGGACTCTTTATTATTTTGGTTGTTTTTGCATTGTTCCAGTTTTCTGAACTGAACCTCTCTCCAAAAAGCAAAATTTTTCTTAAATCAAAGTGCACGTCTCATGTTAATTTGATTAACTTTTCAGAATAAGTGAGACTACACTCCCAACAACTTTGCAAACCGTTTGAAGCAGAGATGCAACACCTGTTGAGAAATCAGCACCACAGTTTTACAGGCATTATTATCCTGTCGTGTTTTGTGTGGTGGGGAACTAATACGATCCTTCACACCACATTTATGTACCTCTGAGCTGCTCGTTTCTTGCGCTGAAGAAAAAAAAAAGTACAGTACAGCTGGATGATTATGTAACTACATTTATCCATTCCTTTACAAAAAGTCAATCTTTCTTAACACTTTAAGACATTGCAAGGCAAAAACGAAGCATGAAATATAACTTCTGTTTCTTTTGTGTGTGTGTTAATACAGAACCCTTTGCTAGTTTTGGAACAGCTCATCTCCAGGCTCATCATTCTGGTGCTGCTTTTTACCTCTAAGATCATGGTGACTGTAACAGCCTTAGGGAGGCGGGTGGTGGGTTGAGAGAGAGCCAGTGAAGTGAAGTCTTCTTTCTTTTTCCCAACGACCACCACAGAGGTGAATGCCGTTTCCCCACACGCTGTGTCGTTGAAGAGTGCCGGGCATGGAGGAGGAAAAAGTCAGGGTGAACGGCTGTGGACGGAGAGAGTCGGAGTGGAGTCACATCGCCCTGCTGGATAAGACCAAGGAGTTCTTTCAGACCTGCGACGTGGAGGGGAAAGGCTTCATCACCCGCACTGATATGAGGGTGTGTTCTGACTGAGCCTTTTATTGTGACTTACACTGGACATTTAAAGTATTTTCACTAAATCTGGTGAACGTAAGAAGTTAAATCTCTTTAAAAATATACAGATAAAGTAGCAAATCAATTATAATGACAATGTCTGGGTAGGTATTCATACTCCTTTAACATTTTTGTTTGGTGTGTCTCCTGTAAATAGGATTTCTAATGCTGTTTAAATTGCACACAAATTGAGTCTTTTAATGAGTATGGAACTTCTGAAGTCAATTGGTTATTTAGTGGAGTGGGGGGGTCGGGGGTCAAAAAAGTGGAGATGAAAACACTTAAGGT